>JBBDGP010000278.1:12590000-13275000 GCA_037952835.1 Lithobates septentrionalis | reverse complement strand
CTTGATTAAAAAACCAAAAACAAATAAAAAAAACTTGATTTGCAAAAACCAAAAAAAAAAAATAAAAAAACTTGATTAAAAAAAAATAAAAAAAAAAAACTTGCTTTTAAACAAAAAAAAAAAACTTGATTTTCCCAAAAAAAAAAAAAAAGCCTGTTTGCGAAAATCAAAAAACAAAAAATATTTTTTTGTGGATTCGGTAGAAATATTTAAATATAATTATATTTTGCTACATTATTAAGATATCATTATATTTTTGTCTATGAACATTTTCTACTAAATGCAGAACTGAATGCATAACAACCATTAATAAAAACATCTCCTTATAGTATTTTAAAAAATGTGTGGTTTGTTATTTCAAGGCTCAGTATCAGTTTGGTTATAATTGTAAAAAAGTTGTTTACAGTGGCAATGGAGCTTATTTAGACATTTTTAAAATTCTAATACAGTTGGCACTACAACTGCTCGACCATAACCTAGGAGACAGCCCAAAAGAAAGGCAAGCAATAAATATAATGCCAGATTTCAGCAATATTTTTTTTATTGTAAAAAATTATATATCCTGGCCCATTGCAATGGCCCCCCTACCCATAAAATAATTAACATATTGCTGTCTAACTTGACGGGAACTTTGGGGGGCCAAGCCAGTACGGACAGTATCCAGGCCTGTAAGGTTGGCTTCTATTTGTCCGGCCTCAGGCCCAACTGTGCCTATATAATTGGCAGAATGCTTGTTTAAAAAGTTGTGCAGAATGCAGCAGGTTAAAATGATAAAATTAAGTTTGTATTCCGCCAAATTAATGGCTGTTTGAAACAGGCGGAACCGGCTGGCCAGAATTCCAAACGCATTCTCAACCACTCTTCTAGCTCTGGCCAGCCGGTAATTAAAAACCCTCCTCTCCGGGGTGAGGGTTCTTTGGGGGAATGGCCTCATGAGGTGGTTGCTGAGAGCGAAGGCTTCATCCGCAATGAAGACAAAGGGGAGTCCTTCCACGTTATCCTCATCAGGTGGCAATCCCAGCCCACCACTCTGGAGACGCTGGCAGAACTCCGTCTGGGCAAATACTCCTCCATCCGACATCCGGCCATTCTTCCCCACGTCCACATATAAAAAATCATAGTGTGCCGACACCACCGCCATTAAAACAATACTGTGGAACCCCTTATAATTAAAATAATATGACCCCGAATGGGGTGGTGGCACAATGTGGACATGTTTCCCATCTATAGCCCCTCCACAATTGGGAAAGTCCCAACGGCTGGCAAAATGGGATGCCACAGTCTGCCATTCCTGTGGCGTTGAAGGAAACTGGGGAATCAAACAAGAAAACCAAAATCAATTAATTTGGAAGCTAACATTGCAAGAAAATTAGACAATTAAAAACATTATTCCCCAGCATCAGTATAACATTCAATAATTTAATTCCTCTGGAATAACTAATATGGAAAGGCACACTTATCAGATTGCTCACCCCCTCTGATGGAACATTGATTACATTTTAGGGGGTTGTGAAATCCCTAAAAAATATTACTTTTAGGACACGCAGGAATTTAGGGACTAAAAAGGCTACAAGACTGCAGTTGTCGCACTCTGCAGGTGCAGTTGCTAACCAGCTTACAGTAAATGAGGTAATGTAAAAAGGCATTCATGTTGCAAGGAGTACACAATCACAGGCAAGGGCAATTAATGAAAACACTTTGAGGCTTGCATATGATTTGATGATGGAAATCAGCAGAGCTTCTGCTCATTTACTAAAGCACTGGAACAAATGCACTTGTAGAGTGCACATGCATTTTGCAAACTGCAACATATATTTGCTTTAGACAAATCAAGACCACAGAACATTCAAGCAAATTTTAACGAGGGTGGGGGTGGGGGGGTTGTGAAATCTAGATAATTGCTCATTAGCAGCACACTATTTGGATTGAGTTTAGGTGGGGGGGGGGGGGGGTTGTGAAATCTAGATAATTGCTCATTAGCAGCACACTATTTGGATTGAGTTTAGGTGGGGGGGGGGGTTGTGAAATCTAGATAATTGCTCATTAGCAGCACACTATTTGGATTGAGTTTAGGTGGGGGGGGGGGTTGTGAAATCTAGATAATTGCTCATTAGCAGCACACTATTTGGATTGAGTTTAGGTGGGGGGGGGGGGGGTTGTGAAATCTAGATAATTGCTAATTATAAGCACACTAAATACACTCCAACAAAATACATTCAAAATGAGTAGACTAGGTGGATATGTTCCCATCACTTCATGCTGGGAAGGTTATTAAAGGAAAATATACATGCATGACAAAAAATAACAGGAAAAAATTCCAGCATGTGTGAGGATAAAAAGGGGACATTCACACTATATTGCAATGATGGTAAGTAGTGTTTGAAGCAAGAAATACATTACATTATCAAAGATTACATAAAAGAACATGTGATGCTAATAAAAGAAAAATATCTTACCTTAATATAGTCCTTCTGCAGGACCTGTATGATGGCAGAACAGGTCTCTGGGATAATGATCCCCAGAGCCTGGGGGGAGATGCCTGTCGAGAACTTAAGGTCCTGCAGGCTTCTCCCTGTGGCCAAATACCGCAAGGTAGCGACCAGCCTCTGCTCCGGAGTGATGGCTTGCCTCATGCAGGTATCCTGCCTGCTGATATAGGGGGTCAGCAAAGCCACCAAACGATCAAAAACGGGGTCCGTCATCCGGAGAAAGTTCCTGAAATCCTCAGGATTATTCTCACGGATCTCACGGAGCAAAGGCATATGAGAGAACTGGTCACGCTGAAGCAACCAATTCTTGGTCCATGAACTCCTCCTCGCCCTGTTCATGGACTGGTCTTGGTCTGAAGAATAAACTACAGCACCAAACACATACAATGCACGAGCTCGACGACGAGTACGTACAGGTAACATGGCTTCAAAACGGTCGGCTGGTCAGAACGCACTAAACAGAACGCACTGAAGAACAGCAAGGCCTGTGAAGAACGACCTGAAAATCAGGAACGAGCGGCCAATAAAACAAAGATTTCTCAATGCCAACTGACCAAACGCACTGAAAAGCAGATACAAACCTCACAAGCACAGACTGAACAACAGTTAAAACGAACTGAAAAATACGAGTCTCACAAGCGCGAATCGTCTCTCACCAAACTTCTACTAACACGAGATAAACACGAGATTAGCAGAAGGAGCCCAAAGGGTGTCGTACGGGCTATTGAACTTCCGTTTTATAGTCTCGTCGGACTTGGTGTACGTCACCGCGTACTAAGCTTTCGTACTTTTGTGTGGTCGTGTGTGGGCAAGTCCGTTCGTTAGAAAGTCTGCAGCAAGTCCGCCGCAAGTCCGCCGAAAGTCTGCCGGAAGTCTGTCGGACAGGCTGTCTGACTTTTGTAGACGAAAAGTACGACCGTGTGTACGCGGCATTAGAGGCACCTCACTCGTATTGCAAGACCTCGCTCGTTTATCAAGTTAAAAAAATGTATTTAAAAAAATTGCTTGTCTTGGAAAACACTTGCAGAGCAAGTTACTCGCAATCCAAGGTTTTACTGTATATTAAATTGCATTAGTGTAGTTTTATTGCAGTATTTTGAAGTGCGCGAGTGAACTTTTACTGTAGTATACTGAAGTGTGTCAGTGCAGTTTTACTGCAGTGTATTAAAGTACAACAGGGCAGTTTTACTGCAGTATATTGTAGTGTGTCTGTGTAGTGACTACTCAAATTAAAGTGCGTCAAACACCACTTCCATTGATTAAAGTGCATCCAAGTAAACATTTCCCTTCTCTATTACATTTCAGTAATAAGCCCCCCATCATGTCTGGGAGGCCAACAAGGAGAGTCAGACATTTTCATGGCACTGTGAGGGGTCAGAAGCTTCTGTAGTGACAGGCAAAAGGTGGACATGCTCTGTCCTGAGGCAGGGCACCAGTTCCTCTTTTTGTGATGTTGCCCATGTTGTTCAGCAAAAACACACAGAGAAGGGGGTGGACTGGCTTACTAAACCATCCTCATCCTCCATCACCCAAGCAAAGACTATTACAAAGTCCATCGCAGCTGCCAGAGTGGCTTATTCTGCCTCTTTGTCTGCTTTGTCAGTTACTCCTGCCATAGCCCTTAGCATCAGGCATGGAGGAATCAGCTGAGCTATTTGAACACAGCATCAGTCACTTGCTCCTTGATGATTCACAGGCATTACTTGATTTTGATGTTGGTTCTGAGGGTGAGGAAGGTAGGAACATGAGCCTACAGAGAGGGAAAAACACTGGCAAACAACAACTTGGCAGTCATGTTCCTCCAGCAGCAGCGTATTGCCAAGTTGGTTCCAGTGAAGATGAGGATGGAGGGGATGATGATGATGAGGTCTATGACATGATTCGGGTGTTGGATAGAGCAGAGGAGGAAAGTGAGGACGAGGCGCAACACCAACATGACAGCCATCATGGAAGAGTAGAGAGCAGCCACCCTACTCCATCACATTGTGGAGCTGTTATCTCCCTGCCCACTTCCCACAACTCACCTGTGTGGGCCTTTTTTAGCAAATTTTGCAAACTTTGCCTCAAGCAGATCAAACGTGGCAAAAACACCAGCCATTTGGGTACCACATGCTTGACAAGGCATTTAACCCCCCACCACTCAACCCACTGGCAAGAGCACCTGAAAGAAACACAAAATGGACGCAATTCTGTTCCTTTTCACTCCTCACCTTTCCAGTCTATCCCCGCTATATCTCATGACTAGAGTTGGGTGAATGGTTAGGCCCGAGCATCAGTTCGGGTTTAACATTGGCTGTTCACCCCGTTCAGGGAATACCTGAATTTGCAGGGTGTTTGGCAGGCTTTCACCCCACCGAATGCCCTGCAATGCACTGCGCACTGCACAATGCATTCTGCTCTATGATTGGGCAATGCTTTGTCCAATCAGGGTTCAGTAACTGCTGGTTGTTAAGTATTGGGGCTGGGAAGCCGGCCGCGGTGTCCTTAACAACCAATGAGTCATCAACTGTCAATGGGCTTTCCCGCTGACAGGTGAGTAAAAAAAAATGGCGGTAAAAAAACTAAAAAAAAAAAAAAAAATGGTTGGGGGCGTGGCCTGACACTGCATGGAGTAGGACGTGTGGACTCAGAGCTCCGTCCATTACTCCTGTAAAATCATTAATCCTGGACCTATTCACTGACCAACTGGCTGGACTACCTCTCTAGGACACCTGGGACAGCTGGACCTGACTCCTGGAGGAAAAAGACGCACGGCAGCCCGAACGGAGCGGCGATCTCCCGCTCGGCGGGTAAAAAACTAATCGAGACCGCGGCTTCGGCCTACAACCGGAGGCCGCGGCCATCTTGGTACACCTCAATCTCGGCCCTGCCTGGATCCAGCCACATAACACAGGTACCTGGCTACTGGATAGCTCCCTGAAGGAGCTGGACTGTGCTCATTCCTCCTCCTCCTAGCCTGCTCACCCATCTGAGACCCAGAGAGACTGACACTCACAAACGGCCTGGCTGGCGGCCTGGGCCTACATGTGCTGACCGGCGGCCATTTTGGCACACCTGCCCCCTTTGCCTGTGCAGTACACATAGACTGCGGCCCTGCTATCCCCCTGTAAAGGTGGTTTCTCCTGAGGACGTGGCCTGACAGTGGAATAGGACGCATTCCTGAGAAGATCTGCCCATTACTCCTGATTTTACCTCATCCTGTACCCGCAGACCCCTCTAAACAAGCTTAGTAGCTTCCCTTTTGTGACCGCTGAAGAATCCAGTCAAGATGTCTCCCACAAAGGCTCAGAAAGCAGCGACGGCGGCAAAACTAGCTCAGTGTCGCCGGCAGGAGGGAGAGGAGATTTAGGAAAAAGATGCCGCGGAAAAGCCTGAGGAGGAACGCCCGGCGGGAGATACGGATCGGCTTCTCGAGGCAATCACATTCTGCAGAACTTCACTAACAGCCCAGATAGAGGAGGTAAAGGTAGATATATCTCTGATCCAGCAAGATTTACATAAACTCCAGGACCGGGTTAAAACTGCAGAAAACCGAATCAGCAATGTGGAAGACGCCATCCCGTCCCTGCAAGAGGGGACAGAACGTATACAGCGCCAAATCCAGCAACTGTTCTCCAAGCAAGACGAAATGGAGAACAGACTGAGGAGATGCAACCTGCCTCCCTGAAGGCGCTGAGGGAAAGGACCCCACCACATTCCTGGAGCAGCTACTCATCACACACTATGGCAGAGAGGCTTTCTCCCCAATGCTAGCTGTGGAAAGGGCCCACCGAATGCCTGCCAGACCGCCTCCGCAGGGAGCACCCCCGCGCACCTTTATAGCCAAGCTCCTTAACTATAGGGATCGGGATGCGGCCCTGAGAATGGCGCGAGAAAAAGGCAACATTCAACTAGGGAACAGTAAAATCGCCATATTCCCTGACTTCTCAACAGAAGTACAGCGCCTCAGGCAAGGGTTCACAGAAGCCAAACGCAGGCTGAGATCAAAGCAAATTAAATATGCCATGCTATTTCCAGCCCGACTCCGAGTAGAGCAAGATGGCAGAGTTCACTTTTTTGAGGACCCCGAGGAGGTGATAACCTGGCTGGAACGCCAAGGGGCACCGGAGAGAGCAGACTGATACCGCTGTAAGTACTTTTTTTGCTACCACTTACCACAATCAATACAGCATACAACTCCTGACACTTATTGCAGACCTGATTAGAAATTAACAGATATGCGCTGTGCACTGAAGTGGATATACAGATCAAACTGCTAGATTTAAATACTCTTTGCACTAGCCCATTTATTCACTCAGTGAGCCAGATGGAAGACCCGCCAAGGAACTGTGAGTTGTATCCTTACTACGAGAGTCAAGTTTAGCCTAACAGTCAACAAGCTGATTTTTTTCCCTACCCACATTTTTTACTTTAATTTGTTTTCCCCTGACATCTGATGTGGCTCAATATGTTTTTTGAGAAGATGGAGCCCCAGAGAGGGCACAGTCCTGCCCCTCTATTGCAAAGTGCAGCGAGACTTTACCCCACTCGACATCAGAGAATATGCTAGTGAGATTGGGGACCACTGCAATGAACAATTATATACCGCTCCTCCAATACGGAGTGTAACCCGTCAGCACTCTCTAGTGCAGTGGCCCCAATTACTCACATGTTTATGGCTTCACCATGCAAGTTTTGTATTTCCTTGTTGGGGATTTTCAGTCGGTTTGGGGATGATGCCTGCAACAGTTGGGGAGGTTGCAAGGCGGGGTGGGGGGTGGTGGGGGGGATAGTTCAACCGTTGAACAGATTTATATGTGTCATAACCAGATGGTACACCAACCAAAGTTGGACATTGTTGTTGCAGACATTAAACGTTATGCTATACTTAGTACAGTGCACACTAAATATACATTACAGACATCTGAGAAGGCTAACCAAAAATCTAGATGTATATATGATGGCTGAAATACGTTGCTGTATAGAAGGGAACACATGGGGACTCTAAAGTTTCTTACCTGGAATGTGCAGGGCTTGAGAAGATAAAACGCTCGGCGGCCCTCACGTTCCTTAAAAAACAATACGCTGACATCTTAGTCTTAGTGGAGACTCATGTGGAAGGGAGATTGCAAATGGCTCTTCGCCGACCTTGGGTCGGATGGGCATTTCATTCAACCTACACATCACACGCACATGGAGTATCAGTTTTGGTGGCCAAATCGGTACAATTTGAACTTATAGAGGTTTCCACAGACACGCAGGGACGGTATGTCTTTTTATCTGTCAAGCTGTATGGGGAACCTTTTCTTATATTGGCTTTCTATGTACCCCCCCCATTCTCCATACGCATAATCTTAGAGGGCTTCACATTCATGACCAAACACCCCACAGTCCAGGCGGTCTGGCTGGGGGATTTTAACACCACACTAAACCCCTCGGTAGATAGACTTCAACCCTCGAATCCACATCCAATAACCAACAGAGAAACCAACTTTGCCAAGCTAATTTCCTCCTTTCACCTTGTGGATTCTTGGAGATACAAATACCCACACAAACAATCATTCTCTTGTTTCTCTTCCTCCCACAGCTCTATGTCTAGAATTGACATGATACTGTTATCACAAAGTCTCACACCCCGACTACTAGAGACGGCTTTTTCTCCCAGGCTGTTGTCTGACCATAGCCCATACTGGATTACACTAAGCGTGCCCACTGACAAACCAAAGCGGAATTGGCGATCAAACCCGTTCTGGCTCTCACTAATCCCTGAGGATGATGAACTTATGAATGAGTGGAAGTCGTTCTTCAGGAACAACGACTGCTCAGCTTCCCTGACAACAATCTGGGAGTCTTTTAAATCTCATGTTCGCATGATACTCTCAACCCGCATTAACAGAATTAAAACAGATTCCTCTGGAGAGCTTGATAGAGCGATAACGGTACTATCCCAATCTGAACAAAACTATATAGATGATCCCTCTCCCGCAAATGCAGACTTACTTAAACTTCAGGCCAGAGTAGTAGCCCAACTCCAATATGGGAAAGAAAGACACAAAATGTTCTTTGCTAAACAAAAGCTGTTTGAGGCTGGCAAGCTCCTAGCATACCTGGTACACAATGAAGATAGTGGTGAATCCATCACTAATCCCCTCACAGTGACCTCTATGTTCAGGGTTTTTTTTATTGACCTCTACACCTCAAAAAGTCCTGAGGATAAGGGCCCAATGAACTCCTTTTTGGAGGAGATGGCACTTCCCCAGTTAACAGAAGACCAGGTTGACCTCCTTGAGGCACCACTCACTGAGGAAGAAATAGCGTTGGCTATTGCTGGATTTGCCAGGTCCAAATCCCCGGGCTCGGACGGCCTACCTATAGAATTTTACTCCCAATTCGGCGATTTTTTGATCCCAAAACTTCTAACCTTATATAACCACCTATTCGAGACATTTACACTCCCCGCTTCTATGAGAGAGGCAACAATAGTCCTCATACCCAAACCGGGAAAAGATCCAGGATACCCCGAATCCTACCACCCAATCTCCCTATTACAAGTAGATATCAAGATATTAGCCAAGGTACTCTCCCTCCGACTCAATCAGGTCATTCTCTCTCTGATACATACGGATCAGGCGGGGTTCGTGCCTGGTCGTAACACCTCGTTCAACCTACGAAAATTGTTTATAAATTTACAGGCCACACATGAAAATGTAGGATCCCGGGTGATTGTGACGCTTGACACGGCCAAGGCATTCGACTCTGTGGAGTGGGGATACTTATGGCAATGCTTGGGAAGATATGGCTTTGGCCCCAGATTCCTTAAGTGGATCAAACTGCTTTATCAAAACCCCACAGCTAGAGTGGTGGCGAACGGGTGGCCGTCTCAAGAGTTTGACCTCAGTCGAGGCACGAGACAGGGCTGCCCTCTTTCCCCACTTCTCTATGCCTTAGCTGCAGAGCCTCTGGCTGTGTCGATCCGTGCAAACCCCGAGATTGTGGGTCTACAAATGGGAACCTTAACTGAAAAAATTAGTTTATATGCGGACGATACCCTATTATACCTCGCTGACTCAGGCCCATCCCTTCAAAAAGCATTACAGTTGATCGAACATTTTGGAACGTTTTCCGGTTTAAAGATGAACTGGGAAAAGTCTCAGATACTACCTATAGACAGTTCCCCACCATCTGAATCATGGACAGATACCCCACTAAAAAGAGCAGACACAATCAAATACCTAGGAATCCATATATCCAGAGATCCGGGTGATTATATTCCCCTTAACATTGAACCCCTCTTTTCACTAGTCAAAACCAAACTACGTACTTGGGCCCGTCTACCACTAGGAGTATGGGGTCGCATAAATCTGATAAAAATGGTCCTTCTCCCAAAAATCCTTTACATATTGTGGCATACCCCACTCTATCTCCCATTAAAACACTTTAAGTCTCTTGAAGCTTTACTCAAACCCTTTGTGTGGGGGACTAGCAGACATAAAATCGCATGGTCAGCGCTTAAAAACCCGACAGACATGGGGGGAATGGCCATACCGGATCTGAACCTTTATTACATTGCATCACAATTATCACAACTATTCCACATAGACAAGACAGACAACGTACGCTTCCTGAACCTTCTTTGCTCCAAAAGGCGACTCTCTGTACGCAATATCGGCGGGATCCAAGAATACTGAAATGGGGGGAGACAAGAAGTCCTTGTTATACCATTATAGACGTATTTGGGACCTTGCCTCCACCAAATTAGAAATACCAAGACTGCACGATCATACACCGATATGGCACAATAGAGATATGTCAGAATTCATTAACATACCGGACTCGGAGCTGTGGGAGTCTAGGGGAATTTACTATATACATCATCTGCTGTTCAATGGAACTCTCAAAACTTACGATATACTCAAAGAGGAGTTTTCTCTTCCAAACTTCATGTTCTTCAGGTACATGCAAGTAAGACATGCAACCCAAACACAATTCTTACAGGTTGAGGCTCCTCCTGCGCTTCATCCCGTTATGGCTATTGTTAAAAGTACAGACCCACGTGGACTAATATCCACATTTTATAATATGCTTCTAACTCCCACCTCGTCAAAAATAGCGTTTGATTTGAAGCCTCGATGGAAGAGAGAGGTGGGCCTGATGGAAAATGAGGAGTGGGAGGAAGCCCTCGAGACATGCAAAGCAGTATCACCAAAACTCTCGGACAGACTCTCTCAGATTTACATAACACATAGAACATACCTCACCCCAATTAGAGTAGCCAGATATAAGCGTAATCAGTCCACTCTATGCCCGATGTGTGGCCAAGAAACAGGTACGTTCTTTCATTTAATATGGACATGCCCCAAGATACAACAACTATGGAAACAGGTCATAACATTTCTACACGACACCATAGGCTCCCCAATAGCGTTAGAACCAAAACAATGTCTCCTAGGGATATTTCCAGACACAGTTGACAAATTCTCCAAGGTATTCCTACATGAGACTCTATTCCCCGTCAGAAAAATTATTGCAAGAAAGTGGATGAGACCATCCCCTGCCAGTGTGACGGAGTGGAAAACAGAAGTTAACAATACCTTGCCATACAAAAAACATATTTACATTAATAGAGGATGTCCGACAAAATACAACAAAATTTGGGATCGATGGTTGCAAGAAGCTGAAACTTGCACTAAATCATAAACTCGCTCAGTAATACAGCACGTGGATCTCTGTAACTAAAACTCTATTCCAGATACATACAGAGAAAGTATAAACCAAAAGATACCATGGTTCATGTTGTTCTCCCAAAATGGTCATGTCTGTACTAAACACAATATATCCCCTATAGACTTAAAGGTATATAACACATATGAGAGCGTCACATTATGCATATACATATCACGTGTACTAAAATAAAATGCAATTAAACCAAATATGTTCAACGGGGGGGAGATAATATTACACATTATGATAATAGTAGTTCATGGTGGTATACATTTATTTCTACATTAACATATACTACCTCTAATGTTGATTATATTAACAATGTATACTGTCCTTGTTTAATGCGCATTTTTATGTATATATATATATATATATATACGTATTGGTAATACTATGTATTTATATGCATCATCTTTGCTTAATAAAACCTTGTTTGATGAAAAAAAAAAAAAAAAAAACGGTTGTGGGGTTCCCCTAGTCCATATCAGACCCTTCGCGTCTGGTATGGATTTTAAGGGGAACCCCACACCAAAATGTAAAAAAAACAGTGATCCCCCAAAAGCTATACCAGAACCTTATCCAAGCACGCAGCCTGGCAGGTCAGGAAAGAGGGGGATGAGCGAGCAAGATAGATGGTGGGTGCTTTGGGGCAGGGGGGCCCCAACATCACCTGGTGTGACTGCCACCTTGTGATGTCAATGACCGAGCATGCACCAGTCCATGACATCAGATGGGGGGCAGTGCCACCAGGTGATGTCACCAGGTGGCCTCGCCTTTACCTACATAAGAACTGCCAAAGTTCTATATAAGAACTGTCAAACGGCAGTGCCTGCAGTAGGTGGCCAGCCTTCACTGAGCTTTTTTTTTCTTCTGGGGTGGTGTGATTGACAATGGATTTACATCGGGGGACATCGTTTTTAATTTTTTAAATAAAGGAATCATCAAAAACTGTCTCTGTGTTTTTATTACTTTTTGACACTTTTTTGGTGAATGGGTAGGGGAACTATGTACCCATTACTCATTCAAATGGGGGGGGGGGGGGCAGGATATGGGGGCCCCCTTGTTAAACCACCATCCAGGGTTGTGGGTAAGAGACCCTTGTCCCCATTACCAAGCACCCATGTTGAAGGCATGTGGCCTGGTATGGTTTAGGAGGGGGGGCACTCACTCGTCCCCCTTTCCTGACCTACCGGGCTGCATGCTCGGATAAGTGTCTAGTATGGACTTGGGGAGGACCCCACGCTGTTTTTTTCTTTATTTTTTTCAATAGCCAGGTGCCAGCAATTGCAACCGCAAGTCAATTTATATGTGATTTGACTCATTTTTATTTTCTTTAGAAATGTCATTTTTGCTGCAGCATGTTCTATATATGTTACAGATGCACCACTTTACAGGCAGACTAAGGGGATCCCCCAGGCACTATATTTAAATACATTTATTTATTTTTTTATTGTTGTATTCACTGCTCCTGATTTTTTTTTTTTTTTTTTTAAATGTGCATTGGTACATGTCCCCAGGTCAGTACTATGACCCCCATACCCCTTTGATAGCCATTTACTTACATATGAGCCTTTGAGTAATGCCGCGTACACACGGTCGTACTTTTCGTCTACAAAAGTCCAACGGACGCTGACGGACTAAAGCTGGCTGGTAATCCGATCGTGTGTGGGCTTCTCCGGACTTTCAACGTACTTTTTTAGCCTCAAATCCGACGTACTTTAGATTTGAAACATGCTTTAAAACTTTACTTCGTAACTACGACGGACCCCGAAATCCGCTCGTCTGTGTGCTAGTCCGACGGACAAAAAGCCACGCTAGGGCACCTATTGGCTACTGGCTATGAACTTCCTTATTTTAGTCCGGTGTACGTCATCACGTACGAATCCGACCGACTTTTGTGTGGTCGTGTGTAGGCAAGTCCGTTCGTTAGAAAGTAGGCCGCAAGTCCGCCGCAAGTCCACCGAAAGTCTGCCGGAAGTCTGTCGGACAGGCTGTCTGACTTTTGTAGACGAAAAGTACGACCGTGTGTACGCGGCATTAGAATCTTTCCCCTGTTCGGGAGTTCTGCTGCAAACCAAACAGGGGGATGGTGGGCCTATCTCTACTCATGACCTCTCAGCAGCCTCCACTGACAAGGATGTTGGTATAGCGAAGGGTGTCACAGGTCATCAAAGCTCGTCTGCCAGCAGCAGACCATCAACTGTAGACTATAGCAGGCAAATTTTTCTGCCCCAGCTGCTACAGCAAAAAAAAAAAAAATACAGTCATTGCCACCCACATGTCCAGCATCTAAATTCAAGCTTGTCAAAACTGCTTGCTTTACAACTCCTGCCTTTCCATCCAAACCAGGATCCACTTGGATTTAGAGCGATTTCTGATGCTTCCTCCTGTGCTTCCTCCTGTGTTTCCTCCCCACACCTTCTGATCTGATACTTATACTCCTGTACAAAGTATCAGATCAGAAGGTGTGGGGAGGAAGCACAGGAGGAAGCATCAGAAATCGCTCTAAATCCAAGTGGATCCTAGTTTCACCTATACCGAGGCACAAAGACAGAGATAGGACCCGCTCTGATCCAGGGACCCCAAATAAAGACAACATCCACCAGTATTTGCTTCTTTGCGGTTTTCCCATTACCGCTAGGTAAGGGGCCACTGCTTACTTTTGTGTGATTCATGCATGAAGAGGACACACACTTGTCTCACTTCAGGCACTTCACTTCATTTGTTTTGAGCACATTAGACTTTTTTATTGTTTTTTAAGAAGACATTACAACACTGTATCCTGTGTTTGTTTTTCACTTATGCACACAGTTGCATGTTGTTTGGACTCTTTTATATTGTCAGACTTTATTTGATTTATCGATTGCTGTGACACCATTTGATTGCGATGTGATTGGAGTATCTATGTCACATATCACTATGCACTTTTTATGCGTTTTTTGCACGTTTACACAGGAAGCTGTATTTATGACTGTGTTTGCACATTGATTTATATCTTTTTGCACAATTTATTATATTGTAGGTCTGAAGCTTATTTATTGCTATATTTTGTACATGCATTTATCCATCAATATTTACACATGAATATATTTATTTATACTGTACGTTTATAGATAGAATTTATTTATTGCAGCACTTTGCACATAGATTGTGTTTGCACTGCCCGTTGGGGTAATAGCACTTGCGCCTTCAGTTTTGATCACTTCACAGTGGCCTCTACTACTATCACAATATATATCATTTTGCCGTTGGTAGCTTCCTATTTATACCTTAGCCTTTACTTTATACTGTCACCTTTAGCAGCAACTTTTTTCATCTCTCTTGGATAGCGCATCACTCACCCTCACCTTTCTTTTATTCATCTGTGGGCTTTATTTCATCCCATTCGGTGCTTGCCGCTGTTCGCATCTTTACCTTTTTTCCACAGTAGCGCAGGAATAACTCACATTATATTCCAGATTTTGCCAAATGTGCTGAACCACAATGGCAGGTTCCCAGCCACTATTTCTTTGCACGTAGGCCATTCCAGCTCTGAACCAAAATGTTGTGGCATTGTTGGGCAAGGCAATTATTTGCAAGGTCCATGTTACTGCTGACATGTGGTCCAGAAAGCATGGTCAGGGATGATATATTTCATTCATAGCACAATGGGTAACTTTTCTTGCAACTCAGAGGGATGCAGGACAGAGCTCAATGCTGCAGCTTGTTTGGCCACCACGTCTCCATATAGCTGGTGGTGATGATGCTAGATTTGTCAGCTACACCCCCTCCTCCTCCATGCCCTCCTCTGCTGAATTGTCCTATGAACCACCAGCACCCCTTGAGCATTCAAGGGGCTATTCAATGAGTCAGGCTAATACGTGCCATGCAGTGCTTCAGCTGGTCTGTCTAGGGGACAGGAGCCACACCAGAACAGAGATTCTTTCAGGTTTGCAGGGGCAGGCCCAGAGGTGGAGCCAGGAATGGTGGTGTGCGATAATGGTACTAATCTCCTGTCAGCCCTTAAACGGGTAAAGTTGACACATGTGCCATGCCTGGCACATGTCCTCAATTTAGTAACACATTATTTCTTAAACAGGTCCCCATAGTTGGAAGATCTGCTAAAGCAGGCCAGAATAGTCTGTAGCCATTTCAGGCGGTCATACACAGCAAGTGCTCGGTTGGCTGAAATTCAGTGGGTATTTCACCTGCCCATAAATCGCCTGATTTGTGACATGCCTACCAAGTGGAACTCAACTTTGGCAATGCTTCAGCGGCTGCACATGCAGCAGAGGGCCATTGATGAGTACCTGTGTGAGTATGGCACAATGACAGGCTCAGGCCAGCTGAGCTTTTTTTCCCCCAAGCCAATGGCTGCTGATAAAGGATGCATTCACTGTACTGTAACCAGATGAGGAGGTGACAAGGATGGTGAGCCATGACAATGCATGCATCAGTGACATAATCCTTGCTGTGTTACTACTGGAGCAGATTCTGTGTGGAATTATGGACAGGGCACTCTTGGCAGAGAAGCGGGAGGAAGAGGACGAATTCCTTTCCTCTTAAGGCCTGCTTTATGAAGACACCATTCTTGCGATGCAACAGAACACACAAGAGGAGAGGGAGAAGGAGGAGGATTCTGGCATTTTTGGAGACATTGAAGCAGAGGAAGACATACGTAAAACCTTAAGAGATGGTTATCCATCCCCAGAAACCTTGTGAGTAGTACATGGCTAGGAGGAGGCAATTCCAGATACTGTAATCCTCAGCGACCCTGAGGACTCTGCTTCTCATGCCTCCGTAAACTTGTGGTGCATGGGCTCCCTCATTGTTCAAAGCCTGTGAAAGGACATGATAATTTGTGGCATCAAGAAGGATCGCTATTGGTTGGCAACCCTTCTTGAACACTGTTACAAGGGGAAAGTCTTGGAACTCATCCCATCCTCACAGAGGGAGGAAAGAATAAAATATCTTGAGGACACCTTAAAGAAGAGTTTATGTAATGCCTTCCCAGACTCTTCTAGGTTACAATCTCATGGAAAGGCTAGTTTTGAGGCTTCTGTTGGTCATGAGAGGAGCAGTGGAGAAGGGGGCCACCTCAGTGATGTATTTAAAAAAAGAATAGTCCTTGCCGCCCAGGGCTGTCAGCTTTCATATCCCATCGGCAGCGTCTGCATCATATGGTGGGAGATTATCTAGGGACGAAAACAGATATAGAGAGCTTTCCAGTTGATGATCCACTATGGTACTGGGTCATGAGAATAAACCACTGGCCATGACTTGACTAGTATGCAATTGACATGGGCAAAATTAACACCAAAGGACCAGTTTCCCTGCACCTGTTTGACAGGGGCATATCATTAACATTTTTGACAGCAAGGCCAATTCTTGCTTTCATCAAGAGTACCTGTGTTGGGAAAGAAAGCTTGCAGAGAAAATTACATTTTTTTTCCTTTAACCACTTAAGGACCGCCTCACGCCGATGTACGTCGGCAAGGCGGCACGGGCAGGCAAAATCACGTACATACACGTGATTTGCCTCCCGCGGGTGGGGGGTCCGATCGGAGACCCCCCCGGTGCCCGTGGCGGTCCTGTTTTGTCCCCCGGCGATCGGAGGTGAGGGGGAGGCCATCCATTCGTGGCCCCCCCTCGCGATCCCCGCCGGCCAATGGGAACATTCCTTTGCTGCTGTATGCTAAACAGCAGCAAAGGAAATGATGTCACCTCTCCTCGGCTCGGTATTTTCTGTTCTGGCGCCGAGGAGAGAAGACTGAAATGTGAGTGCACAACACTACACACACAGTAGAACATGCCAGGCACACAAAACACCCTGATCCCCCCCCCGATCGCCCCCCAATCACCCCCCCCATCACAAACTGACACCAAGCAGTTTTTTTTTTTTTCTGATTACTGCATTGGTGTCAGTTTGTGACAGTTACTGTGTTAGGACAGTTAGGGTTAGCCCCCTGTAGGTCTAGGGTACCCCCCTAACCCCCCCTAATAAAGTTTTAACCCCTTGATCACCCCCCCTCACCAGTGTCGCTAAGCGATCATTTTTCTGATCGCTGTATTAGTGTCGCTGGTGACGCTAGTTAGGGACGTAAATATTTAGGTTTGCCGTCAGCGTTTTATAGCGTCAGGGACCCCCATATACTATCTAATAAATGTTTTAACCCCTTGATTGCCCCCTAGTTAACCCTTTCACCACTGATCACCGTATAACTGTTACGGGTGACGCTGGTTAGTTCGTTTATTTTTTATAGTGTCAGGGCACCCGCCGTATATTACCGAATAAAGGTTTAGCCCCCTGATCGCCCGGCGGTGATATGCGTCGCCCCAGGCAGCGTCAGATTAGCGCCAGTACCGCTAACACCCACGCACGCAGCATACGCCTCCCTTAGTGATATAGTATCTGTACGGATCAATATCTGATCCGATCAGATCTATACTAGCGTCAAGAGCACTTTAGGGTACCCAAAAACACAGTGTTAGCGGGATCAGCCCAGATACCTGCTAGCACCTGCGTTTTGCCCCTCCGCCCAGCCCACCCAAGTGCAGTATCGATCGATCACTGTCACTTACAAAACACTAAACGCATAACTGCAGCGTTCGCAGAGTCAGGCCTGATCCCTGTGATCGCTAACAGTTTTTTTGGTAGCATTTTGGTGAACTGGCAAGCAAGCACCAGCCCCAGGCAGCGTCAGGTTAGCGCCAGTAGCGCTAACACCCATGAACGCACCGTACAACTCCCTTAGTGGTATAGTATCTGAACGGATCAATATCTGATCCGATCAGATCTATACTAGCGTCCCCAGCAGTTTAGGGTTCCCAAAAACGCAATGTTAGCGGGATCAGCCCAGATACCTGTTAGCACCTGCGTTTTGCCCCTCCGCCCGGCCCAGCCCAGCCCACCCAAGTGCAGTATCGATCGATCACTGACACTTACAAAACACTAAATGCATAACTGCAGTGTTCGCAGAGTCAGGCCTGATCCCTGCGATCGCTAACAGTTTTTTTGGTAGCATTTTGGTGAACTGGCAAGCACCAGCCCCAAGCAGCGGCAGGTTAGCGCCAGTACCACTAACACCCACGCACGCACCGTACACCTCCCTTAGTGGTATAGTATCTGAACGGATTAATATCTGATCCGATCAGATCTATACTAGCGTCAAGAGCACTTTAGGGTACCCAAAAACACAGTGTTAGCGGGATCAGCCCAGATACCTGCTAGCACCTGCGTTTTGCCCCTCCGCCCAGCCCACCCAAGTGCAGTATCGATCGATCACTGTCACTTACAAAACACTAAACGCATAACTGCAGCGTTCGCAGAGTCAGGCCTGATCCCTGTGATCGCTAACAGTTTTTTTGGTAGCATTTTGGTGAACTGGCAAGCAAGCACCAGCCCCAGGCAGCGTCAGGTTAGCGCCAGTAGCGCTAACACCCATGAACGCACCGTACAACTCCCTTAGTGGTATAGTATCTGAACGGATCAATATCTGATCCGATCAGATCTATACTAGCGTCCCCAGCAGTTTAGGGTTCCCAAAAATGCAGTGTTAGTGGGATCAGCCCAGATACCTGCTAGTACCTGCGTATTGCCCCTCCGCCCGGCCCAGCCCAGCCCACCCAAGTGCAGTATCGATCAATCACTGTCACTTACAAAACACTAAACGCATAACTGCAGCGTTCGCAGAGTCAGGCCTGATCCCTGCGATCGCTAACAGTTTTTTTGGTAGCGTTTTGGTGAACTGGTCGTAGTCAAACCAGCACTGCAGTAACACTTGGTGACGTGGCGAGTCCCATAAGTGCAGTTCAAGCTGGTGAGGTGGCAAGCACAAGAAGTGTCCCGCTGCAACCAAAAAGACAATCACAGGCCCGTCGTGCCCATAATGCCCTTCCTGCTGCATTCGCCAATCCTAATTGGGAACCCACCACTTCTGCAGCGCCCGTACTTCCCCCATTCACATCCCCAACCAAATGCAGTCGGCTGCATGAGAGGCATTTTCTTTATGTCCTCCCGAGTACCCCTACCCAACGAACCCCCCCAAAAAAGATGTCGTGTCTGCAGCAAGCGCGGATATAGGCGTGACACCCGCTATTATTGTCCCTCCTGTCCTGACAATCCTGGTTTTTGCATTGGTGAATGTTTTGAACGCTACCATGCACTAGTTGAGTATTAGCGTAGGGTACAGCATTGTACAGACTAGGGCACACTTTCACAGGGTCTCCCAAGATGCCATCGCATTTTGAGAGACCCGAACCTGGAACCGGTTACAGTTATAAAAGTTAGTTACAAAAAAAGTGTAAAAAAAACCATATATATAAAATAAAAAAAAATAGTTGTCGTTTTATTGTTCTCTCTCTCTCTATTCTCTCTATTGTTCTGCTCTTTTTTACTGTATTCTATTCTGCAATGTTTTATTGTTATTATGTTTTATCATGTTTGCTTTTCAGGTATGCAATTTTTTATACTTTACCGTTTACTGTGCTTTATTGTTAACCATTTTTTTGTCTTCAGGTACGCCATTCACGACTTTGAGTGGTTATACCAGAATGATGCCTGCAGGTTTAGGTATCATCTTGGTATCATTCTTTTCAGCCAGCGGTCGGCTTTCATGTAAAAGCAATCCTAGCAGCTAATTAGCCTCTAGACTGCTTTTACAAGCCGTGGGAGGGAATGCCCCCCCCACTGTCTTCCGTGTTTTTCTCTGGCTCTCCTGTCTCAACAGGGAACCTGAGAATGCAGCTGGTGGTTCAGCCAGCTGACCATAGAGCTGATCAGAGACCAGAGTGGCTCCAAACATCTCTATGGCCTAAGAAACCGGAAGCTACAAGCATTTTATGACTTAGATTTCGCCGGATGTAAATAACGCCATTGGGAAATTAGGGAAGCATTTTATCACACCGATCTTGGTGTGGTCAGATGCTTTGAGGGCAGAGGAGAGATCTAGGGTCTAATAGACCCCAATTTTTTCAAAAAAGAGTACCTGTCACTACCTATTGCTATCATAGGGGATATTTACATTCCCCGAGATAACAATAAAAATGATAAAAAAAAAAAAAAAGAAAGGAACAGTTTAAAAATAAGATAAAAAAGCAAAAAAATAATAAAGAAAAAAAAAAAAAAAAAGCACCCCTGTCGCCCCCTGCTCTCGCGCTAAGGCGAACGCAAGCGGCGGTCTGTCGTCAAATGTAAACAGCAATTGCACCATGCATGTGAGGTATCACCGCGAAGGTCAGATCGAGGGCAGTAATTTTTGCAGTAGACCTAGTCTGTAAATCTAAAGTGGTAACCTGTAAAGGCTTTTAAAGGCTTTCAAAAATGTGTTTTGTTTTTTATTTTTTTACATAAAATTTATTTTGTTGCCACTGCACGTTTGTGCGCAATTGTAAAGCATGTCATGTTTGGTATCCATGTACTCGGCCTAAAATCCTTTTTTTTATTTCAGCAAACATTTGGACAATATAGTGTGTTTTAGTGCATTAAAATTTAAAGTGTGTTTTTTCCCCAAAAAATGCGTTTGAAAAATCGCTGCGCAAATACTGTGTGAAAAAAAAATGAAACACCCACCATTTTAATCTGTAGGGCATTTTCTTTAAAAAAATATATAATGTTTGGGGGTTCAAAGTAATTTTCTTGCAAAAAAAATAACTTTTTCATGTAAACAATAAGTGTCAGAAAGGGCTTTGTCTTCAAGTGGTTAGAAGAGTGGGTGATGTGTGACATAAGCTTCTAAATGTTGTGCATAAAATGCCAGGACAGTTCAACCCCCCCCCAAATGACCCCATTTTGGAAAGTAGACACCCCAAGCTATTTGCTGAGAGGCATGTCGAGTCCATGGAATATTTTATATTGCGACACAAGTTGCGGGAAAGAGACAAAATTTTTTTTTTTTCACAAAGTTGTCACTAAATGATATATTGCTCAAACATGCCATGGGAATATGTGAAATTACACCCCAAAATACATTCTGCTGCTTCTCCTGAGTACGGGGATACCACATGTGTGAGACTTTTTGGGAGCCTAGCCGCGTACGAGACCCCGAAAACCAAGCACCGCCTTCAGGCTTTCTAAGGGCGTGAATTTTTGATTTCACTCTTCACTGCCTATCACAGTTTCGAAGGCCATGGAATGACCAGGTGGCACAAACCCCCCCCCAAATGACCCCATTTTGGAAAGTAGACACCCAAAGCTATTTGCTGAGAGGTATAGTAAGTATTTTGCAGACCTCACTTTTTGTCACAAAGTTTTGAAAATTGAAAAAAGAAAAAAAAAATGTTTTTTCTTGTCTTTCTTCATTTTCAAAAACAAATGAGAGCTGCAAAATACTCACCATGCCTCTCAGCAAATAGCTTGGGGTGTCTACTTTCCAAAATGGGGTCATTTGGGGGGGTTTGTGCCACCTGGGCATTCCATGGCCTCCGAAACTGTGATAGGCAGTGAAGAGTGAAATCAAAAATTTTCACCCTTAGAAATCCTGAAGGCAGTGATTGGATTTCGGGGCCCCGTACACGGCTAGGCTCCCAAAAAGTCCCACACATGTGGTATCCCCATACTCAGGAGAAGCAGCTAAATGTATTTTGGGGTGCAATTCCACATATGCCCATGGCCTGTGTGAGCAATATATCATTTAGTGACAACTTTGTGCAAAAAAAAAAAGTGTCACTTTCCCGCAACTTGTGTCAAAATATAAAATATTCCATGGACTCAATATGCCTCTCAGCAAATAGCTTGGGCTGTCTACTTTCCAAAATGGGGTCATTTGGGGGGTTTTGTGCCACCTGGGCATTCCATGGCCTCCGAAACTGTGATAGGCAGTGAAGAGTGAAATCAAAAATTTACACCCTTAGAAATCCTGAAGGCGGTGATTGGTTTTCGGGGCCCCGTACGCGGCTAGGCTCCCAAAAAGTCCCACACATGTGGTATCTCCATACTCAGGAGAAGCAGCTGAATGTATTTTGGGGTGCAATTCCACATAGGTCCATGGCCTGTGTGAGCAATATATCATTTAGTGACAACTTTTTGTAAATATTTTTTTTTTTTTGTCATTATTCAATCACTTGGGACAAAAAAAATAATTATTCAATGGGTTCAACATGCCTCTCAGCAATTTCCTTGGGGTTTCTACTTTCCAAAATGGGGTCATTTGGGGGGGGGTTGTACTGCCCTGCCATTTTAGCACCTCAAGAAATGACATAGGCAGTCATAAACTAAAAGCTGTGTAAATTACAGAAAATGTACCCTAGTTTGTAGACGCTATAACTTTTGCGCAAACCAATAAATATACGCTTATTGACATTTTTTTTACCAAAGACATGTGGCCGAATACATTTTGGCCTAAATGTATGACTAAAATTTAGTTTATTGTATTTTTTTTATAACAAAAAGTAGAAAATATCAAATTTTTTCAAAATTTTCGTTCTTTTTCCGTTTATAGCGCAAAAAATAAAAACCGCAGAGGTGATCAAATACCATCAAAAGAAAGCTCTATTTGTGGGAAGAAAAGGACGCAAATTTTGTTTGGGTACAGCATTGCATGACAGCGCAATTAGCAGTTAAAGCGACCCAGTGCCAAATTGGAAAAAGACCTCTGGTCCTTAGGCAGCATAATGGTCCGGGGCTCAAGTGGTTAAAAATTAAATTGTAATTTTTGCTGCAGCAGGTTCTATACATGGTACAGATGCGCCACTTTACAGGCAGACTAAAGGGGACCCCCGATCACTATATTTAAAGGAATTTTTCTTTTTTATTATTTTACTTTTAACATCAGTAAATCACTGCTCATTTCAAAATTGTTTTTTACAAACTTTTTTTCATTAATACATGTCCCCCAGGACAGTACCCGGACCCCCATACCCTTTATATGCCCAATAACTTGCATCTAAGCCCTCAAAATAGGCACTTTTGATTTTTCCAGTTTGGGCCCCATAGACTTCAATGGGCTTCGTTATTCAGTTCCAAACTTTTGCGATGTTCAAGAGTTCTGGAGTGAACCAAACTGGGGGGGTTGGGTGTTCAGCCCATCTCTATTCACACGTAAAGTTGGAAGGTGGTATAACCCTGTGGTTGAGTTTACCGTCCACTAGGGATGAGCCGAACACCCCCGGTTCGGTTCGCAGCAGAACATGCGAACAGGCAAAAAATGTGTTCAAACACGCGAACACTGTTAAAGTCTATGGGACACGAGAAAATGAAAAATCAAAAGTGCTAATTTTAAGGGTTAATATGCAATTTATTTTCATAAAAAGTTCCTGCCCTAGGGGACATGTATCAATGCAAAAAAAGTTTTAAAAATGGACGTTTTTTCGGAAGCAGTGATTTTAATAATGCTTAATGCTTTGTGTTGCTTTCTCACACCTGCTTTAACCCCTTGGACCCCACAGAAGAGTGCAGTTGCGGGGCCCTTGCAGATTTGCCAAATTTACTTGAAAGGGTTGCAATTGGTAGGTGGTAGCACCCACCAAAAGCAACAGGGGATTTAATTCAATGTGTACACCTTTGGCTGCAGTCACAGGTAGGTATTGTGGGCAGTAAGGATGAGCCTGATGTTCGAGTCGAACGTAAGTTCGACTCGAACATCGGGTGTTCGACTGCTCAGTGAATAGCAAAAAATTTGGGGTGTTCGCGGCAAATTTGAAAGCTGCGGAACACCCTTTAAAAGTCTATAGGAGAAATCAAAAGTGCTAATTTTAAAGGCTTATATTTTTGGTATTGTTATAAAAAGTGTTTGGGGACCTCAGTCCTGCCCCAGGGGACATGTATCAATGCAAAAAAAGTTTTAAAAACATCCTTTTTTCGGGAGCAGTCATTTTAATAATGCTTAAAGTGAAACAATAAAAGTGAAATATTCCTTTAAATTTCATACCTGGGGGGTGTCTATAGTATTCCTGTAAAGTGACGCCTTTTTCTCGTGTTTAGAACAGTCCCTGCACAAAATGACATTTCTAAAGGAAAAAAAGCAATTTACAACTACTTGCGGCTATAATGAATTGTCTATGTGAGAAATCAAAAGTGCTAATTTTAAAGGCTTATATGCATGGTATTGTCATAAAAAGTGTTTGGGGACCTGGGTCCTGCCCCAGGGGACATGTATCAATGCAAAAAAAAAGTTTTAAAAACGTCAGTTTTTTCAGGAGCAGTGATTTTAATAATGCTTAAAGTGAAACAATAAAAGTGAGATATTCCTTTAATTTCGTACCTGGGGGGTGTCTATAGTATGCCTGTAAAGTGGCGCCTTTTTCCCGTGTTTAGAACAGTTCCTGCACAAAATGACATTTCTAATTTCTAAGGAAAAAAAGTCATTTAAAACTACTCGCAGCTATAATGAATTGTCGGGTCTCAGCAATACAGATAAAAGTCATTGAAAAAAACGGCATGGGGGTCCCTCCAAAAATCCATACCAGGCCCTTTGGGTCTGGTATGAATATTAAGGGGAACCCCGAACCAAAGTTTAAAAAAAAAAATTGTGTGAGGGTTCCCCCAAATTCCATACCAGGCCCTTCTTGTATGGATATTAAGGGAAACACAAAGAGAAAAGGAGCTTCTGGGTGTAAACGTAAAAGCAGTTTATTTACAAGCACATGTAAGAACAACTCACAATTTAGAAGTCATCAGACAGCATGTGATAAAGACATCCATCAGGGGGGTGACCATCAGATCAGTCAAGACACTCTGCCTGCCTGCTGCGTGCTCAGTCCCATATGGGGGGTACCGCTGGATGGTAAGCCAGCCGCGGTGGAAACAAACACCAAAACGAGGCCTGGAGCGCAGATGAACAGCAGGCAAGGGGAGATGACGTCACTGGCAAGCGACGCGTTTCCTGAGCATACGGGCTGTGGTAACGTGACAGCCGCGCTCCTTCATCTCCCCTTG
The DNA here is from genome assembly GCA_037952835.1 of Lithobates septentrionalis. Classification (NCBI taxonomy): domain Eukaryota; kingdom Metazoa; phylum Chordata; class Amphibia; order Anura; family Ranidae; genus Lithobates; species Lithobates septentrionalis. The sequence goes on along the minus strand of JBBDGP010000278.1, from coordinate 13,249,959 downwards.
CCCGCTGTTCATCTGCGCTCCAGGCCTCGTTTTGCTGTTTGTTTCTACCGCGGTCAGCTTACCATCCAGCGGTACCCCCCATAGGGGACTGAGCACGCAGCAGGCAGGCAGAGTGTCTTGACTGATCTGATGGTCGGCCCCCCTGATGGATGTCTTTATCACATGCTGTCTGATGACTTCTAAATTGTGAGTTGTTCTTACATGTGCTTGTAAATAAACTGTTTTTATGTCTACACCCAGAGGCGCCTTTTCTCTTTGTGTTTCTCCTCAGAATCTGCAACCCAGTTTCAGTTCCCTTTTGAAGGCCACCCTGTGTGCGGATTTCCTGCCCCATTATCTGGATTTTGAACTTTTATATTACCATATTTATTTTACATATGCAATAATTTTATGGATTTTTATCTTTGTGTGTTTTTAAGTGCCTTTGAGATATATATATACTTGTTTCCCCATATATATATTGAAATGTGGGCTATGATTTTTTCACATAATTTTTCCAGTTAAATGTGCCTATACTTGTATTTTATGGATATTAAGGGGAACCCTGTGCCAATTTTTTTTTAAAAATGGCGTAGGGTTCCCCCTCAAAAGCCATACCAGACCCTTCAGATCTGGTATGGATTTTGAGGGGAACCCCGCGCCAAAATTAAAAAAAAAATGGCGTGGGGATCCCCCCCAAAAATCCATACCAGACCCTTATCTAAGCACGCAACCTGGCAGGCCGCAGGAAAAGAGGGGGGCGAGAGAGCGCCCCCCCCTCCTGAACCGTACCAGGCCACAAGCCCTCAACATGGGGAGGGTGCTTTGGGTTAGACCCCAAAGCACCTTGTGACCTCATCCCCACAACCCTTGCCCAGTGGTTGTGGGGGTCTGTGGGCGGGGGGCTTATCGGAATCTGGAAGCTCCCTTTAACAAGAGGACCCCCCTGTTTGAAATGGTAACGGGTACATTGTACCCCTACCATTTCACAAAAAAAGTGTCAAAATGTCAAAAACCACAAGACAAGGGGACAAGTCATTTATTAAAAAATAAAAAAGTCCCACAAAGTTCATTCATCTTCTTCTCTCACTCCACTGATGGACTGAAAAAAAAAAAAACCTGCACGCTGCCACCGATCCACCTCCATGGGAGGCATCCGCAGTAATGACCGTCCTCTCAGGTGACATTTTTTTTATATCTGAGGACGGGGCCACGCGGTGAAAAACCTGGGTTACCCCGCCCCTCTGACGCCACTGGGAAGCCATTGGGAAGTCGGGGGGAGGCGGATCGGTGGCGGCGTGCTGGGGTTTTTTTTCCGGTCCGGCGGAGTGAGAGAAGAAGATGAATGGGACATTTTTATTTTTTTATTTTTTAATAAAGGACTTGTCCCAAGATGTGTCTTGTGGTTCTTTAACATTTTGACAATTTTTTTGTGAAATGGTAGGGGTACAATGTACCATTTCAAACAGGGTGGTAGGATCTGGGGGTCCCCTTGTTAAAGGAGTCTTCCAGATTCCGATAAGCCCCCCGCCCACAGACTCCCACAACCACCGGGCAAGGGTTGTGGGGATGAGGCCCTTGTCCCTATCAACATGGGGACAAGGTGCTTTGGGGGGCTACCCCAAAGCACCCTCCCCATGTTGAGGGCATTTGGCCTGGTACAGTTCAGGAGGGGGGGCACTCTCTCATCCCCCCTTTTTTCCTGCAGCCTGCCAGGTTGCATGCTTGGATAAGGGTCTGGTATGGATTTTTGGGGGACCCCCACGTCTTTTTCTTTAATTTTGGCACAGGGTTCCCCTTATAATCCATACCAGACCTGAAGAGTCTGGTATGGATTTTGAGGGGGGCCCCTACACCATTTTTAAAAAAAAGATTTGGCGCAGGGTTCCCCTTAAAATCCATACCAGACCTGAAGGGCCTGGTATGGAATTTGGGGGGACTCCCACACCGTTTTTTTCAATGACTTTTATCTGTATTGCCGAGACCCAACAATTCATTATAGCTGCGAGTAGTTTTGAATGACTTTTTTTTACCTTTAGAAATGTCATTTTGTGCAGGGACTGTTCTAAACACGGGAAAAATGTGTGATTTTACAGGCATACTATAGGCACCCCCCAGGTATGAAATTTAAAGGAATATTTCACTTTTATTGTTTCACTTTAAGCATTATTAAAATCACTGCTCCTGAAAAACGTCCGTTTTTAAAACTTTTTTTGCATTGATACATGTCCCCTGGGGCAGGACCAAGGTCCCCAAACACTTTTTATGACAATACCATGCATATAAGCCTTTAAAATGAGCACTTTTGATTTCTCTCATAGACAATTCATTATAGCTGCAAGTAGTTGTAAATTACTTTTTTTCCTTTAGAAATGTCATTTTGTGCAGGGACTGTTCTAAACATGGGAAAAAGGCGCCACTTTACAAGCATACTATAGACACCCCCAGGTACGAAATTTTAAGGAAAATTTCACTTTTATTCTTTCACTTCAAGCATTATTAAAATCACTGCTCCTAAAAAAACTGCTGTTTTTAAAAACTTTTTTTTGCATTGATACATGTCCCCTGGGGCAGGACCAAGGTCCCCAAACACTTTTTATGACAATACCAAGCATATAAGCCTTTACAATTAGCACTTTTGATTTCTCCCATAGACTTTTAAAGGGTGTTCCGTGGCTTTCCAATTTGCTGCGAACACCCCAAATTGTTCACTATTCGGCGAACAGGCGAACACCCGTTTTTCGAGTCGAACTTACGTTCGACTCAAACATTGGGCTCATCCCTTCCATCCACAATTGCTACCTGCGACAGCAGCCAAAGGTGTACACATTGAATTAAATCCCCTGTTGCTTTTGGTGGGTGCTACCACCTACCAATTTTGACCCTTTCAAGTAAATTGGGCAAATCTGCAAGGGCCCCACAACTGCACACTTCTGTGGGGTTCAAGGGGTTAAAGCAGGTGGTGAGAAAGCAACACAAAGCTGCCTGATTTAACCCCTTGTTTGCTGTACTGCACAAGGTTGCAGGGTACTTGCAGAGTGGCCTCAACAGGTGCTACATCCACCAAACATGACAGGGCAAATAACTCTTGCTGGGTCTCGGACATGTGTGCAACCCTGGCCACTGCAGCTAAAGTGGGTGCAGTCAGGGCGGGGCTGGTAAAAACAAATCTTAACTATGGGGTTTTACCACCTCCAAAAACTGCAAATGTAAATGAACCCTTATACACACTATTAGATTTTCTGCTGATTTTTTCCTTCAGATTTACCAAAACCATATAATATGAGGTCAAACCTTAGGAGTTTCAATTTGTATGCAATCAGGCAGGCCCTTGCACTACATGGTTTTGGTAAATCTGAAGACAAAAATCAGCAGAAAATCTGATAGGGTGTATGAGGCTTTACAGTTTTAAGCCCCCTATAAGGCTGCTTTCACACTGATGTGCTGCAGTTTACCTGCACCGTGTGTGCAGCGCAGTGCATCTGACACTTTCCTGGGTTAGCTGTGCTTTTCCATAGACTCTCTATTCTACATTCAGTAGCTTTGGTGAACTTTCAGAAAGTGCACCAAACCTGCAGGATATAATAGAAGTCTATGGCTAAGCACAGCAAACCATCAGGAAAGCTGCAGGTACACTGCACTGCACCCGCGGTGTGGGTAAACCACAGCATATCATTATGAAAGAAGTTCAATACTATTATGCTCAGTGTATTGCTTCACACTGACCTGAAAATCTCTTCTTTCCTGCTGCTGGCACCACTCTGGAGACTGCTACCTGGGATAAGAGGTGGAGTGCAGTTGGTATCACTCAGCATGGGACAGGAGCCAGTACTACAGAAGAGGCAAAAAGATGGCCCCTGCCCCACCTTTAACTGGCCTTTACAGCAAGGCACAAATGGAAGGGCAAATGCATGTAAGACAAAAACCAGAGAACAGTCCCAGCTCAACTCACCAACCAGTCTGCTGACTAACTGAATTAACCTGTCCAACAGCCTGCGTTAACAATAGGGGTTTAGTTAGCATGCATTTGCAGACTACAGAAGAGGCATTGGCTTATGTGACTCCTACTCTCTACTACAGCTCCAACTTTACAAGTAGTCCCTCCACATTGCACTCTGTTTGATGCTCTGGGATATCAGAAGGCCAGCAAGCCCTACAGTCACCTGACCACAATTTACTAGTAGATCACAATCTACAGGTTGCTGACTCCCGATTTAGGGTAAAGCCACAGGTTCACTTCAACCAATTGCCGACCAGCCGCCGTCATTATACTGTGGCAGGTCTGTTCTCCTGCGCAAACCACCATAGGCTTATGTCGGTGTTTGCATAGGAGATAGCGTGAGTGTGCCCATGGGTCTGGCAGACTCGATGTCCGCCAGCGACCCTTGATAGTGGTGTACAAAGGCAGATGGGGTAACTTGTAAACAAGGCGATTCCCTGTTCTGCCAGATGACATGTCAGAGATCTTCTGTTCCCAGTGATCGGGAACAGCGATCTCTGTCATGTCTCTGGTAGCCCATCCCCCTAGAGTTAGAACACACCCAGGGAACACACTTAACCCCTTGATCACCCCCTAGTGTTAACCCCTTCCCTGCCAGTGTAATTTTTACATTTATCAGTGCATTTTTATAGCACTGATCAATGTAATAATGTCACTGGTCCCCAAAAGTGTCATTTGGGGTCAGATTTGTCCGTCGCAATGTCGCAGTCTCACTAAAAATCGCAGATCACCGCCATTACCAGTAAAAACAATAAAAAAATTTAAAAAATACCCTAAATCTGTCCCATAGTTTGTAGACACAATAACTTTTGCTCAAACCAATCAATATACGCCTATTGCATTTTTTTTTTACCAAAAATATGTAGAAGAATATATATTGGCCTAAACTGATGAATACATTTGTTTTATATATATTTTTTAATATGTATTATAGCAGAAAGTTAAAAATTTTTTTTTTTTCAAAAATGACAGTTTTTTGCTTATAGAGCAAAAAATAAAAACCGCAGAAATGATCAAATACCACCAAAAGAAATCTCTATTTGTACAGCGACACATGACTGTGCAATTGTCAGTTAAATTGCCGTATCGCAAAAAATGGCCTGGTCATTAAAGGAGAAAATCCTTCTGGGGCTGAAGTAGTTAAAGCCTAAGATTAGTCAAAAAAGGTCTTAAGAATCAGTGTAAAGGATATTACTTACAGTCAATGTGTTGCATTCCTTGTTCTGATGGTTGCAGAATTAGTTGAAATCTTTTGTCCTTTGATCCCCCTCCTCGTTGTAATCTTTTAGTGCCATGGGGGTTAATAGAACTGAGGACCTGACATATGCACTCATGAAGAGTTCTGACTATGGCTGTCTTTTCTGCTCCCTCCTCCATTCATAGAAGCTGTACTGTAGCTTCTATGAAAAAATAAAGATTGGGCAGATGAATGAAAGTTCTGCCTTCTGATATACAGTAAGGCAACCACTACACATGTATTGTATCATATAGTTAATTATCTCTTTTAGTGCATAAAAGATAACAACAAGGAGATAAGTATTAGCCTCACTGATGGGCACTAGGGATGAGCTTCGAGTTCAAGTCGAACTCGTGTTCGACTCGAACATCGGCTGTTCGCCAGTTCGCCGAACAGCAAACAATTTGGGGTGTTCACGGCAAATTCGAAAGCCAAAGGACACCCTTTAAAAGTCTATAGGAGAAATCAAAAGTGCTAATTTTAAAGGTTTATATGCAAGTTATTGTCATAAACACTGTTTGGGGACCTGGGTCCTGCCCCAGGGGACATGGATCAATGCAAAAAAAAAAGTTTTAAAAACGGCTGTTTTATCAGGAGCAGTGATTTTAATGATGCTTAAAGTGAAACAATAAAAGTGTAATATTCCTTTAAATGTCGTACCTGGGGGTGTCTATAGTATGCCTGTAAAGGGGCGCATGTTTCCCGTGTTTAGAACAGTCTGACAGCAAAATTACATTTCAAAGGAAAAAAGTCATTTAACCACTTGCTTACTGGGCACTTAAACCCCCCTCCTGCCCAGACCAATTTTCAGCTTTCAGTGCTCTCACACTTTGAATGACAATTACTCAGTCATGCAACACTGTACCCAAATGATTTTTTTGTCCTTTTTTCATACAAATAGAGCTTTCATTTGGTGGTATTTGATCAGCTCTGGGTTTTTTATTTTTTGCGCTATAAATGAAAAAAGACTTTTCTTACTGCTACATATCTTTGGTAAACATAACCCAAAATAGTGGATATTATGTGGTCTGTGTGAAATCTATAGAGTCTACAAGCTATGGTGCAAATCATAAAAAAATTATCACATCTGATGTACTGAGGCCCATCTCATTTCTTGAGACCCTAACAAGTCAGGAAAGTACAAATGCCCACCAAATGACCCCTTTTTGGAAAGTAGACATTCCAGGGTATTTAGTAAGAGGCATGGTGAGTTATTTGAAGTTGTCATTTTTCCCACAATTCTTTGCAAATTAAGATTTATTTTATTTTTTATATTTTTTTCAGAAAATTGTCATTGTAATAGCTTATTTCTCTCACATGGAATGTGCATACCACAAATGACACCCCACAATACATTTGGCTATGCCTCCTGAGTATTACAAAACCACATGTGTGGGACTTTTTCACTAACTGGCCACATACAGAGGCCCAACATGCAGGGAGCATCATCAGGTGTTCAAGGAGCATAAATTACCCATATAACTTGTTGACTACATATTACACTTTGACCCCATTTTGGAAAGCTAACACCTCAACGTATAATCTATGAGGCATAATGAGTCTTTTGAATGGTTCATTTTTTTCCAGAAGTGTTTGGAAAATGTGGAAAAAAATGAAAACGCATTTTTTTTTTACACAAAGTTGTCCGTTTATAAGATGTTTCCAACACATAGCAATTACATAGCAAAAATAACACCCCAAACTACATTCTGCTACTCCCCCTGAGTATAACAATATCACATTTGCGAGACTTTTACACAGCCTGGCCACATACAGGTATCCAACATGCAAGGAACACCGTCAGGTGTTCCAGGGACACATAGCATGCACATACCAAGAATTACACCCAAAAATACATTATGCTGAGCAAAGGGTAAACAAAAGATTACCTGTGCTTTTAGTAGCACAGTTGTCCACAGGAGGATAGCACTGGTCCAGGCAGCAGGCAGGGACTTGGTCAGCAACACAATTTTTCAGGCAGCAGGCAGGAATACTGTCCATAGTCAGTACAGGCAGCAGGCAGGGATACTGTCCATAAAAAGCCCAGGGTCAGTGCAGGCAGAGATTGTCAGCAGTGCAAAAATATTGGTCTTGGTAGTAGGCAGGAACATGGTCCATGTGCTGTGGTCAGTGCGACAAACAGAGGCATTACGGCAATAAGTCCTACAGGTAGCAGGCAGAAGTAGGGCCTCGTTCAGGACAGAATGGGGACAGGGGTAGAGGCTTCTCCCACCCAAATCTCTTTGAAGCCTCCGAGTCTCCAGACCGTAATCTAGGAATGAGAAAACAAAGAAAATTGTTTTCTTCATCCAGAAAAATTATTCTGGAGCCCCTCACATATGTGAGACCCCTGTGTTGAATGCCACTAGTCCAGTTGCAGGGTACAAGATCAGTCCAAGAGGCAGGCAAGAGGCATGGTCAAACAGTCCAAGGTCAGTTCCAGATCAGACAGAGATATGTACAGAATTGTTAGGCAGAAGCATGGTCGAATAACAGTCCAGGGTCAGTTCCAGATCAGGCAGAGGTATGTACAGAATCGTTAGGCAGAAGCAAATAACAGTCGAATAACAGTCCAGGGTCAGTTCCAGATTAGGCAGCGGTATGTACAAAATCGGCAGGCAGAAGCGTGGTCTAATAACAAGCCAGGGTCAGTTACAGAGCAGGCAGTGGCATAAGGGGTGTGAAGGCAGGAACTGAGGATTACGTTTACCATACTTCACTAATAATTTATTGAAGTATAGTAATGGCAGAAACATTCACCTATGCAGAGACCTGGTTGGGAAGGACATTGTGCACAATAATAAGATGTGTCTCTTCTGACTCCTGCTCTGGTACACACCTTACATCTTTTTTGACGTCTTTGGCCTGTTGGTTTGGGAGGGAGTTTATCTGGAAAGTGGCGACTAACAACATCTGATCGGATCTTTTCTGGTGGGCTGTTCGGGAATATAAGGGCAGTGTAAATTTCCTCCTGGTAGCCAAGGAAGAGTTGAGGGTTTTGGGTGGAGTTGCGGTAAATGATATAGGAATTGAATATGGCCAATTGAAAAAAATAAATTGCTACGTTTGGTCATTGAAGTCGACTCCCCCCATAAACAAATTGTATTCATGGATGCCTGTTGGTTTTTGGATTGAGCCATTCCTTCTGGGGATTTCCACATAGGTCTTATTGTGGATGGAAGACAACATGTAGACATCCCTTCTGTCCCTCCACTTCACTGCCAGAATCTCTTTGTTTTGCAGACTTGCTGTTTCTCCTTTTCTCAACTTCTTATTGTTATTATTCCGATTCTTTTTTACCGTGCCACATGCTGTCGTCTTCTTCCGGTGAAGGTTGTGGAACAGGGGCAGAGATGTGTAGAAGTTGTCTACATACAGGTGGTAGCCTTTCTCCAGTAGGGGGTATATGAGGTCCCAAACAACTTTCCCGCTGGTTCCCAAGTAGTCCGGGCAATTAGGGGGCTGCAGCTGGGTGTCCTTCTCTTCGAACACTATGAAGGCATATGTGTACCCTGTGGCTCGCACATAATTTGTACACCTTCACCCCATAGCGGGCCCTTTTGCTGGGGATACATTTTAAGCCTGCCACTAAATTTAACAAGAGACTCATCCACACATATGTGTTGGTCTGGGGTGAACAGCTGGGGGAATACTTCAGAAAAATAATTTAGTATTGGCTGAATTTTGTAAAGCCTGTCATAATTTGGGTCATTTCGGGGACGGCACTGGGTATTGTCACTGAAATGTAGGAATCTCATTATCATCAGATACCTGGTTCTGGGCATTACCGCGGAGAAGAGCGGCATGTGGTGGATGGGGTGGGTTGACCAATAGGAACGCAATTGATTTTTTTTGGTGAGTCCCATATTAGATGTGAGGCCCAAAAAAACCTTGAACTCCTCCACTGTTAGGTCTCTCCACTCGTAGGGAAGGGCATAATATGATGTGGGATTTTGCAAAATAAATTGCTGTGCGTACAGGTTGCACTGGGCCACAATTGACGCCAACATGTCCTCTGTAAAAATTAAATTAAAAAAATTAATTGGGGTAAAATTCTCTGTGTCCACCTGGACTCCTGGCTGGGCAGTGAAAGGGGGAATGCTAGCTTCACCTGAATTAGGAGGAAGCCACAAGTGGTTCTGAAGGGCATAGGGAAGGCTGGAATGGGACCTAACCCTTTGGGGCTGAGGTGAAACCCCACTGGTACTTGGCCTTTCTTGCCGAGGTACTGCAGTGCTGGTGGATGGCACTGCGGTGCTGGTGGATGCCACTACCTCCTCACCAGAACGCCTTCGTTTGGCGGGCCAAATTTCTTCCTCCTCTGAGTCTGTTAGTGTTCCACAACTGAGGACTGGCTTGTAATTTACGTCAGACTCAGAATCCGAATTGGAAAGGGAATCCGAAAAAGAGAGCTCCCCATTGCTCTCGTCGGCCGTGGAAAGAATTTGGTATGCCTCCTCGGCTGAAAAGCTTTTTTTGGACAAGGCTGCTGGTGGTGATGAGATTGCACAGGTGTGTGCTAAGCCTGCACTGATGGGCACTGATGAGGTGGCACTGATGAGCACTGATGTGCACTGATTGATGGCACAGATGTGCACTGATGAGGCGGCACAGATGGGCACTGATCGCACAGATGTACACTAATGAGGCAGCACAGATGGGCACTAATGAGGCGGCACAGATGGGCACTGATGAGGTGGCAAAGATGGGCACTGAGGCCGCACAGATGGGCACTAAGGAAGCAGCACAGATGTGCACTGATTGATTGCACAGATGTGCACTAATGAGGTGGCACAGGTGGGCACAGATATGCACTGATGTGGCACTGGTGAGGTGCCACAGATGGGCACTGATGAGGTGGCACAGATGGGCACTGAGGCGGCACAGATGGGCACTGATGAAGCAGCACAGATGTGCACTGATTGATTGCACAGATGTGCACTAATGTGGTGGCACAGGTGGGCACAGATATACACTGATGTGGCACTGTTGAGGTGGCACAAATGGGCAGTGATGAGGCAGCACAGATGGGCACTGATGAGGCGGCACAGATGGGCACTGATGAGGCGGCACAGATGTGCACTGATTGATTGCACAGATGTGCAATGATGAGGCGGCACAGATGGGCACTGATTGGTAAAGATGTGCACTGTTGAGGTGGCACAGATTGGCACTGTTGAAGTGGCACAAATGGGCACTGTTGAGGTGGCACAAATGGGCAATGATGAGGCGGCACAGATGGGCACTGATGAGGCGGCACAGATGTGCACTGATTGCACAAATGTGCACTGATGAGGCGGCACAGATGGGCACTGATGAGGTGGCACAGATGGGCACTGATGAGGTGGCACAGATGCGCACTGATTGCATAGATGCGCACTGATTGCACAGACGGGCACAGATGGACACTGATGGCACAGATGATGCACTGATGGCACAAGTGGGCACTGATGCGCACAGGTGGGCACAGATGGCACTAGATAGATGTCACTGTGGGCACTGTTAGGCACTTTTTGGGCACACTTTGTGTTTTAGTCACAATAAATTCACTAACTCACTGTTCACAGAAGCTCTCTCTCCTCGCACGCTGTCTCTGTGCGAGGAGAGAGAGCCGGCAATGAGAGATGATCTCAATTGTTTACATTTGAGATCATCTCTCATTGGCCACGGCGATTGCGCTGTAAATGGCCGCTGTGATTGGCCATTTACAGCGATCTGTGATTGGCTGTGTCCAAGGGACATGGCCAACACAGATTTTCCCTGAGGCGCGTTCATGAGAACGTGCTGGGAACGAGGAAAGGGGATGACGTCAATAGACGTAGTCCCGGCAATATAGATCCACGCTGTAGTCGTCATTTGGCTATAGCGCGGATCTGAACCGGTTAAAACTACTCGCAGCTATTAATGAATTGTCGGTCCGACAATACACATAAAAGTTCATTGATAAAAACGGCATGGGATTTCCCCACAGGGGAACCCTGAACCAAAATTTAAAAAAAAAAATGGCGTGGGGGGTCCCCCTAAATTCCATACCAGGCCCTTCAGGTCTGGTATGGATATTAAGGGGAATCCCAGCCAAAATTTAAAAAAAAATTGGGTGGGGGTCCCCCTCAAAATCTATACCAGACCCTTCAGGTCTGGTATAAATTTTAAGGGGAAACCTGCGCCAAATTTTTTTAAAAAATGGCGTGGGGTCCCCCCAAAAATCCATACCAGACCCTTATCTGAGCACGCATCCTGGCAGGCCACAGGAAAAGTCGGGGGGAAAAGAGAGAGTGCCCCCCCTCCTGAACCGTACCAGGCCACATGCCCTCAACATTGGGTGGGTGCTTTGGGGTAGGCCCCCAAAGCACCTTGTTCCCATGTTGATGGGGACAAGGGTCTCATCCCCACAATCCTTGCCCGGTGGTTGTGGGGGTCTGTGGGTGGGGGGCTTATTGGAATCTGGAAGCCCCCTTTAACAAGGGGACCCCAAGATCCCAGCCCCCCCTGTGTGAAATGGTAAGGGGGTACAAAAGTACCCCTACCATTTCACAAAAAAACTGTCAAAAATGTTAAAAATGACAAGAGACAGTTTTTGACAATTCCTTTATTTAAAGTCTTCTTTTTTCCATCTTCTTTCTTCTATCTTCTTTCTTCTATCTTCCTTCGGTTTCTTCCTCCATCTTCTTCTTCTGGTTCTTCTGGTTCTTCTGGTTCTTCCTCCGGTGTTCTCATCCGGCATCTTCCTCCGCGGCGTCTTCTTCCCTTCTTCTTCTTGGGCCGCTCCGCCTCCATGATGGGAGGCTCCCGCTGTGTGATGCTTCTCGTCTTCTGACGGTTCTTAAATAACAGAGGGCAGGGCCACCCAGTGACCCCGCCCCCCTCTGACGCTTGGGGACTTGACAGGGACTTCCCTGTGGCATTCCCCGTGATGTCAGAGGGGGGCGGGGGTCCAAGATGGGGCCGGCCAGGACAGAGCTCCCTCACTGCTGACACCGCCACCTGTGCCTGCACACAATGGAGACCCTGTCTCTGATATGGAAGAGACAGATGAGCAGCAACCTTACCCAGCTTCCTCCCCTGCAGACAGTGGTAAGAAGTCTGCAAACTCTCCAGCTCACTCTCCCACAAAGCTTCCCCCTGTGAAGAGGCAGCACAGTGCTGAGCTCTGTAGTCCCATGGTAGCTGATATACCCACTACATCTTTAGCAGCATAAGCAACTACAGACAAACTTGCCTCAGAACATACATTGAAATACATTGAAAGCAATGTTGCTCTCACTACAAGCTGACATGCAAAATGAATGCAAAAAGTGCAAGTATGAGGGTAAATGGTGCTCCCCATATAATGAAAGGCAGCAGACCCTGTTCACTTGTTAGGTGCTATGTGCCTCTATAGTGACTAATAAATGTGCATATAACAATAGTGCAATCCTAATAAATTATCAATGTGCATATGCTAGTGTGGCAAAGCTCACTAGATTACTACGTAAACTATATATAAATAAATGTTTAAAAGTGATACAAAAAACATGATAGTACAATAACAAAAATACAGCTATATGAAAAAAAATCAAATGAAAATCAAAAAAATATATAATAAATAGTCCCAAAAGTGTAAGACAAATGTAAAATATTAAAAAATAGTTGAAATTATATGAAACTACCTCAAAATAATTATCGTGCCAGGTCCAAAAAATCAATCAAACCAAAGTCTTATGCGATAATTAAGTGCTTGGTGACGATACACAGGAACAAAAGCCAGGTGACTTTAAGTGCTCCCCCTCTTGGGTCCCCACTCACCAGCTCCAGTAACCCCTACAGGGGTATCACGCATAGCATATAGGCTTGATGCACCAATCATGGAGCCAGGCTCCAACTTTTCCAACCAGCTCCTTTGGACCTTCCAAGGATATCCTGCAGCTGGATCGAATTGTGTGTGCAAAAGATCCTTCTCCAAGCCCAGATCAACCAGCTGTACTCCTCTCCTAATGCTCTCTCCAATATCCAGTATAGGTAAAGTTTTCATGCAAGAAATGAGATATGGGCTCCCATAGTGTAGTATTTAAATAAGGAAATGTTTTTATTCCAGAGTTAACCAGTAAGCCACCGCCCACCGTCATATGACGGCGGGACGAGGCTTCTGTTTTTCTGGGTGGACGTCATATGACGTCCTCGCCCTCCCGAGCCACTAGGGTGCGCACGCTGCGTCGCTCGGGACCCGGTGCGCATGCCCGGTGGCCGCGATGTCCGCCGGGCACCCGCGATTGCCGGGTAACAGAGCAGGACCGTGGATCTGTGCATGTAAACACAGATCCACATCCTGTCAGAGAGGAGAGGAGACCGATGGCGAGTCCCTTGTACATAGGGACACCGATCGGTCACCTCCCCCAGTCAGTCCCCTCCCCCACAGTTAGAATCACCTCCTTAGGTCATACATTAACCCCTCGATCGCCCCCTAGTGTTAACCCCTTCCCTGCCAGTCACATTTACACAGTAATCAATGCAATTTTATAGCATTGATCGCTGTATAAATGTGAATGGTCCCAAAAATGTGTCCGCCGCAATATCGCAGTCACAATAAAAATCGCAGATGGCCGCCATTACTAGAAAAAAATAAATAAATAATAAAAATGCTATAAATCTATCCCCTATTTTGTAGACGCTATAACTTTTGCGCAAACCAATCAATATACGCTTATCGCAATTTTTTTTTTACCAAAAATATGTAGAAGAATACATAATGGCCTAAACTGAGGAAAAAATTTGTTAAAAAAAAAATTGGATATTTATTATAGCAAAAAGTAAAAAATATTGTGTTTTTTCAAAATTGTCCCTCTTCTTTTGTTTATAGCGCAAAAAGTAAAAAACGCAGAGGTGATCAAATACCACCAAAAGAAAGCTCTATTTGTGGGGAAAAAATGATAAAAATTTCATTAGGGTGCAGTGTAACATGACCGCGCAATTGTCATTAAAAGTGCGACAGCGCTGAAAACTGAAAAATGGCTTGGGCAGGAAGGGGGTGAAAGTGCCCTGTATTGAGGTGGTTAAACAGTAAAAAAAGAAAAACAAAAAAAGTAAAAATAAGAAATAAAAAATAAAAACAAATGTTCTGTACGATAGAAACTCCTTACAATGTCCTACAACTACGGGAGAAAAGACAGCTTCAGACCCATGTTGTGTCTCGCTTGCAGTGTGCGCTCCAGTTGCGTTCCACAGGCTCACTATCTGCTATCACACCCGGAAATGACGTCAGTGCGTGATTCCGCCTTACTCACGTTTCATTATCAAACGTCTTCTGAGGCACTGCCTCAGAAGGGTCTGTTGCCTTTCATATAGGGAGCGCCATTTACCCTCACTTTTTTCACTATAGTCCCCTATTGGGGACCTAGCAGGGTATGCTGCACACATAATTTCCCTTTTGGCCTAAGCACGGATATATTATTTTATTTACCATTAGAGTTGATAATTTAGAGGACCGTACTGACCACATTGAGCAGCACCAAGCAGCAGCTACCATGGCCCATAACACATAACACCATAGTGGACATACAGGATGAACACACAGAAGTTATTCATCAACTGCGATTAAAAGTGGCCAACCTAAAGGACTGCTCCAGGTGGAACAACATTAAAATTAGGGGAGTACCAGAAGCAATAAAGCCTGCAGAGATAGTCCCATATCTACACAAATTATTCTGCAAAATTCTACAGACAAGACCTTCTCATAGACAGGGCCCACGGGATTCATAAATCACAGCACCTACATGAATCCTTGCCTAGAGATATCCTGGCCTTAATAATTTGTTTCCACTCTAAAGAGCAAATCATGAGAGCTGCAAGATCTATGCACACTCTTCCTGAGCCGTTCTCCAAAATTAAACTCTATAATGACATCTCTGCAAATTTGTAGAGGAGCTGTTTCCCCATTGGTTGACTCTCCTCGACCTACTGCTATTGTGTTCAAAGCACACAGCATCTCTCAGGTTACCATCATATCTTCTTCTTGTGTTTGTAACAGAACTGTTCACAAAACTTACGTAGGTCTACATTAGTCTTGATTACTGTGTACAAGTCATTTTGCTTACGTAAACAAATTGTAATTACACTTCAGGTCCTCGAAAGTTGTGATACGCTGTTTATACCTAAATAGAACCAATCAGATCTCTGTGCCACTTTGACATCTACCCAGTCGCTACACATGTCACTCAAAATCACTTCCCTTAATGTCAAGGGTAGGGATGAGCCGAACACCCCCCTGTTCGGTTCGCACCAGAACATGCGAACAGGAAAAAAGTTTGTTTGAACACGCGAACACCGGTAAAGTCTATGGGACACGAACATGAATAATCAAAAGTGCTAATTTTAAAGGCTAATATGCAAGTTATTTTCATAAAAAGTGTTTGGGGACCTGGGTCCTGCCCCAGGGGACATGGATCAATGCAAAAAAAAGTTTTAAAAACGGACGTTTTTTCAGGAGCAGTGATTTTAATAATGCTTAAAGTCAAACAATAAAAGTGTAATATCCCTTTAAATTTCGTACCTGGGGGGTGTCTATAGTATGCCTGTAAAGGGGCGCATGTTTCCTGTGTTTAGAACAGTCTGACAGCAAAATGACATTTTGAAGGAAAAAACTCATTTAAAACTACCCGCGGCTATTGCATTGCCGACAATACACATAGAAGTTCATTGATAAAAACGGCATGGGAATTCCCCAAAGGGGAACTCCGAACCAAAATTAAAAAAAAAAAATGACGTGGGGTTCCCCCTAAATTCCATACCAGACCCTTCAGGTCTGGTATGGATTTTAAGGGGAACCCCGCGCCAAAAAAAAACAAAAAAAAAAACGCGTGGGGTCCACCCAAGAATCCATACCAGACCCTTCTCCGAGCACGCAACCTGGCAGGCCGCAGGAAAAGAGGGGGGGGCGAGAGTGCACCCCCCCTCCTGAACCGTACCAGGCCACATGCCCTCAACATTGGGAGGGTGCTTTGGGGTAGCCCCCCAAAACACCTTGTCCCCATGTTGATGAGGACAAGGGCCTCATCCCCACAACCCTGGCCGGTGGTTGTGGGGGTCTGCGGGCGGGGGGCTTATCGGAATCTGGAAGCCCCCTTTGACAAGGGGACCCCAAGATCCCGGCCCCCCCCTGTGTGAAATGGTAAGGGGGTACATACCCCTACCATTTCACTAAAAAACTGTCAAAAATGTTAAAAATGACAAGAGACAGTTTTTGACAATTCCTTTATTTAAATGCTTCTTCTTTCTTCTATCTTCCTTCATCTTCTGGTTCTTCTGGTTCTTCTGGCTCTTCTGGTTCTTCCTCCGGCGTTCTCGTCCAGCATCTCCTCCGCGGCGTCTTCTATCTCCTTCTCCTCAGGCCGCTCCGCACCCATGGCATGGGGGGGAGGCTCCCGCTCTTCTCTTCTTCTTTTCTTCTCTTCTTCTCTTCTTCATTTTCTTCTCCGGGCCGCTCCCCACCCATGCTGGCATGGAGGGAGGCTCCTGCTGTGTGACGGCGCTCCTCGTCTGACAGTTCTTAAATAACGGGGGGCGGGGCCACCCGGTGACCCCGCCCCCCTCTGACGCACGGTGACTTGACGGGACTTCCCTGTGATGTCACGGGGAATGCCACAGGGAAGTCCCGTCATGTCCCGTGCGTCAGAGGGGGGCGGGGTCACCGGGTGGCCCCGTCCCCCGTTATTTAAGAACTGTCAGACGAGGAGCGCCGTCACACAGCGGGAGCCTGCCTCCATGCCAGCATGGGTGCGGAGCGGCCCGGAGAAGAAAATGAAGAAGAGAAGAAGAGAAGAAGAGAAGAAAAGAAGAAAAGAAGAGCGGGAGCCTCCCCCCCATGCCATGGGTGCGGAGCGGCCCGAGGAGAAGAAGATAGAAGACGCCGCGGAGGAAATGCTGGATGAGAACGCCGGAGGAAGAGCCAGAAGAGCCAGAAGAACCAGAAGAACCAGAAGATGAAGGAAGATAGAAGAAAGAAGAAGCATTTAAATAAAGGAATTGTCAAAAACTGTCTCTTGTCATTTTTAACATTTTTGACAGTTTTTTAGTGAAATGGTAGGGGTAAGTTCCCCCTTACCATTTCACACAGGGGGGGGCCGGGATCTGGGGGTCCCCTTGTTAAAGTGGGCTTCCAGATTCCGATAAGCCCCCTGCCCGCAGACCCCTACAACCACCGGCCAGGGTTGTGGGGAGGAGGCCCTTGTCCTCATCAACATGGGGACAAGGTGTTTTGGGGGGCTACCCCAAAGCACCCTCCCAATGTTGAGGGCATGTGGCCTGGTATGGTTCAGGAGGGGGGGGGCGCACTCTCGTCCCCCCTCTTTTCCTGCAGCCAGCCAGGTTGCGTGCTCGGATAAGGGTCTGGTATGGATTTTTGGGGGGACCCCACGCCATTTTTTTTTTTTTGTGCGGGGTTCCCCTTAAAATCCATACCAGACCTGAAGGGTCTGGTATGGAATTTAGGGGGAACCCCACATCATTTTTTTTTTTAATTTTGGCCGGGGTTCCCCTTAATATCCACATCAGACCTGAAGGGCCTGGTATGGAATTTAGGGGGACTCCCACGTCATTTTTTTTTTTTTTTTATTTTGGTTCGGGGTTCCCCTTTGGGGAATTCCCATGACGTTTTTATCAATGAACTTCTATGTGTATTGTCGGCAATGCAATAGCCGCGGGTGGTTTTAAATGAGTTTTTTCCTTCAAAATGTAATTTTGCTGTCAGACTGTTCTAAACACAGGAAACATGCACCCCTTTACAGGCATACTATAGACACCCCCCAGGTACAAAATTTAAAGGGATATTACACTTTTATTGTTTGACTTTAAGCATTATTAAAATCACTGCTCCTGAAAAAACGGCCGTTTTTAAAACTTTTTTTTTGCATTGATCCATGTCCCCTGGGGCAGGACCCAGGTCCCCAAACACTTTTTATGACAATAACTTGCATATTAGCCTTTAAAATTAGCACTTTTGATTTCTCCCATAGACTTTTAAAGGGTGTTCCGCGGCATTCAAATTTGCCACGAACACCCCAAATTGTTCGCTGTTCGGCGAACTTGCGAACAGCCAATGTTCGAGTCGAACATTAGTTCGACTCGAACTCGAAGCTCATCCCTAGTCAAGGGTTTGAATAGCCCATTCAAACGATCCATGTTATGGAGGGAAGCGATTTCCCAACACACTGATATACTGTGTATCCAAGAGACACACTTTTATTCAATTAACCCACCACACTGTACACACAATTGTTCCCACATATCTTCCACTCCCAAACTGATAAAAAAGTGAGAGGAATAATGATAGTGGTGCACTGTTCTGTATCCCTCACTGTGTCGCACATAGAACAAGATTCTTCCGGCAGGTTCCTAATACTATCAGCTTGTTTCAATAACAAACCTCTGATAATTGTTAATCTCTATGCCCCAGACATCCACCAAAAAACTTTCTACAAAACTGTCATACAAAAAATTCAACATTACCCCAGAGACCAAATTATTATATGTGGCGAGTTTAATGAAGTAATCGACCATTCACTAGATACTTCCACTCCAAAGAGACAAATATCCACTGCCCTTTCTTCTTTGGTACTATTGGAAGAGTTCTATGACCCCTGGAAATGTCAACATGGCACTGAGAAAGATTTTACCTTGTACTTCAACTCCCAGAGAATCTATTCCAGGATCAACCTGTTCCTGACCTCCAAAGTACTACCACAATCCATTTCTAACTCCTCCATTGGGGTGATATCATAGTCTTACCATGCCCCTGGGTCTATTACACTCACCCTGACACCCTCCACCACACCACATAAACTATGGCGACTAAACCCTTCCCTGATCAGTATCAAGGACAATAGGGAACAGGTCAGATCTGTGATTGGGTCTCTAATTCCACCACGCTTTGGAATGCCCACAAGTCGGTCATGCGAGGGACACTACTGAAGCTGGAGGCTCCCGCTCTTCTTTTCTTCTTTTCTTCTCTTCTTCTCTTCTTCTCTTCTTCATTTTCTTCTCCGGGCCGCTCCGCACCCATGCTGGCATGGAGGGAGGCTCCTGCTGTGTGACGGCGCTCCTCGTCTGACAGTTCTTAAATAACGGGGGGCGGGGCCACCCGGTGACCCCGCCCCCCTCTGACGCACGGTGACTTGACGGGACTTCCCTGTGATGTCACGGGGAATGCCACAGGGAAGTCCCGTCATGTCCCGTGCGTCAGAGGGGGGCGGGGTCACCGGGTGGCCCCGTCCCCCGTTATTTAAGAACTGTCAGACGAGGAGCGCCGTCACACAGCGGGAGCCTCCCTCCATGCCAGCATGGGTGCGGAGCGGCCCGGAGAAGAAAATGAAGAAGAGAAGAAGAGAAGAAGAGAAGAAAAGAAGAAAAGAAGAGCGGGAGCCTCCCCCCCATGCCATGGGTGCGGAGCGGCCCGAGGAGAAGAAGATAGAAGACGCCGCGGAGGAAATGCTGGATGAGAACGCCGGAGGAAGAGCCAGAAGAGCCAGAAGAACCAGAAGAACCAGAAGATGAAGGAAGATAGAAGAAAGAAGAAGCATTTAAATAAAGGAATTGTCAAAAACTGTCTCTTGTCATTTTTAACATTTTTGACAGTTTTTTAGTGAAATGGTAGGGGTAAGTTCCCCCTTACCATTTCACACAGGGGGGGGCCGGGATCTGGGGGTCCCCTTGTTAAAGTGGGCTTCCAGATTCCGATAAGCCCCCTGCCCGCAGACCCCTACAACCACCGGCCAGGGTTGT
Source organism: Lithobates septentrionalis (assembly GCA_037952835.1). Taxonomy (NCBI): domain Eukaryota; kingdom Metazoa; phylum Chordata; class Amphibia; order Anura; family Ranidae; genus Lithobates; species Lithobates septentrionalis. The sequence continues at coordinate 13,229,992 of JBBDGP010000278.1, read as the reverse complement.
GGGGAGGAGGCCCTTGTCCTCATCAACATGGGGACAAGGTGTTTTGGGGGGCTACCCCAAAGCACCCTCCCAATGTTGAGGGCATGTGGCCTGGTATGGTTCAGGAGGGGGGGGGGCGCACTCTCGTCCCCCCTCTTTTCCTGCAGCCAGCCAGGTTGCGTGCTCGGATAAGGGTCTGGTATGGATTTTTGGGGGGACCCCACGCCATTTTTTTTTTTTTGTGCGGGGTTCCCCTTAAAATCCATACCAGACCTGAAGGGTCTGGTATGGAATTTAGGGGGAACCCCACATCATTTTTTTTTTTAATTTTGGCCGGGGTTCCCCTTAATATCCACATCAGACCTGAAGGGCCTGGTATGGAATTTAGGGGGACTCCCACGTCATTTTTTTTTTTTTTTTATTTTGGTTCGGGGTTCCCCTTTGGGGAATTCCCATGACGTTTTTATCAATGAACTTCTATGTGTATTGTCGGCAATGCAATAGCCGCGGGTGGTTTTAAATGAGTTTTTTCCTTCAAAATGTAATTTTGCTGTCAGACTGTTCTAAACACAGGAAACATGCACCCCTTTACAGGCATACTATAGACACCCCCCAGGTACAAAATTTAAAGGGATATTACACTTTTATTGTTTGACTTTAAGCATTATTAAAATCACTGCTCCTGAAAAAACGGCCGTTTTTAAAACTTTTTTTTTGCATTGATCCATGTCCCCTGGGGCAGGACCCAGGTCCCCAAACACTTTTTATGACAATAACTTGCATATTAGCCTTTAAAATTAGCACTTTTGATTTCTCCCATAGACTTTTAAAGGGTGTTCCGCGGCATTCAAATTTGCCACGAACACCCCAAATTGTTCGCTGTTCGGCGAACTTGCGAACAGCCAATGTTCGAGTCGAACATTAGTTCGACTCGAACTCGAAGCTCATCCCTAGTCAAGGGTTTGAATAGCCCATTCAAACGATCCATGTTATGGAGGGAAGCGATTTCCCAACACACTGATATACTGTGTATCCAAGAGACACACTTTTATTCAATTAACCCACCACACTGTACACACAATTGTTCCCACATATCTTCCACTCCCAAACTGATAAAAAAGTGAGAGGAATAATGATAGTGGTGCACTGTTCTGTATCCCTCACTGTGTCGCACATAGAACAAGATTCTTCCGGCAGGTTCCTAATACTATCAGCTTGTTTCAATAACAAACCTCTGATAATTGTTAATCTCTATGCCCCAGACATCCACCAAAAAACTTTCTACAAAACTGTCATACAAAAAATTCAACATTACCCCAGAGACCAAATTATTATATGTGGCGAGTTTAATGAAGTAATCGACCATTCACTAGATACTTCCACTCCAAAGAGACAAATATCCACTGCCCTTTCTTCTTTGGTACTATTGGAAGAGTTCTATGACCCCTGGAAATGTCAACATGGCACTGAGAAAGATTTTACCTTGTACTTCAACTCCCAGAGAATCTATTCCAGGATCAACCTGTTCCTGACCTCCAAAGTACTACCACAATCCATTTCTAACTCCTCCATTGGGGTGATATCATAGTCTTACCATGCCCCTGGGTCTATTACACTCACCCTGACACCCTCCACCACACCACATAAACTATGGCGACTAAACCCTTCCCTGATCAGTATCAAGGACAATAGGGAACAGGTCAGATCTGTGATTGGGTCTCTAATTCCACCACGCTTTGGAATGCCCACAAGTCGGTCATGCGAGGGACACTACTGAAGCTGGGAGCCCAGGAGAAGAAAAATGTGATGCAACCCTTAACACTTTTCTAGACAATATAAGGACCCTAGAAATGAGTAACAAGCAAGCTCCCTCAGAGGCCATGCATGCTGAACTCGGCAAACTTAGGTCTGATCTGAGCTCATACCTACAGAGTGGGTATGACTTTTATATGCGAAAATTAAGACTCACCTGGTATTCCCAGGGAAATAAGGCAGGGAAAATTTTGGCGCAGTAGGAAAACACAGTCCAAAATCCCTTTTCCCATAGACTCTGAAGGTCAAAAGCTTATAAACCCAAAAGATATAGCCAATTGTTTTGGTTTCTTCTATTCTAAACTGAACAACCTAAACTGCTCCCCTACTGGGCAACAACCCAGCTGTGCATCTATTCAAAGCTTCTTTTCTAAATTAAGTCTCCCCTCCCTAACCCCTGCTCAGGTAAAAGCATTAGCTCAACCTTTTTCGATAAAAGAAGTCCAGACCGCTATTAAGACACTCCCCTTACACAAAGCCCCAGGATCTGATGGCTTTGGAAATGAATACTATAAGATGTATTGTGAGCAATTAGTCCCCCATCTCTGTAACTCACTTAATAGATTTCTAACTACTGGAGATATTCCAACTGAATCATTAAAAGCCATCATTACCACTATCCATAAACCAGGAAAGTCCCCTCATGACCCAGCCAACTATTGCCCCATCTCATTCCTTAATACAGACCTCAAAGTGTATGCCAAATTACTAGCCACAAGCCTTTCACAGCACATGCCCCACCTTATACACCCAGATCAGGTGGGATTTATCCCACAGTGTCAGGCATCTGATGGCACCTGTCGCTTTGTGGACTTCATCCACTGGGCTGAACATCACCAAATGCCTTCTCTACTGATCTCCCTTGACGCAGAGAAGGTGTTTGATAGAGTCCATTGGGGCTACCTAGAAGAAGTCCTGAGGAAGTTATAGAGGGAAAATTTTTAAATGCCATCCTAGGTCTCTACTCTTCCCCCAGTGCTAAGTATGGACCTCAGGCATCCTCTCTGACTCCTTCTCAATCACCAACGGCATCCGACAGGGATGTCCTCTCTCACCCCTGATCTTTGCCTTGGTGATTGAGCCTCTAGCTCAAACCATTCGATCAAACCCCTCATCTCGAAAATTGTAGTTGTGGACACCCCCCACAAAATAGGTCTTTACACAGATGACAATATTATCGCACTTACTGACCCATTGTCATCCATTAAACGGATCTTCCTGTTTACGCTGTGATCAGCTGTGATTGGACACAGCTAATCACATGGTAAAGAGCCTACATCAGAGGCTCTTTATTGAGATCGGTAATGCAGTGTGTCAGACTGACACACCACACCAATGATCACCTTGCTGCATGCCTCCATGGGAGCGCGATCATAGCTTATCCTGCTGGAAGTCATATGATATCCAGTCAGGATAACTTAACCACTTTGCGTGTGTCATTCTGCTATATGGTGGGCAAGAAGTGGTTAAATAAGCATTACATATACAAACATCAAAATATATGGTAAGGTTCAATGCTGGTAAAAATTGGGACTCACTGATTAATGATCCTACCATTAACAAGTTATTACTGGTGTCCCCATATTAGTCTTAATACAGTCCCTTAAGAATTGAATGGTCCAGGGTCACTACTAGAATAATGGGGGTGAGAATCCTTATCACACAAAGGGTACTTTTAAATGTTGGTCCTGTACCCAATGTACATGAAAGAGGGACACACATTTAAAGTGATACTAAACCCACAACAGTAAAATCAGTCTGTATTTGCAGTAAAACATGCATTGGAACCTAAGGGGTTAATTCTCTGAATTGTGTATTGAAACGTGATTGAGAAAAGAATAAATGGACTTTATAGGCTTATTTAAAATGGTATAACTTTTTTTATTTATAACAAAACATAACAGAAAATGCTACATAAAAAATATATACATATCACAAATTGTTAAAAAAGCTGACATTCAGTCAAAACATACTCTAGAGTCCTCTGTCGGACTATTGGTGTGAATCTAGATAGACAAAAGAAAGTTCCCAGGTTAGGTGGTGACCCCAATATTTAATCAAACCCTTAAGAAGCTTGGAATATTTATACTCAAAGATACTCAAGGGGTCCACAGATGTCAACACTGGGTAATGCCGTTCTGTAAGATAGAGGCTTGGATTTTCCCCAACTAGTTTTGCGCTAAAAGGAGCGCTTTTTCTGGAACTATGGGGGTGCATACTCAGCAAAATGTATATTGCAATTTAATATCTAAAAGGGGGGGTACAAATCAATTCCCCCTTGCTGATGGGAAGGAAACACTCGTTCTAAAATGGGCCTGAAGTAAAGTTAGAAAATTCCCAAATGGTATTTTATAAGTGTATAAAAACAAATAAAATGCCACGCTATATTAAGATTACCAATGTGATATGACACATATAAAATGCATGAATATCTTGCAATGATATTAAACCTAATAACATATATTACCGTATTTATCGGCGTATAACACGCAACGGCGTATAACACGCACCCCAATTTAGGAGGGAATTTTAAGGAAAAAAAACTTTTAGGAGGGAAGTTGAAGGGAAAAAAACTTACATTTAAATGCCCATCATTGCAGCCTTCTCAGTGCAGCCTTGCCCCAGTGCAGCCTTCCCCAGTGCAGCCATGTCAGTGCAGCCATGTCAGTGCAGCCATGTCAGTGCAGCCATGTCAGTGCAGCCTTGTCAGTGCAGCCATGTCAGTGCAGCCATGTCAGTGCAGCCTTGTCAGTGCAGCCTTGTCAGTGCAGCCTTGTCAGTGCAGCCATGTCAGTGCAGCCATGTCAGTGCAGCCTTCCCCAGTGCAGCCTTGTCAGTGCAGCCTTCCCCAGTGCAGCCTTCCCCAGTGCAGCCTTGCCCAGTGCAGCCTTGCCCAGTGCAGCCTTGCCCAGTGCAGCCTTCGATCCCCTGTCTTCAAATTCGCCGACCGCGATTTGAAAATGGCACTGCCGGCGCCGAAATACACAGAGCCGGTCCTCGGCTCTTTCCAGCGGCTCTCGTTCACTTTCGGCTCCACTCGTAGTCCCGAGCGGAGCTATCCGAACCTAGCCGAGTAGGTTCGGATAGCTCCGCTCGGGACTACGAGTGGAGCCGAAAGTGAACGAGAGCCGCCGGAAAGAGCCGAGGACCGGCTCTGTGTATTTCGGCGCCGGCGGCGCCATTTTCAAATCGCGGTCGGCGATTTTGAAGTTGTGCAGCTCGGGATCGCATGGGATCGGCGTATAACACGCACCTGCGACTTTCCCCTGATTTTAAGGGGAAAAAAGTGCGTGTTATACGCCGATAAATACGGTATATAAAATGTTCATTGTGCTGGCAAATGAAACAATAACAGATGAAAAGTGCTGCACTATATTGAAGTAACCAGTGTGATATGACACATATAATGAAAAGTGCTTGAATGACTTAGTGCAAAATGTGCATAATATCAAACATACTAAATAATAAAATAAAAAATGTCCATTGTGCTGGCAAATTAAAACAATAACAGGTGAAAAGTTCTGTACTATATTGAAGTAACCAGTGTGATATGATGCATACAAATAAAGTGCATGAATGACCTAGTGCAAGACAATCATATCAAACATATTAAATAATAAAGTAAAAAATGTCCATTGTGCTGGCAAAGCAAAATCCTGTGACGGTGCTGCAAAGTTGACAAGGTGACAACAAACATGTGCTCCCCCCTGTGTGAATCTGCTCACCTCAGGGCGTTTGACCACACACCTAAGTTTTGTCAAAAAATGCCTGTGAACCACCCCTGGGTTCTATGTGAATGAAGCTCTTTGGGGTCCTGAGATGTCCAGCAGTAAGTTCCTCTGTCCATATATAAAAAAAAAGTCTAAATGGTGTTTTATCGTTTAAAAACGTATTTTATTTATAAAACATCAATCTGGGTACTCACATCTTCCAGGTGCTAAAGCGCACCACTCTATAGCACATAAAAGAAAAAAACGATAAGATAGCTTGTCCCTAAGTGAACTCCAAGATATTAATTAGATGCTTGTAGTGGCACTATATTGTCATGAACGGGGTACCAATACTGTGCTGAGGCTAAAAAAGCGCTCCCAGGAGACATACATACTGCACCATATCCTTATGACTACACTATTTGTGCACTTTTTTAGCCTGAGCGCAGTATTGGTACCCCGTTCATGACAAAATAGTGCCATTACAAGTAGTTAAACAATTTGTGATATGTATACACATTTTTATATAGCATTTTCTGTTATGTTTTGTTATAAATAAAAAATTGTTATACCTTTTTTTTAATATGCCTATAAAGTCCATTCATTCTTTTCCCAATCACATTTCAATAACTTAATAGGACGTGACATTATGTCAATCTCCACTGTCCACAGTTCCACCCTGTAAGAACAGTTCATTAATTATTTGTCATCTGCATTGTGTAAAAAAGGTTATTGGATCTTGTATGCACAGATCCTTCTCTTCTTCCACTGACTCCGAAACAGGTCTGAATAAGACAGAGTTACTGAAGTTACTGTGCACATGCTCAGTTTGGTGTGTATTGCTAGAGAGTTTTTTTTTTTTTGGGAGAGTGCATGTGATCACCACAGGGTACTGTCCAGATAGAGGGTCAGGGGTCCTGGATCATGATAGGACAGTGAGAGCAATATGTATACACCTCCTGCAAGCTTAAATCGGGAACTGATGGAAGTCACAAGACTGCTCTAACTGCTGATGAAAAAGGTATTTAGCAGTTTATATTCACTAAAATGATGCCATGTCCATGTTCTGTGTACTGTGGGAGACCAATTATAGTGAATGCAGGGTCCCGGGTTTAGTAACACTTTAATGTACCCAAACAGTCTATGCTAAAATCACTGTACATCGTGTGAAACATATGTCTTTTAGATGTGGTGCCTTTCATGTTGGAAAAACTAAGTGCCCATTCAGATGCTGAATATATGTTTACAAAAGAAAATGAAAAAATCACAACCTCACTGAGTAGGCAGATTGGCCTTCAATATAATTTTGACATCTCTGATGTAAAATTTTGCATTGCACTAGATCCATGAATACCCCAGGGGAGGTGAACGGGACAGGTCTATAACACAGCAGTAAGCACAGTAAATATCTTTTTTAAAAGCCACTTAAACCCCATGTCTAAATGAGATTACATCATGAAAATTTTCTTTTTAGAATAATTTATTGATTTGTACAGTAACATAGGTATATCTAATGTTAACCTTATATACCTCTCTGTAGGCATACTGTATAATGCAGTTTTTAACACCTTCCCACCCAGCCTATAGTACAATGACAGCTGCACAGGAGCTCTGTTGTTCTGGGAGGATATCATATAGCGTCCTCCCAGGATGCGACTCTCACACTGTTGTTGGGCCATGTAGCAGTGTGCTCTGTCACCAGCTGTGTCCACTGGACACAGCCAATGACTGATCACTGTACAGGCCCACTGCCAGTAACATTCACAGCAGATCACATGACAATTCATTGTAAACCATCCATTGTATACAATTGTGTTGCTATCTGTGATTAGTCACAGAGATCACATTGTATAGACAGGGCAAATTACAGCCCATATTTGCCATGTGATTCGCTTTAACCAATCACAGCTAAACACAACAAAAGACACTGAATGAACCAGTTTCATTCAGTAAAAATGGTTGCTTATACTAATGAAATTCATTGGTATAAGTAATCATAATCTGTAAAAAAAACACAAATCCTGATCACTTCCCAAAGTAGGACAGTGTTACTATGGTAACATTGTGTTGCTCTGGTCACAGTGTGCTAAAAAAATACATTGTAAAATAAATAAAAAATAAATACTGTCACCAGTCAGTGTTCCTGATCACCACCCCACCCGTTATATAACAATGCTTTACTGCACTGGTGACAGTATGTAAAAAAAATAGATATATTTTTTATTTTTTTTATTTCTTCATTTTCCAAATGATTGTGACAAAAAAATACAACTTAAAATAACTTGCCATGCCTCTTACTAAATACCTTGGGCTGTCTACTTTCCAAAAAGGGGCCATTTGGTGGTATTTGTACTGTCCTGTACATCAGGATTGATCAATTTTCAGACATATACTGTATACCAGTGGTCATCAACCCTGTACTCAGGGCCCACTAACAGGCCAGGTTTGCAAGATAACTGAAATACATCACAGGTGATATAATTTGCTGCTCAGTGATTGCAGTATTCTAGTCTGCATCTCCCCAAGGTAATACATAAAACCTGGCCTGTTAGTTGGCCCTGAGGACAGGGTTGATGACCACTGCTGTATACCATAGTTTGTGGACTCTATAACCTTCCTACAGACTAAATAATATAGATTTTGGGTTATTTTCACCAAAGAAATTTAGACAAATACATTTTGATGTAAATTTGTGAAGAAAGATTATTTGCAAAATTTTATAACAGAAACTAAGAAAAACGCAGTTCCTTTTCAAAAATTTTAGGTCTTTTTTAAAGTTTATATAGCAAAAAATAAAAAACTCAGTGGTGATTAAATACCACCAAAAAAAATCTCTATTTATGTGAAAAGAATGATAAAAATGTCTTATGGGTACAGTGTTGTATAACCACTCAATTGTCAATCAAAGTGTGACAGCGCTGAAAGCTGAAAATTGGCCTGGAGGGGGGTTGAAGGGCTGGTGAAAGTGTCCGGCATTGAAGTAGTTAAGAATCAAAGTAGATTACTATCTAACATGGCTTGATGTGTCATTAGAAGTTCCTGGACTCTTTGCACCATCTTTTAAGGGGCGTGTGTTCCTGTGGAATTGTACACTAGCAGTTACAGTATTATAGGGCGTACACATGGTCGGACTTTGTTCGGACATTCCGACAACAAAATCCTAGGATTTTTTCCGACGGATGTTTTCTCAAACTTGTTTTGTCTACACACGGTCGCACAAAGTTGTCGGAAAATCCGATCGTTCTAAACGCGGTGACGTAAAACACGTACGTCGGGACTATAAACGGGGCAGTGGCCAATAGCTTTCATCTCTTTATTTATTCTGAGCATGCGTCGCACTTTGTCCGTCGGATTTGTGTACACACGATCGGAATTTCCGACAACGGATTTTGTTGTCGGAAAATTTTATCTCCTGCTCTCCAACTTTGTGTGTCGGAAAATCCGATGGAAAATGTCCGATGGAGCCCACACACGGTCGGAATTTCCGACAACACGCTCCGATCGGACATTTTCCATCGGAAAATCCGACCGTGTGTACGGGGCATTAGACAAACTGAGTCTGGTTCCCCCTGAGGCAGTGGGACCAGTAATGTCTGTGACTATGTATGGCAGTCTATGTAAATCTATAGGTGGATAATATTACATCTGGATGAAGCCAAGTGATATATGCATTATATTTTAGATGTGCAAAAAGTCAAACAGTATTTGTGTTGACAAGGCATAAAACATGGTGGTTTTGTTCGGACACATGCTGTTTTGCTCTGACATACTGTATGCTTGTCAAAAAACATCATCTTACAAAATATATTTAGAGAAGAATATATTTCCTCAAATATACACAAAACTGTTTTAACTCTTCTAACTGATAATCAGCGTGTGAAAATACAGCGTATAAGACTGGTGTATATTCTGTCAATGAGTGATGAGATGATTGCATAAGCATTTGCAAAGTGACAATGGGCATGTGTAAAATAGATATAGCAGCTTAATAACACACTGACAATAATAGAAACATGCACACAGCTGTCACTTTGAGGTTAATAACAGCAAAGAAAAAATAGCATTCATTTCACAGGGTATACAGAATATCTCTCCTAATGTTCAGTTTAATCTCCAAAGTAACTCTGCCACTGGGAGACTATAGCACTCTTCCTGTCAGCCTCTTTGAATTCACCATTACACTTTTTAATATATGCCCAGAGTTTATTTTTTCAAGGTTTGTTTCTTAGCCTTCAAAAATGAATAATGAAGCTATCACAAGATCCCCAGAACACATTAAAAGTAGCAAGCTAACATATCACTCTCAGTGAAGCTGAACACCTGCTTCACTGCCCCTGAACTACACTGTGGCCTGGGATCTGATGGAGATAGTTGTTTGTGGGAGTTATTATCCTTGTATCAACCTCAGTAATAAGGGATACAATAGCATCCTTCCAATCTGAAAGAGCAAACAAAAATGTTACATTCAATTGTAAATTTTATTTTTGTAATACATGGGAAATGATAATGGCCGTTATATAAAAGATTGGAATATATATTAGGAATAGAAACCCAAAATTTGTATTTATATTTGAAAAATGCAAATAATATTAATACATCAATTGATAAACTATTTATCCCCAGTTTATTTCTTAAATTGTTATTCAGTCATAAGGGAAGCATTAAAATTAGTGCCCTCAAAACTATATGGATGACATTTTAGCAGGTCCTATTTCTGTCTCTATAATGATATATTTTTGTAGTAGGAATCTACTTAAAATGCCTTGTCAGGTTGCTAAGGCAGCTTTAGAAACCAGCATTTCTAAAGCTGACAGGAATGATTCCATCCAACATCCCGCCGTTAGCATTCTATTTCCCTTGAGCATCCTCCTTAAAATCTTGGCAGCTCTGAAAACATTGCATGCAAGTGTAAAAATGCGTACAAGCATAATCCAGGTAAAGAAAATGAAAACTGCTTAAAGACCAGAAGAAAGTAGTTAAAAATGAAAGGACCAAATCTAAAATTAATTTACGGAATATTATTCTATATATAAAATGTAGGCTTTGGTTTTTAGTGAGATAAAAATGTTGAAAGTTACTGTTGCACAATAATGCGAGGATGTTATTGCACTGAGCTGGAAAACATACCGTATTTAGGTGATATATGGCACAGTCCAACTCTCCAAACAAGAACACATTCCTGGCAACAGGAAATCAAACAGAGAAACATTTCTGACTGGTATTATTTAGGGATCTCATCTTTCAATGTGTTTGTAATGCAAAATGTTAAACAGAACAGGGTGATTCTACTTTGCTATCATGGTATGCTGACAACTTGAGGCTATGAAATTTTCATAGAAAATGTTTCAATACATTTTATAGAAGCCTTTTGGTTTAAGACATAAAAAAATATATTTAAACATTCATATGAAAATAATAAATACATAATAATAAAGAATGACATTTCATTTTAAAATATTTTACTACGTTTTTCAAAATATAACAAAAGCCGTACAATTATATTATATGTAATAATACAATATAATAAGAATATAAAGTAATAGTAAAGCTTCTCTGGTGAAAGTATGAGATAGGAGATAAAGTAAGTAGCATCTTACAAAGCAACATTTCTTTTAACGTATATAATAGGAGCTATGGTTTCAGCTATTAGAATGGCTAACATAGAGAATCAAGATAGGAAGATAAGATAATGTAACTGACAATAATGTCAGAGTTTGAGAAAGATCAATATTTTATGAAATAGTGGGTTGAAGACGAAACTGGATAGTTAGGAGAATTTAATAGGCTCTTCCAGGGCCAAGTTCCTGAATATGGCTTGGCATTATCTGGAAATAAAAGCAATGTTCCTGACTAACCCAAGTAATCCTTACTTAAATAGGATAAACCATTAATAAGGGAGGAGAAAACTGAACGAGTATAGAGGTAGGAGGATGAGAGGGTGAGGAGTAGGTGGTGTCTCCAGAAGGGGTCACTAGTTTTAGTTAATTAAATATGAATTTGAGTAAAATAGTTAATTATAATCATATATCCTCAGGGCAGTAATAATGTGTCATCAAAGCCCGGTGGTAAGAAGTGTTCAGTCCATGGGCTCCAGAGGGCTTTAAATTTGGATACATTATCAAGAAAGATAGCTTCTCTTTTTGTGTGAATCATGGATTGAGTAACTCTGTGTTTGACTGATGATACACAAAGCGAATTCGATTTCCAAGGATTCGCAATGGTTTGTTTTGCCGCAGTAGTTATGAAGAGCATAAGCTTGAACTGACAATGAGACAAGGTATGTGTCAGGAGGCACAAGCCACCTCCGTCCGCCGGGTTCCACGGCGCACGCGCGGAGGACTCACGCTGCGCCGTACACCCATTCGCGGCCCAATGGTGCGGCGCGCGCGGGTGCACGGCGGTCCCCGTGTACGCGCCGTGACTGTGGCGTGTCACGGTGACGCGCTCGCCGGAGGGCTACTTCTGACGGCTCCAGCACCCAGTCGGGTTGCTGGTTTGTCGTCAGCTGTACCCTGTTCCCTGTGCCTGTCATTTTCCTGCTTCCAGTGTGTTACCAGTACCGACCCCTGCTTGTATAACGGACTACTCCTTGCCTGCCTGATACCCCGGACCTCTGCTTGTATAACGGACTACTCTTCGCCTGCCTGATACCCCAGACCTCTGCTTGTATAACGGACTACTCTTTGCCTGCCTGATACCCCAGACCTCTGCTTGTATAACGGACTACTCTTTGCCTGCCTGATACCCCAGACCTCTGCTTGTATATAACGGACTACTCTTGCCTGCCTGATACCCCGGACCCCTGCTTGTTCAACGATCACGCTCTCTGCCTGTCTGATACCCCTGATCCTTGCCTGAATAACGGACTTGCCCGAGCTGATACCCCGGTTCCAGTTAACCATTTGTTTTGCAGCTTCTCCAGTGCCCAGCGGCTATACGGACTTCCTTCAGGAATTCAGTCACCACCGGAAGCCCGTGCCTCCGCGTGCCCCCAACTCCCTGTATCACCTCCAGGGGTCGGGTGCGCGTGGTCGTAAGGGTGAGCCACTCTCGGCATCTCGGCCTCGGTGAGTATAGTCTTTGACAGTATGTGGTTTGCTGTTCACGAGTGCTGTGGTTGATCAAGCAGTAATAACACTTTGAACATTGTGGAAAGAATTTTAAACACTTCTGACTAAAAGGATCCAACTATGTTACATTCCCACCAGATGTGTACATGTAATAAAAAAAGAAGAACTCCACGCTATAAGTGGATTTAAATTAAAGCTGCTCCCCTCAAAGTGCTTAACCACATGCTGACAAGCCGCCGCAGTTGTACTGCGGCAGAATGGCACGGCTGGGCAAAACAACGCTATGCAACGTGGCTTCGCCCTGTGGCCACTAGGGGGTGCGCGCCCCCGTGTGCCCCCTGAGCCAATGCGAGTGCCCGGCCTTCTCGATCACCGCCGGGCTCCCGCGATCGATCGGGGCACACGGAGAACCCTGAACTGTGTGTGTAAACACACAGTTTCCGGTTCTCTGAGGGGAGAACTGACAGATCATCTGTTCATACAGAGTATGAACAGCGATCTGTTAGCTTCCCTGCACATCCCCTTCAGTTAGAACACAAACTAGGACACACAATAACCCCTTCACCGCCCCCTAGTGTTAACCCCTTCACTGCCAGTGACATTTTTACAATAATCAGTGCATTTTTAATCGCACTGATCGCTGTAATAATACCAATGGTCCAAAAAATGTGTCAAAATTGTCCAACGTGTCCACCATAATGTCGCAGTCATGATAAAAATCGCTGATCACCACCATTATTAGTAAAAAAAAAATTATTGATAAAAATGATAAAACTATCCCCTATTTTGTAGACTTTATAACTTTTGCACAAACCAATCAATATACACTTATTGAGACAATTTTTAACCAAAAATATGGAGAAGAATACGTATCGGCCTAAACTGAGGAAAAAAATGTTTTTTTTATATATTTTTTGGGTATATTTATTATAGCAAAAAGTAAAAAATAACACTTTTTTTTCAAAATTGTCGCTCTTTTTTTGTTTATATGGCAAAAAATAAAAACCGCAGAGGTGATCAAATGCCACCAAAAGAAAGCTCTATTTGTGAGGAAAAAAGGACGTTGTTTTTGTTTGGGAGCCACATCGCACGACCGTGCAATTGTCCGTTAAAGCGATACAGTGCCGAATCGCAAAAAGTGCAATGGTCTTTGGCCAGCCAAATGGTCTGAGGCTTAAGTGGTTAATAGGCAAGCTTTGAGCTTATGGGGGGTGTATAGTGATAAGGGGGTGCTAGTGAAAGATAAATGGAACAATAAAGTGCTAGTGCTCAATATTTGATAATCAATGTGGACAATTAGTTCAATTATACAAAGTGCATTATTTACATAATCGCAAGTAAACAATGAAGACAAAAAAAATATAAATATAAAAAAAGAAAATGTAATGTGCATCAGTAAACAGCCAGCAGATATATCAAACGCCAGCCAGCAGATATATCTGCTGGCTATATTTAGTATATCTTTTTGTCTTCATTGTTCACTTACAATTATGAAAATGATGCACTTTGTATAATTGAACTAATTGGTCACATTGATTATCAAATATTGAACACTATTATTATTTATTATTTATTTATTTATCTTTATCAGTTTGTAAATGAATAGAAAACTGGCTAAAAGACAGAATTCAGAGAGTAGTGGTTAATGATTCTTACTCTGAATGGTCTAAGGTTATAAGTGGTGTACCCCAAGGTTCAGTGCTGGGACCCTTACTCTTTAATATCTTTATAAATGATATTGGGTCTGGGATCAAAAGTAACATTTCTGTCTTTGCAGATGACACCAAGCTATGCGGGGGAATAATCTCCTTACAGTATGTCTCCAATTTACAAGCTGACCTCAATGCACTGATTGGGCATCTATGTGGCAGATGAGGTTTAATGTTGAGAAGTGTAAAGTTATGCACTTGGGGGCTAAGAATATGCATGCATCATACATACTAGGGGGAGTACAACTGGGGGAATCCGTAGTGGAGAAGGATCTGGGGGTTTTGGTAGATCACAAGCTCAATAATAGCATGCAATGCCAAGCTGCGGTTTCCAAAGCGAGCAAAGTCCTTTCTTGTATTAAGAGAGGCATGGACTCTAGAGAGAGAGATATCATTTTGCCCCTGTTCAAATCATTAGTAAGACCTCATCTGGAATATGCAGTTCAGTTTTGGGCACCAGTTCTCAAAGAGGATATCGGGGAACTGGAGAAAGTGCAGAGAGCAACCAAACTGATAAGAGGCATGGAGGAGCTCAGCTATGAGGAAAGATTAGAGGAACTGAATTTATTCACTCTTGAGAAGAGGAGAATAAGGGGGGATATGATCAACATGTTCAAATATATAAGGGGTCCATATAGTGACCTTGGTGTTGAGTTATTCACTTTACGGTCAACACAGAGGGCAAGGGGGCACTCTTTATGACTGGAGGAAAAGAGATTTCATCTCCAAATACGGAAAGGTTTCTTCAAAGTAAGAGCTGTGAAAATGTGGAATAGACTCCCGCCAGAGGTGGTTCTGACCAGCTCAGTAGATTGCTTTAAGAAAGGCCTGGATTCTTTCCTAAATGTACATAATATAACTAGGTACTAGCATTTATAGGTAAAGTTGATCCAGGGGAAATCCGATTGCCTCTGTTTTGGGGAGAATTGGGACTTTATATGAGGCCTCTGAAGATCAGGGGTGCCTCCATCCCGGTTTTTGCGCAGCAAAGAAAAAAAGGAAGAGTTTGGGACTTTGTGTGAAGCATGCAGCTGGAGAGCAAGAAGACACTTGGGATATTGTACTATAAAATTTATTCCATGATTACAACATACAATAAGAAATGTCAATGGCACAGATAGAAATTGCAACCTGCAAATCTTCTAGAGTAAATTACATAATAGATCTGATACGGACATTCATTGTACTGTTCATTTAAGCACAAGAGAATCCATTTTGTTCTCTCTGTTGAAATGTGTTCTGTAACCTTCACCTAACACACAGACACTTCTCCTACTCCCCCCTCCCTTTTCAAGGTTTTACTTTTGCAATTGTTCTATTCGCTAGTTTTTAATAATATATTTCTATTTGTTAGCTTTTAATAACATCTCACACCACCCCTTTCTTATCTATGTATAAAATAACATGTAATAATAAAATTTTTCACTGAACGGACATTTTAAACACAGTGATTGAGTCCTGTGAATCTGTTCCTGCAGCTGCAGTATTAACTTTGTTTTAGAGTCCCAATCAGAAATCAGTCATATCAGTCTTGGCGAGCCATAACAGGAGTTTGGCAGAGTCTCCAGAAGGAACCACGCTTCGATCGGGATCATCGGGAAACGCAGACCTCAAATGCCGGCTAGGTAAGCTGCCCTTAAGCTTGCTATATTTCTTCCTTTTCCTATGTATCCTATCTGTCGGTTCTCAAGGAAACCAGACCACTCTCGGACCTTTCTGGTTGGGTAACGTGTGTGTGTGAATGTGTTTGTGTCCCCCTTCACGGGTTGGACTGTGTGTGGATAGGGAAAATCCTCTGCAGTTCCCTGCGTTGACTCCTTGTGGGCGACCTGGGTCAGAGGCGCATGGTAGGGTCTAGGGTTGTCCCGATACCACTTTTTTAGGACCGAGTACAAGTACCGATACTTTTTTTCAAGTACTCGCCGATACCGATTACCGATACTTTTTTTTTATGTCACGTGACAGTTTTTTTTTTTTTTTTTTTTTTAACAATGCTTTCTTTTTTTTCAGGGGGGGGGGGGGGTGAACGGTGTCTGTGTGTGTGTTTTTTTTTTATTTACAATTTTTTTATTGATTTTTGCAATATGTTTTTTTTTTTTTTTTTTTAAATCAGCCCTGTTGGGGGGCTTTGGTGAGATATCAGTGGTCTTAACATACCCCTGATATCTCCCCCTTGAGACAGAGAAAGAGACAGAGGATAGAGATTCCCCAGTCCCTTTCTCTGCAGCCTCAGCTGCACTGAGAATGAATGGAGAAGACAGCGGCTCCTCTCCATTCATAAACTGACACATAGTAATCACAGGAGATTACAATGTTTCAGTTATGTGAATGGACAGAGTCAGCTGACTCTATCCATACACACAGGAAGGAGGAGGAGGACGGCGGACCGGAGGGGACAGCGGAGAGGCAGAGGAACGGAGGAACGGGACGGAGGGGGACAGAGGAACGGAACGGAGGGGACAGCGGAGAGGCAGAGGAACGGAGGAACGGAACGGAGGGGACAGCGGAGAGGCAGAGGAACGGAGGAACGGAATGGAGGGGGACAGATAAGGAGAGGGGGACAGAGGAACGGAACGGAGGGAGACAGAGGAGAGGGGGACAGAGGAACAGAGGGGGCATGGAGGAGGATGCAGTGACAGTCAGCGGTGATCGCATGGGGAAGTTACAAGCACCGATCACCGCTGTATGTCACTGAAAGCCGCGGGGGGGAAGCTAGTAACTCCCCCACACGCCGATCACCGCTGACTGTCATAGTATCGGCGGAAGCATCGGGAGCATTTGCCCGAGTACAAGTACTTGGGCAAATGCTCGGTATCGGTGCCGATACCGATACTAGTATCGGTATCGGGACAACCCTAGTAGGGTCAGATAAAACTCACAGAGAAGAGAAGAGACGAGGAGGGTCTCTTAATGAGTGTTTTGTCTATTGTCATAAACCCCTTCTATCCACGTAGATAAGTGGAGACTATTCTTGTAAATCTGCAGATTTGCTGTACTATTTGTTTTAGAGGCAAGAGGGTATAGGCACAATTAGAGAAGAGAGAAGACTGACCAGTCATTATGGGCATTAAATTAATTAAGGGAATGAAGGGAGAGAGGCCTTCAGAAAATGCCCAGCACAAGATGAGCGCTAGAGAATATATGAACCGAAGGTACGGTTCTGCCTATACTGAGCCCCTAGATAAATGGGTAGAATGGACAAAAGGGAACAGCTAAACCTTTAAAATCTGAAGGGACTTTTGATTTAAAAGTATGGCAAACTTTTCTGCACGATTATCGCCCACTACTGTGCAGTGAAGGAACGTGGAGAATAGCTTGCACATGGGAGACAGAAGCTAAAGTAGCAAATCAAACTGGCTTGACGGAGATATTTAATAAAAGTACTGCCCAAATTTACTACGTTTGGCCAGAAGACTCTGTAGAGGAGGACCCCCCACCTTATGTGGCTGCCAGTTTGGCTTTAAGGGGTCCACGCACAAAAGCAAAAGAATTAGATTACATGGAACACACAAAAGATGAGCTATGCAATATAGTACAGAGCAGAGGTTTAACAGCCCCATATCAACCTACAAAGAGGGATTTGGCTCGTATCCTAAAAACAGATGATTGGCATAAATCAAAAGGCACATATGCAAACCTAGATCTCTCTGAACTTAAGGCTTTGGCCAGAGAAAGAGAGATAGAATCTGAACTTCCAGAGCAAACCATAATTTCCAAATTGTGGCAGCAAGATGAAGAGAGAAGGAAGGGAGATGCCAGCCCTTCTGTCCCTGGCATAGAGAAATCTGTTGCAGTTTATCCTGTCAGAACCCAATTAGTTTTTGAAGGTGATGCTGTTGACAGTAAGTCTTAAATTAAATGGCATGTACCTTTTAGTCCCCAAGATATGAGAGCCATATTAGAGGGATTGGGAGATCCTAGAAAGAATCCAATTGGGTTTGCAAACAAACTTAGTGCTGCACAGGAAGCATATGAGGCTTCTGCTACTGACATTCATCAGCTTCTTATTAAAGCAGTGGGAAGCAACATGTCTGGCTATATACTTAAAGAATGTGGTGTAGACGTCAAAAATCTAGGTAAGATGGTTAGTGGACGGGAGGTTTGTGAGAAATTGACGGAAAAATTGCCCCAAATATATGGACAAACCAGACATGCTGAATTTATGAATGCTAAGCAAGGGAAGGAGGAAGCAGCAGGGGCTTATTGGAGGCGGTTAAGTGATATGGCTGAGGAAGCAGGCATTAAAATAGAGGAAGAGAAGGCGGGAGAAACTGCAAGTCCATCTACACAACTGGTGAAACAAAGGTTTCTTGATGGTTTAATACCCCAGTTGAAAGAAAAGTTGTTCACAGCAAGGCCTGAGGCAGGCAATATGTCTATTCGAGACGTCCTGCCTATCCTGTTATCCATAGAAAACAGGATTAACCAAAAAGACAGCAAACCCAAGGTAATGTACATGGGGAAGCAGAGAGGAAGAGGAAGAGGCAAAGGTAATTTCAGAAATCATGGCAATCGGGGACCAATTATATGCTACAATTGTGATGGGGAAGGACACATAGCCAAATTCTGCCATCTTCCTGACCGTAGACTATAAAAGAGCTTAGAGGCCCCTCATGCTGATCCCAGTTCTCTGACAAAAGCAGTGGATCAGGCATAGGAAAATGGCATGCCAGTATCAATCATGTTAAATAGGGGAGACAATGGTCCAGAGGCCAGAGTAAAAGTATTTTTACAAGAACTCCCCTATCCTGGAGGAGAAACAGAATTAACCTGTTGAATTGATACTGGTGCAAGCCGAAGTGTTTTTAATATAGAGGACTTACCTGCAGGATTATTATCTACAAATGTTATCTCTGGTGTTGGCCTAACCGGGACCTCTACTGATTTGGTTGAGTCCAAGCCACTTAAACTCAGGCTAGGACAGCAAACAGAAATTGTCACTAAAGTGTTAGTTTCAGACACAGTTCCTACCAATCTTTTGGGAGCTGACATTTTGAACCAAATTTTAGCAAACATAGACTACACTCCTACAGGAGTCCAAGTGGTCAGTAGTCTGTCAGGAGAAGTTTTAAATTCTGCCTGTGGAGTATTTTTAATCCAAGACTCTACTCTGCCATTTCCACCAGAATTGAAAGTGATTCCCGCTGAATTATGGGCCACCAGCAAATATGATGTAGGTCTGCTGGATTGCACCCCAGTCATGATAAAAATTAAACCAGGAGCCCATCTCCCACAGATTAAACAGTACCCACTGAGTATTGCTCAGACTGAGGGGATAAAGGATCAAATCACTCAACTGAAAGCAGCAGGGGTTGTTGTACCAATTAAGTCCTAGGTCAATACACCCCTGTTCCCAATTGCAAAGAAGCCAGACAAGAAGGGTGGGCAGGTGACATATCGCATGGTGCATGATTTGAGAGCCATTGACAATATAATAGAGGCAGATACCCCGATCGTGCCCAACCCCCGCACTTTACTAAGTGGAATACCTGCCTCCAGCACCTGCTTTACAGTGATTGATCCTGCAAATGCTTTCTTTTCGGTGCCCCTGCACCCAGATTGCTGGCACCTTTTTTCATTTACCCATGATGCCCAAAAGTTAGCATGGACAAGATTGCCCCAAGGCTGTGTGAGTAGCCCCTCTGAATATAATACTGCGTTAAAGCAAGTATTGGACCAATGGTCCCCCTCACACCCAAACACAGTTTTGCTTCAGTACATAGACGATTTGCTTATTTGTTCTGATACAAAGGACATTTGTAGCAGAGAAACAGTAAGCCTTCTCCTGTTTCTCTATAACAGTAACAACAAAGTTAGCAAAGATAAGCTACAATACTGCCAAGAGAAAGTGATCTTCCTGGGTCACTGCATTTCACATGGAATCCGTCACCTAACCCCAGATCGAGTTAAAACTCTACAAAACTTTGAAAAGCCAAGGAATGTCCGGCAACTACGTGCCTTCCTGGGGTTAGTGGGATATTGTAGGGACTGGATTCCAAATGCATCAGAACTTATGGCTCCTCTATATGAGGCTACCACTAGAAACCCTTTCAAACTCACATGGGACAATGAATTGCAGATGAAAGAGCTTATTAAAATTTTGTCTGAAGCTCCCGCCATTGGACTTCCTGACTATACTAAGACTTTCTCGTTGTTCTGTCATGAAGTCAATCGATTTGCTGCAGGTGTACTCACCCAGCTACATAGAGACAAACAGAGGCCTGTGATGTATGTATCAGCCTCATTATACCCTGTCATCAAAGGCTCCCCCAGTTGTATGCGAGCCATAGCAGCCTGCATTTTGCTGCTAGACAAAGTAATGGAGCTTGTACTAGATTCTGCTCTGATCCTATATGTGCCACATGCAGTACAGGAAATCATGAATCAAGTAAATACTAGACATGTGTCTGCCAGTAGATTTGACAAGTACCAGTCTGCTCTTTTTGCTCCATTGAATTTAACAATTAAACGATGTGTTACTTTAAATCCGGCTACTCTTCTTCCTATAATTGATGAGGAAGATGCAACAAATGGTACTGATGTAGAACCTGAGAGTTTTTCTCATGATTGTATGGCTCTTATGGAGGTAGAAAGGGCCTCTGTCACACCAACAAAAGATGAGCCCTTATCAGATTGTGACACACACTTATTCATAGATGGTTCCAGATTTTACACTGATGATGGTCAGCCACACACAGGGTTTGCTGTAACCACTACAGACACCATTTTACATCAGGAAGCATTGAAACCCCAGATGTCAGCACAGGAAGCAGAGTTGTATGCTGTAGTCAAAGCATGTCATCTCCT
This sequence comes from Lithobates septentrionalis, assembly GCA_037952835.1. Taxonomy (NCBI): domain Eukaryota; kingdom Metazoa; phylum Chordata; class Amphibia; order Anura; family Ranidae; genus Lithobates; species Lithobates septentrionalis. The sequence continues at coordinate 13,208,905 of JBBDGP010000278.1, read as the reverse complement.
AGAGAATAAAAGGGGAAATGTTTACACTGACAGCAGATATGCATTTGGAATAGCCCACGATTTTGGGCCTATCTGGAAAGCACGGCACTTTCTGACTAGTGCAGGGAAGCCAGTGCGACATGCAAAACTCATAGAGCGGCTATTTGAGGCCTTTCAGAAACCAGCAGAAGTTGCCATCTTGAAGGTAAAAGGGCATGCAAGGGGAAGTGACATGACAGCCAGAGAAAATGCTTTAGTGGACCAAGCGGCAAAGGATGCTGCCCTTATGGCATTTGGAGTCACATCCACTGTAGGGGTCGCCCAGGTAGCAGGGACAGATTCCCCTCATCAAGAGCAGTGGGATGTAGAAACTCTAATTCAGTTGCAGAACCAGGCCCCTGATGAAGAGAAGGATAAGTGGATCAAATGTAATGTTACCCAAAATCAGCAGGGCCTGTGGAGCGCTGACAACAGGTGGTGTCTACCCAGGAGTTTGTACCCAGTTTTAGCACAGCTGGCACATGGCGTCAGTCATCTTGCTAAGGGCGCGATGGTGGAACTTACTGACTGCTATTGGATAGCACCTGGATTTAGTGCATTTGCAGCCAGGTTTTGTGCTTCATGTCTCACTTGTGCTCTGTACAATGCAGGGAGGCCTGTTCATGTTCCCCAAAGGCATTCTCCAAAGCCAGATTTCTCTTTCCAAAGAATTCAAATAGACTACATTCAGATGCCCAGAATAGGCACCTATGAGTTTGCTTTAGTGTGTGTTGACATGTTTTCAGGTTGGCCCGAGAGCTGGCCAGTAGCCAAAGCAAATGCAAAAACAACAGCAAAGAAAATTTTGAGTGAAATAGTTTGTAGATATGGAGTTCCTGAAACTATTGAGAGTGACAGAGGAACCCATTTTACTGGGGAAGTAATGAAAGAGGTAATGGAAGCACTTCACATACAGCAAGCTTTCCATACACCTTATAATCCACAAAGTAGTGGTAAAGTTGAGAGACTTAATGGAATTTTGAAAAACAGATGTGCAAAAATTAAAGCAGATACAGGAAAAGGATGGGTGGAAGCTTTGCCATTAGCCCTATATTCTGTACGAACTACCCCTAAACAACCACATGGGCTGTCCCCCTATGGGATTTTATTTGGAGGGCCACCCAAAACAGGGCTATATTTTCCCCAACAGTTGCAGGCTTCTCACTCTAATCTGTTAGAATATGTTCAGATTTTGCAAAGAACATTGAATAAAATACATGAAGGTGTTTATAAATCTATCCCCGACCCAGATTCTGTTTCAGGTATTCACAGAATCCAACCAGGTGACTGGGTGGTGGTCAAGCGACACGTCAGAAAGCCGCTAGAGGGTGGGGCCGGATGTTGATGCTGGGTTAGAGCGGACACCGAGCTCGTCCTGTGTACACGCAGCGCGGGCTCTCCTGATATGCAGCTGACCGGGGATAAGGCTGCGTAGCCCCCCCGCCCGTCTCCCTAAAGCCCACAGCAAGTGACAAGACACCCGCCGAACCCCCCGGCTGACGAGACTGAGAACCGGAGCAGAGGAGAGAAGCGGAGCGGCTTGAAGGACAGCTGAGCGGCAGCGAGGCAGTAAGCAGGAAGAGAACAGCTGAGAGGGAGGATCGATGTGAGCGCTAATCCCGGAGAAAGTCGCTGGAGATCGGAGGACGAGGTAAATAACATCTGATTAATTAAATAGAGGTTTGCCTACGCCAAGAGGAGGAAGTAGCGGGTGCACACCGGGTGAGTCTGACAGCCAGCCCTGAGAAGAGCGTGGTGGCAACAGATGTGTTGGGAATGTGATGAACAGAAGCACACGGTGCAAGGTGCAGGGATTAGAAAGTCCTCAGGGGGAGAACGAGAGAGGAACCATATGGTGGATTGCTAGGAAACGGAGAAGATCCTGTATGTTATGCTGTGTTATCCCCTTTTGCCGTAACCAGGCTGTGTTAACCGCTGTAGAGATTCCTGACTGGTTCGACGAGGGGGACTGAACTACCTTGACAAATGACTGCTCCTGTCTAAGTGGCAATGAAGAGGAGGGTAGTAGATAAGATTTAAGGCCTGACAATAGACCTGAGCAGACCCTCACCCCCATACCCCCATACCCCCTCTCCTCCCCGTAATAACTACGCAATAACTACCAGACAATTACTGGAGGAGTAGGTGGCAACGACTAATCAGCAAACTGGACTCTAGAAAACTTTTCAGTCAGGAAATAGGAGGAGATGAGGGGTAAGGCCGGGAAAGGGACCCCAGGGATTCCACCTAGAGTGAGTGCCAGTCCAGGGACTATAAGAAAATATATGACCCAAGAAGGAACAAAAGAAAGCCCGGAGACTTTAATAGGGGCAAAAAACAAAGCAATTGAGAGCCCGCAGAAAAACGGAACAAAGAAACAATTGGCAGCGACGAGCAACGCAGCAGGAGGAAGTTCAACGCCTCTTGACGAATCAATAATGGAGACTCGACAAAAAAAACAGCTACCAACCAAGGATGAAATGGCGGAAATGTTCGCAAAATTAGAAACGTCAATAAAAGGCGAAATCGCAACAATACAAGAAGGTATGAATCATCTACTGCAAAGGGTGGAGGCCACAGAAGAGAACTTGAATATACAGGGAGAGGAGATAAAAAAGGCTTAAAAAACACAGATGGCTGAGATGCAAAGAGACCAAAGAAACTTATTGTATAAAATCGAGGACCAAGAAAACCTGAGGATTAGAGGTCTACCTGAGACAAGAGGAGAAAATGATGATCTACAAGAAAAAATGAATAGCATTTTCGGTCATATGGTGAACAAAGCAGGAACAGAAAAAAAAATCAAGTTTGAAAGAATTCACAGGGTGAGGAAACCCGCCGAAATCTCGGGAGAAGTGCCAAGAGACGTCATAGCTAGATTCCACAACTTCCAGGACAAAGAAAAGATCAGGATTTTTATGAAAACAAGCCAACCCATAAAGTATGGGGAGTCCACCCTTCAAATCTTCCCTGATCTAGCAGTAGAGACCCTAGCAAGGAGAAGAACGTTAAAACCTCTACTAGAGCAGATGAAGACGCACGAGATTCAATACCAATGGGGATTCCCGGCATGTTTAACGGGACGTAAAGAGGGAAGAACGGCAATCTTGAGGTTCCCAGAAGATACGCCTAAATTTTGTAAACATTTCAATCTGCCAATAATAGAAATACCTGGATGGTGGGAAAATCGGGCAACCGGAGGAAACGCAGAAGAACCACAGACATGGCAACCTGTTAACCAATCCAGACAACGATAAATTTAAATACTAAGTCACAGGAAAATGAATGAATCTGAAAGAAATCAGAACATTAAAAACCGATTAGTAGATAGGGGTAATGGGCGGGTGGGCTGAGGGGTGACGGGTGGGGGAGGGGGAGCTTGGGCTGCGGTGGGACACTCTCCCTCCCAAATAATACACCTGGGGGGGAAAAACGAGCTCCGCCGAGTGTCAGCATCGGAGCTCAACCTCAAAGGGGTTAACCAGATAGCCAGGAGGTAGGAGGGGGGTACCGGTTTTTTGGGGGATGCTAGAGGGGAGGGGTGATGGGATTTCAAAGAATAATGAGAGGGGCGACTCCTGCTCCTTACTAAGGGTAGATACCCGAGGGTTAAAAAAAAATAAAAAAAAGGAAAAAGAAAAAAGGATGTCAAGGGTAAAGTTTATATCTTATAACGTAAGAGGCATGAATTCCCCCATAAAACGAGCTAATATATTAAGTGAGCTAAAAATTTTAAAAGCTGATGTTGCTATGCTCCAAGAGACACATTTATGTATAAGTAATCATCAAAAAATATACTCCAGGGACTTTCCGGTATGGTTTTATGGAGACTCCCCTGTCAGGGGAGCAAAAGGAGTCGCCATAGGGTTTGCCAGAGGGGTAAGGTTTGAGCTGGAGGAGAGAAGGACGGATCCGGAAGGAAGATATATATTCCTGAGAGGCAAAGTAAACGGATCAGCCTGCTCCCTGGCAAACATATATAGCCCTAACAAGAACACTATCAAATTTGTAATGGGAGTTTTGACCAAGTTTGAGGAGTTCAGGAGAGAGGGAGCCATAATAGCAGGTGACTTCAATCTGTGCCTGGATCCAGGGAAGGACAGTACGTCCCGTGTACGTGAGACGAGCGGAGTGTGGGGGAATAAGTTAAAAAGGAAGCTGCACCAACTCCAGCTGGTGGACGTGTGGAGGACACAGCATTTTGATCTTAGGGACTACACTTTCCACTCTCACGTGCACGGGACGTACTCGAGAATAGATTTTTTCCTAGTGGAACATAGACTACTAGAGGTGGTATCTGACGCGAGCATAGGCAGCATCACATTCTCAGACCATGCCCCGGTGAGTCTCCAATGGAAAACAGGGATACCCCAGGCACAGAGCATTGGCTGGAGGTTAAATGAGGAGCTCCTTCAAGATAAAGACGTAGAAAAAAGAATCATAGAAGAATTAGACCTGTATTTTAAAATCAATGTACCAGGGGAGACATCTGAAGCCACAATTTGGGAGGCACATAAAGCCTATATCAGGGGCATATTTATGATGGTGGGATCAGAAAAAAAAAGGAGTAGGGCCAAGGAGAAAAATACCTTATTAAAAAATATCCATGCGTTAGAGCAACAACACAAGACATCGGGAGACGGGGAGATACTGGCCAGATTACACAGGAGAAGGGAAGAACTGAGGGATTTAAGGGAGCAGGAAACACGTAAGGCGTTCAATCTAGTGAAAAAAGACAGATATATCAATGGGAACAAACCGGGGAAGTTACTAGCAAGGGCCCTAAAAAAAAGAAAAATAACAATTATATCGAGAAAATAAAGACAAAGTCCGGGGAAATCAGATATAGAACAGGGGATATAGCAGATACCTTTCAAGAATTCTATGGAGGGCTATATGCTATTGATACAAAAAACACACAAGAGAAGAAAAGTAGCAAAAGCGCAAGAACTAAAAAGTTTTTAAAGGAAGCAAGGCTACCCAGGATAACAGAAAGCGACAAAAGCCTATTAGAGGCCTCCATCTCGGAACTAGAGATCAAGAAAGCTATCCAGGAAATCCCAAATGGTAAAAGCCCCGGGCCTGATGGCCTGACCGCTCTTTATTACAAAAAATTCCAGGATCTTTTGACTCCCAGGATGTGTACGTACATGAACGGAATAGGAGAGAAATGGGAGATGAGGAAAGAAGCATTAGAGGCCAGTATTACTGTAATCTGGAAAGAAGGAAAAGATAATACGCTCTGCTCGAGCTATAGGCCCATTTCACTCTTGAACGTCGATACGAAGCTATTCGCTAAAATCCTAGCTGACAGGTTGAAAAGGATAATCAATGGGGTCATTCACCCAGACCAAGTGGGCTTTGTGCCAGGCAGAGAGGGGAGGGATAACGCCATCAAGACACTACTGGTAGTCCAGGGAGTCCAAGATAGTGGAGCCCCAGGTCTTCTCCTGTCAATCGACGCTGAGAAAGCCTTTGACAGGGTTGACTGGGGCTTCACTTTGGAGGAGATTGGCCTGGGGGATAGATTGCTTAGATGGATAAAAGCGTTATATTCATACCCTTCAGCGCGAGTGAAGATAAATGGAACCTTATCTAAACCATTCAGAATGTACAATGGCACTAGACAGGGGTGCCCCCTCTCCCCATTGTTGTTTGTGATTGCTTTAGAACCCCTCCTGGCAAAGATAAGAATCAACCCCGATATTAGGGGGGTAAAGGTGGGCGAAGAGGAGTACAAATTAGCCGCCTTTGCGGACGATGTACTGTTCTATATCACACACCCGATGATCTCCCTCCCGAACCTGGTAGCGACTCTTAAAGAGTACGGTAGATTGTCCAACTTCCGAGTGAACCAGGCCAAATCAGAAACGTTGGAGATAATAAAAGGCAGCACGAGTGATACGGCGTATCAATCGTCATTTCCATTTAAATGGGGGGCAAAAGAGCTCAATTACCTAGGTATTAAAATAACTACTACCAAGGAGTCTCTATTCCAGGTAAACTTCATACCACTCCTTAATGAAATTAAAACTGATCTCAATAGAATTTTACATACCCAACTATCATGGGGAGGGAGAACCAACCTATTCAAGATGTCAATTATGCCAAAAATCATCTACAAAATGCAAATGTTACCAATACCAATCCCTCAGATTTATTTTAATAAGCTACGCACTGTTTTTTTAAGATTTATATGGAGAGGGAGAAAACCTAGATTAAATCTAGCACAATTAACAAAAGACAAGAAGAAGGGGGGGTGGGGAGCACCAGACATGAGAAAATATTATTTGGCGATTGTTTTATCACGTGTGTTAGACTGGGTAAAAAATAATGAAGAAAAATTATGGGTGAAAATGGAAAAAAGAATGAGTGAAGTGGATTTGAGTAAGGTGGTGTGGATCCCACCACAGTATAGAAAATTAGGCACAGAAACAATGTATATAACAAAACATACACTTAATATTTGGGATAATCTACACAAAAAGGAGCACTGGGAGTTCAATTCACCGTTTATTTCTTTAAAAAATACAGATTATTTTGCACCAGGGAAAGAAGAGGTGTTCGGGAGGTGGATTATGAAGGAGGATTTGCAATTGAAAGACGTCATGAAACAGGGGAAGATGTGTACAGTGGATGAACTAAAAGCAAAAAATGAATGGTTGGCAATAGATCCCTGGCGATACTGCCAATTGAAACACTTTGTAGACTCACTCCCGCAACCAATCAGGACGATAGAGAATCTGCTTCCTTTCGAGAAACTATGTGTGGAGAAAAAAGGGAAGGGTGGTATATCTAAGACCTGTAGAGTCCTCAACGAGCTGGGGGGAGTAGGAGGCCGGAGATTCGTGGAGAAGTGGGAGGAAGAGCTGGGTACAAAGATTGATAGACAGGAGGTGGAGATGATTCTGAAAAGGGTGAACGCCACTTCAGTAAATTACAAGCTTTCAGAAATGAACTATAAGATTCTCACAAGGATGTATATAACCCCAGATAGAGCACATAGAATTATGGAGGGAAGGTCACAGCTATGTTGGAGAGGCTGTGGAGGAACGGGGACTATGGCGCATATATGGTGGCAGTGCCCGGTAATCATGGAATTCTGGGGGGAGATTAGGCAAATCATCAACGAGATCTTAAAGATAGATATCCCCTTAGATCCCTGGGTGTTTTTACACCACGGGAGGAAAATTCCCACGAAGGCATATCTGAAGTCGCTATTACCCCACCTCTTAAATGCTGCCAAAAGTCTCATCCCCAGATATTGGCAAGATAAAAGGAGACCCACGGTACGGGAGTGGTTAGGTAAGATAAACGAGACTTATCATCTGGAATACTTGAAGTATAGTGAAGGAGTAGAGATGGAAACCTTCGAGGAGATATGGAAGGAATGGGTTAATTTTAGGTACTCACTTCGAGCAGCAGATCTGTGGGGAACATAATAAATAAAAAAAAAAAAAAAAAAAAAAAAAGGAAAAACTACCCAGGTAGTAACTAGATAAATTAGGAGTATCATGCAGGGTCCGAACATACATTTGCGATACGGGTGTAGGAGCAGGAGTCGGGTATGGGAAGGGACACACGGGTGTAAAGGTGGGGGGGGAGGGGAAGGGAAGGCCTAGGTGGGTTACAGAGGAGGAGACTATGTTTTGTTTTTCTCTACGGGATGTTTTTGTTGTTTTTTTTCTTTTTGGATATTTGTATTAAAGAAGGAAAAAAGCCACAGTGATGTGAATGCATACTGGGACAGGCTTGAACTGAAAAGCTGAAAACATGGTCCCTGAAAATACTTTGCTGAAGTGGCATAAAAAATAAAAAAAAAGAAAGCCGCTAGAACCAAAATTTGACGGACCACATTTGGTGCTTTTGACAACCGGTTCTGCTGTCAAGTTGGAAGGAAAGCCCACCTGGATTCACGCCAGTCACTGCAAGAAAATCCTGAAGTGATGATATCCTTTGAAAAAAAGATGATAATGTTTCTTTTCTTTTTGTGGTTTGTGAGAACTGAGACATGGAAAAATAACCCTTTCATCCAAATGTTAAAATTGTATGCAACCCATAGCAACGCTAGTAACTGCTGGGTGTGTTCTCACTTACATCCCCAAACAGGAACAATACCCATGATAGCAATGCCTCTCAATTTCACTGATCTAAACAGGACCAGAATAAATGGCTCATACATAGTCTCCACAGCTAATGAGCACAGATCAGTAACTTTGATGGTTTCGAAACAGATAAACACTCCACAGATTTGTTTAAACATTACATGCCCCTTTAACACTAAATGTACACGGTTGGGCAATTCAGATTGCACCGGAGCAAAAATTACAGTTTATGGAGGAAACTATGGTCAATATTATTATATCCCAGATCCAGAACTGAATAGAACCCTTTATAGTACAAATTGCTCACAGTTTCCAATATGTGAAAATATCGGTTTCCTGAGATTCCATGTTATTGCTTCCAGTTTTTTAGGAGCAGGCATACCGTCCATACGTAGAGGGTTATATTATATATGTGGAAATAAAGCTTACGCCTGGCTTCCTACTAATGTTACAGGTACATGTTATATTGGGAAGTTAGTACCTACTTTGGCTGTTCGCAAAGATACAGTGCGACCAGATCAAAGTCCAGAATACCCTTTAGTGTTCAAAAGAGAGCTATTCACTGAAGGTGACATGGCATGGTCATGGTTCCCTTCCTGGACAGGATGGGGAATTGAAGCAATGAAAAGACTAAATAATTACACTAGAATTGTAGATGAGATTATTAACCTTACTACCACTGATATAGGTTTATTAAATGAAGAAATGGCTCAGCTTAAAAAAGTAGTATTAGAGCACAGATTAACGCTAAATTATTTCACTGCAGCTCAAGGTGGGATGTGTAAGATATTTCGCACTGACTGTTGTATATACATTTCTGATAATGAGGACATTATTAAAGGGCATCTTGCTAAGATAAGAGAACTACAGAATAAGGCCAGAGATATTGCTAAAGATGGATGGAACCCCTTTCAGGGTTTAGGAGGTTTTGGTGATTTTTTATATGGCATAGTAACATGGTTACAGAAACTAGGCGCTTACATTGTGATGTTCCTATTTCTCATGTTTGTTATTTACTTCCTCATCAGGCTATGCCTCTGTGTGACTACCCGCTGTACCAACAAATGTACCACCAGCCCTGATGAACCCATTATTGTGAGAAAGCTAGGAGAGAGCTGAACAGGACGCCATCTCTCTGCGCCAATGTAACAGGAGTTACCAGCAATCGGCAACGTAACGCGGAGAAGAATGGTGTCAAATAAACAAAAGGGGGAAATGACATGGACATTCATTGTACTGTTCATTTAAGCACAAGAGAATCCATTTTGTTCTCTCTGTTGAAATGTGTTCTGTAACCTTCACCTAACACACAGACACTTCTCCTACTAAACGCTCTCTACTCCCCCCTCCCTTTTCAAGGTTTTACTTTTGCAATTGTTCTATTCTCTAGTTTTTAATAATATATTTCTATTTGTTAGCTTTTAATAACATATTTCTATTTGTTAGCTTTTAATAGGGTGGTGGTCAGAGGGTGGTGATAAATGGGGAGTACTCAGAATGGTCAGGGGTGGGTAGTGGGGTCCCCCAGGGTTCTGTGCTGGGACCAATCCTATTTAATTTGTTCATAAACGACCTGGAGGATGGGATAAACAGTTCCATCTCTGTATTTGCAGATGATACTAAGCTAAGCAGGGCAATAACTTCTCCGCAGGATGTGGAAATCTTGCAAAAAGACCTGAACAAATTAATGGGGTGGGCGACTACATGGCAAATGAGGTTCAATGTAGAAAAATGTAAAATAATGCATTTGGGTGTCAAAAATATGAATGCAATCTATACACTGGGGGGAGAACCTCTGGGGGAATCTAGGATGAAAAAGGACTTGGGGGTCCTAGTGGATGATAGGCTCAGCAATGGCATGCAATGCCAAGCTGCTGCTAATAAAGCAAACAGAATATTGGCATGCATTAAAAGGGGGATCAACTGCAGAGATAAAACGATAATTCTCCCGCTCTACAAGACTCTGGTCCGCCCGCACCTGGAGTATGCTGTCCAGTTCTGGGCACCAGTCCTCAGGAGGGACGTACTGGAAATGGAGCGAGTACAAAGAAGGGCAACAAAGCTAATAAAGGGTCTGGAGGATCTTAGTTATGAGGAAAGGTTGCAAGCACTGAACTTATTCTCTCTGGAGAAGAGACGCTTGAGAGGGGATATGATTTCAATTTACAAATACTGTACTGGTGACCCCACAATAGGGATAAAAATTTTTCGCAGAAGAGAGTTTAATAAGACTCGTGGCCACTCATTACAATTAGAAGAAAAGAGGTTTAACCTTAAACTACGTAGAGGGTTCTTTACTGTAAGAGCGGCAAGGATGTGGAATTCCCTTCCACAGGCGGTGGTCTCAGCGGGGAGCATTGATAGCTTCAAGAAACTATTAGATAATCACCTGAATGACCGCAATATACAGGGATATGTAGATATGTAATGTAATACTGACACATAATCACACACATAGGTTGGACTTGATGGACTTGTGTCCTTTTTCAACCTCACCTACTATGTAACTATGTAACTATATATGTAATAACATCTCACACCACCCCTTTCTTATCTATGTATAAAATAACATGTAATAATAACATTTTTCACTGAACGGACATTTTAAACACAGTGATTGAGTCCTGTGAATCTGTTCCTGCAGCTGCAGTATTAACTTTGTTTTAGAGTCCCAATCAGAAATCAGTCATATCAGATCATAATATAAATAAATATATATATATATATATATATATATATATATATATATATATATATATATATATATATATATATATATATATATATAAACATAAAATACAATTCATGTAGGACATCCCATATATAAAGGTAAAATGGTTACTGACTGTAAACATAATGTAGCAGCATAATTAGTTCAAACAACTGGATGTGTATCCATGATTGTTGCGTCTATAGCTCAACGCGTTTCGTGACTATTTGGTCACTCTTCAGGAGCAGACGCTGTAGGGATGTCTATAAAATTGAAATTGAAAGTTGAGCAATAATTGTGTAGATCATACCAAAAGAAGGAGACGGGGAAATAATAAATTTTCACCCATACTTACAGGTTCTGCATGGGTGTAGGGTGCAGCAGTGGATGCCTAGGCAAAGCTGCAGACAAAATGTCCCCCCCGGGAGCAGAGGCGGAAAAACAGTGGATGGACGGCGGGAAACCCTGAAGGATGCGGCGTGACTGGGGAGGTGAACCCCACCAAAATCCAAGTGTGTGCATGGTTCATAAGATTATCTGTGAATAAAGGTGAAAATGTGTGTAAAAAATGTGTGAAAGTTGTGTGAGACTGATGATAAATTTAACTGGTGAGGCAAAGGTTCCAATCTATGTAAGTATAGGTGACTGGTGTAATGAAAAGTGATAAGTGAAAAAGGACATGGAAAACACTACACTGAAAAAGAAAAAAACAATAATGTAAAAGTGCCTAAACGTTGGGGGAAAAAAAAGTGCAAAGGTAAAGAAGAGAAATGAATGCAAAAAAGAAAGGAAGAAATCATGAAATAATGTGAATTGAGGATTACCTTGTATGTGCATATGCAAGTATGTGTAATGACCAGGTCTGCTACCCAGAGAGCGCCGGTCCATCCAGAGAGTACCCGTTCGTGCAATGGGGAGTGTAAGTATACCCCCATAACCACTGTTTGCCACCAACGTCACGCCGGCAAATATGGGAGAGAGGGAAGGCGTCTACCCGAGCGATAACCGCCCGGCGAATGGCGCCAAACAACCTCCCTCATCTACAATGCCGGATGTATATCCCAGAGTGCCCGCGCGCTGGCCGGATCAACGTCACGTGTCCAGAGACCAGGGGCGTGGCGTTGGTGTGCAGGGGAACACCCAAGACTCCTCCAATAGTATAGGGAGGAGGAGGAGGGGGCCCACATAGCACATCACAGCATCACGTTGGTAGGCATGGAGAAGAGGGGAGGCGTCAACCTGAGCGATAACCGCCCAGCGAATGACGCCAACCACGCTCACTTGTCCATGACAGCCAACACCCAAGACTCCGGCACCCTGGCGTCAACCGGATCCGCGCCATGTGCCCGGGACTGGGGGCGTGGCGTCGACGCGCAGCGAAACATCCACCCGACCCCCCATTCTGGGGAGCATGCGCGTCGCAGCTCCCGGGGCATGACTAGCCACAGCGGTACCCAGCAGTCCACTGTGCCCACTCACCAAACTACTGCGCCATGGATACATGATTGTGTGCTGCATACAAGTGTGTATGCAGCATATTAGGACTAAACTGCCCTAATATATCTTTACCCATGAATGCACAAGGGGAAAGAATACAAGTGTCAAAAATTGCTGTCCATACATGCATGCTTCCATCCCTATTGGTATGTTTTGGGGAGAAGTGGGACTTTATATGAGTAAGACAAAGACAATTCCATAGCTCAACTCACCAACCAGTCTGCTGACCAACCAAATTAGCCTGTCTAACCGTCTGTTAAAAGCAGGGGTTTAGTTAGCACACATTTGCAAACGCATGTGAAAGCTGCAAGGCCTCGTCAAGGCACCCTGTATTACTTGCAGTCCTAACACTACTAAATTTATAAGTGTCTCCACAGTGGAAGCACATGCATTAAATGGATAGGTGTGAGACAGGTGAGCCTGGAGGCGGCCCAAGCCCCCTTAAAGGGACAGGAGCACACTGGACACCCAGCAAGAGCACAACGGCAGCAAAGGTGTCCAGTGTGTCCCCGACCCACATTTACAAACAGTAACAAAACACTGGCCACCGCCCACACCCATAACTGGCCTTCACAGTAAGGAGCACATGGAGGGCATATACATGTAAGACAAAGACAATTCCATAGCTCAACTCACCAACCAGTCTGCTGACCAACCAAATTAGCCTGTCTAACCGTCTGTTAAAAGCAGGGGTTTAGTTAGCACACATTTGCAAACGCATGTGAAAGCTGCAAGGCCTCGTCAAGGCTCCCTGTATTACTTGCAGTCCTAACACTACTAAATTTATAAGTGTCTCCACAGTGGAAGCACATGCATTAAATGGATAGGTGTGAGACAGGTGAGCCTGGAGGCGACCCAAGCCCCCTTAAAGGGACAGGAGCACACTGGACACCCAGCAAGAGCACAACGGCAGCAAAGGTGTCTAGTGTGTCCCCGACCCACATTTACAAACAGTAACAAAACACTGGCCACCGCCCACACCCATAACTGGCCTTCACAGTAAGGAGCACATGGAGGGCATATACATGTAAGACAAAGACAATTCCATAGCTCAACTCACCAACCAGTCTGCTGACCAACCAAATTAGCCTGTCTAACCGTCTGTTAAAAGCAGGGGTTTAGTTAGCACACATTTGCAAACGCATGTGAAAGCTGCAAGGCCTCGTCAAGGCACCCTGTATTACTTCCAGTCCTAACACTACTAAATTTATAAGTGTCTGTCGACCAACCAAATTAGCCTGTCTAACCGTCTGTTAAAAGCAGGGGTTCACCTATCCATTTAATGCATGTGCTTCCACTGTGGAGACACTTATAAATTTAGTAGTGTTAGGACTGCAAGTAATACAGGGGGCCTTGACGAGGCCTTGCAGCTTTCACATGCGTTTGCAAATGTGTGCTAACTAAACCCCTGCTTTTAGCAGACGGTTAGACAGGCTAATTTGGTTGGTCAGCAGACTGGTTGGTGAGTTGAGCTATGGAATTGTCTTTGTCTTACATGTATATGCCCTCCATGTGCTCCTTACTGTGAAGGCCAGTTATGGGTGTGGGCGGTGGCCAGTGTTTTGTTACGTTTTGGGACTTTATATGAGGCCTCTGAAGATCAGGGGTGCCTCCATCCCGGTTTTTGCGCAGCAAAGAAAAAAAGGAAGAGTTTGGGACTTTGTGTGAAGCATGCAGCTGGAGAGCAAGAAGACACTTGGGATATTGTACTATAAAATTTATTCCATGATTACAACATACAATAAGAAATGTCAATGGCACAGATAGACATTGCAACCTGCAAATCTTCTAGAGTAAATTACATAATAGATCATAATATATATATATATAAACATAAAATACAATTCATGTAGGACATCCCATATATAAAGGTAAAATGGTCACTGACTGTAAACATAATGTAGCAGCATAATTAGTTCAAACAACTGGATGTGTATCCATGATTGTTGCGTCTATAGCTCAACGCGTTTCGTGACTATTTGGTCACTCTTCAGGAGCAGACACTGTAGGGATGTCTATAAAATTGAAATTGAAAGGTGAGCAATAATTGTGTAGATCATACCAAAAGAAGGAGACGGGGAAATAATACATATTCACCCATACTTACAGGTTCTGCATGGGTGTAGGGTGCAGCAGTGGATGCCTAGGCAAAGCTGCAGACAAAATGTCCCCCCCGGGAGCAGAGGCGGAAAAACAGTGGATGGACGGCGGGAAACCCTGAAGGATGCGGCGTGACTGGGGAGGTGAACCCCACCAAAATCCAAGTGTGTGCATGGTTCATAAGATTATCTGTGAATAAAGGTGAAAATGTGTGTAAAAAATGTGTGAAAGTTGTGTGAGACTGATGATAAATTTAACTGGTGAGGCAAAGGTTCCAATCTATGTAAGTATAGGTGACTGGTGTAATGAAAAGTGATAAGTGAAAAAGGACATGGAAAACACTACACTGAAAAAGAAAAAACAATAATGTAAAAGTGCCTAAACGTTGGGGGGAAAAAAAGTGCAAAGGTAAAGAAGAGAAATGAATGCAAAAAAGAAAGGAAGAAATCATGAAATAATGTGAATTGAGGATTACCTTGTATGTGCATATGCAAGTATGTGTAATTACCAGGTCTGCTACCCAGAGAGCGCCGGTCCATCCAGAGAGTACCCGTTCGTGCAATGGGGACTCTGGGATATACATCCGGCATTGTAGATGAGGGAGGTTGTTTGGCGCCATTCGCCGGGCGGTTATCGCTCGGGTAGATGCCTTCCCTCTCTCCCATGTTTGCCGGCGTGACGTTGGTGGCAAACAGTGGTTATGGGACCCGGGAGCTGTGACGCGCACCGTGGGTCCCCCCTTTCCCTCCATGCTCCCCAGAATGGGGGGGTCAGGTGGATGTTTCGCTGCGCGTCGACGCCACGCCCCCAGTCCCGGGCGCATGGCGCAGATCCGGTTGACGCCAGGGTGCCGGAGTCTTGAGTGTTGGCTGTCATGGACAAGTGAGCGTGGTTGGCGTCATTCGCTGGGCGGTTATCACTCAGGTTGACGCCTCCCCTCTTCTCCATGCCTACCAACGTGACGCTGTGATGTGCTATGTGGGCCCCCTCCTCCTCCTCCCTATACTATTGGAGGAGTCTTGGGTGTTCCCCTGCACGCCAACGCCACGCCCCTGGTCTCTGGACACGTGACGTTGACCCGGCCTGCGCCGGCGCGCGGGCACTCTGGGATATACATCCGGCATTGTAGATGAGGGAGGTTGTTTTTTTTACCCCTCCCCAGGCTCTATTTTACCTCATTTTTACCCCCCCTAGTTCAGTGCCATTTGATCCCCGTATGGACGCCCAAGGGTGTATACTAGGTTGGACACACATCCCCCTTGGGCTTTTCTTTCCTGGGGGTTGCCAACCCGGTATGCGCCCGCCTTGAGGTCTCCTTATAGTCCTTGGCATACCGGTAAAACCGTATCCCACAGCCATCTTTCCAACTGTCCAAGTTTTCCTTCTTGGCTCAGCACTGTCTCCAAAGGGAGTCTTAGTGCTGTTTTGGGCACACAGGAAGTAGTTTTACTTCCTGTCTGTCGTTTCCGGTTCTGGGTCATTAGTCCTTGGACCAGGAACTTCCCCATTGCGTCCGCTTGGCTCCAGTGCAGTGTGATGACACGCACAGCATTCTGGGGCCATGGGGAGGGATATTTAAACCCCACACATTCAGATGCTTGTTAGCAGTCAGGGAGCTCATGCTAAACATGGACGCTGGCACCAGGTAAAATTAAACATTGACCGTTAATCGGTTCAACACTCTGTGATATGTCTAATTGTAAACTAAAGCACCACTTTTGGTGCTCTATTTCCTTTTAAACAAATCTATTTTTTTTTTTTTTTCCATAGGAAGTGACTTTTTTGTGGCCCACTACTTTAGGGTGCCCCTTCAGCAGCGCCAATAGAAATGTGACGTAGCTTCTTACATAACGATGTGATATCTTTTCAAGGTGAGCAGGTGCTCTTGAAGATTTAAAACTGCAGTGTACATATGTTCCTCGTCGCATTGAAGTTTAATATAGCTACATGCTTTTTTTTTTTTTTTTTTTTTTTTTTTTTTTTTTTTTTTTTTTTTTTTATTATACTTTTTCAGAAACTGTGGAGCAGTTTTGTCTTCACCTACACAGGAGCTTTTTTACAATTGATATTGTGCCATTCAGTCCTCATGAGCTCCCAATACAAATACTCTTCGGGGGGTTGGTGAGTGGTGTCCACTGTCTAGTTTGTCTTGTGGTCTACCTCTCTCTTCACCCGCAATATGTGTGAAATTTTATTATCTATGATATCTGTTACAGATACCGTAATCATCCTTTTTGCTTGTGATGATTTTCATCCATAAGAATATACATCCCTCCCTACGGGTGATCAGGCATCCATCTGGACTACACAGGGGGGAGTCACTTCTGGGGGCACCCCTCCTCCCCTCTTCTCTCAGTTGACGCCTCGTATCCTGCGACTTCCCCAGAACTCTATTACAGAGGTATGGAGTTGACGTGGTGGTTGTGTTGGGTGGGAGTATTAGGGGAGGGTTGGGTGTGAGCCTGTGTAATGGGGGTTGTTGTTTTTTTTTTTTTGTTTTTTTTTTTTTTTTTAGAGGGGGGGGGAGTGGGATGGGGGGGTGGGATGTTTTTTGTTCCTGTTTTTGTTTTTGTTTTTGGAGGGTGGCTTTGGTGGAGTTATGGTTGCACAAGCTAAAGAGCTTTCAAGTTACATAAATGTGAATGTTTTATGTATTTTTTTCTGTGTATTTACCCTTTTTTCTCTTTCTCTTTTGAACATCCAAGGTTGTTTTTATCGTGAATATTGTTGTTGAATAATTGAAAAGCCTCGTTCATTTTCCTGATGAAGCCTTCTGGGCAAAACATGTTGAAATTATGTGGACGTGGTTATGCTTTGAACTCTTGGTGACCACAGTTTTTTTTCATTGTCAATATTAGGTTGAGGATGTATACCTTTGACTGTGAATGTAAAACTGTTCTCACATTTTATCGTATATATTTTTTTGTTAAAACTGCTTTAATAAATATTTGAGATATTTTTAGTAGATAATGTCTTTTCCTATATCAGGGGTACCTTTTAAAATCCCATTTTCTACATATTTTTTGGTTTACTACTTCAGGGATGATGGTACATATATAAACAAACGTTTATAAACACTGATCTCTACCCATATAGTCTATTTCCATACCATATTAATTAGGTCACCAGTATCCAAGCATCTAGGACATTTATCATCCAGTCTGCGACCAAACCTATACAATCTCTTAGGGGTATAGTAGGCCCTGTGTATAAGAAAAAGGTGCAACGCCTGTTGCGATGGGGAGACCGACACCAATGGGCTAGCCTTCAAAATTCCCTTCCACTGGCTATCCGTAATCTCCCCCACCTCTCCCTGATATCCAGAGTCGTTTGCAGATCCAGCAGTCTTCCAGAAATTTGTCCACTTATTATTGCTATCAGACCCTTAGTGGTATTTGCTCTAATAATTTTATTTAGGAGAGGTATATTACACCATTCTAATGGGCAGTTACTGAATTGACTGTTAAGTGCATGCCTAATCTGCAAGTAAGTGTAAAAAGTGTTATTTGGAATCCCATATTCACGCCTTAGTTCAATGAAAGGTTTCAAGTTTTTACCCTCGTATAACTGTGCCAATCTACGTATTCCGCGGCGGACCCATATCCAATTTTTATCCAATGTTAGCAGCTCCCTCAACCCTCTATTGTTCCATATGGGTGAGAATTCAGTGTAACTTCCATAACCCATAATCCTCTTAGTAGCTTGCCAAACTTTAATGATCAATTTATATGTTGGAGGTCCCTCTTGAAATATCCCAGCCTCTAGTGCCTCTGCCAGGGACCCATATGGGGAATCATAGATCATAAGTTTTGCATTGGAATTCAACAGGCCCTGATATTCGCAGCCTCCTAGGTGTTGTAATTGTGCCACCAAGAAGTAACTATAGGGATGTGGTACTGCCAGGCCCCCTTCCCCAACAGGGTGCTGTAGCGTTTGTAATTTGATCCTTGCCTGCCCTTTCTTCCATATTAGTTCTCTGAATAGGGTGTTTATTTTTAAAAACCAGCTCTTCCCAATCCAGACTGGGGAGTTGTGGAGTACATATAGTAATTGTGGCATCCATACCATCTTGATCAAATTAACTCTACCTGCCAAGGATAACAGGTGTTGGCACCAGATAGCGCTTTTCCTTCTAAATTTTTCCAATAAAGGGACTATATTGTCCCCTATATATTGTGCCGGGTCAGTTGAAATAATTATACCCAGATAGCGCATCTTCTCCACTACCCTCAGTCTCGGCATACCTCCCCTTTGACTATTGCATGTTGAGTCTAGTGGGAGCAATGTTGTTTTTTCCCAGTTAACCATCAGGCCCGATGATCTCCCAAATCTTTCCACTAATTGTATTGCCTTTTCAAGGGATGGTCCCGTATCCCCGAGAAAAATCAGCACATCATTAGCATAAAGTGCCACTTTTTCCAGCCTAAGCCTCTCTCCAAATCCTTGTATTCCAGGCGAGTGTCTTATTACCTCTGGCAGTGGCTCCATTGCTAGAGCGAATAACAGGGGCGAGAGTGGACAACCCTGCCTCGTCCCTCTCTCAAGGGATAGCCACTCCGTATATTCGCTATTAATCTTTAACCTGGCTTTTGGATGGAAATACAGGGTCTTAAGCCATTTGATAAATTTAGGGCCAAATCCAAACTTCTCCAGTACCCACCAGAGATACCCCCATTCCAGGCTATCAAACGCCTTGGCAATATCCAAAGCGAGGACCGCTCTGGAGCTCCTAGTCCCTACTGGTGACTGGAGGTTCAGGTATGCCCTTCTGATGTTAATACTAGTGGATCTATTTGGGATAAACCCTGACTGGTCCACGTGCACTAGATCTAATATATATTTCTTTAGCCTAGTAGCCATTACCTTTGCCAATATTTTTATATCGGAACATAGTAGCGAGATGGGTCTGTATGATGCTGCTTCGAGGTGGTCTTTCCCTTCTTTCCTTATCAGGACTATATTGGTTTCAGTCATTGAAGAGGGCAGGCTGCCATCAGTAATCGCCCAGTTCAATGTCTTCAAGAGTTCTGGGAGTAGAGCCTCCCCAAAATGCTTATAAATTTCCACGGGCAGGCCATCAGGACCTGGGGCTTTCTGATTAGGCATATCTGATACTGCTTGCTGTACTTCCTCAAGGGTTATGGGGGAATCCAGGCTAATCCTTTTATTTTCAGAGAGGTGTGGCAGGCTGACACCCTCTAAGAAGTTCTCTATCTCTCCTACTTCTAGTTGTTGTTGCGATTTATATAGATTACTATAGTATTCAAAGAATACCTTTTTAACCATAAAGGGGTCTGACGAAGTTACCCCACTAGAGGTCCGAATCGCTGCGATCGTTGAGGAGGGTGAATTAGTATCAGCTATTAATGCCAACATACGACCCACTTTCTCCCCCTCCCCAAAGTATCTCTGCCTCTGGAATAGTCTCTTATTTTCAGCATTTTTAAGCATATCCATCTTATACGTTATACGTTTTATTATGTTTTCCTGGGGTTGGGTCCGCCACGTATTGTTGATCTAGTAACTCTTTCCTAATCTGATCCCCCTTTTCTCTTGATTGTCTCTTAACCCGTGATATATGCTGTAAGAGGATACCCCTCAGATACGCTTTCAGGGAGTCCCATACCATCCCCTGCGACGCCGACCCTGAGTTAATTACCACAAACTCTTTTATTTTTTCGGCAATTTCTTCTTTTTTTTCCTATAATCTCTAGCCATATAGAATTTAATGCCCATACTCTCACATTGCGTCTGTTACAGATGTTTAATGTCAGCGTCAGAGGAGAATGGTCCGATACCCCTCTTGGCCTATACTACCCTATACTATATTTTTCCTAGAAGGGGAAGCACCCCCCTGTTTCCCACTGCCATATCTATGCGAGAGAGAGTGTGATGCGACTCCGAGAAGCAACAGTACTGCCGCTCCTCTGGGTTACGGATTCTCCAGAGGTCGCACCACCCAATCTCTTCAAGCAGCTGAGTGAGCCGTCCCTCAGTTGCCCTATCCTCCCTTGCTCTTGGAGGGAACCTATCAATTTTACCGTTAAGAACCATATTGAAGTCGCCCACCACTATAAGTGGGATATCCACTTTGTCCTCAGAATATTCTAGGAGGTGATATAAAATCTTCATCTTGAAGGGAGGGGGAATATACACATTAGCTATAACAAAAGATTTACCCTCTATTGTACAGAATAAGAAAACATAACAGCCCAGCGGATCTATCCTCACATCCTTACAGGAGAACACCATCCCCTTTTTAACCATTATACACACTCCTCTTGAGTAGGAGGTGTGCACTGAATGGAATTGTACTTGAAATTTTTTATTCCGAATTAAAGATTTAGACTCATTGGTGAGGTGTGTCTCCTGTAAGCACACCAGGTCTGCACCCTGTAATTCCAGCTCTGAGAATACAGTAGCTCTTTTAATGGGGTCTCCCATACCCCGGATGTTCCATGAGGTTATTACTACCATCCTAACCCTCCTTTAAATTATAAGCATACATATAAATACCGTATTTATCGGCGTATAACACACACTTTTTTCCCTTAAAATCAGGGGAAAGTCGCAGGTGCGTGTTATACGCCGATCCCATGCGATCCCGAGCTGCACAACTTCAAAATCGCCGACCGCGATTTGAAAATGGCGCCGCCGGCGCCGAAATACACAGAGCCGGTCCTCGGCTATTTCCGGCGGCTCTCGTCACTTTCGGCTCCACTCGTAGTCCCGAGCGGAGCTATCCGAACCTACGTTCGGATAGCTCTGCTCGGGATTACGAGTGGAGCTGAAAGTGAACGAGAGCCGCCGGAAATAGCCGAGGACCGGCTCTGTGTATTTCGGCGCCGGTGGCGCCATTTTCGCGATTTTGAAGACAGGGGATCGAAGGCTGCACTGGGCAAGGCTGCACTGGGCAAGGCTGCACTGGCAAGGCTGCACTGACAAGGCTGCACTGACAAGGCTGCACTGACAAGGCTGCACTGACAAGGCTGCACTGACAAGGCTGCACTGACATGGCTGCACTGGGGAAGGCTGCACTGGGGCAAGGCTGCACTGAGAAGGCTGCAATGATGGGCATTTAAATGTAAGTTTTTTTCCCTTCAACTTCCCTCCTAAAAGTTTTTTTTTCCTTAAAATTCCCTCCTAAATTGGGGTGCGTGTTATACGCCGATAAATACGGTAAATACAAAATACGTACAAATAAGTAAATATACATAAAAGGAAAAAGAGAAAACCATCAGGGACATAGACCTCTTATGATAGTGAGCGCTAAATCCTTCCTTAATTAACCCCACCAGTGTCAAATATTATATATATTTATATGTCTCATATACCAAGTTTCCCATCCTTTTTAATCCTACCAAAATTTTCCTTTACTGATTTAAGATGTGAATAAGTGTATCTGCAATCTATGTGATGATTTATCTTTACCATATGTGCATTTAGTGTTAGTGCATAACAACCTTTTCTTTTTAATTGAATCTTACATATTTCTCTACCCTTGTGCCCCTCCATCCCCCCCCCCTGCCTTTCTTGGCCTACCCTAGGAGCATACCTTGTGACCCATTTACCCCTCCCAACCAACTCATTCCCCAACTCTATTCCCCTTTTCCTCGGCCAAATAGGGGCAGAGAAAAAAGACTTTCCCCTATTTGACTTTTCCACCCCTCTCACACTACCCTCCCTCCCCCCCACCTCAATCACCAATCGCACTATTAACCACAAAACAATCATCCTCCACCTTTTGCAGACTCTCAAATATTTTCCTCCAACACCTCAATCGCCCTCCCCCCACCCCTCTCACTATACCCTCCCCACCTTCAACCTCAGTCACCTGTAACTCTAATAACCACAACACAATCATCCTCCACCTTATATCAACTCCCATAAGTGGTTTTCTCCAACACATCAAATGCCCTCCTCCCCCCTCAGGTCCCTGCTGCAAAACAAAAAAAAATGTCAATCAGCTAATATTACTCCGACTCTAAAAGTTCTTTTTATTTTCTTCCAGCCATTCTTTGGCCCTATCAACTGAGTCAAAGAAGTGTGTCCCTCCTGGAGCGTTAATACGTAGCCGCGCTGGGGAAAGCAATGCATATGGAGTTTTCAAGTTCCTCAAGCTGCGCTTAATTTCCACAAATCCTGCCCTTTTCTTTTGCAAATCCGGGGAATAATCTGGGTATATTGAAATTCTGGTGTCTTTATAGAAAATGTCTCCCTTTTCCCTAGCTTTCTGCATTAGTACTGTTTTATCCTTATAGCTGAACAGCTTCATAATCAATGGTCTAGGGCGGGAGCCTGAAGAGATTAACCTGGTAGGCACCCCGTGAGCCCTCTCAATGACAAAAAAGTGGGAAAACCTCCCTTAGCCACCTTTCCAGGAATACTTCTGGACAGGACCCCTCGCTTCCTTCTGGGAGGCCTAGAACCCTCACATTTTGTCTGTGGAGGCGATTCTCCATTTCATCCATTTTGATCTTATAAGTATCCAGCTGGGTCTGCATTGCTTTAAACTCTTGCCTCATAGGATATAAACTATCCTCTACTTGACTTAGCCTCTCCTCTAAGTTGGAAGTCCTTTCCACAGCATTCTGTAATTCACGACTCATGGAGCCCAGTTCTTCTTTAAGGCCTCTTAACTGGTCAAATAAATCACTCAGTGATCCCCTACAAGCATTAACCGCACTCAATACTTCTTCCAGTGTAGGTTCGGGTTCACTGCGTGCCTCAATATCAAGATTAACTTCCGTCATTTTTCCCGGGGGGTCCCTTTCAGGGCTTTTTTTATTTGCAGCTTTCGTTGTAGGTAATGATGCTGATGTAGTCTTAGACTTTTTCTATCCCCTGTGGCTCCCGTCAGTGTCTTCTCATGGGGTTGCTGAGTACCCTTAGCTGGGGATTGCGATGGAGTATGGGCAAATTTCTCCAACTTAGATGCCGCTGCTGACGCGGGCGCTGCTAGATTCCCCTTCTCCTTAGCTGCCCGGGTAGTCTGTGCAAGGAAGCCCTCGTGAGGGTGCTGGGGGTGCTCCTCTCCCATTTACTTAGTAATTTTACCCAGTATATGTATCAGTTATCCCGGGAATCTATGACGGGAAAGGTGGCCAGTGCGACTTCCCCTATTCCTTAATGAATCAGGGTGCTGTTCAGAGCCTAATGCAACTTGAACTGCAAAGTAACTTACAACGGTGAGTACTAAAGTGCCTATCAGCAATACCTCAAAACAGTGTGCTGTTCTTCTGAAAAAGGGAAAAGTTCTAGGTTATTACCTCACAGCGAAGCCAGCCGGCTCTCAGCTTGATGAAGCCCTTCCAGCGGGACCCCCTGTTGTCCAGGACTGCTGTGTAGTTACGTCCCCTTTTCCTCTTTTCTTCCTTCCCCTTTCTTTCCTCTCTTTTCCTCCTTCTCTTCCTTTTCTCTTTTCTTCCTTTCCCCTCTTATCGCTAATTCATTCCCTCGGCTTCCCAGGCCGGTTGAGCCGCCCGCCGCTTACTGACAGGACGCGTGGATTTCACAGGCTCCGTGAGAGCCTGGAGCGGGAGCCTGGGGAGTTGCCGAGCAACCGGTCGAGCCTGAAGTAAACAGTCAGTCTCTCCTTTACCGCTGGGCTTCCGATCCCCGCTACTGCCGTCCTCTTCCCCCTTCTTTGCCGGAATCCACCGGGTAAGGATGCGCAGCAGGGTTAGGTTAGCAGAGTTAACAAGGCAACAGGGCTAGTGGAGGTAGCAAGGAGGAGACCAGGAATTACGGGCAGTGATACCTTCGGATTCAGATCAGTCCGTCATGAGCAGCAGCAGAGAGCTGGAGTGAGGAGGAGACCTCGCACACCTCCGTTCACCTCCACATCCGGTCACGCCCCTCCTCGAGTGATGATGCCCAAGGCTGGCGAGATATTGGTCGGGGATAATTAGGACCATAGAAGCCAGGTTTAAAACCAAGTTGAAGCAGGAGGCCAGGGAATGTATCCTTGGCCTGCTAGGGGAAAGTAGGGAGAGCAATAATAAGAAAATCGCTATAGGAAGGTACCTTTATCAAGCTAGGAAATTAATAGCACAATCCTGGCTATCCATCACGCCCCCAACTATAGAAGACTGGCTTAGGATAGTGGACAAGCTAGTTTGGACAGAAAAAATAGTCTACATTAGGAGAAATAGCTATGAAAAATTCACAAAAATTTGGAGCCCTTGGCTACAGTGGTCGGGCACAACCCCTTGACCTGGATCCAACTCTGAAAAGAGCCTAAGGTTTTGGAACCATCAGTTAGTATAGATCAGTGTTTCTCAACTCCAGTCCTCAAGGCGCACCAACAGGTCATGTTTTCAGGATTTCCACTATTTTGCACAGGTGATTTGATCAGTTTCACTGCCTTAGTAATTACTAAAGCCGTTTAATCTGAGGGAAATCCTGAAAACATGACCTGTTGGTGCGCCTTGAGGACTGGAGTTGAGAAACACTGGTATAGATTATAGGTAAAGGAGAACAAGTGCAATGAGGCATAATAGCTGATGTGGTGTTAGCATAAAATGATGTCTAGGCAACCTTTTAATATAGCTTAATAATAGGGGAGTATGGGAGGGAGTGGGTTGGGGGTGGGGGAGGGGGGGAGGAGGTATAGAAGGATCAGAATGCAATGTACTCTTGTGTAACTTGTGTTGACTTGCTGATCCCCATAAGTTGATGTGAAAATGATAAGTTTTCTACTTCTTTTTGTAACAAGAAAAATCTAATAAAGAATATTGAATTTAAAAAGAAGGGAAAAAAAAAAATATTTGTGAAGATACTGGCATCGAGACTGAGCCCCTTCCTGCTGAACCTGGTTGGTCCAGAGCAGGTGGGTTTCATGCCAGGCCAAGAAGCAAAGGACAACGTTATTAAAACCATGCTATTAACGCATATTAACGGTACACACACGGAACACCGAGGGCCTTCTCTTGTCCACGGACGCTGAGAAGGCCTTCGACCGTGTTGCCCGGGACTTTATGCTGGCTGTTTGCGAACGGATGGGCCTAGGGCCCCATATGATAGCAAGGATCTCTGCATGTTACCAAAACCCATCGGCCAATTTGAAGATTAATGGCACTTTGTCTGACAGGGTCCTCATAACCAATGGCACCAGGCAGGGGTGCCCGCTATCCCCTCTTCTTCTATTTATACTCTCCCTAGAACCATTTATTAGGATGGTCAAGGCTAACACTCCCATTACAGGTTTTGGGGTTCTGGACAGAGAGTTCAAGACAGTCACCTATGCAGATGACTTACTATTCTTTCTGACAAACCCGACTACTTTGCCCAACTTATTGAAATAATTTGCTCACTACAGTTACGTTTTCAACCTAAACATAAACTACTCAAAATCTGAATCCATGAATATATCCCTCCCAGAACAGACACTTACACTGACCAAAGCAAACTCCCTCTTTAAATGCGACTCAAGGGTATTGAAATATCTTGAAGTATGGCTTACACCCTTACTAACCCCTATGTATGAGCAAAATTTCCCCCCTCTCATCAAAAACATTGAGAAGCACTTAAATCAATGTCAGCCTGGATATTTCTCTTGGTTCAGTCGTGCAGCCATAATCAAAATCAGGATACTGCCTAGGTTGCTTTACATCTTTCACATGCTACCCATCAAAATGTCCTCAAACTTCTTTAACTCACTAAGATCTATCTATTAAGGTTTCTCTGAAACTGCCAGAAACCAAGAATTAGGTTTACCCTATTGACGAAACCTAAAGAGCAAGGAGGAATGGGCTTACCTGACTTTAGAAACTATTATCAGCATTGTCAAAGGTGAAGAACTGGGTCTCCCTGGAAATGGATCTGAACCCAACTCCACTAAAATATTCCCCATGGATTCCCTGGGGGAGTTACCCTCTTAGTCTACGACACCCACTAATGGGAAATTTTTCATAGGTTGACCGCAAACTTGGACGTCACATCCTCACTCAGCCCCCTAACACCAGTAAAAGACCATCCCGACTTTACACCTGTCCTAGGTAATCCAGCGTTTCAACCAAATCAACAATCAGACCCCTTTTAGCAGGAAACTGTTTCATTAACTTCAAAATAAAAGAATGGACTTCACTTAAGGAGGGGACAAGCATGTCACATATGCCCTACTGGGCCTACTTACAATTACATAGCTACCTAGGGGGTAAGACAGGTAAAGAGAATTTCCATAGACCCCTTACTGAGCTGGAGTCAGTATGTCATAAGGGCATTCAGTTAGTTAAAGACACCTCTACTGCATACTCATGGCTACAAAACTCAAAACCCACCGGTTTCGACAGACTCAGGAGGAGGATCTGCAAATGGCGATCACCGTCAAACAATGGAGGTATGCTTGTATCTTTACTCACAAATGTTCCATCAGCACGACAATGCAAGAAACAGCATATAAGAAGCTTGTGACACACTTGTACAATACCGGAGCCAAATTTCATGGTTGGAACCCACAGACTCCTACGGCATGCTGGAGGTGTCAAAAAGAGAGAGGCACGCTGTGCCATATATGGTGGAATTGTCCGCTGATTTGCCATATTGGGACAAAGTTAAATTCTTGATCAAACAAATAACGGAAACCAAACTCATCTTGAACGCAGCATGTTGTCTATTGCACATAACCAACTTCTCATTTAAGAAATATAAGCACTCTTTATCAAAAAACCTACGTAGCCTCCCTGGCGGTATTCCCGAGTGTGGCTCGGGGTTAAATATCAGCACCATTAGCGGTAACCCCGAGCCACACGCGGGATTACATTTCAGGATCTTGGTGCGGTATACTTAACTTGTTCCCAGGATCCTGCGATGCCCCCCCGCTGTGTCCGCGGGCTCTGTCCTCCTCCCAAAGCCTCTCTGTGCCAGGCTCCATTCCCTGCAAGCGTCACAATGCATGGGGGCGGAGCCTGGTATTAAATTCCAAAAAGTAAAAATTCATAACACATACAGTACACTGTAATCTTACAGATTACATTACTGTATGAAATTATTTCACATCCCTTTTGTCTCCAGTGGTTTGTCCAGTGCCCTGCATGCAGTTTTATATGATATATACTGTTCTTTCTGCCTGGAAACTGGAGATTGCCCATAGCAACCAAAAAGTGTCCCTTTACGTCAAAAGTGGTTTTAGACCAGCTAGAAAACAGCAATACTAAATTAGAACACTTGCAGAATTGAGCAATAGTGAATCGTGGGGAAATTTATTTTATTATTATTATATTATTATTTTTTTAAATTATTTATATTTATTTATTATATTATAATTTATGATTTTGTGTTTCAAACTTCATCATACTCGGGATATCTACTAGACTCTTGGTGGACAGATTTAAGTGTGTTATTGCTAAGAATTACAGGCCTACAATATAAAACGCCAAATTTCTATACAAAATAATTGTACCGCTTTGAGACCCAAAAATCTGAAATAATCATACCGCCAGGGAGGTTAATGCGACTATGTCCTTAATTCCTTTACACCGGAATTCTCACCGGGTTCCCTCCATTGCAGACTGGCTGTGTAAGGTTTCGGACATTTATGAAATGGAGGAGACTTTATCACAGGCCAATGATAGGGTCGATAGATTTCATAAGACTTGGCAACCCTGGCTCTCCTTCAAATACTCCCAAGCCTATGAAAACATCCTGACACCCCAGAATATATAGACAACACATATACTGGTGACCTCACAGACACCTTCAGTGGCCTCCTGCGTACCCACAGGAATAATCATACCTACAGTAACATACCTAATGCCATTCTTCTCTTCTATCACTTTCTATATTTCCTTCATCTTTCCTCTTTTTTTTCTTCATATGAAGCTAGCAATAGCAGATAATGCTATTTATCAAGATCTAATAAGGTTATAAACACACCATAGTTCTACTCACACAAAAATGTCTGACTGAAAGTCAAATAATGTAATAGTTCATGCATTTGTGCAATGGAATGATACCTGACTATGAAGATTTTCATAAAAGTTACTGTTCGATCATTGCTGTACCCAGGTTATCTGTATTTTTGTTATTATTGCCTACTGAAACACTTTTAAAAACAGGCAGTTGCATCTGCAAATATTCTGTTATACATTAAATTTTTCTTTAATACATTTTGAATGAAAAAACAAAACTAAAATATAGCATTCTATTACACATCTTATATTTCTGTCATTAAACTTTCATGTTACAGTTATAGGAAATTCTTCTCTGTATGTCTTGTGCTACTAACTTCAATGCCTCATTCAAAGATATACTCAATTTCTAATGCAAGCTGTCAGCTCAAAATTATCTATCTATCTATCTATCTATCTATCTATCTATCTATCTATCTATCTATCTATCTATCTATCTATCTATCTATCTATCTATCTATCTATCTATCTATCGTAATAGTGAGAGTCCCTGTCACTGTGAAAAGGGATGGAAAATGGACACAGAGTTTGCATGTCAGGTGACTGCAGTGCTACAGAGCATAGCTTTGAAAGGGAGAAAACTGTGTTGGCAGCTTTCTCCAGGTTTTGCTATGTTCCAATGGGGCTCTGTATGGAGATCCCGCAGAGACTTGGGTGGGATGGGATCTCTAACCCTGTGTCCATGTCTTATGGATAGCAAGCAGGGTGTGTGCCCAGGTGTACACAGCCCATATAATGAGGGGCTAGTGAGAGCAGAGAGTGGAGGAAGGTGGAGTGTGTGCAGCTTGGTGCTGCAAGACAGACCTGTGTCTGAAAAGCTGTCTGCCCTGTGTGTGACTACATCCCTGGTAAGAGGGGACTTGGTGTCTGAAGGACTGGGAAGGTTGGGATGGCTAGAAGGGCCTGTGAGACCAGAGAAGGGTCTGGAAGGCTGGGAGAGCCGAGGCGACTAGCAAGTCCAAGGGGGCTGAAGGAAGTCCTGAAGTCTGGGGGACAGTAAGCAAACCCAGGGGTCTGGAGAGTTCTGTTGAGGCCAGGAATAGGCTGGTTCAGCGGGGAACTGCAAGGCAAAGTAAGCCTAGGAGCCAGGAGGCTTGGCATTTTTGGGTTGTATGAATTTACTGAAGAAGAACCCCTGTGTGGGAAATCCTGTGTATAAACTTTTATTTTGTTCCTGTGAATAAAAATGGGCTGCCATGCCCTCAAACCTGATAACTGACTGCTGTGGACTCACTGCGTGAAGATGCATCTACCACTGAGCTAAATACCCCAATATTACTCTATCTTATCTATCTTATCTATCTGGATTGTTTGCAGCAGTTACAGCTTTAAGTCTGTGTGGATAGATTTATATGCCTATCATACCTTATGACATGGATGGTGTGTTTGTGATATGCAGTATTTGGCTTATATTCAGTCTGATGGCAAAAAAGTTTACTTCAGTTATTAACCTGGCCGATTCCCAATGAACATACCAAAGTTTACTTGAGTGGCCCTGTCGACCTCTCTGACCTGACAACTTTTGAGTGAAAATTTGAAAGAGCCGGGTGGAACATTGTAAGCCAAACGGTGGCTGCATCCAATCATGTCAAAGTCGCTGGTGCCAGCTGCCACAATACAATAGAAACGGAAGATTTGTTCATCCATGTTGTTTCACTTGTGGGATGAATAAAAAAAGCTAATAGTGTGTGGTCAGCTTTGGACCATAGATAATTCCCCCAGTTGACTTCAAAGTCTTGCAAACTGGAGGTGAGATGTTATGTAAGTTTTAGTTAACACTTGCTCTCTTTTTGCCTCAGTCCCATACATCTGTGACTGGCAAATCATCCCTGAAAATAATTGGGTGTGCCACAAAGGATTTAGGTGTTTTATATTATACCTGATGTATATTGCGTTCTGCCTTTTAAGCAAACATGTCAGTGTTGCCTTTTTCCAGACTTCTCAGTGGTACAGCCCAAGAGGTCCACATTCTCAGTGTTTTTAAAAAACCTGCAAGGACTTCAGCTTACTTAATTGATGCTCTATCCCAGTGTTTCTCAACTCCAGTCCTCAAGGCGCCCCAACAGGTCATGTTTTCAGGATTTCCTTCAGATGAAACAGCTGTGGTAATTACTAAGGCAGTGAAACTGATCAAATCACCTGTGAAAAATAATGGTAAGCCTGAAAACATGACCTGTTGGTGCGCCTTGAGGACTGGAGTTGAGAAACACTGCTCTATCCAGCCAAGCACATAGTTACTACAGAAGGTCAACCTATTTCTTTTAAGCAGCTGCCTATGCTTCTACCTGTTAGACTTCAATAAATCCACAATGTAATCCAGCAGTAGTAGTGGTAGCAGCAGTATACCTTTTTAATATGACTCCTTTACTAATCTATGTCATTTATGCATTAGAGATGTGGGGACCCTATAGCTCACTTTGTGGCTTCAACGCAGTGTGTTATCCACTACGGTGAGTCATTCCACCATATATTCTTTAACCTCCACTTTTGATACTTCTGCTTCAAGTCCTCCAGGCCCATATAAACCACTTTGTGCTTTTATGATGTTGGACTGTTTGTGTCTCCTGTTGACTAGGCAAGGTTGTGTCTCCCCTGTTTTTTCTATATTTTCTACTATTAGTGCAGTGCTTCCTGTAACCCTCTGCTTATCCCTCATGGGACTATGTGTCATGCATCTTGTCAGTACATTTTGGTTTCACGTTATTACCACTTTTGACTCTTTATTTATGGCCTACTTATGATGCCTATTTATCACCAAAATTAATGCTGTCAAGTCGAAGAAGGAGAGAAGAACGAATCAACAGGTACATCAACTTGAATTACATTTTATGT
Source organism: Lithobates septentrionalis (assembly GCA_037952835.1). Taxonomy (NCBI): domain Eukaryota; kingdom Metazoa; phylum Chordata; class Amphibia; order Anura; family Ranidae; genus Lithobates; species Lithobates septentrionalis. The sequence goes on along the minus strand of JBBDGP010000278.1, from coordinate 13,177,733 downwards.
CCAAACCTAATGTAATGACATGTAATGCCTGGCTGGCTGCACAAGATATGCTGAAGCATCTTTCTTCTGTGGCTGCAGAGAAGAAAATATTATTTTGTAAGTTAGCGTCAGGGACACACTGGCCATAGTGTAGCTGAAGTTTCGAGGCGCATGCAAATGCGCAGTCCTGCGGGTGCCCATCTTGCGGTGCACAGGGGCATGCAAATGTGCTTGCGTAGCCATGCGTGCATTCGCTATTGATAAGTTAATGTTTGTATCTGACTATACGTTGCTGACCTGGTGTTCTGTCCACCAGATGTCTTGCTAGTTATTGTATCTCATTTGTACCTGTGTTGTTAAATTTACATGCAAATGTGTAATTTACTTAAGACAATCATATGTGATGTGCAGGCTCCATCTAGCATTCCTTTTTGGTATTGCTGCAGTTCTGTTAATTGTTGTATGTGTAAATAGGAAGTTGTCAGCAAGCAGGGAATTCTGGGTAGACAGGAAGTCAACCATCCACCATTCTTTTCAACACATTGCAAGAAGCAAGTCATGTATTTCTCTATCTATCGCCATCACCCCTTAGAGAACTTAAAAAGTAAGTTTTTATTATCTCATCTTGTACTGTATATCGTTGTTTATGCAATGCATGCTGTATTGTATGCAATATTGTACTTATTGAAGTCTATTTCTGTTATTTTGTAGTTTCACCTGGCTTGTTCTAATAAAACTGATGTAGCGCCCACCAGTTTGGGTGAGGGCTACAATAGAGAGTTTAGTGTTATATTAGGCCAAAATTGACAGAATCTCACTCTGCAGTGTAATCTGGTGGGGTTTGATTCTTGGGGGGGTTTATTAGTTTAGAGGAGGGTGTGACCCCCTGCACTCTGCTTGGACAGTTTCCTTTTGTTTTCTGGGGTTTGGCCTAGAAGACAAGAGGAATACAAGTGTGAGTGACAGGTAGCTTTTGGAAGATGCCTCTGGACCAATAGTTAATTTGTTGGGACAGGGGCGGGACTTCTATGTAAGGCCTGGTCACATGCTTCCTGGGGTTCGTCGTTCTGCATGGGAAGTTGAGAGAACTGGTTGGAAGATGTAAGATCCAGGATCCGTGCGGGTGCTCTCCCCTACGGGGGAGGGGAAGCATGCTATGGAGAAGGTATCCAGGAGTAGGATATAGACACTGATACAGCGCTGATGTTCTCCCCTGTGTGAGGAGAAGGAAAGCAAAGCTATGCGGATGGAGAGGAACTGAAGTACTTTTTTCCAAATTGCTGCCAATACTGACATCCAGGACTGGGCAAGGATTTTCCGTGTGTGACATGGATCATTACTCAGAAACACAAGTGAGTGTAACCCAGAGAGAAACAGAATTTCTGCAGAGACTTTAGAGGGGTTAGTGTGTGTGTTCAGGAGGACAGAGCTGGCCCTGGAGGAACTAATACCCTGGAGAAATCCGAAAGTCACTTCCCGAGTGTTATTCAGAGTATCACAGAGGGAGTTAAACTCAGAAGTTCTGCCAATTCAGGAAGTGGTGGTAAAGAGGAAGAAGGAAACATGCATTGCACTTGGGAATATTATTCAAGATGGAAGTCTACTATTTGGTTGGGGAGTAGGGGTGATGGAACAAGCTCCAGGGTAGAACAAACATTCAGCTGCTCCTACGGGAGTAGGGCGCTTCACTGAGATCAAAGAAATATGGTATCTACAGTTATTGGGATGAGAAGGTTTAGCTATCTGCTCCTTGAGACAGAACAGTGAAATTTTTAAGCTGACCTCTGAAGGGAAGATAAGCCGACTTCGGAAGTCTGTACAGCCCGGGGCTACGCAGTATCCATACAGTCAGAAGCCTTAAAGAAACAGGCCTGCGACAGGCGAAGCAAGCAGCCATGCTACACAGAGACGCACTCTGTCACGCAGCAATGACACTAGAACGGTCTCTATACAGCAAGACAGCTTCTTCCCCGCAGCCATGTCCCACAGTGGGACATCTTCTTACAAAACATCTACAAGTCATCTATCGCAAATGCAGCAGCTATCGCCCGTTCAAAAGCTGAAGCAGCAAAAGCCAGGGCCGCATTTGCAGACCAAGAGTTGCAGATGAAAAAAGAAAAGGCCCGCCTTGATGCAGAAAAGGTGAGACAGGAACAAGAGAGAGAGAGAAGGAAAGAGTACGCTTGGAGCAAGAGAGAGAAGGAAAGAGTACACATGGAACAAGAGAGAGAGAAGGAAAGAATACGCCTAGAAGAAGAGCTAGCCCAGCAGGAAGCATCTCTGAAATTGCAGCAAGCTTTCTTAGAAGCTAGCATGGAGAAGCTGGCAGTAGAAAGAGACGCTGCCGCCGCCATTGCAGAAGCTTTAGAAGCAGCCATCTACGATGAACAAAGACTAGGCAGCAGCATACCGGGTCTAGAAGAGGACCAACAAGATTCTTCGCAACGCACGTCAGATTATGTCTACCAGCACTGTGACCCAAGCAGCATCCCACAACAGGAGATTAAACATGATGTCAGTGAGTCACATCAAATAAAGCAGCAACAAGACAACCTGGGAACCCAGCGCTACAAGCAAGAAAAATCTGACAGAGTTCCAGACTTTCCAGTTCCAACCAAACCTTCTACTCGACAAGGTACCAAGCCTTCATACAAGCATCAAACACCAGTCTTCACTCCAAAGGTGTATGCAACGAACAGGTACGAACTGCCAACCTTATGTAAGTTTGAACCCAGCGCGGCTAAAGAAGAGACTTTTACCAGGTATACCTTTACACCACAATACACCAACAGCCTACCCCAATGCCAATCAGGCTACTGTAGACTTTGCCAAGTTCCTGGCCAAAAGAGAGTTAGTTACCCAAGGACTTGTCAAATTTAGTGACTGCCCTCAACACTATAGGGAGTGGCGAACTGCTTTCCAGAGTGTCACTCAAGGTCTAGATCTATCCTGCAGGGAACGTGGCTTGGCAATGATTCTGCTGAACATGCCAAAAGGATCAGAGACATTAACATAAACCACCCTGAGATAGGCCTTGCAAACATCTGGAACAGACTGGATAGATGTTATGGCTCACCAGAAGCTATAGAAGGTACACTGTTTAAAAGGATAGAAGACTTTCCAAAAATACCTAGCAGAGGTTACCAAAGACTCAGAGAATTCAGTGACCTGTGTATGGAGTTACAGGTGGCTAAAGCAGAAGGGGACTTACCTGGCCTTTCTTATCTTGACTCTGCTAGAGGTATTAACTCCTTAGCACAAAAACTTCCTTATGAGTTACATGAAAGATGGATTACTCATGGCTGTAACTACAAACGAAAACACAATGTGCCTTTTCCACCCTTTAGTGAGTTTGTGGACTTTGTAGACAGACAAGCAGGAATGAAATATGACCCCAGCTTCATTTTTCCAGTGTCTTATACCACTTCTTCTGGCCCTAAACAACTCAGAGCTCCAGTAGCAGTGCACATAACTAACATTTCTTCCCACCGATTTGCAGAGTCTCAGCCAGAGGATCAAGACAGCAACCCTACTAAGTTCTGCCCTCTACATAAGATGCCACATCCTCTTCTGAAATGCAGAGCCTTCAGGACAAAGATCATCCAGGATCGCAAAGCTTTCTTTAAAGAGAACAACATCTGTTACAAGTGCTGCTCTTCGTCCACACATTTCGCCAAGGACTGTAAGGTCAGTGTCAAATGTACAGAATGTGACAGCACAGAGCACAACACAGCTCTACACCCAATGCCTACTCCAAGAACTTTTCCACCTGTTCATAGGCACAAGGAGCAAGTCAAGGAGACCAAAGACTCTAGTACAGATGTCATAGTAATCACTTCACAGTGTACTGAAGTCTGCAAAGGAAGTACTGGTGGCAGATCCTGCTCTAAAATCTGTCTTGTGAGAGTTTATCCAAAATGACGCAGAGACAAAGCAGTCAAGCTCTACGTCATCTTGGATGATCAGAGTAACAAGTCACTAGCTAGATCTATGTTTTTTGACATTCTAAACCTTAAAGGCCCCAGCAGTCCTTACTCCCTTAGGACTTGTGCAGGTACAGTGGAAACGGCGGGGAGAAGAGCTGATGGTCTACAAATTGAATTTATGGATGGTAAGACATGCCTACCTTTACCGACCATAATAGAGTGCAACCAGATGCCAGACAACAGATCAGAGATTCCCACACCAGATGCAGCAGCTCACCAGACTCACTTGAATCACATAGCACATCTCATACCAGAACTAGATGATCAGGCTCAAATAATCTTACTCCTAGGAAGGGATATCTTGCAAGTCCACAAAGTAAGAAAACTGATCAATGGTCCTAAAAATGCCCCATATGCCCAAAAACTGGATCTCGGGTGGGTCATTGTAGGTGATGTTTGCCTGGGAGGTGCACACAAACCTGCATATGTTAATAACCTGCTCACTAGTACCCTCGAGAATGGTCATCCTTCTTTTTTCCAACCCTGTCAAAATCACATCCTCATAAAGGAACTACCACACAACAACCCTGTACCTCTTCACTTCCTAAGTCTCCTCTGTGACCGCAATACCTATGATGAAGACCAAAGCGACTTAGGAAGCACAGTGTTCAGGAGAACAAAGGAAGACAACCAGGTAGCAATGTCCTTTGGAGGATAGGCTCTTCTTAGAGGTTATGGAAAGGAGTATGGGGAAAAACGGGACTAATAGCTGGGTTGCACCTCTTCCCTTTAGACCACAAAGACGACATTTGCCTAACAGAGAACTGGCATATAAATGTCTCGCTTCCCTAAGACACAATCTTCAAAATATTCCAGAATGGTCATGCTGAGATAGCCCCAAGCCTCAAAGACTCAGAGGAATGCTGGTAATTACCTATATTTGGGGTCTATCACCCTAAGAAGCCAGAACAGATTAGAGTGGTGTTCGATTCCAGCGCCAAACATGAGGGTGTCTCTCTAAGGCTATGTTTCCACTAGTGCGTCCCCAAAGTCGCGCAATTTACACTGCGACTTTGCGATGCGATTTGTGGTGCGATTTGTTGCGACTTTAAAAATGACTTTGTGTGACTTGGATGTTCTGCGATTTAGTCATAGGGATATAATTCCTTATCCTGCTTACTTATTTCCCCATTCCGCTTTCATTGTCACGTGTTGTATGTTTGTTAGCAAACATGTTGGCTATGCAATATATTGGGTCAGCAGTCATTTTGGCTGCTGTAGCAGCATTTTATAGATGAAGAAGATGAGGATAACCGGAGGAGGAGAAGGCATAGGTTTTGGATCCATCCCATCATCGCCCAAAGGGAAGTGAGAGGCCAGTTTGGGGTCCTTTACAACCACCTCCGTGCTCATGAAGACAAATTCTTCAACTACACAAAGATGTCAATTAGAAGGTGAGAACATTTTTTGATGTCAACTTGCAAATCCTGCCAGATATATTTAGGAAAATGTGTATATGCCTGGTCAGTATGACTCTTTTTATAATTTTTAGGTTTGAATAGCTAGAAGTGTTAACTATAACCTGATCAAATTGTTTTAAAAATGGAACTCGATTTTTAAATGTTTGATTTTTACATGGTCAATGTAGATAATAGCCGTATTTTTTCTCTTTACAGTTTTGATGAATTGTTGGCTTTGCTCTCCAGCCATCTAGAGCGACAAAACACAAGTTTCCGAAGGAGTATTCCAGCTGTTGAAAGACTCATTATAACATTGAGGTAACTTTTCATACCTACTTTTTCTTCTTCTTAACTTCTATGTGGCATTTGGATATCCACATCATTCTTTCATCCTCTTTACATGAAGTAAAAAAATAAATACTAGCATGTGATTTTGCGTGAGATTGTTTTTACAATATTACCTTTGCCTCTACATCACCAGTGTCTTTCTCCTGCTCCTCTTCTTCCTTCACTTCCTCAGGCACCTCCTTCCTAGCTCATTTTTTTTTTTTTTTGTTTATTGAAGTAGCTTAGTGTAAATGTGTAATTATAATAAACTGTATGTACTTTTCCATATTAGGTACCTGGCAACTGGACATTCCTTTGCAAGTTTGCATTATGAGTTTTTGGTTGGCAAAACTACTGTCAGCAATCTTGTCCACGATACCTGCAGAGACTGTCACGTCAATACTCACCGAGGCCGAGATGCTGAGACCGGCTTGCCCTTACGACCACGCGCACCCGAACCCCCGAGAGTGAGACAGGGGATCGGAAGCACGCGGAGGCACGGGTCTCCGGTAAAAGCTGTGGGAAGACTCAGGATGGCTTGGATGGCGGGAAGTCTCCTGGAGGAGTGCCTGGAAGTACAAGAGCAAGGTTAAGAGGTATAAGACTGGTGGTTAGGAAGTCCTTAAGACTGAGGGGATCAAGGGGGTGGCAGCCCCGTGGAGAGTATGGTTGAAGGCCCAGGCAGAGGTCAGGAGATCCAGCAGGTCTGGAGTGATCCTTAAACAGGCAGCAGGTCAAGGTATCCGGCAAGCAGAGAGTGGTCGTTATTCAGGCAGAGGGTCAGGGTATCCAGCAAGCAGAGAGTGGTCGTTATTCAGGCAGAGGGTCAGGGTATCCAGCAAGCAGAGAGTGGTCGTTGGTACAGGCAGAAGGTCGGTTTCACAAGAGACAGGAAGCAGGAGATCAAACACAGGCAGGGTAAAGCTGACGACAAACCAGCAACCCGACTGGGTGCTGGTGTCGTCTAAAGTAACCTCCCAGTGAGCGTGTCAGCATGATGCGCTACCGGGCACCCGCGCGGGCGACGGCGCGCACACGTGGGCCGCCGTGCACCCGCGCGCGCCGCACCATCAGGCCGCGAACGGGTGCACGTCTCAACAACAACCCCCTGCGCATGAGCCCCGCAGCCCGGCGAATGGAGGCGACTTGTCCTTCGTGACAGAAACATCTGGAATGTTCTTAAGGATTTGGTCCTGAAGAAGCCCACTTGCGAAGATTGGTGCAAGATAGTGGAAGTTTTCTGGGATCGTTGCAATTTCCCAAATTGTCTCGGGGCAATTGACGGAAAACATATGAGGGTAGCGATGCCCATCGGCAGTGGAACCAAATACTTTAACTACAAAAAATATTTTTCTTTTGTATTACTAGCAGTGGCTGATGCCAATTATTGTTTTAGCTATATAGACATAGGATCATATGGCAGCAGCTCAGACTCCAGTATTTTCCAAAGATCATCGTTTGGAAGAATGTTGAGGGAAAATGGTCTGGACCTGCCACTGTACTGTCCGTTGCCAGGAACAAATGGGCCGCCAATGCCATTTGTGTATGTTGGGGATGAGGCCTTTGCTCTCAGTGAGCATCTATTAAGGCCTTATTCCAATAGGTGTCTGAGTGAAGAGAAGCGAATCTTCAATTACCGGTTAACGAGGGCAAGACAAGTGTTAGAATGTTCATTTGGCATTTTAGCCAACAAGTGGCGTTTGCTACATACACCGATTAATTTAGAACTTGAGAATGCAATATCTGCAGTAAAAGCAGCATGTGTGCTTCATAATTTTGTTAGAATTCGTGATGGCTATCTTTTTGAAGATTCCCTCATGCACGATCTGGAAGGTGCACAATGGAGTGCCAGTAGGGGCACCACCAATGGTGCCACTGTGCGTGAGGGATTCTCGTCGTATTTTATGTCTGCTGCTGGTTCTGCCCCCTGGCAGCAGGATGCCATTGCATAATGTATGTCATGCATTTTATTGTAATATAATTTAGATGTTTGTTATGTTTCATTGCATCCAAATGCAGAATAACAGGTCTTTAACACAAATTCGAAAAAAGGATAAGTAGAAAATGCATAATGTGACCAGAATAATTTTTATTTTCCTGAATTTTGTGCAAGAATGCACCAAAAATTTTTTTTTTTTTTTTGGTGAACTACACCATTTTCTTTTTTACTTTTTTAACAAGCACAACAAATATTAAAATAATAAAATATTTCACTTTGAACAACACAAAAATAAAAGTCATAAAAAAATAAAATATATATAATCTGAATCTTTTTTACAAGACAAATCTTTTTGCAAGAAGGCAAAAATAAAGAAATAGGTTCCATGAACTCAACTATTCAACAGTTGTTGTTTTGGCCTCCACAACCAACCAAAAAATATAGAACAAGTCTTAAACCCACAGCAAAAATAATAGAAAATTACAATTGCTCGTATGTTTTGTTTTCAGTGGTCCCGGAAACTGAGCTATTGGTTGGTCCAGGGAAATCCACTGATGGACCAGGGTAATATTTCCTTTCAAGAAAAGGCGGAACCTGACTGGATGTAGGCTGCCTAAGTTGGTGAGTGACATAAGAACACAAGGCGCCACTCTAAGTGCAGACTGCCATAAAATTTATTTAAACAAAATACGGAAAGGTGGTACTCACAATCTAGACCAACCCACGACACAACCTGTCAGATTTGTGACCCAGTTCCATACTCAATATAAAACCATGGAACGTATTCTAAACAGACATTGGCCTATTCTACTCCAGGATCCGCTATTAAAATCAACTATCACACCGAGACCGAAATTTACATACCGGAAAACCAGGAACTTTAAAAACTTGATAGCACCTAGTAAGCTCAAATCCAAATCAGGCCCTAAGATAGCATTCCCATGTCTTATCCCTCTTATTGGGATGTATCAGTGTCGTAAAAAATTATGTTTAACATGTAATCATGTCACACATGGTCAAAAGGAGTTCACCCACAAGGACAAAACATACCAGATCAGCAGTTTTTTCAATTGTTCTACTGAATTTGTCATTTACTGCTTATACGTACATTGAGGAAAAGATTTGGGGAGCACCGTCGTCTCATAGAGGCGGGAGACGACACTCACAGTGTTCCCTTACATTTCCTCAAAAACCATCAACATTCGTCTTCAGGCCTCAGGGTCTGGATTATTGAGTCCATTTCTGGTACGTTCCCACTGGCAGAGCGTTTTAAACGTCTCTGCCAGAGGGAAACGTACTGGATATATACTTTGGACTCTCTTGCCCCTGGTGGATTAAACGAGGAAATAGAGGTGAGCAGCCTTATCTGACGGGTTCCCTCCTTTTCCCCCTCCCCCCACCCTTTTTTTCATCAGACAGTTATTATTTCACATTAATTTTCTTTTTTTCCAAGTAAATCTTTTCACTATTTATTGGTCATACAGCATATGTTCATATTTACACTTAATTGTTTCTATTAGTACATAAAACACTATTTTTTATTTTTATCCCTTTTATTTTTCATCTATTTTTCATCTTTTATTTATTATTATTATTTTATTATCATTTTTCCATCCATTTATTATTTATATATTTTTATTTATAATTTATTTATCATCATTATATATTTTTACTAAATTATTATTTTTAATTTTTTTTTTTTTTATACTTTTGTTTCTGTTAATTTTTCTTTTTCTCCATTCCTGATTTTTATTATTTACATTATTTATTTTTTTTAAAGGTGTTTATTTTTGGATTTTTGCAATAAAAATAATACAAAAACGATGAAATCATAAGAAGACCAATAATATAAACTGTTCTACATACATGTATGTCATAGGTATTTTGATCATTGAAAATATAGCAAAAATCATGAAGTAGTACAGCTGTACAGAACAGTAACATCCCAACCAGAAGCAACTCGCACCATTCATACACACATCTGTCACCCGCGACCACCAATAATACAGTATAATTATGGCGCTTCTTGTAGAACAACCCCTCATCAGAACGCATACAGATTTCCATCCACATTAAGATATATGTCAAGTAATGTTTGCTAAGAACACATCTCCTCGCCTCCTCCCTGAGACAACTGTGAGGAGAGGACCTCCCCCCAGAAGTCCATTGAAACATCCAGCCAAGGCTGCCAGATCTTGGTGAACTTCCTAGGGCATGCTCTGCTCTTATAAATCAACTTAAATTTGGGGAGGGTCCCATGTACAATACGGAAGAAGGCTTGGGCTGAAGGGGGTTCAGTATCTTTCCAATGCAATAAAATGGTTTTACGTGCATAAAACAATAAAATACGTATTAACATCCTAGCATGAGTGCGAGGAACACTATCATTTAGTACTCCCAGGAGACCGACCTCTGGAGTTTGCGGCAGCGGTATATGTAACTTACGGTTGAAAAAGGAAAAAACATCTTTCCAGAAGGCTGCAAGTCCGGGACATGCCCAAAACATATGAAAGAAATCAGCAGCGATTCTTTTACATCTAGCGCATGCAATATCCTGACCCAGTCCCATTGTAACCAACCTAGCAGGTGTATAGTGTAAGTGATGTATAAACTTAAATTGTATCAGGACATCAGCCGTACTGATGATATCCTGAAAGCACACTTCCACTGCCTCCTCCCAGTCCTCCTCAGAAAGCTCAGGCATAATCCTTTGCCATTTACGTTGAGAGTTCTGAAAAGGATCCGCACCCATCACCTGAAGGCGCCCATAGAAGGTCGTCACAAGCTTGTCTATCTCTGGAAATGACAGAAGGTCCTCCATGGAGGATTCTCTGAGCTCTATGGTCAATGAACCAAACTGTGTCCTGAGGGCATGTCGCAATAAAAGGTATTTGAAGAAAAATTTGTTTGCAATGTCATATTTAAGTCGAATGGATTCAAAAGACATTAATATATTGTTTTCAAAAATATGAGAGAGGTGCGTGATCCCATAGCGGGCCCACCACATCGAATCTGGATGACCACAGAGCTCAGGAATGTTCGGGTTCCGCCACAGAGGAGTCTGTGGCGAGATATCGACTTGGGATTGTGCCAGTATCTTTCCCCCCTCCCTCCAGGCCATAAAGCAAACCTCAGCGGGAGAAAATCTGGAACCACCCGTTTTTTTAGACCTATGTAGTTCGTCCTTCAGGGAGGCAGGGGAAGCAAATAGAGACAATAGAAAAGCCGTGGATGGAGTTTGGGGGTCAGAGTGCAACCAGTCATGGACATAAGTGAGCTGGGATGCGAGAAAATATTTCCTCAGATTTGGGCAAGCCAATCCACCTACAGGTTTGGCCGCTTGCAATGATGATTTGGCTATACGAGGTTGGTTACCGTTCCAAATGAAAGTAAACAGGGCAGAGTCAAGTTTTGCAAATAATTTTTTGGTAAGGAAAACGGGGGAAGCCCTAAAACTATAGAGAAATTTTGGCAGAAAGATCATTTTAAATATGTTTATGCGACCAATTAAATTAAGAGGCAAGGACGACCAGGTACGGAACTTCTCCGTCATCTGTTGGACTATAGGGGTGACATTAAGTTCCTCGTACCTAGAGAGATCAGTATGTATCTGGATACCAAGGTATTTAAGGGAGGGCGTCAATTGGATACATGACCTCTGTAGATAGTTGTAGGGGGAGGGGGGACCGATAGCCAAGGCCTGCGATTTTTTTCCCAGCCCACTTTGAGTCCTGAGACCACACCAAGCTCCTCCACCACCTGCATTAATTTTGCAAAAGAGCTTTCCCGTCCATCTAAATATATCAGGGCATCATCTGCGTATAAGGAGATTTTTTCCTCAAGCGGGCCCGAACGGATGCCCCCAATCTCAGCCGTCTGCCGCACAGCCAGAGCCAGTGGCTCAATGGCTATTGCGAACAGCAGGGGAGAGAGAGGGCATCCCTGTCGGGTACCCCGACCCAAGGAAAATGATGCAGAAATATCCATGTTTGTACGCACCCTAGCTCTTGGGTCTGCGTACAGTAAGCGGACCCAATGAATAAAAGTTGGGCCAATACCCATCCGTGCCATAGCCTCCCATAAAAAAGGCCAACTCACAGTATCAAAAGCTTTTAGTATATCTAGGGACAGAACTAAGCCGGATCGCCCCGCACGTGCCGCCTCATGGACATGTAGGTACAACCTTCGGATATTATCAAATGTACTCCTGCCAGGCATGAAACCAGACTGATCTGGTGGTATAAGGGCGAGGATGACAGACTGGAGTCTAAGGGCGAGAATTTTTGCTAAGATCTTTACATCACCATTCAGAAGTGAAATAGGCCTGTAGGATCCGCAGTATTTGCTATCTTTACCGGGTTTGGGTATAACCACAATAAGTGCTTCATTTAAGGACTCAGGGAGCTTCCCTAACTTAAGGGAGTCTTGAAACAATTTGAGGAGCCTAGGAGCCAGTGCCTCTGCATGCGCCTGGTACCACTTCCGAGGGAAGCCCATCCAGGCCCGGAGCTTTATTAGAGGGAAGGAGGCTTATGGCTTTGGTGACCTCTTCCAGCGTGATGGGCTTGTCTAGGAGGGACTGCTGGGAGGTGTTGAGTACCGGGAGGTCAAGGGATTCAAAGAAGCCCACAAAGTCTGTCTCTGGAGGGGTTTCCGTGCCCTTATATAGTGTGGCATAGAAGTCCGCAAAGGTTTTATTAATAGTCAGTGCGTTGGATGTAATCAATCCGTCAGGTAAGTGAATTTCAGCAATCGTGGTTCCCTGACAGTCCGCGTGAGCAAGATATGCCAGGAGCCTGCCATTCTTCCCACCATGTTCATGTATACGAACTGAGAGGTACAGCTGTTGCTTTCTAGTCAAGTCCACCAAGTGCAACTGCAGCGCCCGGTGGGCCCCAGTCACCACGCCTCTGGTTTCAGAGGAGGGGGCGCCCGCATGGCGGGCACGAGCCTCCTCCAAGACCTTCCGAAGCTCATCCTGTGTCCTCCTTCCGGCAGATCTGTAGCTCTTGATTCTCGAGATATAGGAACCCCTCACCACAGCCTTGAAGGCATCCCAAACAGGGCCCACAGGAGCAGAGTCAGCGTTAAGGGACCAATAAATAGTCATGTCAATCGGAATGCCCTCAGCTATCTCTGGAGTAGAGATCCAAAGAGGGCTGAGTCTCCAAGTTCGAAACCCCGGCCTATGACCCAAAGTCAAATCCACCCGTATCATAGAATGGTCAGATTCCGTCTGGGGAAGATACGCTATGGCTTGAACAACCGGTAAGAAATCTTTCGTGGCGAGAGCAAAGTCAATTCTGGAGAGGGTTGCATAGGACCTAGACTGGCAGGAGTACACTTTGGCCTCTGGAAATTTCCAGCGCCACAGATCCGCATATCCGTAGGTATTACACCACGCGCAGAGCAACCCGGACTCGGACTTCAAAGGTTTTAATCTATCTAGGTCAGGTTGTAGGACCGAGTTGAAATCCCCAAGGATAAGCATAGGACAGCTAGGCAAGTTTGCAAACTGAATATCAAGATCAGAGAACATTGCAGCCGTGACCGGAGGAGGGAAATACACCGCCACTAGAATGAAGGGTGTGCCATGTATCGACACATGTAAAATAACATACTGCCCCTTGGGGTCTAGGATAACTTGGTGACACACGAAGGGTAATCCCTTACGAATTAATATGGCTACGCCCCGGGCATAATTTGAGTAGGTGGAGTGGTAATGGCTGGCTACCCAGTGTTTTTTGAGCGCCATCACCTTGGCCCCCATTAAATGAGTCTCCTGAAGACACAGGATATGGGGTTTACTAAGTTTCAGGGCTGCAAAGATGGACGCTCTTTTAAATTTGGAATTTAGCCCGCGGACATTCCACGAGCAAACAGTTACGTTAGACATGGGGTTGATAGCATAGGTGCATACGGAACAGAAGGGGTTTGAAGCAGAACCCCTCCCCCGGTCACGGCCACATATACAGTTAAGGGTCGCAGTGTCAGACTTCCATTCAACCATACATACAACATACATACAACCATACAACAACAGACATTGTCATGTTTAATACCCAACAGGGGTATCAATTCCCCTGCCCAGCTCCAAAAAAGAGGAGTGGGCCTATACCCAAAACTTGTATCGTGCCTGGGGCGCATGGCCCGGAACAGAAGGCAGGAAAAAATTATAAGCTCAAAGGCAACAAAAAAAGTCATTAGTCAATTATAATGTTTCAAAATAGAATAAGGGGACTGAGTCCCAGAGCAGCTCGGGTCCAGTTATAAACCGGAACTTGGTACTCTCCCTCCGGAGACAAATAGGATCCGCCAAAGTCAGCACACGACCGTACTGAAACAGGGAAAGATTGTCCATCATAACCAACATGGCAAAAGGAAGGGGGGGACAGGGGCAAAGAAAAAATTATAATGCAGGCAAGGGGATCCCAGAGCGGAGAGGAAACTTGTGTGTAAACTGTGGGGCCATCATAAATTGGAGATCCGCTTCAGGCAGGAGGCTTGGGAGGGTGGGGTAATGCTTCCCACCAGGACATAGCATCTTGTGGGGATTGGAAAAAATGAGCTTTCCCTTGATAAGTGACCCGAAGGGTGGCAGGAAAAAGCATGGAATACTGAATATCTTGTTCCCGAAGCTTCTGCTTGATCCGTTGATAGCTGGCTCTACGGTTGCGGACTGTCGCTGAGTAATCTGGAAAGAGTGACACCACTGCATTATTAATGCGGAGACTTCCCTTCCGCCTGGCGGCCGCCAAGATGGAGTCGCGGTCCCTGTAATTAAGGAGACGGATCACCATCGTACGTGGGGGGTGTCCCTCTGGTAGGGGGCGCCCAGGGACTCGGTGGGCCCTCTCAATCACAAAACAGGGGGATAACTGTTCTCGACCAAACTCTTGCTCAAGCCAGCTCTCCAGGAAGGCCACAGGGTCAGATCCCTCCACCCGCTCCGGAAGTCCAACCAGGCGCAGGTTGTTCCTGCGTAGGCAGTTTTCAAGGTCGTCGACCTTATCCTCCAAAGTTGAAATCTTTCCCCCATATGTATTGAGTCTAGGTAGAATGGGGGTAATAGTATCTTCCAAATCACTGATACGTTGTTCAGTCTCGGTAACCCGGCCACGCAGCTTGTGTACATCTTGCCTCATAATAGTTAAGTCTATCTTGAGCCCATCCACCTTCCCCACCAGATCTGCATGGTTTACCTTGATAGTGGCCAGGACATCTGCCAGTGTAGGTTCTTTAGCGCCATCCGCTACCGCCGAGCCCGGGGTCGGTATCGAAGGGGTGGCTGCAGGGTCCGGAATCTCTGGGGAGGGTGGTGGGGATCCGTCCAGGCCGTCACCGAAGAGATCCGGAGTGGAGGCTGGGGATGAGCTAGGCCCGTGTACAGTATGGCGGCGGCCATCTTGGCAGGAGCGTGTAGCGATGCTCATCTTTACCGGAGGCTGTTTCCTCGTACGCCGTTTTCCCATCAACCAAAATGCCCCTCAGTAATGCACAAGACACACCTGAAGGGATTAGGCAGGAAAGGAGTCAGGTGCCGACGATGGATGATCAGGATGGAGCAGGATTGTATAGGGAGAGACCGGAGCTACACAGGAACACGTCCGCTCACATCCCGAGCCAGGCCACGCCCCATTTATTTACATTATTAATTTATTAATCCATATCAGCATTATTTCTATTACACACAAAGAAGATGAATAAGCTCCAATTTTTTTGTAGTTTTTTGTAGTCCTGTGTTTAGAATTCTTGTGTGCTATCTTCCATTGCTAATGTAAGTCCTGTATGTATATGGCATAAGCTATATCCATAATGTGGTTACACATGTCATCACTTCAAAATACCACAACACTTACAGATTTTTTTATATAATTTTTATACTGTTTTTATGATGTTCTTAGGAAGTTACTCCAGAGAGATATACATATATATTTATCTAATTGTTGCCTGACACATTGGTCAAATACTAGTCAGCCTGAGTGATTGCAGATAGAGTTAAAATGCAGCGCCCTGTTTTCACCAATCAGCGCCATCCACAAGCCTTTAACTATAGTCCAATCAGATCATCCGTTAGGCCTGAGGAAGGAGCGTAGCTCCGCAAACGCGTCGCCTTTACGTCCCTTGTATCCGGAAGTGATCTCATCCCTGTGGTTCCTGGGTTACAGCGTGCGTTCCAGCGGCAGGAAGTGACGGCATCCACCGCCGAGCCTGTCCACCGGACACCAGCACAACTCGAACCGGACTATGAACCGTCAAGGACACAGCAGCAACACTACCTATATGCTTTTTTTAAAATGTACCATTGTGAGTACCACCTTTCCGTATTTTGTTTAAATAAATTTTATGGCATTCTGCACTTAGAGTGGCGTCTTGTGTTCTTATGTTACAGCACCTGTTACAGGACTACTTTTCTCCAATCAGGGCAGCCTTCTAATGTGGTTAGTGGATTACATAATTAACATGGACATTTCTCCAGTCTATATGGACTTTTAAATTTATAATTTTCGCTGACAGACTTATGTTCATCCATCCACATTTATTATTGAAATTGCTTTTATATTTTAATTTTTAATTTTTATCATTATTTTCTCATATTTCTTACACTGGTTGTTAATCCATAACTGTGTTGGGTTCAGCGCTCACTTTTACCTGTTACTAAGTTGGTGAGTGGTTGGGGGGCCAAGGGTAGAGGTAGTGGGGGCAGGAATTGGATGCAACATGCATGGCCCTGAGGGATTCAGCATATTACCATACTGGTCACAGTATGGACGGTTTATTGGTGGAGCATACTGTGTACTTGGAAAGTGAGTGTATTGTTGATAAGGGGGATATTGGAGAAGGGGGGGGTTGCATATATGCTGAGGATTTTGTTGGCCCCTCACCCACAAATGATTGAGCAGTTGACATCAAAGCCATCCTGAGTGCATATTTTTTCTCAGGGGGTACCTATTTACATATGCCTAAAATTACAGTGAGAAATGCTGTGTCTTCACACTGGTTTTCAGCCATTTTAGTGGACATCTGACTGACTACATCTAAAATTTTATCCATGGGTTTCGCAGGCCGGGCACTTCCCCTTGAAGATCTTTGCAAAGGCCTAAAGAAATTGCTAGGCCCTGGTTCTGCATCCTCCTCATTCATTGAGTTTGATGTTGACCTTGATTCATCTACGAACAGTTCCTTGTCAACATTGTCTTGGAATTGTTCTTGCTCCTCCTCCGCAGCAGCTTCCTCTGACTCATCTTCTGCTGCCAAACCCTGTGTGCTGTCTCCCAGCTTGCTTGGGTTCTGAAATACAAATCACATATTTTTAAAGTAAGCATTACAATTTGATATGTACAATTCGTAACATATGCCTGCTGATAACTTACTCTCGCATTTCCAACACTGGTTTTAAAAAATCAAGATCCCTGGCATGGGCATATGGGGCTAATCTTTTTGAGCCGGAACCACTCCTTTCTTTTAATTTTCGTAAGTACCGGTTGTAGCAATCTTTGAGACTTCTCCATCGAGTTTGTAATGAGTGAACTACAAAATATAAAGCAAATAATAAATTAAAACAAAAAAATGTATTAACTGCCTAAAGGTCATTCATTTGCTAAGCTGCATAATTGATATGGATGGTGTTAAAACAACCGCTAAATATATTACCCATGACACCTGCATAATTTGCCATATGCTGGAGGATGTTGACAGGGCCATCTTTAATATTATTAGGACCGTGGTCAAATATTATTTGCTGGCCCACACACACAGATTTACTTTCCTGCAGCCACAGGTTACAGGAAAGTAACTATATAAATTCCACCATCAACACAGATAGTGTTGACAGGGGATTCCCTCCTGCCAAACCATTGTGATCTCCTGGCAGGAGAAGCGGTCCCCACCAAGAAAGCACATTGTTAACATACACCCATTGGTTGCAGAATATTTAAATAGGTGCAAGGCGCAAAGTGCTAAGCAGCATATATCAACCACTTACT
Organism: Lithobates septentrionalis; assembly: GCA_037952835.1. Lineage (NCBI taxonomy): Eukaryota > Metazoa > Chordata > Amphibia > Anura > Ranidae > Lithobates > Lithobates septentrionalis. The sequence goes on along the minus strand of JBBDGP010000278.1, from coordinate 13,160,116 downwards.
TTTTAAAGAACGTTCTGTGGCTGATAAAGAGTCCCAGGTCTCATAATATATGCGAGCCACTTCCAACCATGCTCTCTTCTTCTTTGCATGATCTTTGTAACCTGGATCTCTGAGGTCATATATTGCCGGACGTTGTCTGACAAGCCTAATAATTTCCTCATTGTCATGAACTTGTCGCTTGTTTTTTCTAGCCCTAGGCATGCTTCCTGCTGTCTTCCACACTCACATACATCAATATAGGAAGTGATGTATTTGGGAGGAGCAGAGATCATGTGCTTCCGTAGACTTCCGTGGAAGTCGCAACAAAGTCGGACAAGTGTCAGACATGTACATACAACTGCATTGCGACTTAATACCTTTCTATGGAGAACAAGTCGCACCGAAGACAGAACAAAGTAGTGCAAGAACCTTTTTTGGAGTCGCTGCAACTTGAGTCACACCAATTAGAATGGGAACCATTGAAATACATGGGTTTTGACTTGTTATGCGACTTGACATGTGTCAAGTCGAAAAACAACTCGCAGTAGTGCAAACGGAGCCTAAATGATGTCCTCCTCTCTGGCCCTGATCTTATCAACAGACTATTAGGAGTACTTCTTTGCTTTCGCAAGGATTCAGTCGCATTCATGGCAGACATACAGCAAATGTTTTATTGCTTTCTTGTTAAAGAAGAACTTTCTGAGGTTTCTCTGGTTCAGGGACAACAACCCCTCTGGAGACATCACAGAATACCGCATGAGGGTACACATATTTGGCAACAGTCCTTCCCCTGCAGTTGCTATATATGGCCTCAGACATTCTGCTAGAGTTGGAGAGTCAGAGTATGGGTCAGATGTCAGACAGTTTGTGGACAAAGATTTCTATGTAGATGATTGCTTGAAATCACTACCCACCAATGAAGCCGCAATCAGTCTACTCAAAAGAACTCAGGCAATGCTTGCGTGTTCCAACTTAAGACTCCACAAGATTGCTTCCAACAGTAGAGAAGTTTTAGAAGCCTTTCCTGTCTAAGATCATTCTAACGAGTTAAAGGACTTAGATCTAGGCACAGACTCACTTCCCATGCAACGCAGCCTTGGTTTGCTTTGGGACTTAAGATTTGACACATTTACTTTCCAAGTAAACACAGAAGAAAAACCCTTTACCCGTAGAGGTGTCCTGTCTACCATAAACAGCCTGTATGATCCCTTATGCTTTGCAACACCTGTCACCATCCAGGGTAAGGCACTACTGAGAGACTTAATCTGTGAGTCGTTAGATTGGGACCACCCTCTCCCCACCGACAAGAAGAACCTATGGCTAGAGTGGAAGGACTCACTAACAGCTCTATCCAACCTTAAAATTCCAGGACCATATGCTCCTCTGTCATCTGCTGACATTCAGATGCAAAGTCTTTGTGTGTTTTTGGATGCTTCTAAAGCAATTGCTGCTGTAGCTTATCTGAAAACCATTTTAACATTAAAGGACAATGCCACATAGGGGAAAGCAGAACTTGCACCACTTCTCAAACACACCATACCCAGGCTGGAAAAGCAAAACTGCACGTGGATCTTCAACCCACTTCACTCTTCTCACATTGGAGGTGTTTGGGAGACGATGATAGGCATAGCCCGCAGAATTCTTGATTCTATCTTCCTACAAGTAGGAACTGCAAGACTTACTCACGAATGTTTAGTGACATTTATGGCAGAGGTTACAGCTATCATTAATGCCAGACCTTTGACATCCATTTCAAGTGACTCCAGTGGTCCTCACACCTGCCATGTTACTCGCGCAAAAGACTAATCTTGCCAGTGCTCCAGCTGGAGAGTTTTGTGAGAAGGACCTTTACAAACATCAATGGAGACAAGTACAAACCCTCGTCAATACCTTCTGGAACCGGTGGAAGGAACAATATATATCTACTCTACAAGTAAGGAGAAAGTGGCAAACTGAAAAGCCTAATCTTAAACCTGGTGATGTTGTGCTCATGAAAGATTGTCAGGCACTAAGGAATATGTGGCCTTTAGGTTTGATCACTAAAGTACTACCAAGCAAGGATAATCGTGTCTGTAAGGTCGAGGTCAAGATCTTTCAACAGAATGAGGTTAAAGTATTCTTGAGACCAGTGACTGAACTTATTCTGTTGCTTCCTAAAGAGTACACTGTTAGTGACATCACTTGATGTCAGGCGGGGAGTGTTCTGTCCACCAGATGTCTTGCTGGTTATTGTACCTTATTTGTACCTGTGTTGTTAAATTTACATGCAAATGTGTAATTTACTTAAGACAATCATATGTGGTGTGCAGGTTCCATCTAGCGTTCTTTTTTGGTATTGCTGCAGTTCTGTTAATTGTTGTATGTGTAAATAGGAAGTTGTCAGCAAGCAGGGAATTCTGGGTAGACAGGAAGTCAACCATCCACCATTCTTTTCAACACATTGCAAGAAGCAAGTCATGTATTTATCTATCTATCGCCATCACCCCTTAGAGAACTTAAAAAGTAAGTTTTTATTACCGTATTTATCGGCGTATAACACGCACCCCAAGTTTAGGAGGGAATTTTAAGGAAAAAAAAACTTTTATGAGGGAAGTTTAAGGGAAAAAAACTTACATTTAAATGCCCATCATTGCAGCCTTCTCAGTGCAGCCTTGCCCCAATGCAGCAATGTCAGTGCAGTCTTGTCAGTGCAGCCTTGTCAGTGCAGCCTTCCCCAGTGTCCATTGCAGCCTTATCCCAGTGCAGCCTTAACCCAGTGCAGCCTTGCAGCTCGCAGTTTGAAAATCCTGTGATCCCCTGCGATCCTGAGCTTCAAAATCGCCGACCGCAATTTGAAAATGGCGCCGAAATACACAGAGTCAGTCCTCGGCTCTTCTCGGTGGCTCTCGTACACTTTCGGCTTCACTCGTAGTCCCGCCCGGGATGGGCCTGACTGTGAGCGGAGCTATCCGAACCTAGCCAAGTACACTCGGCTAGGTTCGGGCGGCTCTCGAGTGAAGCCGAAAGTGGCCGAGAAGAGCCGAGGACCGGCTCTGTGTATTTCGGCGCCGGCGGCGCCATTTTCAAATCGCGGTCGGCGATTTTGAAGCTCAGGATCGCAGGGGATCGGCGTATAACACGCACTCGCGATTTCCCCCTGATTTTAAGGGGAAAAAAGTGTGTGTTATACGCTGATAAATACGGTATCTCATCTTGTACTGTGTATCGTTGTTTATGCAATGTATACTGTATTGTATGCAATATTGTAATTATTGAAGTCTATTTCTTTTATTTTGTAGTTTCACCTGGCTTGTTCTAATAAAACTGAGATCAAAGAAATATGGTATCTACAGTTATTGGGATGAGAAGGTTTAGCTATCTGCTCCTTGAGACAGAACACCTAGCTTGTCTGTCCCTGTAACCAGTTATCCGTCTGTCCTGCTCTACATACTGCCTGGTTACACTGGTCCTCCACCTGCTGTGTGCTTCCAGTCTTCCTGCATCTGTAATCAGCTGCTGCCTACCTGGGGTCTGCTGTTCCTACTTCCATCCACTGCTCCAGCTATCTGGCCCAACTCTGGTGATGTACCTGCCACGCACGCTGCGGCTGAGGAAGATCTTACAGGCACTCATGCCTCACCACCCTCTCACAGTCACTGTTGTAACATCAGTGGCCCTTGAGCCGGGTCTGTACAAGAGGTCTCCCTCTACACATCAGGCTCTGCCACAAGGTATATGGCAGTTAGCCTTTTATGACAAAGGGAATAGAACTGGTCCTATTTTGGTTAAAATAGCACATCTGAAGGAACTCTGTTCTGATCAGCCTTTACAGCATCTGCAGACAACAGTACACAGTAATGTAAGCACCCACATTACTTCTCCCCTGCCATGCCCAAGAGAGGAGATCCCTGCCATGGCCCACAGAAGCTGACAGACTTTTACACTCTTTCAGGGGAATAGAGCTATGAAAATGGTGGTGGCTCCCATGTGTCTTCCCCACTGCTCAGTAGTCACTCACAATCTTCCAACTCTGTCTCATCATGGAGCACAGTGATCAGCCTGCCTGCCTTTGAAGCTCAGGAAGATTCCCCTTCTCCAAACCATCCCTCTATACATAGCCCTGCAAAAACTAAAAAGTCTAAGCAGGGGGAAGTTCACAAATATCTGAAAGTTTTAACCCTTTTTTTTTCCTTTTGATAATTTTTATTCAAGATTGAACACAATACATCACATTACTCAGAGTACAGATTTCCAAACACTAATAAAACATCCTAATACCCATTGTGGTGTATAAGACCATACTGTAAAAGGTACCTTTCCGCTTCCCCCCCCCCTATTGCACCATTATGTAAACCTTGTACCAAGCTCTCTCCTTATATATACTAGTAGGAGAGGCCCTTACTCTCCTCCCACCTTGAACCAAATCCTTCCTTTTATTCCTGACACCCTATGCTTGCTAACCACGGGTTCCACATCCTTTCAAATTTTTTAAGATTCCCTCTTCTAATGTATAGGGCTCTCTCCTTCCATATTACATCATTTATTGTTTTAACCCACTCGTCAACTGTAGGGGGAAGGGCTGTTTGCCATCTCTGCATACTAAGCTTCCGAGCCTGGTAGAGGCATCTCAAAACTGCTATTTTAGCCGCTGCCTCCTCCAGGCTCCATGCCCTATATCCCAGAATACAGAATCTGATGTCTGTCTCCAGGGAAATACCTCACTTGCCCCCAATAGAGCCCACAACCCCCAGCCAGTAACGCACTAGTTTGGGGCACCTCCATACCATATGTATCAAGTCACCCTCCTCCCCACACCTAGGGCATTTGGCATCAGGTCTTACACCAAAACGGAATAATTTTTTTGGGGTGTAGTATGCTCTATGTAGCAACATTAGGTGAGAGAGTCTCTGTGCAGGTGAAACTGAAACCTCCTGCCCTACCTCCAATATTCCCCTCCATTGTGTATCTGTTAACTTTCCCACATCCTTCTCCCACCCCTCCCTGCAGCCAAGGTGCTCTGATCTAACAATAGTTTCCTTGCACAGTTGCGCATATACGCCGGAAATAAAGCCCTTCATCTTCCCGGGTTTTAACCCTTACATGTCCAACACACAGCAAAATACATTAGAAGATTTCCCAACCTCTTCACAGCCTGCTTCTCTGTCTAAAATTAAATGAAATAAATGATAATCTCCTTGAGAAATTCACTTCATAAAGATATGTAAAATATGCTTATGAATATAGATCCCACTGTGCAAGCATTAGAATCCATAGTCTCTCACGTGGAAAACAAAATGAGTGAACTATATATTGCACATAACAAATTGATTGACACTGATGCTGAGCTTAGCTCTAATCTTCAGGAACTTCAGAAAAAAGTTATTGTCCTGGAACATAGGTCCAGGCAAAACAACATTAAAGTGTTTACAGAACATGGAAATGCAATTATTTTAGTAACTATAAACTTCTAAATATTTTTCATCAACAGTTAGAGCAGTCTTGTGACTTCTATTAGTGTCCAGCTAAGCACTAGACTCTGTTATCAGCAAATAATTAGGGAACAGTGGAAGGAGGGGAGGAGCGGAGAAGACAGGATCAAACAGCCTTTTTACACAATGTAGAGGATTACCCCTTCGGTTCTACTGTGAGTATAACAAGCATGCTTTACTACATATTCAGACTGATTTTACTGTTGTGAGGTTAGTAACACTTTAAGTTAAGAGGCATATCTGAAACTGCCACACAATTGCTACTTTAAGATTTCCTGAGCCAACTTGTATCTGAACTGATACCCGGCGCTAAAGATTATGAGCATATGATAGATATAGCTCACCTGCTCCTGAAACTTGATTTTCTCCCTGACAGAGTGCCTCAAGATGCTTTTGCCAGATTACATTTCTTACAAACAAAAGAGAAAGCAATAGCAGCCACCAGGAAAAAACTTTACTCTATCTGAGAAATGCACTGGTATCCCCTTATTCACAGATCTTACACCCACAGCTATTCAAAATCAAAAGAAATTTTTGACAGCCACTAAAACCCTCAGGAATCATACAATTCTTTAAAAATTTAGTTTTCCAACAAAACTGCTCATCTCCAATTAAGGTAAAACCTTTACTGTTCATTCAGCTGAAGCTGGTCTTAAGCTGTTGAAGGACTGGCATATTCTTTCAGCGGATGCACCTGTACCTGATGACGCACTCCCTGCAAGGCTCCCAATAGACCGGAAATGACCTTGTACAGACTCATTCTCCATCTACAGTATCTCTTCAAAATTTGATCAAAAGGCTTAGGAGATAGATCTTGTACTCCTACAATCTTGCAAATGTAAATAGTTCAGTTACCTGAACACATTCTATCTACCCATCTATAGCCTTTCAGCTGCCCATACACACAGTTCAGGTCTGATATGGAAATTAAGGGGAACTCTGAGCCAGGCCCTTTGGGTCTGGTATGAATATTGAGGGTAACCCTGAACCAATTTTTTTTTTTAAATGGCGTAGGGGTCCCCCCAAAATCCATACCGGACCCTTATATGAGCACGCCACCTGGCAGGCCACAGGAAAAGAGGGGGGACGAGAGAGCGCCCCCCCTCCTGAACCATACCAGGCCACATGCCCTCAACATGGGGAGGGTGCTTTGGGCTCTGACCCCAAAGCACCTTGTCCCCATGTTGATGGGAACAAGGGCCTCATTCCCACAACCCTTGCCTGGTCATTGTGGGGGTATGCAGGCGGGGGGCTTATTGTAATCTGGAAGCCCCCTTTAACAAAGGGACCCCCAGATCCTGCCCCCATGTGAATTGGTATTGGTCTTTTTTATCATTTTTTTCACAAAAAAGTGTAAAACATGGTAAAAAAGACAAGAGACAGCTTGGGACAAGTCCTTTATTAAAAAATAAAAAAAATAAAAATGTCCACCAATGTAAATTCATGCCGCCCGATGGACCGAAAATAAAAAGCCGCAACAGTTCCGCCTCTATGGGAGGCTCCCTCTGAGTGATGCTACTTCTTGGTGACAGCTGTTATATAGCTGAGGGTGGGGCCACCCAGTGATCTACATGGGTGACCCTTCCCCCCTCTGAAGCCCCTGTGGCATCAGAGGGGGGTGGGGTCACCTGTTAGTATAGTACTTTGGGTCTGGTATGAATATAGGAGTCAGGAGGCAGAGTCCTCCTGACTCCTCAGCGAGCCTTCATGTCTCCTTGGGTGGAGCTGTCTCCAAGTGGGAGCCCTGAGCTCTATCCCTGGGATGATTATGAACAAAGCCCACAGGTGTGCAATCAGAATGCCTCTGTCTACAAGAACCAGGGTGAAAGTGCTAATCCACACTGTGAAATGGGATCGCCTCTCCACCCTACATATATCATATTAGTAAATTAGCACAATGTTTTGTACTGGGACGATTTAGGGTTTACCTTGTCAAGCTGTATAGGATGTGAGGAAATAAGCTTCCTTATTTAAAAAATATATTGTGTGTGTGTATGTATATATATGTATATATATATATATATATGTATGTGTATATGTAGCGGAGGTAAACTCAACGGAACCCTAGACCCGGTGCCGGTGAAACAGAGGGAAGGAGAGTGAAGGTAACAAGCCCGCTTAAACCAGCAGCTCCGCCGAGAGTTATTGCTACATGTGGGGGCGTCGTCCAGGATTTGTTGACCGTCAATTCTCGCAACCCAGAGAAGTGTTTCACTGGGAGTTTACGGTGAGAGCTGGACTTTGTCAAAATTTTGCAGGAAGAGAAGGGGTTAAAACTGCAGGATTTTATTTCTGAGTGCGTAGGCGGCGGGCGCCAGTAAAAGCCCGGAAGTTACGTGATCAGAGGAACAAGTGGGAGGAGCCTACCTTGGGACGAGTGTATGTGTTTGGCGCCAGAGGAAAAGAGAAGCCTCGTGATCGTGCTGAGAAGATCAGAGTGTGGCTATGTCTTTTCCGGCGATGCAGTCAATTATGGGACAGAGAATGTTCCCTGCAAACACCGTGTTGAATACTGTGCTGACCGGAACCCTGCTTACGGATACTGGAGTTTGTTTGAAGCCGCAGGGGAGGTTTGTTCTGTATACCTCAGGAGATATTGAGGGACTGGGCATGATCTGGCATCAATGTGAAGGACTGGCTGTGCATCTTCGTCCATTTGGAAGATGTCCACAATGTGGAGAGTCTTGTTTGTGGTGGAGCAACCTACCACGTCGCCCCGTGCTTATCGGAGGGATTGGGCAACAGGTATCGCCACAGTAGAAGCTGCTACTACTACAGAGAGAGAACAGCAGGTCACCACTTTGCCTGTTGTTACTGACAATTTTCCGGAGAGAGACACTGCTGTTGCCGTCTCATCAGGGGACATTACTGTGATTTCTGCGTCCACTACACCTACTCCTGTTGTGCCTGTTCAGAGGAAGGTGGGATATGTGAAGGCTTCCCGCGGCCGTGGTCGAGGCCTACCTCAGAGGTTACCTGAACCGGAGCCACCAAAGTCCACGTCAGGAACGGGTAAGCCACTGATGGAGAATGAATCTGGGACTGTAAATAAGTATCTGCCAGCGGAAGAGTTGGGAGATTCAGAAATAGAATCCATGTCGGATCTTTCCGGTGATGATGACTTATTTGAGACTATGTCACAAGAACTGTTGTGGTCACAAGGCGAAGACGTTGCCTCTGCTATGACTTTCCCTGAATGGACAGCCCTGAGTTCTGGGAAGACGTCACCCTGTGTGGAGCCGCAAAGTACTGTTACTGAGACTTTACCGAAAGTTGCTAGTTCACTACAGACAACGGCTGGGTCTATGGTGAGCAAATCATTGGATTCTTGTGTGCCTCCTGGTATAGGGAAAGACAGATCTTTGCTCAAACTTGCACGTTTGCAGAGAATGTTAAACAAGCGTGTGGCTGCAGAGTATGGTTTGGAATTCGGGACAAGGAAAGATTACTCCTGCGCTTGTGAGGGTCTATTATGTTTAAAATAGTAGTATTGTGAGCTGTAGAAAAGCTGAAAGAGATGGTGTTGCGTGTCCCGCTGCCCAAAAACTGACCCCCGGGTGGTCAAGGTAAGACTATATGGAGAGCGATGGATGAAGGGTGCGTGATCAATTGCTCACATCAAAAAGTATAAAATGTATTCATATGAAAATAAAAGCAAATAAATAATACAATACTACGTATCATGCGAACAGGTAACAAAATATGTAAAGCATGGAAATGAAAAATGGGTTAAAAGTAACATAAGCCCATGTTGAGGTGAGTGTTTAGAGTCGGCTGACGCGTTTTGAGGATAAACTCTTCATCAGAGCCTTTGAGAACCAGGGCACAATCTATATGGGCCAGTAGGCCTGCATATGTACATAAACAGCATGGCTAGTTGGAAAGTGTGGCCTGAGATGAAAAATATGTTTTTCTGTGTTCCATACCAGTCCACGTTCAAGCATTCTAGGTGGAACAGAGATCAGAAAAAAATATATATATGTACACACACATGTATATACAGTATAAAATATATATAGATAGAATTTTAACTAAAAATACAGTATGGAGCACATGGCAAGTATATACAACACAAGAAACATATGATAAATAAAAATACATAAATAAATATGATAGATGGGAATCACATATATGTACATAGAATTGATGAAAGATACAATGTCTATCAAAATTTTTCATTCGGTGTCTATAAGAACCAAAAATGATTGGTCAATAGTAAACCTTGTAGTAACAAACATAAAAAAAAAAAATATATATATATATATAAAAAAAATGTTTTTAAAAACATATATATATATGTAAGTGAAAGAAGTAAGTGGTAAGATGACGAACTGGTGACTAGATGTGTAAACACACCTACCCATGTAGTATGTTGATGGTATGTGTGTTCTCCTTTAAAATGTTGAAATCTGATTGTAGGGTGATGTGAACCTGAAAGAGGGGGGGGGGGAGAGAGAGAGGAAGCACAGTGTTGAAGAAATCAGAGGGAAACAAGAAATGTGACCTGGGGGTGATGCCTCAGGACACTGATAGGCAGTCAGATCATGGCATAATGCAGAATGAATGGAGAGGCTGGGTACCTGTCCTGTCTCACGGGCTGGATGGAGGAGAGATTGCGGCCTGTCTGCGTCCTACGGGGAGAATGCTGTCCTGTACTATAGGAGGATGGAGGAGGGTGGAGATCTCTTTAGAGGATATTGGAGCCGTGTGTGTCCGCAGCTGGCTCTCCGCCTCAGACATAGGTGGATGTCAGAGCGAGGATGGCTGCTTGTGGGTTATAAGCCGGTTTTGGGGGCAGGCCTGAGCATGGGCTGCAAGTGCATGTGATGAACTGGAGACGAGGGGGGTGTGGCCGGCAATGGAACGCACGCCGTCAGACGGGTGGGCGTGGTTGTGCACTCCAAGGGCGATCACATGACCTGACTCCTGTCAGTGCCCGGAGACAAAGGGAGCTCCGGCGGAGTCTTTTGCAGTGGATGAGCCGGTCTGGTGTGTGCCGAGTAAGACGGAAAAAGGCACACACACACAGGCGGCTCTGGTCAACAGGTACATCGGGGGGGGGGGGGGTTGTGTGGTGGCAAAAAGGGCTCTAGAAGCAGTGGAACAGAAAAACGTCCCAACGTCCCTGTCCATCTGGGTGTCACAAAAAACAGGAGAAATTGTGTCAAGGACAAGGGAAAAGAATTTATGTTACTTAATACAATAATCAAATAAATAATTGACTAAATGATTAAGTAAATAAAAATAAAAAATAAAAATAAATATAAAAATAAATATGAAAATAATAATAATAAAAAAGAGGAAAAGAAAAATAGAAATAGAAAATGAAAATAAAAATAGAAATGAAGATGCCATGATCTGACCGCCTATCAGTGTCCTGAGGGATCACCCCCAGGTCACATTTCTGGTTCCCTCTGATTTCTTCAACACTGTGCTTCCTCCCCCCCCCCCCCCTTCAGGTCCACATCACCCTACAATCCCATTTCAACATTTTAAAGGAGAACACACATACCATCAACATACTACATAGGTAAGTGTGTTTACACATCTAGTCACCAGTTCATCATCTCCCCACTTACTTATTTCACTTACATATATATATATATGTTTTTAAAAACATTTTTTGGTTATATATATATATATTTTTTTTTTATGTTTGTTACTTCAAGGTTTACCATTGACCAATCATTTTTGGTTCTTATAGACACCGAATCAAATTTTGATAGACATTGTATCTTTCATCAATTCTATGTACATATACGTGATTCCCATCTATCATATTTATTTATTTATTTATGTATTTTTATTTATCATATGTTTCTTGTGTTGCATATACTTGCCATGTGCTCCATACTGTATTTTTAGTTAAAATTCTATCTATATATTTTATACTGTATATACATGTGTTTGTGCATATATATATATATTTATTTATTTTTTTCTGATCTCTGTTCCACCTAGAACGCTTGAACGTGGACTGGTATGGAACACAGAAAAACATATTTTTCATCTCAGGCCACACTTTCCAACTAGCCATTCTGTTTATGTACATATGCTGGCCTACTGGCCCATATAGACTGTGCCCTGGTTCTCAAAGGCTCTGATGAAGAGGTTATCCTCGAAATGCGTCAGCCGACTCTAAACACTCACCTCAACATGGGCTTATGTTACTTTTAACCCATTTTTACTTTCCATGCTTTTCATATTTTGCTACCTGTTTGCATGATACGTAGTATTGGTATTATTTATTTGCTTTTATTTTTATATGAATAAATTTTATACTTTTTGATGTGAGCAATTGATCGTTTGGAATTCCCCTATGTGCCCCAAGACATAATGCAAGTGATTGAACTTAACCGGGAACTTTGGTACAGTGAAGCTGTTTGGGACTATTTGTCTGTGCCTAATGCCGCGTACACACGGTCGTACTTTTCGTCTACAAAAGTCGGACAGCCTGTCCGACAGACTTCCGGCAGACTTTCGGTGGACTTGCGGCGGACTTGCGGCCTACTTTCTAACGAACGGACTTGCCTACACACGACCACACAAAAGTCTAACGGATTCGTACGTGATGACGTACACCGGACTAAAATAAGGAAGTTCATAGCCAGTAGCCAATAGGTGCCCTAGCGTGGCTTTTTGTCCGTCGGACTAGCACACAGACGAGCGGATTTCGGGGTCCGTCGTAGTTACGAAGTAAAGTTTTAAAACATGTTTCAAATCTAAAGTACGTCGGATTTGAGGCTAAAAAAGTCAGTTGAAAGTCCGGAGAAGCCCACACACGATCGGATTACCAGCCAGCTTTAGTCCATCAGCGTCCGTTGGACTTTTGTAGACGAAAAGTAGGACCGTGTGTACGCGGCATTAGCCTTTCCGAAAGACTGGATGTTCTGGTAAAATGGATGAACATTTTAGTGGATGTTTTATGCACTGGAACTTCGGTCGGCACATCTATGCTGACAAAGTGGTCATCTGCAGGCCTGGAAAAGATGACGTTGTCTATTTCATTAACACAGTGGATAAAATGGGAAAGACACTGACCTTGCCAGATCCCCAGTTTTATTGGTGATTATGGACAAAAGAACTTTGAAGTAGATAGTTAGTTAGTGTCAGTATAAAGAGATCTTCGTGGTTAAGATCTGCATATTCTGTTTAGTGTTTCAAATCCAAGGACTTCTTTTTTGCTAGCCGGATTTCCTTCAAAGAAATTATTATACAGGGTTGGACTCCTTAAGATTATTTTGATATAGGTAAAAAGGAAGAGAGACTCATTTAAAAAAAAAAAAAAGAGAGAGAGATGAGGCTTTGCTCCTGATATTGTACAGTATATGTGTGTGTTTAATATGTTTTCCTTTTCAGGAACTATTGGCTCTCCTATCAAGCTGGGAGGCTGTTCAGCTAGATAGATAGTGAGGTTATGTACAGTCATAGGATGGTTTTGTTTACGGACGTGAACATAATGTTTTGTAGATGTAAGTCTTATAATGTCTTTCCACTGTCTTTCTTTCTTCTCTGACTATCCAAGTTATTTTAAATCTCAAATACCCACTCCCAGGCTTGGGAGTTACTGTCATTGTTTTTGGACAGATGTTGGGGACAACATCTACTGTAGTGGGGGGAGTATGTAGCGCTGGTAGATTTGCGATCTACCATCTGATAGGTAAATTTAGTAAATTGCTCGTTAGGGGAAGTTCGATTTGCCTCTGTTCCAGCTTGGCTGACGTTGCATGTGTTTCCATACTGGGCGGGTGGGTGTCATTGTTACTATCGGCTAGTGTTGGAAAGGCAACGTGTCAAAGTCGCTTTTCTGTCCCGGAGACAACTCGGTGGAGGTGGTGCTCCGAGTGGGACTCTGGGAGAGGGTATTTATGGGACAGATGCCCTGTTTTAGGGTCGTTTTACAGCCACCTGCTGGCCCTCCTGGCCGACAGGTATGCGTTAGAGTGCTACCTTGTGGTCCTCCGTTCCGGAGGCCCGCGTCGCTGCGGCACATGGGTGGGCCCAGAAGCTTGTCTGGGGCCTACCACAGCAGCCGAGGAATGGTCCTGAGCTGTCTATCCAGAGTGAAGAAGCTGGACAACTGAGGAGATCCCAGGGGGGGACCCGTCATGGAAGGATCATGCAGAGTGCTGGTCTGGAGAGGGGCCTGGTGACTCGGTTGGAGGATGTATCCTAAAGTAACTTTACAGCATAGTGTTGCCGGGTTTGGGCTTAAAGGTTCAAGCACTGTGACTGACATTCACCACAAAACCAATACATCCTGTGGCAGAGGATCGTACGGGTTCACCCCAAGCAATTCTGTGGCAGAGACTTTTGTTCGTGCTATGTACTGGCTGCTAGACAAGTGAGAGAGGCCTATCCAGGCGAGCAAAGAGTGTGTCCCATGAGGGGAGCGCATTCTATTGTAATATTGAACTCTAAAGGACATTTGTCAAGAATCCTACAGAAAGTATTTGAGCTTTCCCTGCAGTTTCCCTTTTGCCTCTTTCCTGCTACTTCCTTCGTTAATGGTTCAATAAAGCATTGAAAATGTACTCAAGTGTTGGTGCTTGTATCGTCTGGAGTTAAACTCTAGACCCGGTGCCGGTGAAACAGAGGGAAGGAGAGTAAAGGTAACAAGCCCGCTTAAACCAGCAGCTCCGCCGAGAGTTATTGCTACATATATTTTTTTTTTGCCCTCTTGTATTTGTATTTTGTGTTGTGATTAATCTAAATCACTTTACAGAGATCCATTTTCAGTTTGACAAAAAAAAAAATGCAAAATTAAATCCACCATGATTTCATGTTCTATGGCTATATAACACATGAACATTTGAAAGGGGGTAATAGTATATATCTAAAAACAAGTTGTAGGATTAGTTGGCTGACAAATAAATAACTTTTTCTAACACAAAAGTGCAAAAAGTGTCCTTTTGTATACATAAATCTTTTAAATATATACTGTATAGAAATGTATTTTACGTCTATGTGTGAGTTTGTGTGCATGTGTGCGTGTGAGTGTGTGCGTGTGTATGTATGCGTGTATGTAAAGACCTAAGGGCTCATTCACATGGCCAAAACACAGCCATAAAAATGTACTGATCATTGGGGAAGGAACAATGTTCATGTGTAATGATCAGTAAACACAGTGTCTTGAATAAGTATTCACACCCCTTGAAGTTTTCCACATTTTGTAATGTTACAACAAAGACGTAAATGCATTCTTGAAATTTTATGTGATAACCAACACAAAATGGCACATAATTGTGAAGTGGTAGGAAAAAGATAAATGGTTTTCAATTTTTTTTTTACAAATAAATATGTGAAAAGTGTGACGTGCATTTGTATTCAGCCCTTGAGTCAATACTTTGTAGAACCACCTTTTGCTGCAATCTTTTTGGGTTTGCCTCTACTAGGAATGGGCCAAACGGACCCCTGTTCGGTGCACCAGAACTTTCGAACACCTCAAAAGTATACGCTATAGTACTATAGAAGGATACACTATAATATACTGCAATATAATGCACCAAACGTACAGTGATGCACAGGACTATATGGCGTTAAACTGGCAGTAACGCACACAGAACTATATGGCGTTAAACTGGCATTAACGCACACAGAAGTAAATGGCGTTAATCTGGCAGTAACGCAATCAAATAGAGAATAGTGTTCCACTGTCACTACACTGACACTATCTGAACTGTCCCTACTCTAACTATACACTAATGTAAAGATTACTGACACGGCCTCACTACACACACTGAAACTATCTGAGCTGTCCCTACTCTACACTAATGTATGTATGAATGACATGGTCTCACTACACTACAGTGAAACTATCTGAGCTGTCCCTACTCTAGCTGCACACTATGCAAAGCTGAATAATGGTCCTCCTCACTACACTCACACTATCCCTAGACTGACATTAAACAAATATTCTACACTGACAATTGAAGCAAAATAGCACAGTATAACACATCAACTAACTAACAGTACTGAACAGAGCCCTGTTCTATCTCTCTCCATGCCAAAATCACACTAAAAAATGGCTGCCATTGAAAGAATACTTTTATACTGTGGGGAGGGAATGAGCCATGATTGGATAAAGTCATGATGGCAGTGTCCAATCATGATTCTGATTGGCTGATTGGCTAAAGCTTTCACTGCTTCAGCCAATCAGGGATTGCAATGCACTGTTCAGCGCTGCAATGCATTGTGGTCGGTTCGAGGGGGACGAACAAATGGTCGAACGACCAGTTTGTTCGGCTATTCACCGAACGTGCGAACAGCGAAAGTTCGGCGCAAACTTTTTCTCGTGCCGAGTCGTTCACCCATCCCTAGACTCTACCAGCTTTGCACATATAGAGAGTGATATTATTGCCCATTCTTCTTTGCAAAATCGCTCAAGCGCTGATTGAATAGAGAGTGTCTGTGAACAGCAATTTTCAAGTCTTGCCACAGATTCTCAGTTGTATTTAGGTCTGGACTTTAACTGGGCCATTCTAACAAATGAATATGTTTTGATCCTTTCATTCCATTGTAGCTCTGGATGTATGTTTAGGGTCATTGTCCTGCTGGAAGGTGAACCTCTGCTCTAGTCTCAAATCTTTTGCAGACTCTAATGCCAACAGAAAATGTGTGATAGGACCTTGTTGTCGGAAATTCCGACCGTGTGTAGGCTCCATCACACATTTTCCATCAGAATTTCCGACACACAAAGTTTGAGAGCTTGCTATAAAATTTTCCAACAACAAAATCCGTTGTCGGAAATTCCGATTGTGTGTACACAAATCCGATACACAAAGTGCTACGCATGCTCAGAATAAATTAAGAGACGAAAGCTATTGGCTACTGCCCCGTTTATAGTCCTGACGTACGTGTTTTACGTCACCGCGTTTAGAACCATCCGATTTTCCAACAACTTTGTGTGACCGTGTGTATGCAAGACAAGTTTTAACCAACATCAGTTGGAAAAAATCCATGGATTTTGTTGTCGGAATGTCCGATCAATGTCCGACCGCGTGTATAGGGCATGACAGGTTTTCTTCTAAGATTGCCCTGTATTTGGCTCCATCCATCTTTCCATCAACTTCGACCAGCTTCCCTGTTCCTGGTGAAAAAAAGCATCCCCACAACATGATGCTGCCAGCACCATGTTTCAGAGTGGGAAGCGTGTGTTCATGGTGATGTGCAGTGTTAGTTTTCCGCCACACAGTGTTTTGCTTTTAGGCCAAAAAGTTTAATTTTGATCTCAACTGACCAGAGCACCTTCTTCCACATGTCTGCTGTGTCCCCCTTTCTTTGAACAATGGCTTTCTTCTTGCCACTCTTCCATAAAGGCCATATTTGTGGAGTGCATGACTAATAGAGCTGTGGATCACTGCAGCTCCTCCAGAGTTACCATGGGCCTCATGGCAGCTTCTCTGATTATTGCTCTCCTTGCCTGGCCTATCAGTTTAGGAGGATGGCCATGTCCTGCTAGGTTTGCAGTTGTGCCATACTCTTTCCATTTTCTGATGATGGATTGAACAATCTTCCGTGAGATGTTCAAAGCTTGGAATATTTTTTTATAACCTAACCCTGATTTAAACTTCTCCACAACTTTATCCCTGACCTGTCTGGTGTGTTCCTTGGCCTTCATGATGCTGTTTATTCACTAAGGTTCTCTAACAAACCTTTGAGGGCTTCACAGAACAGTTATATTTTTACAGAGATTAAATTACACACAGGTGGGCTCTATTTACTAATTAGGTGACTTCTGAAGGCAATTGGTTCCACTAGATTTTAGTTAGGGGTATCAGAGTAAAGGGGGCTGAATACAAATGCATGCCACACTTAGTTACATAGTAGGTGAGGTCGAAAAAAGACATAAGTCCATCAAGTCCAACCTATGTGTATGATTATATGTCAGTATTACATTGTATATCCCTGTATGTTACGGTCGTTCAGGTGCTTATCTAATAGTTTCTTGAAACTATCCATGCCCCCCTGCTGAGACCACCGCCTGTGGAAGGGAATTCCACATCCTTGCTGCTCTTACAGTAAAGAACCATCTATGTAGTTTAAGGTTAAACCTCTTTTCTTCTAATTTTAATGAGTGGCCACGAGTCTTCGCAAAAAAGTTTTATCCCTATTGTGGGGTCACCAGTATGGTATTTGTATATTGAAATCATATCCCCTCTCAAGCATCTCTTCTCCAGAGAGAATAAGTTCAGTGCTCACAACCGTTCCTCATAACTAATATCCTCCAGACCCTTTATTAGCTTTGTTGCCCTCCATTTTCAGTACATCCTTCCTGAGGACTGGTGCCCAGAACTGGACAGCATACTCTAGGTGCGGCCAGACCAGACTCTTGTAGAGCTGGAACGTTATTGTTTTATCTCTGGAATTAATCCCCTTTTCATTGCATGCCAATATTCTGTTTGCTTTGTTAGCAGCAGTTTGGCATTGCATGCCATTGTTCAGCCTAAATTCTACTAGGACCCCCAGGTCCTTTTCCATCCTAGATTCCCCCAGAGGATCTCCCCCCCAGTGTGTAGATTACATTCATATTTTTACCACCCAAATGCATTATTCTACATTTTTCTGCATTGAACCTCATTTGCCATGTAGTTGCCCTCCCCATTAATTTGTTCAGATCTTTTTGCAAGGTTTCCACATCCTGCAGAAAAGTTATTGCCCTGATTAGCTTAGCATCATCTGCAAAAACAGAGATTAAACTGTTTTCCCATCCTCCAGGTCATTTATGAACAAATTAAACAGGATTGGTCCCAGCACAGAACCCTGGGGGACCCCACTACCCACCCCTGACCATTCCGAGTACTCTCCATTTATCACTAACCTCTGAACGTGCCCTTGTAGCCAGTTTTCAATCCATGTACTCACCATATGGTCCATGCCAATGGACCTTATTTTGTACAGTAAACGTTTATGGGGAACTTGTGTCAAATGGTTTTGCAAAATCCAGATACACCACGTCTACAGGCCTTCCTTTATCTAGATGGCAACTCACCTCCTCATAGAAGGTTAATAGATTGGTTTGGCAAGAACGATTCTTCATGAATTCATGTTGATTACTGCTAATGATACCATTCTCATTGCTAAAATCTTGTATATAATCCATTATCATCCCCTCCAAGAGTTTTCATACTATTGATGTTAGGCTAACTGCTCTGTAATTCAAAGGGATGTATTTTGGGCCCTTTTTAAATATTGGTGCTACATTGGCTTTTCTCCAATCACCTGGTACCATTCCAATCAGTAGACTGTCAGTAAAAATTAGGAACAATGGTCTGGCAATTACTTGACTAAGTTCCCTAAGTACCCTTGAGTGCAAGCCATCTGGTCCCGGTGATTTATTAATGTTAAGATTCCCAAGTCTGATTTTAATTCTGTCCTCTGTTAACCATGGAGTTGCTTCCTGTGATGTGTCATGAGGATAAACACTGCAGTTTTGGTTACTGAAGCCCTTCGATTCCCTTGTGAAGACTGAGGAGAAGAATAAATTTAATACCTTTGTCATCTCCCCTTCCTTTGTAACCAGATGTCTTTCCTCATTCTTTATGGGGCCAATATGATCTGTCCTCCCTTTTTTACTGTTTACATACTTAAAGATCTTCTTGGGATTTTTTTGTTCTCCTCCGCTATGTGTCTTTCATATTCTATCTTAGCCATCCTTATTGCACCCTTACATTTCTTGTTGCATTCTTTATAAAGTCTGAATACTGATGATGATCCCTCAACCTTGTATTTTTTGAAGGCCTTCTCCTTTGCTTTTATATGCATTTTTACATTGGAGTTAACTCATCCAGGACTTTTGTTTGCTCTTTTAAATTTATTACCTAATGGGATGGATTGGCTAATGCCCTTATTTAATATGCTCTTAAAGCAAACCCATCTCTCCTCCGTGTTCTTTGTTCCTAAGATTTTATCCCAATTTATGCCTTCTAGCAAGCTCTTTTGAAATTCAGTGTCTTTGTATTCCCCTTATGTTTCCTATTTCTGTGATTCATACTGAAGCCAATTGACCTGTGATCGCTGTTACCTAAATTGCCCAGTATTTCCACATCTGTGATCAGGTCTGTATTGGTGGTAATCAGTAGATCCAGTAATGCTTTATTTCTAGTTGGTGCGTCTACCATCTGATCCATAAAATTGTCCTGCAAGACATTTAGGAACTGGCGAGCCTTAGATGAATGCGTGGTTCCCTCCGCCCAGTCTATGTCTAGATAATTAAAATCCCCCATTATGATAACACTTCCCATCCTTGCTGCTAATCCAAATTGTGAAAGGATATCTGTCTCCCCTTCTTCCCTCAGGTCAGGGGGCCTATAGCATGCTCCCAGTATTATTTCCCCCTTACATTCATCTCTTTGGAGCTCTACCCATAAGGATTCCACCTCCTCTCTACCTCCCTTAGTGATGTCATCTCTCACATTCACTTGTACATTATTCTCATTATTTAGGCATACCCCTCACCCTTTTTTACCCTCTCTATCCTTGCGATAAAGGGTATACCCTTGAATGGTTGCCAGCCAATCATGGGAGCTGTTGAACCAGGTCTCTGAAATTCCCACAAAATCCAAATCCTCCTCTTGCAACAGTATCTCTAGTTCACCCATCTTGTCCACCAGGCTCCTGGCATTGGTGAACATGCCACATAGTTTAGACCGGTCGCATATTATCCTCTTATTGGGTGTTCAGAGATTGCAACTAGGACTTGCTACTATACTTACCTCGGGTTCATGTGCTTTGGTCGACCTCCCACTAATGCCCCCAATACTACGCTCTGGAATATGTTCTGTGCTGACTATGTCTACCTCTGGACCCTCCCCTCCATCGCCTAGTTTAAAAACCCCTCCAACTTTTTGGCCATCTTCATTCCCAGCTGATCTGCACCCTCCTCATTTAGGTGCAGTCCATCCCTTCTATAGTACTGGTTATCGACTGAGATTTCGGCCCAGTCCTTCAGGAACCCAAACTCCTCCTTACTACACCAGCTCTTCAGCCACTTGTTTACTCCCCTAATTTCCCTCTGCCTTTCTGGTGTGGCTCGATGTACCGGTAGTATTCTTGAGAAAGGTCCTTTTCCTCAATTTACGCTTATTGCGTTTTTTTTTTTACCAAAAATATGTAGAAGAATATGTATCGGCCAAAACTGAGGAAAAAATTTATTTTTTTAAAAAAAAATTGGGATATTTATTATAGCAAAAAGTAAAAAATATTGTGTTTTTTTCAAAATTGTCGCTCTTCTTTTGTTTTTAGCGCAAAAAATAAAAACCGCAGAGGCGATCAAATACCACCAAAAAAGTATATATACAGGGAGTGGCGCTGTGCATGAGGGAATTTATGGCATATAATGAATGTCTAATGACTAGGATTTATGTGTCTATGAGGCATGTTAGGGAGAACGGAAAAAATAATAAATATATATATATATATATCTCCCACATGGGGATCGGTAAGTGCTAGTAGGAAAATGTGGATACAAGTGGGTGTTCAATACAGCCTGAATCTTATAACCCAATAAACAATGGTGGTCTCTGATGGTGTTGTATGTTGTGCATTAATAAGTGCCAGAATGCCAAGTGCAATCCAATAAAGTGTTCCAGCCCTTGCTGGGGTGAGCCACAAAGTGATATATATAAAGGAGGGGGTATCTACAACCCTCTAAAGTGCAGTGCTAAGAAGTTAAATTAAATTAATATTTAATTAGAAATGTAAATATGTAGATAAAGTATATTTATAAGTGATATATAATATAATAAATGTGAGAAGCAGATAATAATTAATAAATTAATTGATAATAGCACAAAAAGATAGCAGCATAGGGTCAAATGTGAAAACGCAAGCAAAAGTAGATATCCAGTAAATTGTTAAAAAGTTCATGTATTATCTTCCACCCGACAACCTCCAGAATTTCCAATGACACAATCCCCCTGATGTGATCCCACTCACCGGAATTGTATGCACAACATACAACACCATCAGAGACCACCATTGTTTATTGGGTTATAAGATTCAGGCTGTATTGAACACCCACTTGTATCCACATTTTCCTACTAGCACTTACCGATCCCCATGTGGGAGATATATATATATATTTATTATTTTTTCCGTTCTCCCTAACATGCCTCATAGACACATAAATCCTAGTCATTAGACATTCATTATATGCCATAAATTCCCTCATGCACAGCGCCACTCCCTGTATATATACTTTTTAGACCTATTTTTGAGGGTACACGTTGGTGCCCTCTGCCTACATAGGGGGGCTGCAGTTGCAGTTATAGCCTGTAGCGCGGATCCACTGACCACAAATACCACCAAAAGAAAGCTCTATTTGTGGGGAAAAAAGGACGTCAATTTTTTTTGGGTACAACGTTACACGACTGCGCAATTGTCGTTTAAAGTGCGACAGCGCTGAAAACTAAAAATTGGCCTGGGAAGGAAGGGGGTGAAAATGCCCTGTATTGAACCGGTTAAAATTATGTAAAATGACTCTCGCTCCTTTAGCTCCTCCTAAAAGGGCATTTACCTTCCCCCTAATATGATATGCATATGATTTCCTTGGGCTAGCTTTGGCTTTTAAAGGGGATCGCCACACTCAATTCTCCAATGCTCTTGTCTCCCCCTTGGATTTCCATGGGCTAACTTTTGCTTTTAAAGGGGAACTCCACACTCCATTCTCCAATGCTCTTGTCTCCCCTGTGGTAGTGTGGTACCCCACCAGCAGAAGGACGCAGGGTTGGGGCTCCAGGGGATTTGCTCATTTGGGAGGAAACTGGTTTTTCAGTTTCCCCTTTCTTTAGGAAAATCTGTTTTGGTACCTGGAGTCTGGGGATTTTGTAGCGATCTGGGTGGGATGAAATCCCCAGTCCTGGGTCCGGGTTTTGAGATCCACCAGCAAACTGACTGGTCAGGTGTGTGCTGGGATATTTGTAAAAACCTGACCATGGTTCTGGACTCCACCCTCCCGAGGAGTCCAGGATTGCAAGGGAGAAGCCAGAGATTGCAGGTGTGCACTGGGAGAAGCCAGAGACCCAAGCCTGAGGGTCAGAGCAAAGAGTGGCTGTTATCTATATGGATTGACAAGGGAATGGTCTGTGGGAAACAGGCAGAGGCCTGAAGTGGAAGGCCTGATCCGCATGGCTGTATGTACAGTATAAGCCAGGAGGCTCGGTATTTTCCATTTGTGGTTATTGCTGTGAAGTTGAAACTCCTGCGTGGGAATTCTGGATGGACTGTTCATTTCTTTTGTTTAATAAAAGTGGGCCAAAAAGCCCTTAAACTGCATATCCAGCTAAGACTCCACTCACTGGTAAGCGCTACACTTGAGTTAAACAACCCCCAATATTACACCCCCCTCTAACCCCTTGGATTTCCATGAGCTAACTTTTGCTTTTAAAGGGCAACTCCACACTCCATTCTACAATGCTCTTTTATCCCACCTCTAACCCCCTGGATTTCCATGGGCTAACGTTTGTTTTTAAAGCGGAACTCCACACTCCACTCTATTTTCAAAAGGCTGTGAGCTGCCTTCACCAATCCAAACCACATCCTTTTTCAGAGCATACAACAGGGCCAGCTAGGAAAGGGGCGAGAAGAGCGATTGGCCAACCCCCTACTGAACCATACAAGGCCACATGCACACAACATAGCTGGCTTCCTTTGGGGCATGTTGGGCTCAGCCCAATATCAACCACAAAGCACCTTGTACCCACTAGTTTAAAGGGGCTTTCCACATTCCGTAAAGCCCCCTGTCTGCAGCCTCCCACAACCCCAGCCTAGGGTTGTGTGGAAGAGGCCCTTGTCTCCCTGAATATGGGAACAAGGTGGTTGACTTTTGGGGTGCCCGAGCACCTCTTGCCCCCAAGCATCCATCCCCCTTTCATGGGCTGGCTTGCTGTGTGTTTGGCTAGGGGTTTGTTAGTGTGTGGGAGGGGCACAATAGTTTTTTTTAGTTTGGGGTGGTATTTTTCAGGTGGGGGTTCTCATTTTAAGCCTTAACAGATCCAAATGGGCTTGTATGTATTGGGGGCATGCAATTTTTTGTTTTGGGTTAAAATCTTGCAGCTGCAATGTAGATTTGTACATTTTCTCTAAAGCCGTACATCTTTGAAGCAGCATTTTGGATACATGGTACAGATGCACCACTTTACAGGCAGAGTAAGCCCCCCAAGGTGTGTGAGTGTGTGTGTGTGTGTGTGTGTGTGTGTGTCAAGAGAGTACATTTTGGTGTTTTTTAAAGAGTTTGTAACACATGTATTTTCTCTTTGTATTTTGTTTGTTATGTCTTTGCAAAACAGATGTGTTTTAGAGAAAGTCGTTTTTTTATTTATTTTTTTTATTTTTTTTCTTGGGGGGGTATTTTTCACTCAAATATTTTTGATGTTGTTAATCTGTGTTGTTTGTAGGTTGTTAGTTTCGCTTTGATTTAATTGTCTGTGCTGCATTATTTTGCAAAATCTTCCTCAAGCTGTAGTGACTAATAAATGTTTAAATCCTTAAGAGACTGTCCGTTTGTGGGCACAGTCTTTTTAACCCCTGTTAATTTCCTTTGCAAAATGGTCAGACCTCAAACCATATTCTGTTAGTGTCTCAAATTAACATACATGTGTTTTTTGCTTTCCTTGCTCTTTTCCAAGTCCTGTTTTGTTGACCAATAAAATTTGTAGCAAATTTTTATGTTTTATGTGTTTTGTTAATAATCTGTTTTGTAGATGCATGCTTAATCCAAGTAATGCATTTTATACTCCCCCCCCCCTCCCCCCAAACAATTTTCATGCAACAGATTTCCCAGCTGCAGCTTAACTAGGCTGTTATTTGTCTAAAAGCTACTTTCCTGGTGCCTTCATGATAGCATATGCATGCATTGGGGCAATTGATGCCATGGATAGGCACCAGAAAAGGAAAATTACAGAGAGGTAAGTATTCAATTTTCCATTTTAGCGCAGTGGTTCTCAGTCTCTGTAAATCTGAGGGGAACCACTGGTGATTTAATCATCCAATTATGTAGAAGCAAAGATGCTGTTTTTTTTATTTTCATTGCATGTCCCCCTCGGATCTCCAGCAACTGCACTTCCAAGTGCATTTGTAGTGCAAAGCGGATTTGCCTTTAGTAAATAAACCCCAAAGTCCAAGATACCTAATAATTTGGGGTGTACACAGCAAAATGCTAGAGTGCAATTTACCTAACGGGGAAACTTTTTAGATTGACCTGTGTGTCCCCAAGGAAAGACATTGGTAGGGTTTCACCCTCACTTCCTGTTTGGCTATGTGACAGGAAGTGAATAAATTTGAAGGCGAAATTGGCAAAATTTGGGAGGTGTCTTCACCCTATCAGGGGTGCATACATCCCCAAAAACTGACAAGACTTCTAATCCCTCTGCACTCTATCCCCAAACAAAAATAAGAAAGGATTTAATTTAGTTTAACTTTGCAAAGACACATTCCTAAGGTATACTGTGATGCATGTCAATGGCCCATTTAGAGTTTGTTTAATAGAAAACACCAGTTGCCTTTCACTCTAAACATTTGTTAGTCCAGTCCTGTAAATCTGCATCTGCTTTACTATTAATTTCCATAAAAATTGGGTTCCTGCAGCTAGATATGCCAAATGCATCTAGATGCGTGGCCGCTGTGTATGTGAGATGCGCAACTGCTGTGTGCACGGAGGTATGTACCCGTGGCACATATCTGGTACCCTGGAGTGGTGGCCAGCACACAGGAATGACATCACGCCCCTCCAGGAAGTTGCTTGTACCTCTGCTAATTTCTTCCCATCACCATGCCCCACTCACTGTTCTCTGAGAAAGAGATGATCCTTATTTGCAAATCAAGATCATTTGTTATTTATTTTTACATGGAGTGGTGTTTGTGTGGGTCATGTGTGTATGTCTAAATGATTTGGCCTCAAAACACACAACTACTTCCTGTGTACAGATTCACTTCCGGGCCAATGTATATTGCTTCTTGCTTCAGTGTGTGTGTGTGTACATATATATATATATATATATATATATATATATATATATATATATATATATATATATATATATATATATGGATATATAGATATATCTATAGATGTAGGTTCTTGTGTCAACCAGCAGAGAGAAGTTGGGTAGATGCCACTCTCCCAATTCTGGAGGCATAATAACGGTCTTTCACAGGGGTCTTCAAACTACAGCCCTCCAGTTGTTCAGGAACTACAATTCCCACCATGCCCAGTCATGTCTGTGAATGTCAGAGTTTTACAATACCTCATGGGATGTGTAGTTCCGCAACAGCTGGAGCTGCAGCTATGCAATCTGATTGGCCAACCTCTGTCCGACTCGATATTAGGCAAAATAGGTAATAGGAAAACGCACTTGAAAAATTTATTCAAATTATAGGAAATTAAACGGCCTTTTGCAGTAAATCTAATTTATTTAAGATCTAACTGATTGCAGTGTATGGTCACCTTTAAAGATCAAGATCTGAAAATATTAATTTATTGAGTTTAGAAACACTTCTCTGTTCTTTTGTAATGTATTGAATGATTTGGGTAAAAAAAGAAAAAAACACATTTCAAAGATATATTAGAAGTGATAGGAAAGAGATTAGCATCAAAAGGGTTAATTAACACCTACTAATTGCCTAACAAGACACATCCAATGAGATGAAATTAACCAATTGTATTGGGCATGTGCTATTGTCAATGAGAAAATCGCAGGTACCCTAGCGCCAGTTGCAGTTTACATATGCAGGTATTTATTATCGTTATTTGCTCTTCAATGTTTCCCCGTTTCGCACGTTCAATTAATGACTTTTCCGGCACACCAATTAATGTATGAACTGGTGCAGTGCCTTCTTCTTAGTAAATCACCCCCTGTGTCACAAAACATAAATATATCTAAGAATCCAAGTGAATAAATGGATAATGTCCCTTTAAATGACATTGGACAATAATGTGTCAGTGGTTTATGTGCAAATCAAAAGCAAAACAAATAAATATCTGTCCATTTAAAAACATGAAGCTTTATTTGTAAGTAATATATAATTCAGTTCTTGGTCACGTATATATTACGTGACCAGTCCGTGAAAAAAAAAAAATGTAAATTGAAAACTAAAAAATGTGGATGTGTCTCATTTAAACATATATATATCCAGATGGTTCAAGTCCACTTTTTTTCTTCTCCAGTGATCACCACCACCAACACACCGCACTCACCAGAAGATTTGATTGCCTAAATTATAGGCATTTTGATATTTTCCCAAAAAGGATGGATCCCTTTAAGGATAGCAACTCTCTGGTGCTGGTATCAGTAAGGCCATCAGTTTCCAGGGGCCAGCAGATATGTAGTGCAGCTGTGTAAAAAAAAAAGTGCTCACCACAGGAGCCAAAAATGCTCATATAGTGTAGTATTTATTTAAAAACTGGGCTCAACAAACCAATATAAAAAGCAAATATCAAAAACTCACAAAGATGGCTGCCACATGCAAAACCATGTGGCAGCAAGACTTCAGCACTCTTTGGCCCCACCCAACGAGTTTCACGCTCTAGCCCATCCTCAGGGTTGTTTTTTACCCCTGAGAATGCGCTACAGAGTGAAACGCATTGGGTGGAGCCAAAGAAGTTGAATTCTTGCTGCCACATGGATTTGCCACATGGCCTCAGTGACAGTCCCTTGCCTATTAGCCCTAAAATTTACTTTTCAATGAGTTTGACAAATGGCAGATATAGGGCTGGACCTACCAAAATGGCAGACTTTAGATAGATAGATAGATAGATAGATAGATAGATAGATAGATAGATAGATAGATAGATAGATAGATAGATAGATAGATAGATAGATAGACTGATATGAATATGGTGCAACCGTGCATAAAAAAAGCAATATCATACCTTTTATTTATTTTTTTCCTTTGGGCTTCATTTAGAAAGATGTATTTCATTACTGTATAGAATAATGGAGGAGATGTACTTCATATCTTCAGGTTCAAGAAGGTGTAAGAGCATGACCTGTGTCAAAAAGAAATATTTCCCACCTACCTAATTTTTTTTTTTTTTTTTTTTGCATCATAACAAAGATCTAGTCTGTCAGTTTAGCCCATGCTTAATATATTTTTTTTCCATAAAAATAATGACTTCATGAATAAATAAATAAATAAGTGTAGTCATTTATGATTCATGCAAATGAAGAAGGAAATATTCATACATGTCTTAATAGATAAATATGTACCAGGAGACAAAAGTTATTTTAATATATATTTTTACCGTTTGCTCATGGAAAGAAAAGGAATGTCTTTAGTGGTTAAACCCCTGACATCAAACAGATTTAAGTACAGATTATTTTGCCATATTTAATGAACTGTGCAGAGCTGTTCCCAGAGGGCTTGCAAAGTGCCTTACAACTGATTTTGATTAGCTGTTCATTAATATGTATGTGTTTTTCCATATAATTTTAAAATCCGTCCTTAGTTCATGAAGTGTTGGATGCTTCTTAAAGTCTTTAATGACAATAAAATATATTCCATTAGTAAAGATACAAAATCAGAAATGAGTGGGTGATTGAAGTGATTGTTATATTTAAGTGGGTAAACTGGGTCTCACTGTTCTTTATTATTAAAAAATGGCAAATTAAAAGCTTTTCAGTGTATGACTACACTTTAAATTGCAATAGTAAATTTAAAAATGAACTTTAAATTATATTTTTTGCTGCAATCATTAGAATGCACCAACATTGGAAAAAAAAATAAAACTGTTTCATTTTTAAATTAAAGTGTTTTACATTTTGAAGTGTAACTAAAGGCAAAACTTTTTTTTTTCATTTTGTATAGAGTATAGATGATTTAGAACACCTGTTAGTTTTTATTGGTATTTTTGCCCCATTAGAGAGATTCACCCTCTCTAATTGTTCTGTTTACCATTATTATTGAAAGTGAAAGTAAAAGAAAATCCCAAATTGTGGTTTGACAGTAAACAGTAATAGAGTAATAAATCTTCTGGGGGGGAGAGGGGGCACTAGTTCTAGTCTGGTGACAACCCTGGATTCTCTCACATTGGAGGGATATTTTCTCAGTTCCTGTTTTGACTATGGGACAGGAAGTGAAATGAAATCTCTCCCCTATGGGACACGGGTGGCAAAAGAAATCCTGACAGGGCTTATAATCTTCAATTACTCTATCCAAAATGTAAAATAAATTGCCTTTAGTTACATTTTAAACTTAAGTTACTATTTTTTAAATGGACACACCTTTTTATATATTCAAGCAAAAAGAAAGTTCCCCTAATGGTGGACTTTAAAGGCACGTATGGATAAATATAGGAGAAAATGTATAATATATAAAAAAGTCATTTATTCATTTCAGAAACATCTTAAAAACATCAATAACAATATAGATATAGCGAGCAATGAAAGTAATGCGATGTATGCATTTATACATATGTTGGATATTGGTACCAATGTATTTGCACCCGACGCGTTTCGGAGATGTTTAGCCTCCTTCTTCAGGGGTGGATGTGAGTTATAGCAAGGGTTTCTAAATTGGAAATAATGTGTTTAGCAAAGAAATCATGAGTATGTATACATATCAGGCTTTACAGACAAAGGTACATATCATATTTTCATTCCATTTACACTCACATTGGCAATATGTAGACTAGCTTCGCATTCCAAAAAAGCAGTTAAAAGCAGAGGCGCTGACACTGTCTGCCCATCCAGCGTGTTTCCCAATTGTGATCAATACGGGTTGATTATCATACCCAAAGTCTTAGTATTTCATGCGTAGCAAGTACAGATGACTAGGTATAGGTGTGTGTAGATAAGTTTGATTCCTCATAAATCAGAGGAAATCGCCCACATATGTGGGACATAGAGAAGTTTTGGATCTGAGATTCCACTGAGGCCAGATGCGGGTCCTGTAAAATGTAAATTTTTACATTTTTACATTTTACAGGACCCGCATCTGACCTGATTAAATGGAGGGGATACGGTCCTAAGGACAACTCGTGGGAACCAGAAGCCAATATCCATGCCCAAGAACTGATCCAAACCTTCAAGAGGACTTATCCTGACAAGGTGGCCAGATTGGGCATCCGGAGGCTGCCCGTTAGGGGGGGCAATGTCAGGGAAGACCAGCCAGTACCCAAGACGGCCGACAGAGAAGATGACCTGTGACCTCAGCCCCTGTCCGAACACCTCCGGTGCACCTGCGTGCGTCCGTGCGCGCATATGCACGCGCACATGGCCAAGAAGGGTACGCCAGTACTCTAGATGGGAATCCAGGACAGCCTGTTTGTTCAGTTAGAATGCCAGTGCACCGCGCTTGCACCTGTGACAGCCCTTGGCGCCCAATAAACTCAGTCTGTGCTTTCACCCAGTGCTGTCCATTCTACAGCGTTCCTGTGTGTTCCTGTTTGCTTGCATCTGATACTTGTACCTGTTACCCGACCCGGCTTGCCTCTGACTCCATTGTTTGCTGCCTGCATCTGACCCGGCTTGTTCTGATCTCAGCACCTGCCTGCTCCTTCTACTACCTCGCTGCCAGCCCATTACCGACCCGGCCTGTGTCCTGACTACGCCTTTGCCTTTGCATCTGCTCCTGACGTACCCACCAGTGTATGACCCGGTCTGCCTAACCTGCCTCTTCTGCTAGCTGGAGAATCCTGCTGAATCACTGTGCCACCTGCCACTGTTTTCAGTTCTACGGTCTGCGACCTGTCAGGCACTCGTGCGACTCTGCACTCCTGCGCCTCCTGTCTGCTCTATCAGGGGGCCTGAGTCAGAGGAGTAAGAGAGGCCGTTCCCTGCATATCGGGCTCTACCATCAGGTACGTGACACCAGGGCAGAGGAAGAGCGCGTCTCCACCGTGGGAAATTCCAGGGCTCAGGTAAGTAAAACGGGGGGGGGGGCTGGGGGGCCAGTCACTGCCAGGTGTTTTTTCACCTTAATACATAGGATGCATTAAGGTGAAAAAACACAAGGGGTTTACAACCCCTTTAATGTCAATGACAATACAAACATAGATCACAAACGCAGTGTGATTGCAGGCACTAAATTGCATGGTACCATGCAATTTGGTGTAGTGTGTTTTTTAAAGCAATGCATTCACTACTTTTTTTACATTCTGGTGCTATTTCAGTCCATTCAAATAACCCACACTGAGGCATTTAGGTTGCCTTTCAATATTTGGGGTACCTTGAAAGGGGAGGGCAGCAAAGATTCCCTCGCTTGCTTCCCACTGTTGAGGTACAAGGGCCTCATTTCCTCATCCCGTGACTCAAAAAGAATGTGGGGGTTTGTGAGAGGTACTCAAATAAGGGGGCACCGGATAGCCACTGCCTCTCAGGGGAATGATTGCATGGATACATTGCACCCCTCATTACTCATTTATAGACATGTGTGGTTTGTTTCGTTCTGAATAAAAATTTGGCCGAATTTTCATTATTCAGAAATTCGGATGTATGCAAATTTCCGAATTATAATAGTACCGAATTTAAATGAATCCAAAATAATGGAAAAAAATTTGAACGAAATTATAATTTGAATCGTTTTCAAATTCGAATTCCAAAACTTTTCGAATTCAAATACTTTTCAAATTTGAATTTGAGAACTTTTAGAATTTGAATAGTTTTCCAATTTCCAAAGAGAATAAAATAGAATAAGAAATAAAGGGTAGATTAAAACAATATATATAAAAAATCTCTCTTTTGAAATTTCTGGAAAGGAATCATTATCCCAGATAAGTGTATATTTAGTGGAAGAGGAGATCTCCGACAATTTTTTGGACTGAATCCCACACTTGGAACATTAGCGAAAGGATAGGCATGGAAGCCTGGTCTACACTGTGTGGGGGCATTTTAAAATCATATAGTAGGTGTTTGCCCTGAAACATAGAGGAAAATATTGGAAAGAGATGTAAAGGAGTCCCACCCAACCAGGTGCTGCAACTTCGATGCAATAAAACGGATACAAGGGTTTGGAGTAAGTCTATTGTCAGTGATGTCATCCAACAGTATAGATTGGGGGTCAACAACCCACCAATTGCAATCTACCTGTCGACCACGGGCAAGTGACAGGTAGATTGTGAAAATATCCCTGCTTTGCTAATCTTAGCTTGCATGCCGCTCCTCCCTCCACAGCCTCTGCCACTCTCACCCTCATGGCAGAGTGGAGGGCAGGAGGCAGCACATCTCAGGACAGAGGGCGGAAGCTGGCCAGGTCAATCAGCAGGTGATTTTTTGCTAGTACACAAGGCAGTGTCCAAGATAGCGCTAGAGCTGGTCTGGTAGTTACCGAGCTACACTTCTGCTCTGGGGATCCGCATCTTTTCAGCACATTCTGCCCTCCTCCAGGCTCCTGCAACCCCCTTTAAAACCCAAAGTGCCTCAGGATTCTCTTCCGGCATTATCTCCTAGTAAGCAGAGGGGGAGGGGTGCGCATGTTCCTCTGAAGCACTACAAAGGGCCAGCTGTTCTTCCCCTTCTAATACCTGTTGCTTTACAAGCACCTTAAGCTCTTCCTACTAGACATGTGCATTCTTTTTCGTCTAAATGCATTTTCGTCCGAATTACAGGTATTTTCGTTATCGTTTTAACAAACGATAACGAACGTGCAGAATCCGAAAACTGAAAGATCCAACATAAACAAATGCTTTATTTTCATTTTCGTTGCGACAACAGTTCGATATAGATGGGAGATTCGACGCTGACAATAGCGATCTGTGTCCATCGAACCTGTGGTTGAATGTGCCTAACCTTAGCTCTATTAGTCCAAGATTATTCTACATAGAGAGAAAAGATTCGACATAGAGAGAAAAGATCCAACATTATAGAGAATATAGCAAAAAAGGTTCAATGTGCCTAGCCTAATTCTATTAGTTCAAGATTATTCGACATAGAGAGAAAAGATTCAACATAAAGATTTGACGAAGCAGTCGCCACGAGCGGACATTTATGGTCAAATGCGCCGCCCATAGGCTATAGAAGAATTCTAATGTTGGTTGACTAGTAATAATAATTAATAAATATAATTACTAGTGTCATACAACATTAGAATTCTACTATAGCTTGTAGGCAGAACATTCGGCCAGAAATGTACGATTGTGGCGTCATACAGTTTAGCTGCTCTGTCAAATCTTCTTAGAACATTCGACAGACACCATAAGCGTTCAATGACAGATTCGACCTTAATTATATCAGATTTTCGGACGTATGCATTTTTTTAACAAAACAAAATAGATGAAAACGAATTTCGGGAGTAACTAAATATATTTATTTTTCGTACGAAAACAAAATTCCGAAAAGAAATATTTCAGTGTGCACATGTCTACTTCCTACTGCCTTCCCATTAACTGCTGCTCCCCGCTGCCCAGGGATGTCCAAAGGCAGATTGTTGGCACCACAAAAAGAGGCAGAGGATACAGCTGGGGAGAAGGGGGGGGGCAGGGGACACTGTTATGGGGGTAAGGGGGGAAGGGGACAGAGGACACTGCTATGAGGGGGAAGGGGGCAGAGGATACTGCTTTGGGGGAGAAGGGGGGCAAAGGACACTGCTATGGGGGAGGGGGGAAATAATATTGTAAACATATTTTTAAAAGTAAAAAATAAAAACTTTTGACACTGTTCATTGCCCTACTGACACTGTCCACTGTCCTGCTGACACCATCCTCTGCCCTACTGAAAAAATCCATTGCCCTACTGATACTGTCAACTGCCCTATTGACACCGTCCACTGCTCTACTGGCACTGTCCACTGCCCTACTGGCACTGTCCACTGCCCTACTAACACCATCCACTGCCCTACTGATACTGTCCACTGCCCTACTGACACCGTCCACTGCCCTACTGATACCATCCATTGCCCTACTGATACCGTCCATTGCCCTACTGACACCATCCACACACTGTCCACTGCTCTACTGATATCGTCCAGTGCCCCACTGACTAATACAGTCCACTTTTAAGGTACCTTTCCCTTGGTGACGACATGTGGCCTAGTATGGTTCAGGAAGGGGGTATACACATGCTGCATTCCCTTTCCTGGCAAACCAGGCTCCTTTCTTGGATAAGGGTCTGCTACAGATGACCAGCTATAAATAAATGTTTCATTTATAATGTTTCTCATTCAAAATATTAAAATTGCTGCTCCCTACTGAACATAATGTATTAATTATATCATTGATTAATTATTATGATTCTATCTATATCAGAAAAACCCATACAGCACCTTATGATCCCACACATACTCTAACCCATGAACTAAGTAACCAGACAAAAACCCTGCTTAGCTTCCAAGGTTAAACAAGATTAGGCTCCTTCGAAAGCCAAGCTTATAAATCATTAACATTTTAAAATTCATACATAGAAAATATGTTTTTAAAACACATTCTTACTTTTTTTTTTTTTCAAATATAAATTTTTATTAAATTTCAAGAATGGGCAGAACCCAGGTAATACAGTAACAACATATATACAGACGAGGTCGCAGCCTCATGTCAACATCTTCTGTCAGTTGGGGATATAATCCAACGTATTCCATTACATAAACATACATTCTCTCATGTAAAATCTCAGTCTGTGTCTTATTATCATATCTTCTTATATTCCATTAAATTGTGTATTGTTATTGGCAAGGTAATAGGGCTTTCCATTCTTGTTTCCTCATTTTCTTTTAAGAAGGAGGAAGAAACATTTATAAAGGGAAAGGAGGGAATGTAAATTCAAAGTAGCTGGAAAGAGAAAGAAAGTATGGGTTAAGAAGGGGGAGGGGAGAGAGAAGATGGGGATTGGAGGGGGGGTGGGAAGTTAAGGGGAGTGGGGGGTAGGTATGGCTATGGCTCAGGGCTCCAGTGTTAGTCTGTCACCTGTGAACAGTTGGGAGGGCTTATGTCCCATAGAGTACTTTCCCTTCCTCTGAAAATATGAACATATTTCATAAACTCCAGGTTTTTGTGTAAACCTCTTGTCTATTTTGTGATATAAGAATCAGATCTTCCATTTTCCTGATATCTTCCACTTTCAGTAGCCAAGTCGCGGTGGGTTTTGTTGTTTCAAAAACAAGGGGATGCAGGATTTTGCTGCATTTAGTAGATAGCGTAAGATGTATTTTTTATAGACTCTAGCAGGCCTTTTTGATATGTGTAGTAGGAAGAATGCCGGGTCATTGGGGATCTGAAAGTCTGTGAATTTTTTGGAAATGGTGCAGACAATTGTCCAAAACTCCTTTAATTTAAGGCAGTCCCAGAAAATATCTAGGATTGTCCCTATTTCTTTTTGGCATCTCCAACATTAAGCTGACGTATCTGGAAAGATGGCGTGTAATCGGCTAGGTGTCACATACCATCTTGTTAGTATTTTGAAGTTCGTCTCTTGGATTTTAGTGCATAGAGATGATTTGTGGGAGAATCTTCTCATGTTTTGTTTTTGAGATGTTGTAAAGGTGCGATGAAGATCCGTTTCCCATTTTGTGAGACAGGGAAGTTGTGGTTGTTCCGGATTGGTATTAAGAAGTTCATATGTTTTGGAAAGGACCCTAGGCAGTGGGTCAACTCCAGTGCAATATTCCTCAAAGGTGGGGCCATCTTCCCTCAATGACAAATTTGGAGGCGTGTGCACATGTAGTGTGTCGTAATGTTTTGAATGATGTTGGCGACAGTCCCGAAGGAAAACCAGGATGTCCAAGAATCAGTGTCAGCGGTGATTCTTTTGTCGTCAGAGATGTGGAGAAGGTAGCTTGTGAGCATTGCCGCACTGTGTTTCCTCAGGGGATGAGATTTTAGTTCTGGGGATAATGAGTCATAACACCATAATGTCCCTTTCAGAGGGACAGTGGTTTAATTCTGTTCTATTTGCGCCCATAGTTTTAAGTTAGAATGACGTCTCCAGTCAATTGCCCTTCCCAAGTGTATTGCTTGGTAATATTTCTGGATATCTGGCAGTGCCAGGCCTCCAAATTGTTTCGGGAGGGATAATTGAAGGCAGGGTAAGCAGGGTTTTTTCTTCGCCCATACAAAGCGGGTAAACAGAGCTTGGACTTGCTTAAAGTAAGAGGGGGTATTTTAACCGGCAGGGCTTGGAATAGGTAGAGATATTTTGGCAGTATATATATTAGTTTGCACCTCCCAAACCATGAGTGTAGATCCATATCCAATTTTTCTAATAGTTCTCTAGTCTTAGTTAGTAGTGGTGGGTAGTTGAGTTTATATATGCGAGAAAGGTCAGAGGGGATATATGTGCCGAGATATTTCAATACAGTTGTCGTCCATTTAAAGCTAAAGTTGGATTGTATAGTCGGTGGTATGCGTGGTGGTAGGGCTATTCCTAATGCTTCTGATTTAGAAAATAGATTTTTAAGTTAGAAAGTGACCCATATTTGTTGAATTCTCTAAGGAGGTTAGGTAATTATATTGTCGGATTTGTCAGTGAGAAGAGCAGATCATCTGCGTAGGCAGAGATTTTATGTTGGGTTTCTCCTATTTTTAGTCCCTGAATGTCTGGATTTAATCTGATGGTGGACAGAAAAGGTTCTAGGGAAAGGGTGAACAGGAGTGGGGATAATGGGCATCCCTGTCTCGTTCCATTCCGTATATGGAAAGGTTCTCAGAGAACTCCATTCGCTTTTACTTGCGCAGTTGTGTGTGAGTAAATCCCAGCTATCCAATCGAGCATTGTCTCCCCCAGACCAATATGACGGAGTACTGAGAACATAAACACCCAGTTAACCCAGTTGAATGCCTTTTCGCCATCAGTGTTCAGGAAGACACATGGGGTTGTTCTGGATTGCACTACATGTGAAAGATTCAGGGCCTTAGTCGTGTTGTCTCTTGCCTCTCTGGTGGGGATAAAGCCAACCTGATCAAGGTGAATCAGTTTCTGGAGGTGTTGTGCCAGTCGGGGAGCCAGGATCTTAGTGAATAACTTAAGATCAATATTTAGCAGGGATATGGCTCTGTAGCTACCGCATGACGAGAAGTCTTCCCTTCTTTGTGTATTACCGATATATGTGCTTGCAGGGTGTCTCTGGCAAAATATGTTTCAGGGCCAACCGCATTGAATAGCTTGATTATCTGGGGGCCTAGTATCGGGAGAAGTGTCTGATAACATTGTAACGTATAGCCATCAGGGATTGGGACTTTCCCCAGTTGTATCATGCAGACGGCTTGTTGGAGTTCTATCAGTGTTATTGGGGATTCTAATTCTTCTCGAATTTCAGGGGGGAGGGAAGGTAGTTGAGAGGCTGTGAGGTATTCCTCTATGGCTATATGAGGTGGAATTTTATGTGGCAAGTTATATAGTTGGGAATAGAAATCTTTAAACTCCTTTGTAATTTGTGTTGGAAGAACTACCTTTTGGCCTCTTGTTGTGACAACTTGAGGGATATACGTGGAGAGTTTATGATCTCTGACCAACCTAGCTAGCATTTTCCCACATTTGTCTCCTGATTCATAGCTGGACCTGCGGCATAATTGTATAGCTGCTTTGGCTTTACAGTGAAGTAGATCTGTAATTTGTTTACCTAGCAGTGCAAGTTTGGTCTCAGATGCGGGTGAGGGAGCATGTTTATGGCTGGCTTCCGTATTAGCTAGTGTCCGTAATAGTTGGGAGAGCTGTTCATTACATTTGCATTCAATGCGCGATCTGTGTTTAATAAAGATCCCTCTAATGACCGCCTTATGCGCTTCCCATAAAATACCCGGGTTGCAGTCTGGCCGGTCATTTATTTGAAAGTAAAATTTTAACTCTCTAGTCACGTCTGCTAGTACCTCAGGGGGTTGCAAAAGACTTTCGTTAAGACACCAAAGGCGTTGTCTAGACAATGTCTCTGATAACTTGTATGTCAAGAAGATTGGTGCGTGATCGGACCATGTTATATTTCCTATCGATGAGTCGCGGACCGCATGTAGTTGGGCATGGGGAATCAAAAAATAGTCTAGTCTGGTGTAAATTTTGTGAGGAGTAGGATAAAAGGTGTAATCCTATTTGCCCGAATGCTGTAGACGCCACACATCTATTAGCAGGGCTCTGTGTAATGATTTAGCTATTCTTTTTCAAGGGGGCCTGTTGGGATAGATGAGGAGCCCAAAGAAGTGTCCGACGTTGGGATTAAAGCTGGATTAACGTCCCCCCAAAGATTAATTGTGCCTCTTTAAATTCCATGAGTTTGTCCAGTACTCCTTTTAGGAATGTGTCCTGGCGGTCATTAGGGGCATAGGCAGTCACTAGGGTCACCTGGTTTTCTCCTAGTAATCCCTTAAGGAAGATGTAATGTCCTGTCTGATCTATAATAGAGTCTAGATGTTTCCAGGGGAGTTTGCTTGACAATAGGGATGAGCCGAACACCCCCCTGTTCGGTTCGCACCAGAACATGCGAACGGGAAAAAAGTTTGTTCGAACACGCAAACACCGTTAAAGTCTATAGGACACGAGCATGAATAATCAAAAGTGCTAATTTTAAAGGCTTATATGCAAGTTATTGTCATAAAAAGTGTTTGGGGACCTGGGTCCTGCCCCAGGGGACATGGATCAATGCAAAAAAAAGTTTTAAAAACGGCCGTTTTTTCAGGAGCAGTGATTTTAATAATGCTTAAAGTCAAACAATAAAAGTGTAATATCCCTTTAAATTTCGTAGCTGGGGGGTGTCTATAGTATGCCTGTAAAGGGGCGCATGTTTCCCGTGTTTAGAACAGTCTGACAGCAAAATGACATTTTGAAGGAAAAAACCCATTTAAAACTACTCGTGGCTATTGCATTGCCGACAATACACATAGAAGTTCATTGATAAAAACGGCATGGGAATTCCCCACAGGGGAACCCCGAACCAAAATGAAAAAAAAAAAAAATGATGTGGGAGTCCCCCTAAATTCCATACCAGGCCCTTCAGGTCTGGTATGGATATTAAGGGGAACCCCAGCCAAAATTAAAAAAAATGACGTGGGGTTCCCCCTAAATTCCATACCAGACCCTTCAGGTCTGGTATGGATTTTAAGGAGAACCCTGCGCCAAAAAAAAACAAAAAACGGCGTGGGGTCCCCCCAAAAATCCATACCAGACCCTTATCCGAGCACGCAACCTGGCAGGCCGCAGGAAAAGAGGGGGGACGAGAGTGTGGCCCCCCCCTCCTGAACCGTACCAGGCCACATGCCCTCAACATTGGGAGGGTGCTTTGGGGTAGCCCCCCAAAACACCTTGTCCCCATGTTGATGAGGACAAGGGCCTCATCCCCACAACCCTGGCCGGTGGTTGTGGGGGTCTGCGGGCGGGGGGCTTATTGGAATCTGGAAGCCCCCTTTAACAAGGGGACCCCCAGATCCCCCCCCTGTGTGAAATGGTAAGGGGGTACTTACTTTCTTCTCTTCTTCTCTTCTTCTCTTCTTCATTTTCTTCTCTGGGCCACTCCACATCCATGCTGGCATGGAGGGAGGCTCCCGCTGTGTGACGGCGTCTCCTCGTCTGACAGTTCTTAAATAACGGGGGGCGGTGACCCCGCACCCCTCTGACGCACAGGACATGACGGGACTTCCCTGTGGCATTCCCTGTGATGTCACAGGGAAGTCCCGTCAAGTCACCGTGCGTTAGAGGGGGCGGGGTCACCGGGTGGCCCCGCCCCCGTTATTTAAGAACTGTCAGACGAGGAGACGCCGTCACACAGCGGGAGCCTCCCTCCATGCCAGCATGGATGCGGAGCGGCCCGGAGAAGAAAATGAAGAAGAGAAGAAGAGAAGAAAAGAAGAAGAGAAGATGAAGAGAAGAGCGGGAGCCTCCCTCCATGCCATGGGTGCGGAGCGGCCCGAGGAGAAGAAGATAGAAGACGCCGCAGAGGAGATGCTGGATGAGAACGGCGGAGGAAGAACCAAAAGAGCCAGAAGAACCAGAAGATGAAGGAAGATAGAAGAAAGAAGAAGCATTTCAATAAAAAATTGTCAGAAACTGTCTCTTGTCATTTTTAACATTTTTGACAGTTTTTTAGTGAAATGGTAGGGGTAAGTACCCCCTTACCATTTCACACAGGGGGGGGGGGCGGGATCTGGGGGTCCCCTTGTTAAAGGGGGCTTTCAGATTCCAATAAGCCCCCTGCCCGCAGACCCCCACAACCACCGGCCAGGGTTGTGGGGATGAGGCCCTTGTCCTCATCAACATGGGGACAAGGTGTTTTGGGGGGCTACCCCAAAGCACCCTCCCAATGTTGAGGGCATGTGGCCTGGTATGGTTCAGGAGGGGGGGCGCACTCTCGTCCCCCCTCTTTTCCTGCGGCCTGCCAGGTTGCGTGCTCAGATAAGGGTCTGGTATGCATTTTTGGGGGGACCCCACGCCGTTTTTTTTTTTTTTTGGCGCGGGGTTCCCCTTAAAATCCATACCAGACCTGAAGGGTCTGGTATGGAATTTAGGGGGAACCCCACGTCAGTTTCTTTTTAATTTTGGCTGTGGTTCCCCTTAATATCCATACCAGACCTGAAGGGCCTGGTATGGAATTTAGGGGGACTCCTACGTAATTTTTTTTTTTTTTAATTTTGGTTCGGGGTTCCCCTGTGGGGAATTCCCATGCCGTTTTTATCAATGAATTTCTATGTGTATTGTCGGCAATGCAATAGACGCGAGTAGTTTTAAATGGGTTTTTTCCTTCGAAATGTCATTTTGCTGTCAGACTGTTCTAAACACGGGAAACATGCGCCCCTTTACAGGCATACTATAGACACCCCCCAGCTAAGAAATTTAAAGGGATATTACGCTTTTATTGTTTGACTTTAAGCATTATTAAAATCACTGCTCCTGAAAAAACGGCTGTTTTTAAAACTTTTTTTTGCATTGATCCATGTCCCCTGGGGCAGGACCCAGGTCCCCAAACACTTTTTATGACAATAACTTGCATATAAGCCTTTAAAATTAGCACTTTTGATTTCTCCGGTAGACTTTTAAAGGGTGTTCCGCGGCATTCGAATTTTCCGCGAACACCCCAAATTGTTCGCTGTTCGGAGAACTTGCGAACAGCCAATGTTCGAGTCGAACATGAGTTCGACTCGAACTCGAAGCTCATCCCTACTTGACAACAATATGGAGACCCCTTTTGACTTGGCTGTCGGGTTAGTGGAATGATAAGCGAGAGGGAAAAATCTATTTCAGAGGAAAGGGAGCTTGTCATTTTTAAAGTGGGTTTCATGAATAAAAGCAATATCTGTATGGGACAGTTTTAGGACAGTTAACGACATGCATCTTTTCTCAGGTGTGTTAAGGCCCTGCGCATTGAGCGACATCACCTTAATGCTGTCCATTGCCATATTATGGGGGAGGGAAAGATGGGTAGAAGAAGAGGGGAGGGAGTATCAAGAGAGATGTAGAGAGCGAGAGGGTAGGGAGTGTAGCT
Source organism: Lithobates septentrionalis (assembly GCA_037952835.1). Classification (NCBI taxonomy): domain Eukaryota; kingdom Metazoa; phylum Chordata; class Amphibia; order Anura; family Ranidae; genus Lithobates; species Lithobates septentrionalis. Next base: position 13,119,344 of record JBBDGP010000278.1, on the reverse strand, counting down.
GAGGGTCAGGAAAAGATTGAAAGAGGCTGGAGAAAGTAGGGTTTAAAGCCCTAGGTTCTATGTGTTTCTGTGTGGTGTCTAATCCCTGGGGAAGAGTAAGAGGTTCCCCAGGGGGACACACTTATCCAAAAACTATTTTGTGCACTGAAGCACACTCCTGTTATCACTGGAAAGGTGCTTTGGCCTAGTGGGGAGGAGGTTGCACTACGACCGAGGGGGAGACCCCTCAACCCCGTCCAGACCCCCCCAGCTCCAAAACATAACTTTCAACTTTTAACATGTACTCTAAACACGGAAGGATCTATCACAGTGTAAATGTGCAAATCAGTCCTTTCATATAATTGTGGAGACCAGTTACTCCTGTTCACCTGTGTTGTTAATAATTACCGGATAACTAATATCAAACATAAAATATAATATAAGGCAGTGTTGTTCCTTACTAAAACGATGTCCCCCACCTTTCCACCTAACGTCACAGGGTTAAGTCATAATCCCCATTTGGCCTTGGCAGGTGTCCTGCAGCAATCCGCCGCTGGTTTGGGGTGTGGGAGATCTGTGGGTATCCAGTTCCTGTGTGACCCCCCCAGTGGTGTGGGCACCTAGTCCACCAGAAGGGGTATGCCAGTCCTCCTAAATCAATATCTGGGCCGGCCCCTGGAATGTAACCCCAAACTCCTGTTTAGAGGGCACTCCTTTCCTCCTCGTTAAGTCATATGGTAGGAGGTGGTAGGTCAGTGTTACCACTGTCCCTTCTCTTGAATATAAATATCTATTCATATTGCAGTCAATGCTGCCATTATTTATACTAGTCAATACCGTTTCTTACCAGTCTATCTCATCGCATGGGACGTTCATGGGCACATATATAGCACAACATATATAGCAAGTGGGGTGTATGTCAGGCTTTGTACGTCGATTCAGTCCCCCATGGCAGTCAGATCTCAATAGGATAGACACAGAAGCATTTATTGTTTGTGTGGTTGCCAACCTGTAGGAAACAAACAGCACTTAATTATTGACATCCCTTAGAGCCGGGGTTTTTCGCTTGGGGATGCAATACCCCCTGACCAATTGAGTTACAGAGATTGCTGTCCAGATGTATTTTAGGGGACCCGCGGTAGGTCTCACCTTCTGCTTCTTCTATCTGGCCTCTTACTTTACAAACAAGTATGTTCTGTCTATTCTGAAATTCACCTATCCTACCCTTATTCAAGGGTGGCAGACATTAGTGGGTGGAGTCTTTCTTCATATATGTTGGAAAATAGGCTGGGTGGAGATTAACTGCTCTTCCAGATTTATTTTGAGCCCTGATCATCTGGGATTCCTCCGGAGTGGTGGTTGCAGCAGCTTGTGGGTTGGATGTGTCTTTCTTTGGAGGCTTATTATTACCTAGCTCTGGTGAGTTTAACCCCCTGAGGGTAGTGTGTTCTCACAAGGTGGAATTTGGACTTATCGGTGGAAGGTGTACACTGAGATTCTGTTTCATGATCACCTGTTGAACACTGTCTGAACACACTGCTTGTGTATTTCTGCTCAACATTAGCGCTGTTTAGTGTGATATTTTAGTCTATTTTAATGATTATTTTATACCACTGTTTATCATCATTTTTTCTGAACTAATTGAGATATTTGAGCGGATTACCTTGTCCATTGGAGGAATTCCTGAGAACCCATCTACAGTGCATACTCCCTTAAGAAGTGCCCATAGACGATAGTGGAGATCTTTGATGACTTATGGATGCAATTTACTTCTATAATTAAGGTGAGAGTTCTGGGAGACTGTAGTACTAAGAGGCTATTCAGGAAATAGCTAGGAACATACATGGACAGTTTTAAGTATCTATATTCATCCAACATCACTTACATTGGATCCATCAGTCTGTGAAGACGGCAGAAGTTAACACTTTATTCACCAATTTAGAGGACTATTTTACCACTATATATATATATATATACACTACCGTTCAAAAGTTTGGGGTCACCCAAACAATTTTGTGTTTTCCATGAAAAGTCACACTTATTCACCACCATACGTTGTGAAATGAATAGAAAATAGAGTCAAGACATTGACAAGGTTAGAAATAATGATTTGTATTTGAAATAACATTGTTTTTACATCAAACTTTGCTTTCATCAAAGAATCCTCCTTTTGCAGCAATTACAGCATTGCACACCTTTGGCATTCTAGCTGTTAATTTATTGAGGTAAGCTGGAGAAATTGCACCCCACGCTTCTAGAAGCAGCTCCCACAAGTTGGATTGGTTGGATGGGCACTTCTGGCGTACCATACGGTCAAGCTGCTCCCACAACAGCTCAATGGGGTTCAGATCTGGTGACTGTGCTGGCCACTCCATTACCGATAGAATACCAGCTGCCTGCTTCTGCTGTAAATAGTTCTTGCACAATTTGGAGGTGTGTTTAGGGTCATTGTCCTGTTGTAGGATGAAATTGGCTCCAATCAAGCGCTGTTCACTGGGTATGGCATGGCGTTGCAAAATGGAGTGATAGTCTTCCTTATTCAGAATCCCTTTTACCCTGTACAAAGCTCCCACCTTACCAGCACCAAAGCAACCCCAGACCATCACATTACCTCCACCATGCTTAACAGATGGCGTCAGGCATTCTTCCAGCATCTTTTCATTTGTTCTGCGTCTCACAAACGTTCTTCTTTGTGATCCAAACACCTCAAACTTGGATTCATCCGTCCACAACACTTTTTTCCAGTCTTCCTCTGTCCAATGTCTGTGTTCTTTTGCCCATCTTAATCTTTTTCTTTTATTGGCCAGTCTCAGATATGGCTTTTTCTTTGCCACTCTGCCCTGAAGCCCAAAATCCCGCAGCCGCCTCTTCACTGTAGATGTTGACACTGGTGTTTTGCGGGTACTATTTAATGAAGATGCCAGTTGGGGACCTGTGAGGCGTCTGTTTCTCAAACTAGAGACTCTAATGTGCTTATCTTCTTGCTTAGTTGTGCAACGCGGCCTCCCACTTCTTTTTCTACTCTGGTTAGAGCCTGTTTGTGCTGTCCTCTGAAGGGAGTAGTACACACCGTTGTAGGAAATCTTCAATTTCTTTGCAATTTCTCGCATGGAATAGCCTTCATTTCTAAGAACAAGAATAGACTGTCGAGTTTCAGATGAAAGTTCTCTTTTTCTGGCCATTTTGAGCGTTTAATTGACCCCACAAATGTGATGCTCCAGAAACTCAATCTGCTCACAGGAAGGTCAGTTTTGTAGCTTCTGGAAGGAGCTAGACTGTTTTTAGATGTGTGAACATGATTGCACAAGGGTTTGCTAATCATCAATTAGCCTTCTGAGCCAATGAGCAAACACATTGTATTATTAGAACACTGGAGTGATAGTTGCTGGAAATGGGCCTCTATACACCTATGTAGATATTGCACCAAAAACTAGACATTTGCAGTTAGAATAGTCATTTACCACATTAGCAATGTATAGAGTATATTTGTTTAAAGTTAGGACTAGTTTAAAGTTAGCTTCATTTAAAAGTACAGTGTTTTTCCTTCAAAAATAAGGACATTTCAATGTGACCCCAAACTTTTGAACGGTAGTGTATATATATATATAATTATCTGTGGGGGATTTATTCACTTTCATGTTATTTTTGTCATGGATTATTATTTCACGTGATCTCATGAAGATTTTGGACGCTCTATTGAAATTTTGCGCATCTTTTATTATTTACACATTTTTGGACACTTTTTTGCAAATTTTGCACGTCGTTTAATATATTCACTATTTTTACTCCACGTGGAGTTATTCCTTTTTAGTTTCATTGCTGTTGGTTATCCTATCACAGTGTTTTTTATAGTGATATTTACTTTATTATTTGTGCAAGATCACTTTATACAGATCTACTATGTTTTAGTGTTTTGTGATACACTTTTAGGTTTTGCTGCATTAGACATAATATTTTATCACTTGATTTCTGAAACTTAACTACATTTACTGGTTACTCTCAGTAGTGCGAAAGACACTTCTACTTTTAGACTTTCTGTCCGCCATTTTAGCTGCCGGAGATGTCTCCTGGGTGCTGGGGAAGTATCGTCGTATTTCACCACTGGCTTGAGGTCTGGGAAGCGGTTTCTTTCTGTTCTTTCCCCTGCGCTTCCCAGCCGAGTACATGCCATGGAGTATCAGGGTTTTATTGCTGATATTGAGCTGGGTAGGCCAGGATGAGCCGGAAGCTCCGCAGAAACATGTCCTTACTTGGCCATATCCAGATCACATATATATAATATATACAGTACTGAGATATGATTTTCTTGAGTACCTGTGGCCTGTGCAATATCCCTGAAGCAGACAGGAAACCCCAAACCCTATTGTGGGACTGATACAGTGGCTTTCTCTTGTTTTTGATTATACCAGAGTTATGGACTATTTTGCATTTGTTCTCCAAAGAAAACTGTGTATGTTTTCTAGTGTGCAAGTTCAACAAAGACTGTCAATTTGTAACTTTTTCAAGTGGCTGGCAGTGATCCTTTTTTCCTTTAAGATATATAAAAGTCCAAAAGAGGGGGTTTGCATCATAATCTTTTATTTTAAATTTAAAAATAACAGAACAAATAGCAGCAGTTTCGGGCAGTAAGCCTTCATCAGGCCAGAAGACAGATCTAATACAACAAATAGCATGTTACAATCTTTTTTACAAGGTATCATTCATTTATTAAATTCAAGGGAAACATAATAGCAGTAAAGGGTAAAGAGTAAAATCAAACAGCTGCTACAGTACTCTCATCTTCATTAAGAAACTTCCAATACTTCCAATGTCTACACAAAAAACCTACACATAACAAAAATGTAAAAACAATAAACCAAACAATAAATAACAAAAGTAAAAACAAATCCAATTCAGGATTTAAAACTTACGGGTGCAAGTTATTTAGTTTGTGGTGCCAGAAAACCTCCCTCTTTTTTGGAAGCAATTCCCTATCACTAGTTATGAGCTTAACTGCTCTGGGTTTGCTTCTGTAGGGGTTTAGCGAACTTCAAACAAGTTTGGATACCAAACCAGAAACCCCATTGAAATCAATGGGAGCCAAATCTGTCAAATTAAAAATGTCACTTTCTGGGCTTGACAAGGGGATGTCAAAAAATACCATAAGGGTGGGTACTGTCCTGGGTAACAGGTACCTGTGCAAAAAAAAAAAAAAAAGTAAAAATCCATGCAGCTGGGAACAATAATTTTTTTAACACTGACATTCATGAAGGAAAAAAGTTTTAAAGAGGAACTGCAGTTTGCTCACATAATTTGTAATAAAAACATCTTTGCCATTTTGAAGCTTCCCTCCAACCACTTGCATTTTGTGATATTGTGATTCTGTGCTTGCCAAATATGCTGCAGAAATCTCCCTCTCTGGCTGGCTGTAGCAATTTTAACTGTGGGCAGCTGAAGCTCCTGCCTGTTCACTTCCTGGATTTATACAGACACACAGCTCTGCAGCCCTGCAACTCGGATTGGGCCTCCTATGACTCATCCTCCCTCCCTTCCTGACAAACTCTCACGAGAGTGAGAGAGAGAGAGAGCTTGCATGATGTCATAAGCCTAGGCTTTTCACCAGACAAGAAACAGTAAGTGTATAAGGTATTTATTGGCAGAAAAAAAATGTTTTACTATCCAAAGTTAAAACAACAAGGACAGAAGATTTAATAGATGGAAAGTTGAAAAAATGACTGAAGGTCAGCTTTAAGCTTGCCAGCAAATGACTTTGACATCTGTCACTGACAGCTTCTCTATTTAAAAAAAAAACACAGAGATCCCCCTCCCAAGGTTCTGGTATGTTTTTTGTTTCTGTTTTTTTTTAAAGAAGCTGGCAGCTGGCAATGAATGTAATTTGCTGACAATTTAATTGGTTTAATTTTTTCTTTGTAAATTTATTTTTCTGCTATAGCACACCCTACAGCAAAAATAAAAATAATACACAGGGCCCCTCAAAGACTCTTTGAGTCTGGTATGGATTTTAAAGGGGTATCTCACAAAAAAGAACCAAAAAATGTGAGGTCCCTCAGGAAATCTATAACAGAACAAAATTCATAGATGTACAGCCCTCCTTCTGAAGCATACCAGGCCATATGCCCTCAACATGCAGGATGCCTTGCATGGAGGGACTCTCTGGCAAAGCACCTTGTCCCATTTGTGATAAAGACAAGGGCCTCTTCCCACAGCTTTTGCCCTGTGGTTGTGTCAGTTTGTGGGTGTTATTAGAATCTAGAAGTCCCTTTTAACCATTAAAGTGTTTGTTACCCAAAACAAAAATGGATCCTGTACCCTTAAAGCAGGGGTAGGCAACCTCTGCCCTCCAGCTGTATTGAAACTACAAGTCCTATGAGACATTGCAAGACCCTGAAAATTACAGGCATGACTCCTAGAGGCAGAGGCATTGTGGGATTTGTAGTTTCACCACAGCTGGAGTGCCGAGGTTGCCTACCCCTGTCTTAAAGCATGTGCTTGTGCTGTGTAATTTGGCCCTCTGTATCACCTGAGATATTGTAACTGGCTGATCCTGCCAGTTTCTGCCCTCCCATCTGTAAACTGACCATGATATATGATGGCTGCTGAGCCCAGACACTGGGGTCATTTTACATGCCTCCGTCATCCGCAGCTCTCCTGTCCTCCTCTGTCCTCTCTCCCTCCCTGCCTGTGAGCTCTGTGTATGTGTGAGCTGCCCCTCCCCTCTCCTCCTGCCGCTATTAGTAGTATTGTATTTTCAGCTCTTTAGCTCCACCCTTTGGGCTCCTATTGCTAATTTCGTGTTAGTAGAAGTTTGGTGAGCGTTGATTCGCGCTTTTCTTTTCGTGTTTTTTAATTTAGCGTATTTCAGTTTGCGCTTTTCATTTCGTGCTTTTCAGTTTGTTTCTGAAGGGCCGTTCTTCAACCATACATGTTGCGGAATCGAAGGAGATAATGTGTTATTTCTTTTTGGCCTTGGAGTTATTGCTTTGACATTATTTTTTTGGCTGAATAATGATTTGATTTGGTATATTTTCTATATTTTTGGATGCATAGAATGCACTTTTTGGTTAAGTTCTATTGGCAGATAGCATGTCTATTTTTTTTTTTTTGCACAATAAAAAAATTGTGGAGATTAATACTTGGCTATGTGTTTTACTTCAAATGACAGTTTGGGAGTAAGCAGTTACATTTTAAAAAATACAATGTAAAATTGACAAGGGACACCAACATAGTTGTATCTTTGATCTTAAAAACTAGGGGATAATTGTGTTGTGGTAACTTGCACAAATAAAAAAAAACATAATAGTATTATTCTTGATATCACTAGAAAAAAAAGCCTTTGAAAATTTGTTTGCAATAACTCCATCAGTATCACCAGCAAAACAGCTTCATTATTATCCCATTAAAGAAGAAGAGAATTGTGTGCTGCATTTGGATATTTCATAATTTGCCAAGTCACGAATGTTAATTCTCCATTACAAACGCTAGTTTACAAGACCAACCGCTTCTACTTCCGAGCATGCGTGTTTGTATTTTGGACTTTTGTCCATCGGACTTGTGTACACACGATCGGAAAATCCGACAACACACATTTGTTGGTGGAAAATTTGAAGACATGCTAGCCAACATTTATTGGCGGAAAGTCCGACAACAATTGTCCGATGGAGCATACACACGGTCGGATTTTCTGCTAACAGCCTGACATCCAACATTTCCCATCGGAAAATCTGATCATGTGTACGGGGCTTAAGTGTTTGTGGAAAAGGAAGCATCTAAATACCTTTCCTGTAGATATCTTCAGGTTGGTCGCGTGACTCCCAGCCTATCTTCTCAACCCCATCTAAGGGCTACAGATGGAGGAGCCAAGCAGCCAGCACAGCAGTCACATGGCCTCCCGGCTGACGTCAAAGGTTTCTCCCATTGTAGCCCTGGATCGGAGTAGAAGAGCGGCCGGGAGTCAAGTGACTGGCCTGAAGATATCTGTAAAAATGGCATTTAGACACTTTGTTTTCCACAAACACGTACACTGCATGTTTGTCAGAAACCATGAATCAGACTGAGACAGAAGTACAGTTAAATCACACTTGTTTAATGATAATAAAAAAAGGTAAACAGAGTAAACATAGTCAAAACATAGCCAGAGTTCAGGAACCAGAACAGATAGTCAGACAAACCAAAACATCAGGGAGCCAGAGATGAGCGTAGTAGAACAGCAAGCAGGACCTGGAGCCAGAAGGAATGTCAGCCAAGCAAGTCTTTAACAGGAACACAGGAGAGCATCTCTAGAGATGTGACCAAGGTGAAGGCAGAGATCATCTGGGCTGGATGGCTTAAGTAATCAGGAGTGACGAGCAGGATATCATCAACAGGTGAGTCACTGTGGAGAGATAGGAGCTGGCAATTAGCCGACAGCTGAGCGGCCTTCTTAGAGAAGGAAGGGCTTAGCCCAGCCCTGAGAGTACCCCATCCTCAATGACCCTTCCCCCTCGGAGGACTACCAGGCTTAAGGGAAAGACATCTATGGAAATCACGGAGGAGGACAGGGGCATGTAAGTCCGAGGATGAGACCGAAGAGCGTTCCTCCGGACCGTACCCTTTCCAATGCACCAGGTACTGTATGCACCCACGGAACTTACGGAAGTCAACAATGGACTGTACTTCATACTTCTCATGGTTCTCAACATGTACAGGGTAAGGACAAGGCACCGAGGTGGTAAGGCGGTTGCAGACCAAAGGTTTTAATAAGGAGACATTAAATACTTTTGAGATACACATATTAGAAGGAAGGTCTAATGTGAAAGCCACTGGCTTAATCCTGCAAAGGATACGGAAAGGCCCAATAAACCGAGGTGCAAACTTCAGAAAGAGAACACGAAGTCAGAGTTGTGAGATGGCAACCAGACCCTGTCCCCAACTTGGTAGGAAGGCACAGGCAGGTGTCTGCGGTCAGCATGGAGTCTGTACCTATCATAAGCATGTCGCAAAGTCTCCTGGACTTGTGCCCAAGTGGAACAAAGACCACAGAGATGCTCCTGTAACGCAGGAATATTCTGTGGAACAAACGAGTCAGGCAACATGGAAGGTTGGAAACCATAGTTCGCCATAAATGGGGACAATCGGGAAGCAGAATTCAAGGCACTATTGTGAGCAAACTCCACCCACGGTAAGAGGTCTGACCAGTTGTTATGATGGTCATAAATATAGCAACGTAGGAAATGCTCCAAGGACTGATTGGCTCGTTCTGTAGTCCCATTAGACTGTGGATGATACGCAGAGGAGAAAGCAAGCTGAATTCCCAACTGTGCACAAAAGGCTCACCAGAACCGAGACACAAACTGACTACCCCTGTCTGAGTCAATCACCTTGGGTAGCCCATGTAAGCGAAAGATCTACTGAGCAAAAATGGAAGCCAGTTCCTTATAAGTGGGCAACTTCTTAAGTGGAATACAATGGGACATTTTCAAGAACAGGTCAACCACCATAAGGATAACTGTGTTGCCCTGGGAGTTGGGCAACTCCACAATGAAATCCATAGACAGGTGGGTCCAGGGCCTTTCTCCATCGGGTATGGGTTGTAGGAGGCCCACTGGAAGGTGTCCTGGAGTCTTACTCTGAGCAAACAAAGAACAGGCAGCTACAAAGGCGGTTACATCAGCACATAGAGTAGGCCAACAGAATTGTTGGGAAATGGCCCAAAAGAGTTGATTATTCCCAGGGTGGCCAGCAGCCTTGGAAGAATCATAAGTCTAGAGCACGGCAGTATGGAGATTTTCTGGGACAAAGCAGCGGTCACAAGGTTTCTCAGGAGGAGCATCGACCTGAGAGGCAAGAATTTTGTCACCCAAAAGAGAAGTGAGACTGGTGCAAACCATAGCCAGAATACGATCAGGAGGAATCACAGGAAACGGAACAGACTCCATCTTGGAATTGGAGGAAAATTGTTGTGACAAAGCGTCAGCCCTTACATTCTTAGTACCGGGTAAAAATGAGACAATGTAACTGAAACTAGACAAGAAAAGAGCCCATCGTGCCCTTCTGGGAGAGAGGCGTTTAGCCTCAGACAATGATGTGAGATTCTTATGGTCAGTAAGAATGAGAACCGGAACAGCGGTACCTTTGAGGAGATGTCTCCCTTCTTTCAGGGCTAAAATGATTGCTAAAAGCTCTCTGTCACCAATCTCATAATGGCACTCCCCAGGTGACAATTTTTTGGAACAGTAGCCACAAGGATGCATAGTGCTCTCAGAGGTAGGACGTTGAGACAGAAGGGCGCAAACTCCAGTCTCAGAAGCATCAACCTCAAGGATAAAAGGTAACATAGGATCAGGATGTGCCAACACAGGAGCAGAAATAAAGGCACCCTTGAGACTCTCAAAGGCATTAACGGACTCCGGAGACCAAGTCTGTGGGTTACCGTACTTTCTATTCATATCAGTCAGGGGCTTGACCAGCGACGAGAAGTTATGAATAAACTTCCGATAATAGTTGGCAAAGCCAAGAAAACACTGCAGATGACATATACCCACGGGTCGAGGCCATTGTAGGACTGCTGAAAGTTTCTCTGGGTCCATTGAAAAACCAGCAGTGGAAGTGACATAACCCAGGAATTTAACCTGTTCATGATGGAATTCGCACTTCTCCAATTTACAATAGAGATTGTTCTCTCTTAGTTTCTGAAGTACACAACAGACATCTGTGTGGTGGTTCTCCAGGGACTTGGAAAATATGAGGATATTGTCGCAATAAACCACCACACATAACTGCAACAAATCTCAGAGGACATCATTAATAAGTTCTTGGACAACTGCCGGGGCGTTACAAAGGAAAAAAGGCATTACGAGGTACTCATAATGGCCTGTTCTGGTATTAAACACAGTTTTCCACTCGTCGCCCTCCTTAATCCACACGAGATTGTATGCCCCTCTCAAATCAAGCTTTGTGAAAACCGTTGCTCCCTTGAAGCGGTCAAATAACTCCGTAATCAACATAATTGGATAGCCAATCTTAATCGTGAAATAATTGAGAGCCCTATAATCAATAAAAGGTCTCAGTTCACCACTCTTCTTCTCCACAAAGAAGAAACCAGCAGGAGATGAGGATTTGTGGATGAAACCTCAAGAAAGTGTGTCTGCAACATACTCCTCCATGGCCTTATCCTCCAAGACCGACAAAGGGTAAACTCGGCCACGAGGGGGTATGGCACCAGGTTGAAGGTCAATTGTGCAATCATTCAACCGGGGTGGAGGCAAACTACCGGCTTTACCTTTGTCAAAGACATCGCTAAAACCACGGTACTCCTCTGGCAGGGAAGAGAGTGAGGAGGTGCACAAAACCTTGGCTACCTTCTGGAAGCCTGCACAGAGACTGGAGCAGCAGCAGGCACAGCCTGCAACACAGGTTGTTCCGGAGCAGCCACAGTGGGAGATTTCAGATGCGCCGTGTAACTCAGGAGCTTTTGTAACGCCATGGCAAACTGACCCATGCGGTGATCCTGCTCATCCAATCTGGAAAAAATATTACCAACAAGTGGATTAACTGCATCTTCTGAATTCATGGCCTTCGCCTACTGTCAGAAACCATGAATCAGACTGAGGCAGAAGTACGGTTAAATCACACTTATTTCATAATAATAAAAAAGGTAAACAGAATAAACGTAGTCAAAACATAGCCAGAGTTCAAGAACCGGAACAGATAGTCAGACAAGCCAAAACATCAGGGAGCCAGAGATGAACGTAGTAGAACAGCAAGCAGGATCTGGAGCCAGAAGGAATGTCAGGCAAGCAAGTCTTTAACAGAAACACAGGAGAGCGTCTATAGAGATGTGACCAAGGCGAAGGCAGAGATCATCTGGACTGGTTGGCTTAAGTAGGCAGTACTGACGAGCAGGATATCATCAACAGGTGAGTCACTGTGGAGAGATAGGAGCTGGCAATTAGCCGACAGCTGAGCGGCCAGCTTAGAGAAGGAAGGGCTTAGCCCAGCCCTGACAGTGTTACAGCTGGATAAAAGAGATTGGCTGGCAGCTGGCATGCAGTGTAAGATTACAAACACTTTAAGGAAGCACTCAGATACCCACCCACTATATGAATAAGCAAACACCACCACTCATTCACAAACAACATGTTGTAACATAGAACTAAAGACACTCAAATGTTTGGCACGTCCTTTATTAAAAAAATAAACATCTCCAAAAAAGCCCCTAAGTCCATCGTCAATCACTCTGTAGGTTTCACATATACATTAAGTCACTCCATAGACAACCCTACTGAATATACACCCTTGTATCCAAAAGATGAATAGATATCTGATCAAAGGTGATGTTAAACTACAGTTTGGGGACAACATGATTTTAACATTCATGAAATATTATTAATGTTTCCAAATCATCTTGCCGCACTACAAAATATCATTGATTAACCTCATCCATAATAGGCAGCATTTTTGATAAACAGAAAAAAACATTTGTGCCATGGACATATGACTGTACACATGACACATGAATCTGATTTTCCCTCTCCTGCTGCCCTCTCCCATGGTGGAGGTAGTGTTGGAATCCTCCTATCCCCTAAAAGCACTTTTCAGGTTCCTCATCCACCTCCCTCTCTGTTCCTCTCCTCATTTGAAGCTCACTGTATTTGTCTGTATTTTCCAGTTTTGTTGAAAATTGCTGTAATCTATTGTCCTCCTGGACCGGTATCAAGCTTCCCTGACGACTTCTCTCCCGTCAACTCTTTTCTACCTTTAATGCTCTACTTTGTCCTCCATTACCTCCACCCACTAACTTACTCACTGCCAAGGAGATTTCTAATCACTTTAAAAATAAGATTGATACAATTTGTAATGAGATCTCCACTGTTCAGATATCTCCCTCACCCTACACTCCTTGTCCTCCGTCACAATCAATACTTCCTTTGTTTAACCCAGCTACTATAGAGGAAGTCACTAAACTTTTTTATAATGCCCACCTAATCTCCTGCCCCCTGGACCCTGTTCCTTCTCAAATACTACGGTTACCCTCTGGCTCTCTCTTACACTCTTTAACTCACATATTCAATCTCTCCCTCTCTACTAGCATCTTCTCCAACCCTTTAAAACATACACCAGTCAATCCCATACCACAAAAGGCCTCACTGGAACCCAACAATCTTAACAAACTAAGACCCATCTCCTTACTCCTTTTTGCCTCCAAACTCCTTGAACATCTAGTCTACAACTGGCTGAGTTACCACCTCATTCAGAATAACCTTCTTGATCCCCTTAAGTCTGGATTTCCCCCGCAACACTCCACACAAACTGCTCTCCTAAAACTCACAAATGACTTACTAACAGGTAAAACAATGGTCACTATTCCGTACTCTTACTCTTGGACCTCTACGCTGCCTTTGATACAGTTGACCACCCCCTCCTCCTCAAAAAACTTGATTTGCTTGATCTCCCTGGCTGTGCTCTCCATTGGTTCGAATCTTACCTATCTCACCACACCTTCAGTGTCATCTACAACTTTATTTCCTCTTCTCCTACTCCTCTTACCATTGGGGTCTCCCAAGGTTCTGTCCTTTGACCTCTCTTATTCTCAATCTACACCTCCTCCCTGGATCAGTTGATAGCCTCCCATGGCTTCCAGTAACATTTCTATGCTGACACCCAAATCTATCTCGCTACCCCTCAGCTTACCCCATCAATCTCCTTACGCATCATTGATTTACTAACAGACATATCAGCCTGGATGTCTTACCACTTTCTCAATCTAACTAAAACCAAGCTCATAATATTTCTTCCCACATGTGCCCTTTCCTCTGACTTCTCTGTCAAGATCAATGGCACAACTATCAGTCCATCCCCATATCCCAGGGTGCTAGGGGTAACCCTGGACTCTGAACTGTCCTTTCAAAGCCAAATCCAATATTTGCCCAAATCATGCCACCTTAACTTCTGCAACATCTTAAGAATATGTCCTTTTTTAACCAATGACACCGCCAAGCTTCTAATACACTGTCTGGTTATCTCTTGTCTCGACTACTGAAACATCCTCCTCATTGGATTACCTTTACATAGGCTATCCCCCTTCAGTCCATCATGAATGCTGCTGCAAGTCCCATCCACCTTACCAATCGTTCAGTCTCATCCACCCCTCTCTGCCAATCCCTCCACTGGCTTCCACTCACCCAACAAATAAAATTCATAGTACTAACAATAACTTACAAAGCCATCCACAACTCTGCCCCCAGCTACATCACTAGCCTGATCTCAAAATATCAACCAAGCCACTCTCTTCAGTCCTCCCAAGACCTCCTGCTCTCTAGCTCCCTTGTCACCTCCTCCCATGCTCGCCTCCAGGATTTCTCCAGAGCTTCTCTCATCCTTTGGAACTCCGTACCCCAATCTGTTCCAACTGTCTCCTAATCTATCCATCTTTAGATGATTCCTGAAAACCCTTCTCTTTAAAGAAGCCTATTCTGCTTCTAACTAACACACTGTTTTAATTTCAGCTCATCCCTCACATCTATTACCTTTTGTATCAATTGTCCCTTCCTCTTAGATTGTAAGCTCCAATGAGCAGGGCTCTCTAATTCCTCTTGTACCAAATTGTATTGTAACTGTAATGCCTGCCTTCATTTTGTAAAGTACCGAGCAAACTGTTGGCACTATATAAATCCTGTATAATAATAATAATAATATTAAAGACACCAGTATGGACATAATTTAATAAAAAAAAACTGTGATAAGGGAAAACAAATTAATTTTATCCTTGAAGTGACCAGCCTTCCCGGTGTATTAATAAGAGAATTGTGTGTCTTGGGAAGCAGACACATAATGTATAATCTATAGTGTAATCTATAGTGTTACAGGATGATAGACCTGCAAAAAGGTACTAGCATATTTATCATTAATACATCTGGCTAGAGCTTTTTCACAACCTGTGCAAACTTTTATTGAATAAAAAAAAATCACAATTCACAGAAAGCATATGATCTACATTTACCTCTATTAATTGTGATATCATCTCTGTGCAATGTTGTTCAGCAGCACCCATCCCCACCGTGCATCCATTATAAGCCGGATTCATAATGACATCTTTCTTCTGTGATAGAGATCTTAACACAAAACATTGTTCTAAAGACAAATTGTTAGGGACACGGTCAGTTTCTATTAAATTCATACAGATGGGGTCAAACGATTTATAACCAAATGGCCTGTGCGGACTTTGTCAGATCATTGAGACAGTCTGTTGTTACTGTTTTGGGTCACAGGAATAGTAATAGTTAGCTGTTTGTCATGATTTCACTTTTCAAATATAAATAAGGGTGTATTTTCCATCTTCATTAGAGTTATCCTATCAAAAAGTAAAAAAGAAACAAAAAACAATAACACCTGTTTGAGCTAATTTGTCATCTGCATGATCAAATGTCCATGTGTCCTTTGTTATGTGGGTGGGCTGACACAACACGTAAAGGAGAGGATTGCTAGGAATAAGTATGGCATTTGGGACAATCACACAGAACAAACTTTAGGGAAATGCTTTATTGCAAAAACATTTTCATAACTGCAGACTTTTTTTTATCAATGAGGTTAGAAACATATTGTCATCTCCTTATCCCAAAACACAAAAAAATCCTTGATGCGTGGATTGTTTTTCACAGCAAAATATGTTACTTTTAGTAAGTATCTGTAGATGGTACAGATGATTGGTTCCTGGGCCTTACATAGCAATGTATTTTCTCAAAACAAAGATTATTATTTTTTTTTTTAGTTAATCATATTTTATTAAATTTCAAGTTGCATATACAAGTATTATTAATACAATTTCACTACCAATAAGTAATGAACATAGATTTCAAATAATAATATTCCAGGAGTTGGTGTCCAAAACATTTTTTTTTTTTTATTTCAATCTTTTTTATTGAAAAAAACAAATGATTTACAAAAGGTATAACATTATACACACTTCTTTTGTATTGTATGAGTAACATTCAAGCTTTAGACATTGCGATTATCAAGGTGAACAATCTGTATAATAATAGGGATATACAATTTGCATTCGATATACAGGCCTGTCAACTGGCATGGTCCCCGAGATCCTTCACAATGGTCTCCCCAACCGAGCCAGCTGACTCCTGTCTTACAAATAATCCTTTCGATTCTTTGTCCATTCAAATGTTTCAAAAGTATTGTTGAAGTTTGTGTATGTATTAAAGAAATTGTTTAATTCTGTAATAATTTTATTAATAACTTTTATGTGGTAACAGATAGCTTAAAAGGAAGTAAAAGTTAAAAAAAATAAAAGTGAAGTAGAGAAGAAAAGAAAAGAAAAGCAATCAGTCAGTTCGTGTAGCAAATCCTCATAGTAATGCAAAATTATCAGCTTGTTAATCCACTTTTCCTTTGGAGTACCATTTGTGCCATGGAGCCCACTATTCAGATACCGTGTCGTATTTCCCCCTAGCTGAGTAATATAACATCTCATATGTACCATGTGTATGGACACATGTTATTACTTCTGCTATTGTTGGCAGCTCTGTGTCTTTCCAGTGTCTGAGAATGGTTAGTCTGGTAGCTAGTATAATGTGGGATATTATCGTTCTGTGGTGAGGTGATATGGACTCTAGTTCTAGTGATAGAATGGCCATTCCTGGTGTAAGTGTGAAGCTCATTTGTATAATATTGCATATGATGTTTTCGACTTGAGCCCACATTTTTGTCAGTTTTGGACAAATCCATAACATATGTATCAGTGTACCAGATCCCCCACACAACCTCCAACATGTCGGTGAGGTATTTTGGAGGAATTTGGATATGCGATTTGGGGTCAAATACCATCTAAGGAGAATTTTTTGTTGTATTTCCAGCAGATTTGTGCTTTTAGTAGATAGGTAGGTAAGTTTGAATGATTTCCTCCATTGATCTATTGGATATTCCACCCCCAGGTCTCTTTCCCATGCTGTCATAGAGTTTGTCTTTACACACGTGTTCTTCTCTTGAAGCCCTGAGTAGAGGATTGATATTCCTTTATGTATTATCAGGGTATGTGAGCAGTAATTAGTTATTTGTTTGGGTAGTATTGTAAGTATATGAGGGTTTTTCTTAAGAATTTGCGATATTTGTATGTGTTTATATTGTTCTGTGTTTGTGAGATGGAATTCAGATTTTAATGCGTGGAATGATTTAATGGAGGTAGTATAAAATGAAAAGATCATAAGCTAAGAAGAAATATGCTCAAGGGAAATTGGGAATAATGCATGGTGCTATAAATACATTAGTCAGTGATGCCGGAGGGGCAGGGTGGGGGGGGGGCGGGGGTGGTGGGTGGACAGGCACGGGAAACTCCCAACACAGGGGGGAGTATCGGATTCAGTGACACTCATTCCGTGCTCAACCTCCAGGGGGACAACCGAGGGGCCGGGAGGTGTCGGTGGGGCCACGGTTAGCTAGGACATGGGTAGGCCTGTTACCCCCAAGTGGGTATCAATGCAAGGGGGGTGGGGGGTTTGGGGGGGTATGGCGGCAGAGGAAGAGGACGGTGGGTGGTTGTGGTAGGGAAAGGCGGGGGGCGGGAGGTTTGTATTCACCCCATCATCTCCCACTCCTTAGATCCTCAAGGAAAGGTAAATCTCCCCTTTTGGCCCTAAAAAAGAGATGTCTAGGGTAAATATAATATCATACAACGTAACAGGACTTAACTACCCCATTAAATGTGCAAACATAATGGGTGAGTTGAAATTCCTGAAAGCAGATGTGGTTCTCCTACAGGAGACGCACCTCTTCTTGGGTAAGAGCCAGAATATTTTTTCCAGGGACTTCCCGACTTGGTACTACGGGGACTCCCCAACTAGGGGTTCAAAAGGAGTGGCGATTGGGTTTGCCAAGCAAGTATCATTCAAATTAGAGGAGAGAATGACAGACACTGAGGGGCATTTTTTATCTCTTAGAGGTAAAGTAAACGGGCTAGAGTGCTCATTGGCGAATGTATACAGCCCGAATAAAGATTCTAGTAGATACCTCCTGAGTACCCTCGCAAAGTTCGAGGAATTCAGGAAAGGGCGCGCCATAATAGCAGGTGATTTCAACCTGTGCTTGGAACCAGCCAAGGATAGTACCTCACTTGCATGGGGGACAGGTGGGGCGTGGTTGAACAAAATAAAAAAGAAGTTGCATCAATGCCAACTGGTGGATGTGTGGAGGTTGCAACATTACAACCAAAGAGACTACACATTCTGCTCCCCCGTGCATATGACGTACTCTAGATTGGACTTCTTCCTCGTGGACCATTGCCTCCTTGAGGAGGTCGCAACCATGACTTTTTCTGACCATGCGCATATTAGTCTACAGCTAAATGTAGGTAGACGGAAAAATTGGTTTAATAATTGGAGATTAGATGAGGATCTCTTTCATGACAGTGTCATTGACAAGCGAATTAAAGATGAGCTGGAATTCTATTTTAAAATGAATGTGTGGGAGGCACACAAAGCATATATTAGAGGTATCTTTGTGAAGGTAGGTTCCGAGGAAAAGAGAAGAAAGGAGAAAGACAAAATTGCCCTGACGAAAGAAATCCATGATCTCGAACAATCACACAAGCAAACGGGGGATAAGAGGGTATTAGCTGATCTACTAAGAAGGAGAGAGGCTATGCGGATCTTAATTGAACAAGAAACCCGAAAACTCTTTAACCTAGTAAAAAAGAAAGATATATAGGGGGCAATAGACCCAGTAGAGTTCTGGCAAAGGCCCTGAGAAAAAAGAAAAACTCCAACTACATTGAAAAAATTAAAACAAGGACAGGAGAATTTAGATATGCAGACAAAGATATTGCGACAATCTTTCAAGAATATTTTGGGGAGCGGTATGCCATCAATAAAAACTACTCCCAAGTGGAGAGGGAACAAAAACGAGAAAAGATCAAAAGCTACATAAAAGAGAGTGGGTTGGTTAAAATTACGGAAATCGACCAAAGTAACTTAGAGGCCCCCATAACGGAAGAAGAAATAAGAAGGGCTCCTCAGGATACGCCTGTTGGCAAAAGTCCAGGTCCCGATGGGCTTACAATCCTATATTACAAAAAATACCAGGATTACTTAATCCCCAAAATGTGCTCATATATGAATGAAATCGGGGAAAAAGGGGAAATGAGGGGAGAAGCCTTGGAAGCCAACATAGTCTTAATTCTCAAAGAGGATAAAGACAGTACTTTATGCTCCAGCTACAGACCCATATCGCTTTTAAACGTTGATACGAAATTATTTGCCAAAGTGCTGAAGACTGAAACAAATAATAAATAAGATCATACACCCAGACCAAGTCAGGTTCATCCCGGGAAGAGGGGGGCGGCATAAAATTATTAAAACTCTACTAGTGGTACAGAAAATTAAAGAGAGTGGAGCCCCAGGTCTACTACTGTAAGTGGATGCTGAAAAAGCATTTGACAGAGTAGACTGGGGCTTCATAATAGGTACACTAGAAGAGATAGGATTTCAGGATAGAATCCTTAGATGGATAAAAGCACTGTACTTCCGACCTACAGCAAGAGTGAGGGTTAACGGTTCTCTTTCGGCGGCGTTTGAAATGTTCAACGGCACGAGACGGGGGTGCCCACTTTCTCCGCTGTTATTCGTGCTGACTCTGGAACCCCTGCTCTCTAGGATTAGGGCTAATCCGGATATCTGTGGTGTTAAAATCGGTAAAGACGAGTATAAATTGGCTGCTTTTGCGGACGATATCCTGCTATTTGTTACACGTCCAAGGATAACCCTCCCGAATATTGTCGCCACACTAATAGAATATGGGAAACTTTCCAATTTTAAGACTAATCCAACTAAATCGGAAATGCTTGGTATCAATAACAGCAAACTTAGAGATTTCTCATACCAAAAACATTTCCCATTTATTTGGGGGAATAAAGAACTCAACTACTTAGGGGTCAAAATTACCACATCAAAAGAGACGCTGTTTCAGGCAAATTTTTATGTCCCTTCTCAATCAGATAAAACAAGAACTAAATAGAATAACACGCGGTCAGTTATCCTGGGCAGGGAGAATCAACATATATAAAATGGTAATACTGCCTAAAATTACATACAAAATGCAGATGCTCCCAATAACTCTTCCACAAGCATACCTCAGAAGCTTACACACAATGTTTCTAAAATGTATTTGGAGAGGAAAAAAAACACGTTTAAAAGTCACACAATTGATTAAAGAGAAGGGTAAGGGGGATGGGGAGCACCAGACATTTGTAAGTATTACGAGGCCATAGCCTTGGCACGGGTAATAGATTGGGTTAAAAATAATGTAGAAAAACACTGGGTAAAAATGGAAAATATAATTAGTGAAACTAAATTGAACAAAATAGTATGGATACCACCTCACTTTAGAAAATTTAGTGCTGAAACACAAGACATCTCAAGACACGCCCTTAAAATTTGGGACACATTACACAAAAGAGAGCACTTAAGGACTCTGAATATTTTGCACCGGGGAAGGAGGAGTGGTTTGGAAGGTGGATTTTGGAGGAAAACGCTCAATTAAAAGATGTAATGCGTCAGGATAAAATTTGCTCATTTCAGGAACTTAAAGTCAGGGAAAATTTGCTAGTTATTGACCCATGGCGGTATAACCAACTGAGTCATTTTATTGACTCTCTCCCACAGCCAATTAGAGCGGCAGACAACTTACTCCCATTGGAGAAAATATGCACGGAAACCAACAAGAGGGGGGGTTCTCTAAGACCTACAAAGTTTTAATAGAGCTGGGGAACACAGAAGTCCAAGCATACATAAGGAGGTGGGAGAAGGAACTGGATAGTAAGCTTACAGACCCAGAAGTGTGGCTGATACTGAGGAGAGTGAACGCCACTTCGGTTAACTGCAAAATGATGGAGCTGAACTATAAGTGTTTAGCGAGAATGTACATGACCCCCGATCGTGTGCATAAATGCCAGAAGGAAACCTCGCAACTTTGTTGGAGGGGTGCAAAGAAATAGGGTCAATGGCCCATATATGGTGTTCGTGCCCGGAAATCAAAAAATTCTGGGCGGAGTTAAGGGGAATTATTAAAGAAATCACTAGTATAGACATCGCTGATGACCCCTGGGAATGTCTATTTCATAAGAGCGAAATGCCCACAAAAACCTACCTGAAAACGCTACTTCCACAGCTCACTGATGCGGCCAAAAGTCTTATTCCCAGGTATTGGCAAAAGAAAGGAAGACCCATGTTGAGTGAATGGTTCAACAAAATCAACGAAATCCAAAGCCTAGAATATCTTAGATTTAGCGAGGGGACTAAAATGGAGATATTTGAGATGAAGTGGAAAGCTTGGGGGGAGTTTAAGGACTCACTTAGAGCGACGGAGGTATGGGCTAGCTAGCGTAGGGTATAGGACTTCGACTGACAGTAACAAGCAGGTTAGGGGTGTCGTGTAGACATTGGGGTAGACAAGAGGAGAATGGAGCGGGAGTGGGAAAGGGAGGGTGAAATAAGGGAGGGGGGTCTGGGGGTAGGGAGGCAGCGGGTGGGGGGAGTGTTCTAGGTTGGAGTAAAGGAGGGTTTTATAGTGCATATATATATCTCAGCGACATACTTGTTTTGTAAAAACGCAGATAAAAACTGCCACTATGATTTTCCCAAAACCCTACACCTAACCCACTGCAAGAGGACTGGAAAGTGGTCTCTCGCAAACGCGCCTCAAGGAAAGCTACTGGTGGAAGTGGCTAAAGCACTAACGTTAAGCAAAAATCAATTCTCTCCGGACAACAGGGGTCAAATAATTGATCACCCTGTTCACCTCCAGTTATTTGAAGCAGTTACATCTGCCTTTGGATCAGTTTATGGATCCCCTTCTTATTGAATTTACATACAGTTTAATAACATTCTTTTTTTTCTCAACGCTTTTATTTTTTACCATATGTTTGAAGCACGTCATCCAGCAGCGCACATTCATCCTTATCCAGATGAAGACGGCACAAGCGACACCTACGTGATCTACTACAGCCAAAGTGAGTACCCACTCCACATAAAACATCAGACAACACAACCACCCACAAATGCCCATTAAGTGTTTATCTATAAATGCTAGGGGTCTTAACCACCCCGCGAAGAGACTCTCCATGTGGAAAGAGGCTACAACACACAAGGCAGACGTATTATGTGTGCAAGAGACCCACTTTCAACTCACAAAAGCTCCCAGCTGCTCACACAAAGACTACCCACATGTATATATGGCATGTACACCAGAGAAGAAAAAAGCCGGAGTATTGATAGCACTTAGGAACACTGTCTCATTTCAACAAAAGGACATTGTCCTGGATCCCAATGGCCGATACATCATTCTGAAGGGAGACATCAACTCAAAACCGTATACACTAGTCTCCCTTTATGCACCGAATACACATCAAACCCGCTTCATCAACAGACTTTTCAAGAAACTACAAAACCATATATACGGGAATCTTATTATCTGTGGTGACTTTAACCTCATTATAGATCCCAAAATGGATACGTCTGCTTCAAAACCACACAGCTCCTCTTACCTGAGCAAAACAATCCACCAAGCAGAACTGTACGATGTATGGAGATGTAAGAACGCGAACGCGAGAGACTATACTTTTTTTCCCACAGGCATTGCTCGTACTCTCGCATTGACCTATTCTTGACAGACAAGTGGCTGTTACAGAATATCTCCTGTGCGAAGATACATGACATAACATGGTCTGACCATGCTGCTATCACTATCACCATAGATGATCAGGTTGTCTCCTCCTCCTCACCCATCTGGCGTAGCAATATAAGATTATTACAAGATCCCCAAACCTCAACAAAGATCTCCCAACACATCAAAGAATTTTTTCAAAACAATATAGATTCTGTTGAAAACCCCTTCACCCTATGGAACGCCCACAAGGCATACATGAGAGGCATTCTCATACAAATAGGAGCAAGGGAAAAAAAGAGACGTAATGCCCATATTGACTCAATCTTAAAAAATATCCATACTTTAGGAGAACAAAATAAACAAAAACCTAATGCAATTCTTACCCAGAAAATATCAGCTCTCAGAGATGACCTCAGAAATAGCCTATCTCAACAATATGACTATCACCTTAGACGTCTGAAACTACAGTCCTATGCCAATGCCAATAGGGCGGGCAAATACTTAGCCAACAGATTAAAAGCAGTAAAATCCAAAACGAGAATAGCTCATCTAATACACCCCACCCTCAAACACAAAGTCACAAACCCGCAAGACATAGCTAATCAGTTCGCTGACTACTACAGCAATCTATACAACATTAAAGACGACCCCTCCACATGCCAACCCACCCACGACGACATCCACAACTTCCTCCAAACATTAAAACTACCATCATTAACGGAATCCCAACTCCTTACATTAAATTCCCCATTCCCTACAGCTGAAATTGCCGCTACCATAGAAACACTGCCAAATGGCAAATCACCCGGACCTGACGGGTTTTCCAATGAATATTTCAAAAAATTCAAGCCATGCCTAGTACCGCACCTACAATCAGTCTTTACTAAAGCAGCAACTACAGCAACATTCCCCCCAGAGATGCTACAAGCGTACATAGTTACCTTACCCAAACCAGGTAAAGACCCCATTACGCCATCCAATTTCCGCCCAATATCTCTTTTAAATTCCGACATTAAGATCTACGCCAAACTAATAACTAGAAGATTAACTACCTATATTCCATCATTAATCCAAAAAGACCAGATGGGCTTCGTGAGGGGGAGGCAAACCTCAGATGCTACGAGGAGAATAATTAACATCATTCATCATGCCGAATTGACGAAAACGCCTTCTCTGCTGCTCTCCATAGACGCAGAGAAGGCGTTTGATAGAGTGAACTGGAAATATATGTCAATGACTTTATCTAAATATGGTTTTAGTGGTAACATGCTGAATGCGATTCTGGCCTTGTATTCCTGTCCTTCGGCCCGGGTATACACGTCCAGTATGCTTTCCACTCCCTTCCAAATATCCAACGGAACCCGCCAAGGTTGTCCCCTATCCCCGACAATTTTTAACCTCATGATCGAACCCTTGGCGGAGGCCATCAGATCACGTGCAGGTGTAACGGGTTTTCAATTTGGAGCCACCACACACCTTATCAACTTGTTCGCTGACGACGTGATACTATTCTTGACAAATCCACGTACATCACTCCCCACAGCACATGAGATACTAACTTCCTTTGGGAATGTATCATACTATAAGGTGAACTGCTCCAAATCCCTCATTCTGGACCTTGGTGTAACCCCCAAAGACCGTACCACGTTACAACACTCACTTCCATACACTTGGAGTTCCAAAGGAATATCATACCTAGGCATTACACTCACTAACCACACCAGATCCCTAATTGATGCTAATTTGAAACCCCTTATAACCAAATTAACGACTCAAGTCACCAACATAGCCAAACACGAAATATCTTGGTTGGGTAGGCTAGCAGCACTTAAAATGTTAATCCTCCCCCAAATCCTATACACCTTTAGGGTACTCCCGATCACCATCCCAGAACACTATCTCAAATCCCTTTCTAGTCTCCAATGGAAACTCCTGTGGGGTACAAAGAAAGCAAGATGCTCACAAGCCACACTAATTCCTCACAAAAGAGCAGGAGGGGCGGGACTAATAGATGTTCACGATTACATGTGGGCAACTAGGTTAGACCAAATCAAATACTGGTTTTCCCCCAATGAAGTACCACTGTGGGTAGAGATTGAAAAAACCTTAGCCCCTATACAAGACCTACCATCGATCCTAATAGGTGATAGCTGGATACCCTGGAACCTCAAGAAGTTGCCTCCCACTATCAGCATCTCAATCAAAGCCTGGAGATTCCTTTTATCACGACATGGTTCTGATCATAGAAAATTAGATTATAAACTCCCATTAAGTATAGTCGAAGCTAATATACCAATGATATCCCTGAAAAACTTCCCTTCGCAACAGGTTAATAATGTACAAGACTTGTACCACAACAAGACACCCAAATCCGCAGCCTGCCTAATGAAAGACCACAACATGCCACATAATATGCTCTTTACATGCTTACGGGTAGCTCACCTAACACACAAACACCCGTGGAACGATATCCACCTGCCAACCCCTGTATGGCAACACCTAACCCAAGGATCACTCCATAACAAGGGAATATCCCTATACTACAATTTGCTTCAGGGAAAAACGAAATTTCAAAAATCCAAAACACACTTTAGGTGGGATAGGGATATGAAAACTTCAATATCCGACAAACAATGGCAATTTGCGTTCAAGACCATACAAACTGCATCACACTGCACCACACACTGGGAAACATCCCTCAAGGTAATCCACCGCTGGCAATATACTCCCTCTAGGCTCTCAAAAATGTTTCCCAACACCTCACCTTTATGTTGGAGAGAATGTGGACAAAAAGGACATCTTCTCCATATGTTCTGGGAATGCCCTAATGTCACCAGCTTCTGGAACAACATCTTTAAACTTTTGGGGGAAATTACAGGCGTTCTCACACCCCCTGACCCCAAATTAGCTATACTACTAATTGGACTAGAAGGATTCCCTTACTCGGTGAGACATGTAGTAACACACATTTTATTGGTTGCTAGGTCCCTAATACTCAGTAACTGGAAAAGTGCTCCAACACTTAATATAACGGATGTGACTAGAAAGGTCCAACAACACTATATTTTCGAACGACTTATAGCAATTAACTCGCTAAGATGTGAAACTTTTGATAAATTATGGGAAACATGGACTGACAAATATCATTATACCTAAACTACTGTATACATAACCTGAAGATACAATATATGAATGCTCTGGATAAGTGCTTCTCTCCTATGTTTCCTTAAACTTCTTTATGCTTCTTTTTATTTTTATTATTGTTTACCCTACTATTCCCCTATTATCATTTGTGTAATATTTTATTTTGTGTATTATTATTGTTTAACCTTTGTGATCACTCTTAAAATCAATAAAAATCTTAAATAAAAAAAAAAAAAAAAAAAAACTTGATATTGTCCTATTACAGGAAACGCACTTCCCGGCCAATTACTGTCCCAAATTCCTCCACACCCAATACCCGAAATTTTATTTGGCAAGCGCTGAAAATAAAACCAAGGGGGTGGCCATAGCATTTGCTAAATCTTGCAATTTCAGTCTGCTCGCAGAAATGAAAGACCCGCAGGGAAGGTTTCTCTTAGTTAAGGGAAAAATAGACGAACAGATCTATTCACTAATTTCCTACTACACACCCAATAAGGGCCAAGTGGCTTTTTTTCAGAACCTACTGGGCACCCTGACCCCAGCGCTAGAAGGTACGGTTATCTTTGGGGGGGGACTCAAACACCGCCTTCGAT
This sequence comes from Lithobates septentrionalis, assembly GCA_037952835.1. Lineage (NCBI taxonomy): Eukaryota > Metazoa > Chordata > Amphibia > Anura > Ranidae > Lithobates > Lithobates septentrionalis. Next base: position 13,092,987 of record JBBDGP010000278.1, on the reverse strand, counting down.
CAAGGGCTGGATAAATCCAAGCCCCCTAAGGATCAGCTTACCCGCCCTACCAAACAAAGCCTTAAAATAGCTAGACTCATCCATGCTCATGGGTTAGCAGATGGTGGGATTTGGTGGGAATCTAACCCCACTAAAAGGGATTATACCCACTTCTCCCATCCACACAACTCCTATGCCAGGATTGATCATCTCCTCATTAACACACAATCCATCCCCCTGGTCACAAAGTCGCACATCAAAGATACGGTTCTATCTGATCACTCTCTTGTGGTCATGGAAATACACACACTCCACCGCAGAGTGGGTAGAGGACAATGGAGACTTAACAAATTCATCCTCTTAGACCCAATCCACGTCACAATGATAAATAAGTCTCTTAAGGAATATTTCCTCCTTAACAAAACCGAAGGCATTTCACCCGAAACAGTATGGGCTGCTCACAAACCTGTAATTGGAGGGGAGCTAATTAAACTAGCTTCATAGCTGAAGAGGGAAAGAGAGGCGGACATAGCGATCTTAGAAGCTGAATACTCTAAACTTCGGACTCTTCACAAAGCCAACCCCTCCCCTCTCTCGATCTCCCAAATAGATAAGGCTAGGTTGGAGCTTAGCCTAGCCCTGACAGCCAAAGCTGAAAAACAAATCCATTGGAATAAGGACAAATTCTACACCCAAGGGGATAGGGTGGGTTCCATGCTGGCTGCCAAATTAACTCCCCGAATTAAAGCATACACTATGCCTAAAATAAGAGTCCCAGGCCAGGGCTCCACGGCTGACCCCTCCAAAATATTAGAGGCCTTCCAGGGTTTTTATAGCAGCCTATATTCGGCAACATCTCCCTCCCAGGACACTACATTGGAATCCTTTCTGGGCGATCTCTCTCTTCTAGTGCTTTCAGCGGAACATAGAGATAGCCTCGAAGCCCCTTTCACAGAGGATGAGGTTCTGGGAGTAATAAAAACACTTAAAAATGGTTCGACCCCTGGCCCTGACGGCCTGCCCAACTCTTATTACAAAACTTTCTCCAGTACCTTAGCCATTCATCTAACACACCTTTTCAATTCCAAAACACAGGGGAACCCACTTGATCCTCAACTTAACACTGCATACATTGCAGTGATCCCCAAACTGGATAAGAACCCGGAAGATGTAGGGAATTATCACCCTATATCTCTCATTAATTGTGATGTCAAAATTCTGACCAAGATCCTTGCTAATCGCATGGCTTCCTTCATCAGAATGTATATAGACAAGGATCAAGTGGGTTTCATCCCAGGCAGACAAGGCCCAGATCAAATCAGACGGGCCATAGACCTAATCTCCATTCTCCAAACTAACTGGGTGGGAGGCCGCAAACAAACGGGCATGATCCTATCGTTGGACCTACAAAAGGCCTTTGACTCCATCTCCTGGCCATATATCTTTGACATCTTGGAAAAAAGGGGCTTTGGACAAAGATTTCTCGGACTGATACGGGCGTTATACTCCAACCCCAGTGCCTCTATCCGTCTACAAGGACACTTCTCCAAGCCCATCATGATTAAAAAAGGAACCAGACAAGGATGCCCCCTCTCGCCCATCATCTTTGCAATGGCCATAGAAACGCTTGCTATTGCAATCCGAAATAACCCTAACATTCAGGGAGTATCATGCGGTACCCAAACTCACAAATGCGGGCTATACGCGGACGACGTTCTGCTCTTCCTCACTTCCCCTGTCACCTCCCTCCCCAATTTATGTAAAACATTAGAGGCCTTCGCCAAACTATCTGGGTTGGAAGCTAATTTTTCAAAATCACGAGCCCTCAATATATCACTCCCACCAGACACTGTTAATCTCCTACAACAAAACTTCCCTTTCAAATGGAGTGACTCCTCCATCAAATACTTAGGTATTAACTTAACAGCTAAAACCGAACTTCTATATGGGCATAACTACCCTCCTATGTATCGCAAACTGGAAACAGATTTAAACACCTGGTCCCATCATAGTATTTCCTGGGTAGGGAGGGTGAACTCCGTCAAAATGACCTTATTACCGAGACTGCTATATCTGTTCCGCGCCTTGCCCATTCCCATCCGGAAGGACCATATTAGATCTTTCCAAAGCAAACTGATAAAGTTCATCTGGGGCAAGGCGGGGTACAGAATTCCTCAAAGAACCCTTTATCTACATAGGAAGAGGGGCAAACTGGGTCTGCCTCACCTCTACAAATACTACCAAGCTGCCAGACTGGCCCAAATGTCAGCAGTATACTTTACCTCAGAGAAACCTGAATGGGTCGCTTTAGAAAAACAAGCAGTTCCTAACTTCACGTTAGACTTTCTCCTATGGCTACCCCCAAAAAACAGACCTTCTATAATGGCCCCGACACTTTCACACTCCTTGGCTCTATGGGACACCTTACGTACCTCGACAGCATTAGTTTTGGCCTATAAACCCCTCACGCATATTTATAACAACCCAGACTTCCCTCCAGGAAACAATGTATTGGCCTTCAAGTGGTGGGTAGACAAAGGCCTTTACAGGATAGAACAATTTTTCATGGCTGCAGGACCAATTATGCTAAAACACTGCCTCAAAACTCTAGACATGCCCCTGTCTGAAAACTTCAGTTTCAGACAAATCTCACATTTCTTAAAAGCAATTCGTAAAAGACAAAGAATGTCCACCAAAATTTAGGAATATGAGATGTGGTGTGGCCAGGCCGGAGACCAGAGAGGGGGGATCTCGGTGATCTACTCGTCACTTATATCGCCAGACTCAAAAAGACCTATATGGAGGCCTGGGAATCCGAGCTCCGATTTAATGCTTTAGATCCTTCCAGGGTGTCCTCAATACCACTTTAATAGAGGCCAGCCTGAAAGTGATCTTGAGATGGTACTATACTCCATCTAGGCTGGCCATAATGTACCCAAAGGCTGACCCTCTCTGCTTCAGAGGCTGTCAACTTAAGGGCACCATGTCTCACATATGGTGGCAATGTCCCAGAATTCGTTCCTTCTGGAAAAGAATATTTAACCTGCTGGAGGAACTGCTCGAGTCTCGGATCCCCAGGACTCCCCAGATTGCCCTTCTGAATGCCCCGATCCAGGGGATCTCGAAATCCTCTCGCAGACTGGCTCACTTTGTGTTACTAGGGGCTAAGCTCACTATTGCCAGAGCTTGGAAACAACCGGGAGTTTCGCTCCCAGCCGCCAAAAGGAAAATATCCTGGATTATGTCCCAGGAAAAACTCACTAGTATAGTCCAGGACACTATGAAGAAATTTGAGGCCACCTGGAATCCATGGGCCAGCTTGACGGGAATTCCTCTAGGTCCCCCTAGCGGTATCGTATAGAGTAACACATTAACGCAAGAATGATGTTCCACTCCCCCCTCTCCCTCCTTACCCCCCTTCTTCTTTCTTCCTCTTACTTTCCTATTCTTCTCAGGTCTCTTTCAGACCTTGGTTTTTGTTTTATACAGCTTCACGATTACTTTGTTTTATTATATGGTAGTATGATATAGTGTCCATGTAAATGGCGAAGAAGGGAGTCTATTGATTTCTGCCCCCCCTATTACCCTGCTCCCCGCTCACTTCTTGGAATTGCCCCCCTTGGGGGCTCAGGGGTCAGCGGGGAGAGTTCGTCTCCCTGAGACCAGGGGGGAGTTCCTCGACCAGGCACAGTGTGCTCCCATGAGGGGTGCCGGGTCGGGGCTCTCCCCATGAGGGGCTGACGGCGGCTTTCCATATGGATCCTTATTAAGGCTAGTTTGTGTTCTGAAACAAGAAATGCCAGAACAGAGGTGTTCGGCTATAAAGTCAAATGTATTAATACCTTCTGTATTGACACTGCATTACTCTGTAAAGCTTGTTCTTGACAAAGTACAGTTCAGTTATGTATTTCTGCCTTTTTTCTCAAAATTAAAACTTTGAAATAAAATATGAATTAGGTAGTGGTATTGGGAGGGTTCTAAAAAGATATAATAATTGTGGTAGTATTTGCATTTTGAAAGCTGATAGTCTTCCTAGCCAAGATAGTTAATTTCTGTTTATTGCTTTTAGTTTATTTTCTAGGGATTTCAAGAAGGGAATGTAGTTGTCAGCTATAAGGTCTTTTGTTTTAGGGGTTAACGTGATACCTAAGTATTTGATCCCATCTCTCTTCCATATGTAAGGGAATTGTTGTGCTAAGTTTTGTTTGGTTTGTTCTGGGATTCCTAAGTTTAGTATATATGATTTGGTCTCATTTACTTTATAATATGACACACTGTTGAAGGTTTGTAGCGCCTTGTGAAGCATATTTAATGAGGTGTCTGCTTTCATGAGCATCAGTATTATGTCGTATGCAAACAGACTAATGATATGTTGTCTTGGACCTATGTGAATACCAGTGATATGTTGGTTTGAGCGTAAATGTGAGTCCAGTGGTTCCATTAAAAGATTGAATATCAAAGGGGGTAAGGGACACCCCTGCCTAGTCCCGTTGATAATTGTGAATGGAGTAGAAATTGCACCCAAAATGAACACCTGAGCTGAAGGTTGGGAGTAGAGGGCCATGATGGCCAGGTATATGGGGCCCTCAAACCCAAATTTCTGCAGTACTTGTGCCAGAAACTGCCAGTGTATTCTGTCAAACGCCTTCTCTGCATCCAGCGCGAGGAGCAGAGAAGGCGTTTTTTGTTTATTAGCTATATGTATCACGTTCACCAAGCGTCGGGTAGCATCCGATGCCTGTCTCCCCTTGGTAAATCCTGCTTGGTCCACATCTATTAAGGTAGGTAAGATGTCGATCAATCTATTAGCTAGTAGTTTTGCGTATATCTTCACATCGTTTTTCAATAAAGAAATAGGTCTAACATTTTGCAGAGAGATTGGAGCTTTACCTGGTTTGGGTAATGCAATAATAGTTGCTTTTAGCATCTCTGGGGGGAAGGAAGAAGAGGCAGCAACAGCACCAAATGTACCCACCAAGTACGGGGATAGAATTTCAATTAAGGTTTTATAATATTCCCCAGTAAAGCCGTCAGGGCCTGGAGATTTATTGAGTGGCATGGAGTGTATGATTTGTCTTACTTCTGTTTCAGTAATAGGGGAATTTAGTAAAAGAAGTTGATCTTTTGTCAATTTTGGAAGGTTAACTGTCTTTAAAAATGTTTCTATAATGTCAGGTGTTGGTTGAGGAATGGTAGTGTCATCCTTAAGATAATACAAAGAGCTGTAATAATGGCTGAAGGCATCTGCTATTTCTTGAGGGTGTTGATGTTTTATTTCTGTCTTGGGATAAATTATATGCTGAATGTGGGTTTTGTATCTGTGTCCTCGTAATTGTTGGGCTAGTAATTTACCTGCTCTATTACCACATGTGTAGTATGACAGTTTTAGTTTCCTGGATGCTTTTTCAAAGTCCTCCAGTAGCAGTAATCTGAACTCTGTACGTAATTGAGTGATTTGGTCAGTTAGGGTAGTAGATGTGTTGATCATGTTTTGTTTTTATAATGACTCAATTTGGCTGATAATTTTCACGGAATGCTGCTGCCTCATTCTTTTAACCCTTGCCCCCTGTTGTATTAAAATACCTCTGGTGAAAGCTTTGTGAGCATTCCATAAGGAAAATGGATTTGAGACCGATAATTGCGAAAAATTCTTTGAGCTGCCGTTCAACATACAACTTGGTCGGACCATGTTGGAGGAGGCGAGAGTTAGCTTTCCACATATATGTGTTTTTTGATTGGACAATCCCTCAATTACCAACTCCACTGGGGCATGGTCCGACCATGCAATACCATGAATTTGGGCAGATTTACACTTGAACAACAGCTGCTTATCGACCAAAAAGAGGTCTATCCTGTTTATAGGTTTTGTGACAGTGTGAAAAAAAAGAATAATCTTTCTCATTTGCATTTAAACACCTCCAAGCATCATAAAGTTCATACTTCCGGATTAAGGGTAGTAAGGATGGTGGAGATCGTTTAGGTTTAGCTGTAGAGTCATGAGATGAGTCAGGGGTGAGAATAAAGTCACCACATAATAGCAATGAGCCTTTTTGGTTAAGGCGTATCTTCTTCAGTAATTTATGAAAAAATTGGGTTTGCCTGACATTGGGTGCGTATAGGTTAACTATTGTGAACGTATTGGAGTTGATGTCACACACCAGAATGATGAAGCGACCTAGAGGGTCTATGATGCTTTTGTGTAGCTGGAAGGCAACTGTGTCCCCAATTGCTATCATCACACCCTTTGTCTTTGTTTCCGTGTTTGCGTAGTAGGCAAATGGGAATTTTGGGTGTGTGCATTTTGGCGGTGCTGTGGATTGAAAGTGTGTCTCTTGGGTACATAGAATGTTGCAGTTCCTTTGTAATGCTTCCTTCCATAGAGACCTGTGCTTAGCTGGGTGATTAAGACCCTTAGAGTTAATGGTTAAGAGTTTCACCGCCATATGCAAAGGTGGTAATTGATAGATGGAGTCGTGTGCAGTTAAGGACACTTACATTAGATGAGGTTCTTTCAAGTAGACCATGTGGGGATGTACCATCAAGAGGTCTCAGAAGCGCTAGGTTGGATTTGTACTTCTTTTCCGGTTTCTCTGGAATCAAGGTGTTTTTACTGACTGAAAAGGCAAAAAAAGAAATTTTGCATGAACATAAAGTCAACAAAACTGTGGCTAGTTGCCAGCTAACATGAAATAAGGTTGGGTGTGACTGGTAGTCACTCATGTTGTAACTCGGGTATAGAAAGTCCTTAGACTTATGCGGATCGGAGGTTGTTTCCTCCCCAGCGGGTTAAGTAGTAATCTTCTTGCCCACTGTAGGGTCAGTTATGAGTACGGGCGTTTTTACGATCGACAGTGCGCCATTCAGGCTCAGATCTTACGAAGGAATTCCCCTGGTGTGGATATGCTTGGGGTTCTGGAATTATCCCCCAAGTGTTTAGCAACGCCATTCCTTTTGCGACAGAGTCTATCACGTATTCTTTATCCTCCCTTGTGACGATCAGTTTGGTTGGGAACACCCATTTATACCCAAGCTTATTATTCCTGAGGGTTTTCGTTATTGCGCTTAAGTTTCTGCGTTTTTGCAAGGTGTACTGGGATAAATCAGCGTAGAATTGGAGATTAGCATAGGATGCGGGGATCTGTTCCTTTTGCCTTGCGGCAGACATAAGTCTCTCTTTTGTATGGAAGAAATGAAGTCTCAGGATGACATCATGGGGCACATTATCTGATAGAAAGGAAGGTTTTGGTAGCCTGTGAATCCTGTCCACTGTAAAATCCAGTGCTGACAGATCAAGTAAAATTTCGGAGAGGAGCTGGGAAACATAGTCCCTCAGATCATGTTGCTTAACAGATTCAGGGATCCCCCTTATTTTCACATTGTTCCTCCTAGATCTGTCCTCAATATCCGCCATTTTAGCTTTTAAACTTTCTATGTCATCCTCTCTATCATCATTAGCATCAACCAGGTCGTTGATTGTGGTAGCAAACTCCGCCATCTTTTGTTCCACGTGAGTCACTTTATCTGATACAGACCGGATTTCAGTGCTAAACTTGTGCATACATGAAATCATGTCAGCATGAAGTGAGCCCCTTAATGAAACCAGCATCTCCTTCAGCATTGTATCTATAACAGGCTGGCCATTAGTGGGGAAAGCATCTATGGAATCAGGCAGTTCCCTAGTATCATCCCCTGAGTCTGTGAAGCAGCTCACCTCATTGTTGGCATCCGCTGCATCCACCTTGAATCTCGCCTTTTCAGGGCTCCCTGAGGATGGTGTAGATGGAGGAGATTGCGATCCCTTAGGAGGGCTGTCTCTTTTTTGCGTTCTGCCCTGTTGTAAGTTACAGGGCTGGGCTGCAGCTGCTGGCGTGAATGAAGAGCCGGCGCCATTTTTCCAGAGCTCGAGGGGATAGAACTCCGTCAGGCGTTTAGGCCTGTTGCTGTCTTTCTTTCTCCGCAGCATTGCTGTGCTTTGCTCCTCGGGTGTTCAGGAGCTGGATTGCCTTGTTTAGGGCAGATTAGATGGCCCTGGTAGGTAGATATCTGCCGTTGATTTCCCACTGCTGCTGGAGCTCCGCTATTGCGCGTCCATCTTGGTCTCCGGCTAACTCCGCCCCCCGTGGAAACATTTTTAAAAACAATTTTACCAAGAAAAGAAAAAGAAACTGTTGATAATGATCCAAACATTCTGTAGGATGTAGTTCAGTATATCAAGTTCTTAAAGGATGAACAGGTGTGTAAAAGGGATATAAAATAATAGCAGGTAAGCAAGAAAGCTGCTACATAAATGTAGTAACTGGTTTTGACTAGGGATGAGCCGAACACCCCCGGTTCAGTTCGCACCAGAACCTGCGAACGGACCGAAAATTCGCACGAACGTTAGAACCCCATTGACGTCTATGGGACTCGAACGTTCAAAATCAAAAGTGCTCATTTTAAAGGCTAATTTGCATGGTATTGTCCTAAAAAGGGTTTGGGGACCCGGGTCCTACCCCAGGGGACATGTATCAATGCAAAAAAAACTTTTAAAAACGGCAGTTTTTTCGGGAGCAGTGATTTTAATGATGCTTAAAGTAAAAAAAAAAAAAAGTGAAATATTCCTTTAAATATCGTACCTGGGGGGTGTCTATAGTATGCCTGTAAAGTGGCGCGTGTTTCCCGTGTTTAGAACAGTCCCTGCACCAAATGTCATTTTTAAAGGAAAAAATCTCATTTAAAACTGCTTGCGGGTTTAATGTCATGTCGGGTCCTGGCAATATGGATGAAAATCAGTGAGACAAAAGGCATGGGTACCCCCCAGTCCATTACCAGGCCCTTTGGGTCTTGTATGGATATTAAGGGGAACCCCGCACCCAAATTAAAATAAGGAAAGGTGTGGGGCCATCAGGCCCTATATACTCTGAACAGCAGTATACAGGCGGTGCAAACAAGACAGGGACTGTAGGTTTGTTGTTAAGTAGAATCTGTTTGTAACTTTGAACATTTTTAACGTATTTAGCTCCAGCCAAAAAATCTTTTTTTAAGCTTTTTGGAAAACATAGGGAAAGGTTATCACCCCTGTGACATTTGTTTTGTTGTCTTTCCTCCTCTTCAGAAGATTTCACCTCACTTTTTGTCCCAATGACAAATGTTTTTTGAAAATTTGGATTTTTTTGTGGAACAAGGATTGGAAAACATCAGTGGAAAGGAGAAATGTTTTTCCCATATTAACTCTTACAGGAGAGAATTTCCCTTCCTAGGGGTAGATTTCATCTCACTTCCTGTTGTCTCCTTCCGTTTGCAAGTAGGAGTCGTTTGTAAGTTAGATGTTTGAAAGTAGGGGCCTGCCCTATATACTCAGCAGAAATTTGGGCCTTAGGTGTTGTTGTGGCCACAACACTGTAAGCCCTCACAGGGCCCTGCTATGAAATATTACATCAAGAATTGTAATTACATGCCCCTGTTAAACAGGGGCAGAAAAATTGGGCCTTTGGTGGTGGTGGTGCTGGTGGCACAACACTGTAAGTCCTCACTCACTCTTGGTGGGTGCAGAAATGGGCCCTGCTGTGAAATATTAGATAAATAATTGTAATTACATGCCCTTGTTGAACAGGAGCTGAAAAATTAGGCCTTAGGCACTGGTGCTGGTGCCACAACACTGCAACCCCTCACAGACACTCTAGTTGGAACGCAGGAACGAGCCCTGCTGCAAAGTATTGCATCAAAAATTGTAATTACACGCCCCTGTTAAACAAGGGCTGAAAAATTGGGCCTTAGGCACTGGTGCTGGTGCCACAACACTGCAACCCCTCACAGACACTCTAGTTGGAACGCAGGAACGATCCCTGCTGCAAAGTATTGCATCAAAAATTGTAATTACACACCCCTGTTAAACAGGGGCTGAAAAATTGTGCCTTAGGCACTGGTGGTGGCGCCCAGAACCAAAAATGTTCTTACAAGCTATCAGCGTGATCATTGAGGAGGAAGAGGATAATTACTCAGGGATAGTCACTCAGCATCAGCATAGGCAGTCTTTGAAGGGATCTGAGATTTCAAAAAAAATTATTTGGTTACATCAGCATCAGGTGCTTGGTAGCTGGTGGTGATCCAAGACTGATTCATTTTTATGAAGGTCAGTCGATTGACCGAGGCGGTGGATAGACGCACCCTGTGATCGGTTACCACGCCTCCAGCAGCACTGAATGTGCGTTCCGAAAGAACGCTGGATGCAGGACAGGCCAGTAGCTCAATTGCATACTGTGCAAGCTCTGGCCAGTGATCCATCCTCAAGACCGAGTAACCCAGAGGATTTTCGGTGGGAAAGGTGTCCAAATCTGATCTTGCCCCTAGGTATTCCTGCACCATGTAAAACAGACGCTGGCAATGGTTGCTGGAACCGATCATACCTTGGGGCTGCGGACCAAAAAATTGTCTGAACGCATCGGTCAGACGGCCACCTTCTCCACCGCTCCTTCTTTGACTGACCGAAGCCTCAGCAACACGTTGTCCAGAAACAGGAGTTTGTAACCTCCCAGTCTCTGGGAACGCGTTGCACAGACCTTTCTGCAAGGCCTCCCGAAGATGTTTCATCCTCTGCTCCCTCTGCGATGGCAAGATAAGGTCCGCAACCTTACCCTTGTAACATAGATCAAGGAGGGTTGCCAGCCAGTATTGATCCCTCTCCTTGATACCACGAATACGAGGATCCTTCTGCAGACTTTGCAGTATCAGGGAGGCCATGCAGCGTAGGTTTGCTGAGGCATTCGGTCCGGAGTCATCTGGGTCACTAGGGACGACATGGTCCGCAGCCACCTCCTCCCAGCCACGTACAAGTCCATGTGTTTCTTGGGACTGATCCCTTAAAGACTGCTGCTGATGCTTAGTGCCAGGCTCCACCTCCATACTGACACAATCTTCCTCCTCCTCCTCCTCCTCCTCTTCCTGTGTGATCAGCGGGCACGCAGGAACACTGTCTGGATAAAGGGGGCCTTGAGAGCTAAGGAATTCCTCCTCTTCCTGCCTCTGTTCTGCCTCAAGTGCCCTGTCCATTATTCCACGCAGCGTGCACTCCAACAGGTGGACAAGGGGGACAGTGTCACTGATGCATGCACTGTCACTGCTCACCATCCTCGTGGCCTCCTCAAATGGTGACAGGACAGTGCATGCATCCCTGATCATGGCCCACTGGCGTGGGGAAAAAAAACCAAGCTCCTCTGACCCTGTCCTGGTGCCATAGTCACACAGGTACTCATTGATGGCCCTCTGCTGCGTGTGCAGCCGCTGCAGCATGGCCAACGTTGAGTTCCACCTGGTGGGCATGTCACAGATTAGGCAGTTCTTGGGCAGGTTAAACTCCTTTTGGAGGTCCGTCAGCCGAGCACTGGCATTATATGACCGGCGGAAATGCACACAGACTTTCCTGGCCTGCCTCAGGACATCCTGTAAGCCCGGGTACCTGCCCAAGAACCGCTGCACCACCAAGTTAAGGACGTGAGCCAAACAGGGCACATGGGTCATTTGTCCCTATCGGAGGGCAGAGAGGAGGTTGGTGCCATTGTCGCAAACCACCATTCCTGCCTTAAGTTGGCGTGGCGTCAACCACCTCTGAACCTGCTCCTGCAGAGCTGACAGAACCTCTGCCCCAGTGTGGCTCCTGTCCCCCAAGCACACCAGCTCAAGCACCGCATGGCATCTTTTGGCCTGCGTACTTGCGTAGCCCCTTGAACGACTACGGAGCACCGCTGGTTCCGAGGACAAAGCACAGGAAGAGGCCATGGAGGAAGAAGAAGAGGAGGGGGTGGAGGAGAGAGGTGTGTCACAATCATTAGCATTTTGGAGGCGTGGTGGCGGAATAACCTCCAACACTACTGCACCTTGTCCTGCATCCTTCCCAGCTGCAAGCAGAGTCACCCAATGCTCCGTGAAACTTAGGTAACGTCCCTGTCAATGCCTGCTGGACCATGAGTCAGCGGTAATATGCACCTTACCGCTGACCGCCCTGTCCAGCGAGGCATGGACATTGCCTTCCACATGCCAGTAGAGAGCCGGAATCGCCTTCCGTGAGAAAAAGTGGCGTTTGGGTACCTGCCACTGAGGAACCGCACATTCCACAAACTCACGGAAGGGGGCAGAGTCTACCAAGTGAAAAGGCAGCAGTTGAAGTGCTAGCAATTTTGCCAAGCTAGCATTCAACCGCTGGGCATGTAGATGGCTGGGAGCAAACTTCTTTTGGCGGTGCAGCAGCTGGGGCAGGGAAATTTGCCTGGTACAATCTGACGTCGGTGTACCAAAAGCAGATTGCCCACAAATACTTGGCTGTGACACACCTAATTCTACACCTTCATTCCTCTCCGTGCAGGTCTCAGAGAGGACTGAAGGTCTAGTGGGGTTGGAAATCTCAGCTGATGAGGAGCAAGGAGAGGTCCTCTTTGTTCTTTGGTGTTGGTCTTTTAGATACCCTTGCCAACGAACTGCATGGCAGGTCTTATGCACTCGTCTCAAAAAAGGCCCACACCAAAGAACTTTTTGAATAACGCGCAGAGACTGCAGCGCCCTGCACATGTGGAGCTTTGGGGTGTGATGCAGTCAATGTGCTGCCCTTAGGCTGGCCCCTGGAAGGCATCCTGCCTCATTGGTGATGTGCCACCTCCTCCTCCTCCTCCTTCTCTCTCCTATCAGGCACCCACGTTGAGTCAGTGACCTCATCATCCCCTCCCTCCTCATCACTGGAGCAAACCTGGCAGTATGCTGCAGCAGGGGGAGCATGACTGCCAGATTGCTGTCCTTCTTGGGCACCCCCTCTGTCCGTGCTCATGTTACTGCCTTCATCGAGCTCAGTATCATCATCCGAGCCTTCCAAACGCTGGGCATCCTCCTGGAGCATGTACCCAACACTGTGGTCAAACAGTTCGAGGGACTCCTCAGGAGGACATGGTGGGGCTAGGGAAGGAGTCACTGATGACATTGAGCCGAGGGAAGAGGCCGCTGCTTTGCCAGACAAAGTACCCTGGGCATGGGTGAGAGAGGGTGAGGAGGATGAGGACGGCTTGGTCATCCACTCGACCAAGTTTTCCGCATGTTGCGGCTCAACACGGCCAGCTGCCGAAAAAAAGGCCAAGCGTGTCCCACGGCCACGTGCTGATGAGGATGCACCGTCTCTACGACCAGCACTAGACACAGAGCCTGCTTGCCCTCTATTATTGGCTTGTGACTGTCTGCCTCTCCTTCTTGGCCTTCCAGACATACTAATGGCCTGTAGCTGCACTAAGCTGGATACTGCAGCTAGCAAAATCAACTGCCTGCCTGTAATATGAGAACACCACCAACCTTCTACAGGTAGCTTTAGCTGAACACTGTGAGGTGGACGCACCCCACTAACTTGTAGGTTTAGCTGAACACTGTGAGCAGGACGCACTGCACTATCTGTAAATAGTCTAGCTGCCTGACTGTGGTACTAATAGGATCAAAAGAACACCAGTAATTTTCTTCAGGTAGCTGTATATACTGTAACAAGACAAGCCTGCCTATCAGTAAGAAGTTAACAGGAACGGATCTAGCTGAACACTGTGAGCAGGACGCACTGCACTAACTGTAAATAGTCTAGCTGCCTGACTGTGGTACTAATAGGATCAAAAGAACACCAGTAATTTTCTTCAGGTAGCTGTATATACTGTAACAAGACAAGCCTGCCTGTCAGTAAGAAGTTAACAGGAACGGATCTAGCTGAACACTGTGAGCAGGACGCACTGCACTAACTGTAAATAGTCTAGCTGCCTGACTGTGGTACTAATAGGATCAAAAGAACACCAGTAATTTTCTTCAGGTAGCTGTATATACTGTAACAAGACAAGCCTGCCTGTCAGTAGGAAGATAACAGGAATGGATCTAGCTAAACTGAATACAGTGTATATATATATATGCAACACCTGGGATGCATATATATACACAATACACTGTAAGTGCAGCTAACTGACTGACTGTTCTGCCCAATCTATCTAACTCAAATCAAATGTCACTGTCTGTCTCTCTCTCTCAATGAACGCCGGAACACACACTACACAGGGCCGCCATGCAGGCGGCCTTATATAGTGTGGGGCGTGTACTAAATCCCCTGAGCCATAATTGGCCAAAGCCTCCTTGGCTTTGGCCAATTACGGCTCTCTGTTCAGGCGGCGCTGTGATTGGCCAAGCATGCGGGTCATAGTGCATGCTTGGCCAATCATCATCCAGCAATGCACTGAGATGCCGCAGTAAATTATGGGCCGTGACGCGCCACACAAATTTGCCGCGAACGGCCCATATCGTTCGCAATTCGGCGAACGACCGAACAGCCGATGTTCGAGTCGAACACGGGTTCGACTCGAACACGAAGCTCATCCCTAGTTTTGACAACTCTAGAGAGAAAAACCTGGGTTTTTCAAAAAGATGGGAGATCACAAAGGATAGGCTTGGGGAGCATAAAGCATGGCTTCCCACTGAAACAAAGGGTGTTATTGTGCCATCATTACGGATGTGCAGTGCAAGATGGATGTTGAAGCCAAGGTAACCAAAGGGACCAGAAAGATTGGCCTTCATCATTCTTGATGGAGAACATAAGTTCAGATTGAAATTGTGTGTTAAGGTAGTCAATGAAAAAGGAGAGACTTGGAGGTTCTGCTTGCTTCCATTTAGATGTGATGGATCTCCTGGCTGCGATCATGCAGTGTATGATTAAGGGAAGGTGCCGTTCGGGCCAGTGTTCATATTTTATGGGGAAGTGTGCTGATGCAGCATCTGGATCCAGTTTAAAACCAGTTACTGAGGAGATATTTAGATCCAGAATGGAAATAGTTTAGGACACTGCCACCATGTGTGCAACAGGGATCCTGGTTCTCAACATTGTCTCCAACAAAGTGGTGAGTAGGAGGGAGAGAACTTGGATAGGCGTATTGTCGTGTAGTGGACGAGTTTTAGTTGGGATTCTCAGTGTGTAGTACATCTTGAATGTCTAAATACATTGTTGGTGGCATTGTGGCATTGTAGAATGTGGAAGGATTGGGAGAGGTGTTTTTCCCATAACGTCATAGAGTGAGATTTTTCCTTTGAAGAGGAGGACAGAAACCTGAGGTAAAAGTATGATATTCATTTTTGATTAGTGGAGTAGTCTTGGATGAAAGATAGAAAATCTGGTGTGATTTTGATCTCTTCTTTGCAGATGGATTTGATTACATGTCTGATACGTAGGTACTTGTAGAAGTCTTTGTTTGGCAGGTTGAAATGCAATTGTAGATCTGAGTATGACCACAGTGTCACTCCTTCGTAAAGGTGTAGATGGTAGAGATTCCTGACTCCGTACAGCTGCTGAGAGAGAGAGGTCATTTGTTAGATGTTCGAGGGAGCAAAGAGGAAAAGGGTTGTAATTAGAGGAGGTCTGACAAGGTTGTAAAGATCTACTGAAGTACCAGGATTTTTCTGCGGCTGTCACGGTATGGTATTTGGACGGGGGGAGGAAGTCCCAATGACAGTGCTCCTAACAGACCTTTTAGCGTGTGGCTGAATATGGCCTGTTCAATATGTACCCATTGATTGTCGGGTAGTTGGCGCCACCATGCTTTAACTTGGCCCAGGATGACTGCGTGGTAGTAGAATTTTATATTTGGGCACTCCCATCCCAGTTGCTGATTTAGGTCTGTATAAGATCTTATTGCTGAAGCGGGGTCATTGTTTTCCCCAGATAAAGAGGTTCAATGTAGATTGCAGACTCTGAAGATAAGATATGGTAAGTGGTTATGGCAGTGTTCTTAAGTAGTAAAGTATCGTTGGTAATATTGACATCTTCGTGACTAGGGATGAGCCGAACACCCCCCTGTTCGGTTCGCACCAGAACATGCGAACAGGAAAAAAGTTCATTCGAACGCGCGAACACCGTTAAAGTCTATGGGACACGAACATGAATAATCAAAAGTGCTAATTTTAAAGGCTTATATGCAAGTTATTGTCATAAAAAGTGTTTGGGGACCTGGGTCCTGCCCCGGGGACATGGATCAATGCAAAAAAAGTTTTAAATACGGCCGTTTTTTCAGGAGCAGTGATTTTAATAATGCTTAAAGTCAAACAATAAAAGTGTAATATCCCTTTAAATTTCGTAGCTGGGGGGTGTCTATAGTATGCCTGTAAAGGGGCGCATGTTTCCGGTGTTTAGAACAGTCTGACAGCAAAATGACATTTCGAAGGAAAAAAGCCATTTAAAACTACTCGCGGCTATTGCATTGCCGGTCCGACAATACACATAGAAGTTCATTGATAAAAACTGCATGGGAATTCCCCACAGGGGAACCCCAAACCAAAATTTAAAAAAAAAATGACGTGGGGGTCCCCCTAAATTCCATACCAGGCCCTTCAGGTCTGGTACGCGTTTTAAGGGGAACCCCGCGCCAAAAAAAAAAATAACGGCATGGGGTCCCCCCAAAAATCCATACCAGACCCTTATCCGAGCACACAACCTGACAGGCTGCAGGAAAAGAGGGGACAAGAGAGCGCCCCCCCTCCTGAACCAATCCAGGCCACATGCCCTCAACACTGGGAGGGTGCTTTGGGGTACCCCCCAAAACACCTTGTCCCTATGTTGATGAGGACAAGGGCCTCATCCCCACAACCCTGGCCGGTGGTTGTGGGGGTCTGCGGGGGGCTTATCGGAATCTGGAAGCCCCCTTTAACAAGGGGACCCCCAGATCCCGGCCCCCCCTGTGTGAAATGGTAAGGGGGGTACAAAAGTACCCCTACCATTTTACTAAAAAACTGTCAAAAATGTTAAAAATGACAAGAGACAGTTTTTGACAATTCCTTAAATGCTTCTTCTTTCTTCTTTCATCTTCAGAGAAGAAGATAGAACACGCTGCCGAGGAGATGCTGGACGAGAACGCCGGAGTAAGAACCAGAAGAGCCAGAAGAACCAGAAGAAGAAGAAGAAGAAGAAGAAGATGAAGGAAGATAGAAGAAAGATGAAAGAAGAAGCATTTAAATAAAGGAATTGTCAAAAACTGTCTCTTGTCTTTTATAACATTTTTGACAATTTTTTAGTGAAATGGTAGGGGTAAGTACCCCCTTACCATTTCACACAGGGGGGGCCGGGATCTGGGGGTCCCCTTGTTAAAGGGGGCTTCCAGATTCCGATTAGCCCCCCGCCCGTAGACCCCCACAACCACCGGCCAGGGTTGTGGGGATGAGGCCCTTGTCCTCATCAACATGGGGACAAGGTGTTTTGGGGGGCTACTCCAAAGCACCCTCCCAATGTTGAGGGCATGTGGCCTGGTACAGTTCAGGAGGGGGGGCGCTCTCTCGTCCCCCCCTCTTTTCCTGCGGCCTGCCAGGTTGCGTGCTCGGATAAGGGTCTGGTATGGATTTTTGGGGGGACCCCACGCCGTTTTTTTTGTTTTTTTTGGCACGGGGTTCCTCTTTAAATCTATACCAGACCTGAAGGGTCTGGTATGGAATTTAGGGGGACCCCCACGTCATTTTTTTTTTAAATTTTGGTTCGGGGTTCCCCTGTGGGAAATTCCCATGCTGTTTTTATCAATGAACTTCTATGTGTATTGTCGGACCGGCAATGCAATAGCCGCGAGTAGTTTTAAATGGCTTTTTTCCTTCGAAATGTCATTTTGCTGTCAGACTGTTCTAAACACCGGAAACATGCGCCCCTTTACAGGCATACTATAGACACCCTCCAGCTACGAAATTTAAAGGGATATTACACTTTTATTGTTTGACTTTAAGCATTATTAAAATCACTGCTCCTGAAAAAACGGCCGTTTTTAAAACTTTTTTTTGCATTGATCCATGTCCCCTGGGGCAGGACCCAGGTCCCCAAACACTTTTTATGACAATAACTTGCATATAAGCCTTTAAAATTAGCACTTTTGATTTCTCCCATAGACTTTTAAAGGTGTTCCGCGGCATTCGAATTTGCCGCGAACACCCCAAATTGTTCGCTGTTGTTTGAGTCGAACGTGAGTTCGACTCGAACTCGAAGCTCATCCCTATTCGTGACTGCTGATCTACCTGCCCAAGAGGTAGAAATTTAGAGAAGGAACTAGTTTGTTACTGTATATTGCTTAGAAGAGATTCATAGTTGGCTTTGAAGAGTGAGGAGCTGGGGGAGGTTATTATAACTCCTACATACTGTATACCATAAGGTTGGGCCCAGGTGAAGCCAGAGGATGCTGCTATCCGATCCTTCAATTTGTTAGGAAGTGCTATAGGGAGCATTTGTGATTTGGACATGTTTACCTTACACAGGGAAAGGTGGCCGAATTCTTGGAAAAGTGTGGTTACTGCTGGGAGGGAAGTTGTGGGGTTTGTTAGTGAAAGTATCACATCATCTGCATATAGACCTATTTTGTAGTTTGCAGAACCGATTGTTATGCCAGAGATTTCAGAATGGCTCTAATAGCTTGGGTAAGTGGTTCCATGACCAGGGCAAAAATTATTGGTGGTAGGGGACAGCTTTGCCTGGTTCCATTAGTGGTATCAAAAGCCTGTGCTAAGGTGCCTGATGTGTATACTTTTGCACTGGGGGAAGAGTATAAGGCAGTGATGGCTGATTTAATAAACCCTGTGAGGCCAAAGGTATGTAGTACTTCCCTGAGATATAGCCAACTAACTCGACCAAATGCCTTAGTTACATAGTTACATAGTTAGTAAGGTTGAATAAAGACACCAGTCCATCCAGTTTAACCTGAGCGAGTGTGGATACGTGTCTACATTTGTCCCTATCTCTGTACATTGTGTCTCATTAAGATGCTCATTTATTATATTATTATTTATTTAAGGTACCCATATAGCACCGACAATTTACGCAGCACTCCACACATACATCGCACACTCACATCGGTCCCTACCCTCAAGAAGCCCACAATCCAAGGTCCCCAACTCACATTCATATACTAGGGCCAATTTTGGACAGAAGCCAATTAACCTACCAGCATGTCTTTGGAGTGTGGGAGGAAACCGAAGTACCCGGAGGAAACCCACGCAGGCACAGGGAGAACATGCAAACTCCAGGCAGGTAGTGTCGCGGTTGGACTTCTCCATGTCCACGGAGAGGAGCAGAGAAGGTGTTCGGTGAAGAATGTTTACAATGCATCTGGTGTCATCAGATGCTTGGCGTCCTTTCACAAAGCCCACCTGATCTGGGTGTTTTAGTAGAGGGATAATGTTTTCTAGTCTAGCGGCGATGATTTATGCATAGATTTTTATGTCTGTGTTGAGGAAAGAGATGGGTTAAAAGTTGGCTGGAATGTGGGGGGTTTTCTGGGTTTTGGTATGGTGATTATTAATGCCTCCACCCTCTAGGACTTCTTTAGGGAATGCGGCTGTTTGTGCAGCCGAGTTGTATAAATTTTGTAGGTGCAGAGCTTGGATTGCACTGAATTTCTTATCATACTCATTGCCAAAGCCATCAGGGCCTGGGGCTTTATGCATGGGTAGTTTGGAGATCGCCTTGGTAATCTCTTGTATTGAGAATTGGATGGCTAAATCAGTGAGATGTTCTTTGGATATTATTGGAAGGTGTAATGAGGAGAGAATGGTGTGAATTTGGGTGGCTGAGGGTGCAGGTAGGTCCTGAGTAGAGTTTAGATTGTAGAGTTCATTATAGTATTCAGCAAACCTATTGGCTATGTGTAATTGATTAGTGAGTCTTTTCTCGTGTTTGTCTAGTAGGAAGTCTTATTTGCTTTTGCTGGCCCTGTGTTTAATCTGGTTTGAGAGGTATGTGCCTATTTTGTTGCTTGCCAAATAAAAATGTAATTTGAGTCGTTTTAAGAGAATGTCATACTGAGAGATAAAGCATTGTGAGAGTTGATGCAGAAGATCTTTCAATTGTTTGTCTCTATCTGGGGAGTATTAAGTTTTGTTCTGTGATTCCAATGAATCTATAACAGGGGTCTCAAACTGGCGGCCCTCCAGCTGTTGCGAAACTACAAGTCCCATCATGCCTCTGCCTGTGGGAGTCATACTTGTAACTGTCAGCCTTGCAATGTCTCTTGGGACTTGTAGTTTCGCAACAGCTGGAGGGCCGCCAGTTTGAGACCCCTGATCTATAGATTTTGTAAGATCGGTGATGGTCTGTGTCCTCTTACGATTCTCCTGTGCTCCTAGTTTTATAAAGATGCCTCTCATAAAGGCCTTGTGGGCTGCCCATAGGGTATGAGCCTTTTCCACAGAATTAGCATTTTGTTGAAAAAATGTTTCAAGTTCTTTTTTGACATGTTGCTCATGGATGGGGTTGTGAATAAAGTGTCAGTTTAGTCTCCACATTTTAGCAGAGGAGTTATTTTGGTCTAGGCCAATTGGGATCACATTCTAAATATTCTTGTGAGAAAGTGATGGTGTCTTTTATTGCGACCATCACCCTTTTGGTTTTTGTGTTGGAGTTTGCAAAGAAGCAGTGAGGAAATTTGTGATGGGTAATTCTAGGGGGGTTAATTGTAGATATATGAGTTTCCTGAGCACAGAATATATCACGTTTCTGTGAGAGGGCTTCCCTCCATAACATTAATCTTTTGTGTGGACTGTTTAAGCCCTTAACCTTTAAAGGGGCATTTTTTTAATACCATCTTTACTATTGGAAGCCTTGTGCGGGTTGGGAAAGAGCGGCCAAATAGAGTATACCCTAGGGTCAGTTATGCTGCTACTTTAATATGCCACAGGCTATCTGTATTTGAGCTTATCGGTGAAAGATGCTATGAACCGCAGAGTAACAATAGCTGCAATAAAAATTTGTAAAAAACAGAAAATAAAATGTAAAGATTATAAACACAATATTACGTAATAGAAGAGATCAAACTGAGCAGTAAAAAAAACCTGTAACTTAGACTCTGTCAAACGGAGATATTCGGATAGACTACTAATGTGTGAGGGTATGTGAATAACAGAAAGTCCGGCCATGAGGAAGCACTATTTTAGGAATTGCCTATACGTGCTTTGAAAGCCCTTGTATGCTTAGCTCCTTATCCTGGGCCAGGGCCAGGGTAAGTTTGGAGATTTGGAATGATGGCATGGATTTGGAATGAAGGGAGGTGGGATGCCCCATTGTTGTGGCAGCTTTTTGTATTCTGCTGGTGATTGGAGCACATAGCTATGTCCCTGATGAGTGATTTGAAGTGCAGCAGGGAAGAGCCATTTATAGACCATTTTCTTATGTCTAAGAGCCTCCGTGATGGGGGAAAATTACCTCCGCAGTACTAGAGTTGCCGATGAGAGGTCAGCGTAAATAGAGATATTTGGGAAGGGTTCTGGAAGTTTGCCTGCCTTGCGGGCTGCCGCCATAGCTCTGTCTTTAACGTGGAAGAAATTAATTCTTGCCAGAATATCCCGTGGGACTGTATCTGGAAGTGAGCTTGGTTTGGCGATTCTGTGGGCTCTGTCTATGACCAAATCTCGGGGATGTTCCAGTGGGAGTGAGGTTTTAAGCATTTAAGCAGTTGTATGAGATATGGAACAATCTCAGGAGGAGAAATTGTATCAGGGATACCTCTAAACTTGAGGTTACTCCTCCTGGAATGATCCTCTAAATCTGCAATTTTATTTTTCATCCACTGCATGTCAGTGTTGTGCTCCTAATAACAGTCCACTAATTCATTAGGTGCTGTTACACCTTAAGCTTAACTTAGTTTCCAGGTTATCAACCCTCTCCTCAATCTGATCTACTTTTATGTGTAGATTGGTGATGTTTTTTACACAAATCTACTTGCAAATCCTGTTTTAGAGACATGAGGATTTCTTTAAGTGTATTCTCTGATGCAGGTTGGTCAGTGGCAGGGAAAGAGGATAGTGTGTCCTAAGGCTCCTGTCCTAGGTCACAGTTCTCCATAAAAGAGTTTTATCTCGGGGCAGCACAGTGGTGTAGTGGGTAGCACTCCCGCCTAGCAGTAAAAAGCGCCGCTGGTTCGAATCCCAACCATGACACTACCTTCCTGGAGTTTGCATGTTCTCCCTGTGCCTGCATGGGTTTCCTCCAGGTACTCCTGGTTTCCTCCCATACTCCAAAGACATGCTGGTAGGTTAATTGGCTTCTGTCCAAAAATTGGCCCTAGTATATGAATGTGAGTTGGGGACCTTGGATTGTGGGCTCCTTGAAGTGAGAGTGCAATGTATGTGTGGAGTGCTGCGTAAATTGACAGTGCTATATGGGTACCTTAAATAAATAATAATATAATAGATGAGCATCTTAATGAGACACAATGTACAGGGATAGGGACAATTGTAGACAGGCACCCACACTCACTCAGGTTGAACTGGATGGACTGGTGCCTTTATTCAACCTTACTATGTAACTATCTTTTAAAGATGCAGGTCTCTTCTGTGACTTATCTTTCTGCCTGTTCCATGTCTTGGAGCTCTTTGTCAGATGTGCTGGAGAGCGATGCTGTGTCTGTGTGAGGTAGAGGTGCATCCCTGCAGCTTCCAGAGCCATCTTGTATGTCCTCTCTGCCAGACCCAGGTAAGAAGTCTGTCAGTTTTTAGGCTGCTGAGCGCTGGAGGAGCAGCTGGAGTGACCTCCTCTTGTCATCCTGACTCTGGGCTGTATCTGGCACTCGGTCTTGCGGGCTTAGGCTGCTGATTAGCCGCTTATGGAGCTTACCTCAGCCGGAGCTCTGGGATCAAGCGGCCATTATCTTGAGCCGCCAGACCACACCCCATACCTTGTAAAAACAAAGATTTATTTACATCTTGGTTCAGTATTACCTAGAGTGGTCAATACTTTCCCACAAGAGTTAAGAGGGCATAGCTAAAGGATTATAAAAATTGCCTGGGGGGGGGGGGGGCGTAGTTTGGCGTGCAGCGGACATGGAAGCACACTAGCTGAGCTCCAGGGAGAAACACAGCCTAAAGCCTGACACCCTGCTTGGATGAAGCTGGAAATGGGCAAATGACTACACCAGACCCCGCAATCAAGATCCCGCCATGGTACAGTGATCACCTCGGCCAGGAACATATCAGACATATTCAAGGCACAATCAGTTACAAGGAGCAACGTGGCCGGGAATGAAATGGCACGGGCTCAGGGGGAAGAGGAGGACTTCAGCGAGGATTCCCAATCTGCCGTGGAGGACGCAGGTAGGGGTTATAAACATTCAGCAAAGCCCCTCACCTATGCAGATATGTCTGGCTTTGTAACAGACATAAAATCCACCTTCTCTGCAGCCATCACCGATCTCAAATCAAACCTGCTGGTTCTCACAGAGAAGCTGGCAGTGGTGGAGGCGACAGGAAAGCATAGAGACAAGGCGATTCACAAGCTGGAGAAAATAGCGGTGGCCCACTCCTTTAATTTCATAGAAATGAACAGGCATGTAGAATATTTAGATAACAGGGGGAGAAGGAATAATATCAGGGTGAGGGGGATCCCTGAGTCTGTGGACACGGAACAAATCATCCCAGGGCCATATAGAGTCTTCAACAGTTTACTGGAAAGGCAGGAAGACACTGAAATAGACTTTGTACGTGCACACAGAGCTCTCAGGACAAGAGGCCCAGATACTGCTCCCCCAGGGCCATTATCTGCTGTCTTCAAAACTTCCCTCTTAAGGAGGACATAATGCGCAAGGCCAGAAGAAATGAGCAAATCATTTTCAATGGGGAATCCATTATGCTTTTTAACCGCTTCAGATCCGGGCCATTGCCAAATGACGGCAACAGCGCGGATCTAAATTGCCGGGACGACGTCAATGGACGTCAATGGACGCGGCGCGCTCGGTGATCAGCGAGTCTATGAGACTCGCCTGATCACAGATCAGAGTAAGGGGTTAGTCCCAACCCCTTACCACATGATCAGCTGTCAGCCAATGACAGCTGATCATGTGATGTAAACAGAGCCGTAATTGGCTATTTTTCCTCCTCGCGCTGACAGCGTGAGGAGGAAAAAAAAAACCCGATCACCGGCGGCCGTGATCGGGACATCAGTCCCGATCACGGCGATCTTATAACACAAAGCAATAGGCAGCAGTGCTGCCTACCAGTGCCCACCAGATTAACCCATCAGTGCCCACAGTGCCATCAATCAGCGCCACCCATCAGTGCCCACAGTGCCACCCATCAGTGCCACCCATCAGCACCCACATCAGTGCCACCCATCAGCACCCACATCAGTGCAACCTATCAGTGCCCATCAGTGTCACCTACCAGTGCCCATAAGTGCCCATCAGTGCCGCCCATCACTGCCCATCAGTGCCACCCATCAGTGCCCCCCATCAGTGCCACCCATCAGTGCCCCCATCAGTGCCCCCCATCAGTGCCCCCCATCAGTGCCACCTATCCATGCCACCTATCCGTGCCGCCCATCCGTGCCGCCCATCCGTGGCCATCAGTGCCGCCTTATCTGTGCCCATCAGTACCGCCTTATCTGTCCCCATCAGTGCCGCCTTAACTGTGCCTATCAGTGCCGCCTTAACTGTGCCTATCAGTGCCGCCTTAACTGTGCCTATCCGTGCCCATCAGTGCAGCCTATCAGTGCCCACCAGTGCCGCCTCATCAGTGCATATCAATGAAGGAGAAAAATTACCTGTTTGCAAAATTTTATAACAAACTATTAAACATGATTTTTTTTTTTTTTTCAAAATTTTCCATCTTTTTTTGTTTGTTTAGCAAAAAAAAAAAACCCCAGCTGTGATTAAATACCACCAAAAGAAAGCTCTATTTGTGGGAAAAAAATGATAAAAAATTCATTTGGGTACAGTGTTGTATGACCGCGCAATTGTCATTCAAAGTGCGACAGCGCTGAAAGCTCAAAATTGGTCTGGGCAGGAGGGGGGTTTAAGTGCCCAGTAAGCAAGTGGTTAAAGACTTATTGCAAATCACCCTGAGAAATCGCAGAGCCCTGCACCCCCTGCTGCAGTTGCTGAGAGAAAAAGAGTTGAAAGACACGTGACACTTTCCCTTTGCACTGATTGTTACATACGGGGGCAAGCAGCTGACTTGGTTAAATTGATGATAGGCAACTCCTTTGTCCCGAAAATGCCTTACCGATCAAGGAAGTCTGATAACTCAAATGTAAGCAAAAGGCTTACCTCAGCCGGCTGATTATCAGAAATTCCCGGATCGTCTCAAGCTCCTCATTTCGGATACTCAGGGTCACCTGGAATCCCCTCCTAAGGCAAAGCTCGGCATGCTGACTTGGTTAAATTGATGATAGGCAACTCCTATCCTCATATTGATTAGTGGTTCCAAATTAATAATAACTACTGCAGTAGGGAACAGACACAAAAGATACGCTCAGCATCTTTCCAAATTACTGTTCTGCTTAATTATGATGCAATTGAAGGTTTTTATGCACATGATTACGTAGGTATCACATTAATATTACAATTGTACGTTTATGGTAACAAGGGGCGTTACATAGGCAGGCTAATTCTAATCATGACTCGAAAGAATGTAAACATTTACTGAAAACATTATTAGTGCTGTGTGCACAGTGAGGGCAGTGTGCAATACATACAAAATACAATACAATTATATACAGAACGTACAAATTTCCATTACAGTCTCCCCTCTTTTGATCAATATTTTGATCACTAACCATACCTGCTATAACCTTTAACCTGGAACCTCCACACGCTTAGGTGGAGGTAGTCCTGGCCAAAGAGGCAAAAAAAACTCCATTGTGGAGAAAATAATAGCTGAGCAACTTTTTTCATTACCAAATGACTTTTCATTGTGAAAAACAAATGATTTATAAGACATATTTACAGAGTACTGGCTGTACACTCCTGTGGCCAGAATGGCCTTCTAGCTGAATTGTTGGCATGCTGACTTATCAGCATATGTAAACACAGACAATTCTACATAAAATGGAAGACGTACAAAAGACAAATATGACTTCAACATGGCTGAACTACTTTTCAAATATATATATATATATCCCTTACAATTAAAGTAATTGAATCAAAAAGTACCCTAGACTGTGTTCACAAGAGGGAAACATATCAAACACAGAGATTTCTTTAATTTAGTCATTTTTGCAGTGTCTGGTGTGGATCTAGGTGACTTTTCCTTCAAGTTTTGCAAAAACTGTACATGAAATAGATGCTGTATTGAGTCTCCAAACATTTCCTTATATATAAATGTCTCTTAGCAATCCACAAGTCACCTGGCTTTAGTTTTAGATCCTTCCAAACACATAAATGAGTTTGTCAAAAACCTTAAAAGATTCAGCAACATTCTCTGCGAGATCCAAATGGAGGACTTCAGCTGCTGAGACAAAATATAAGCAAGTGAGTAACACACTCCCAAACCAAATCACATAGGGAGAGAGTCCAATATCCCTTTAGGGGCTTCATAAAATATAAGAAAACATTCAGGCAAAAGTTTTCTAGTTTCTTACTCTACTTTGCCCACTACATTGTAGACAGCAGGGGGTGTAAAAATAAAACCTCAAAACTTCTAGTAAGGACTCTCCTATAAAAAATGATTTCCTCTGTTACTCTCTGTACTTTTTGCACTCTGTACTTACAAACTACTTCTGATAACACTTTTTACTGTGGCCTTTGCCAGTAGCATTTGCCCCTGGACATCAAAAAAACATGTCCATACAGACAAAATGCATACTCGTAAGATCCTAACTTGGGCATCTAGATATATCTTTTTGTAATCTCTGGAAGGGATGTTCAGCTTTTGGTAACACCTTTGGTAACAGGTAAAACAAGAAGTGGTATGTTATAAAAACAACTGTGGAGAACCCTGGCTCTATCCCATGCTCATTTACTAAGGCAGCCATAAATGCTTGTGACTGGTAGCACGGCCCATGTGTCAAGCTGGAGGGAAAAGAGTGGCTGACAGACATAAATGATCACCTTTTCCAAAGTCCTGTTTCATAAGAAGTTGCCAACTGTGGACCACTTGTTCTTCTCGTTCTGGGGTCCTTAAAGTTGAATTATTAATCCCAGCTATACTGGGCCAGAACTAGGGTGGAATCTGTGAGTTGCACAGACCCATCAAGTGGCTGCAAATGCAGCATCCTTAGTGCTTCCATGTGTGAAAGTTAATATGGCTACCTCAGTAAGAACCTGGAAGGCTGAAAACAGCCAATCAAATTAACTTGGCATGCTTTATTGGTTTACCTGCTGAAGTAAAAACAAACTTCTGGCCCTTCAAATGGAACCAAAAGCTCTCTATATCTCGACTATCTATATAACTATACATTCTTTTTATAGCTCACAGGCTTTGCTAAAACATGGAGCTCTGCTTCATGAGCTGGGGAAAAAAGATCCAATGACTTTGAATACAGAGTATCCTTCTGGGTGATAAACTGCATACTCAAATCTACAAAAAAATTAATATCTGGGTCTTCAGAGAGTGTGTCCTGCACTGGGCTCACAGCAGCGGATTCCTACCTCATCAATTTAGCACACGTGTCTTCCTTTGTCCCCAGCCTCCTCCAATAGAGGCAATAAGGTGGCTGGATTCAAATGTACGCATTTTTCATTGTTAGATATGTTACATAGTTACATAGTTAGTCAGGTTGAAAAAAGACACAAGTCCATCCAGTTCAACCATAAAAAAAAAAAAAAAAATATTGTACAATCCAATATACCCAATACTATACCCACAGTTGATCCAGAGGAAGGCAAAAAAACCCCAGCAGAGCATGCTCCAATTTGCTACAGCAGGGGAACAAATTCCTTCCTGATCCCCCAAGAGG
Organism: Lithobates septentrionalis; assembly: GCA_037952835.1. Taxonomy (NCBI): domain Eukaryota; kingdom Metazoa; phylum Chordata; class Amphibia; order Anura; family Ranidae; genus Lithobates; species Lithobates septentrionalis. The sequence goes on along the minus strand of JBBDGP010000278.1, from coordinate 13,065,353 downwards.
CAATCAGATTTTCCCTGGATCAACTTTACCTATAAATGTCAGTACCCAGTTATATTATGTACATTTAGGAAAGTATCCAGGCCTTTCTTAAAGCAATCTACTGAGCTGGCCAGAACCACCTCTGGAGGGAGTCTATTCCACATTTTCACAGCTCTTACATAAACAAACTCATATTTTAAACCTTTCATTAGACAAACATTTAGTTAGCTGTATATTTGCTGCACAGAATGTCGGACCATTAAAAATTAAATGTTTGACCAAAACAATATCTAACTTTGTCTAATAGCACTTTTGCATAAAAGCTACAGCTCTGATATATCGGGATGAACCCTTCATTACTGGGTACAGCTTCCATAAATATATTACAATGGCTTGTTTTCTATCACGCTGTTTGTGTAAGAACTCCAGTTTCATGTTTCAAAAGACAACTTTTTCCTGGCAATATTATGATAAATGATAACAATACCCTGTGGTCATGCAGAGATGCCCATAAATCCAAAATATTCTTCTGCTTATACGACTGCACTTGCAAGAAAAAGGAGCACATCATTTCACAATCCACACATTCTGCTCTGGATTTCAAAAATAAAAATAAATAAAACAAAAGGATCAACAATCTGTTTGATGGACCAGAAAGCATCAAAAACTATAAAACAACTGGCTGTAGGTGGCATCTATCCTAACAGGGTGTGTGGACTTGATGTGATGGGTCTGGTATATTTAAATTTTATTTGTTATTACTCTTACATCATGGACCACACATCAAGTTATTATCAAAAACCTTAAAATTTCATTTTTGTAGAAGAACTTCTTATGTATCCCATCCATCTTGGCTTTGTTAAATATTATGGCAGCTTTATTCAAAATAACAACCCCATCTTAATCTTTTTTTTCTCTCAATAAGGGCTTATTGTATAAATGTAAAATTACAAAATTGTTATCTTAATCTAAACTAATCTCATTCATTACAAATTTCCCCAATAACCTGGATTTCATTTCCAACCAAAGGTTGTCTAAACCAGTTTCAATATATCTATATTATTAATAAAATTGTTAAACTCATTAGAAATGAATACTCATTACTTAATTTTACTTAATTCCCCTTTTTTTAATGCACTGTTTCCACTCTCATTTTCAATTTGTGTAATACACGGTTAAATGTAACCTTCATTTTACCATGTCTAGAAAACAGATTTAAAAAATAATTGTGATCACATTGTTTACCATTCGATTCGTTAACCTAGCACACGTTTCGTCTAAAAAACTGGAATTGGCATGATGTCCTTCCAGCTTATCACTGACCTCTCAGGGACATTCTTTCAGGAGAGCACAAAGGAGGGGGTCACATCTGCGTACATGAAACACACAAGCACTAGAACTAAAGGTCCCAGCATTCGCACACACATACACCAATATCTCTCTAAAATCGCTTACTTTTTCCCATTTGTACACAACACATGCATATCATTCTCTCACTTTCTTTTAACTCTCATTAATATTTTCCTGCCTAAATTCTGCTTTCGTTATTATTTTGTTCAGATATCTTTTAATTTTTCGCTTCTATGATCAGACGGGCAGCCAGAGTGCTCATCCCATCTTCCCTCTCTGACAACATATAAAGTATTCTGTTTTACCTCTCATTTCTCTGTTTCTGACTCTAATGCCGCGTACACACGGTCGTACTTTTCGTCTACAAAAGTCGGACAGCCTGTCCGACAGACTTCCGGCAGACTTTCGGTGGACTTGCGGCGGACTTGCGGCCTACTTTCTAACGAACGGACTTGCCTACACACGACCACACAAAAGTCTAACGGATTCGTACGTGATGACGTACACCGGACTAAAATAAGGAAGTTCATAGCCAGTAGCCAATAGGTGCCCTAGCGTGGCTTTTTGTCCGTCGGACTAGCACACAGACGAGCGGATTTCGGGGTCCGTCGTAGTTACGAAGTAAAGTTTTAAAGCATGTTTCAAATCTAAAGTACGTCGGATTTGAGGCTAAAAAAGTCAGTTGAAAGTCCGGAGAAGCCCACACACGATCGGATTACCAGCCAGCTTTAGTCCATCAGCGTCCGTTGGACTTTTGTAGACGAAAAGTAGGACCGTGTGTACGCGGCATTATAGTTGTAGTGCCTGACCCCAAATTCATCCCACAACTTAACATGAAAAGTTGTGGGATGTGGGACTTTCTGCCTAGTGTTAATGTCACCCTTGATCCATCCTGCTCACATAGATAACTGTTTCTCTAGCTGTTTACTGTGCATGATTCTTATGCCGCGTACACACGGTCGTACTTTTCGTCTACAAAAGTCGGACAGCCTTTCCGACAGACTTCCGGCAGACTTTCGGTGGACTTGCGGCGGACTTGCGGCCTACTTTCTAACGAACGGACTTGCCTACACACGACCACACAAAAGTCGGTCGGATTCGTACGTGATGACGTACACCGGACTAAAATAAGGAAGTTCATAGCCAGTAGCCAATAGGTGCCCTAGCGTGGCTTTTTGTCCGTCGGACTAGCACACAGACGAGCGGATTTCGGGGTCCGTCGTAGTTACGAAGTAAAGTTTTGAAGCATGTTTCAAATCTAAAGTACGTCGGATTTGAGGCTAAAAAAGTCAGTTGAAAGTCCGGAGAAGCCCACACACGATCGGATTACCAGCCAGCTTTAGTCCATCAGCGTCTGTTGGACTTTTGTAGACGAAAAGTACGACCGTGTGTACGCGGCATTAGTCCCTGTGGACCTTGGTAACCCAATTACCCATTGTGGATCCATGTCCACTTTAACCATTAATCTAGGGGCTCAGTATAGGCGGAACCGCACCTTTGGTTCATATATAGCGCTCCTCTTGCGCTGGGCATTTTTAAGGGTCTCTTACCCTTCATTCCCTTACTTAATCAATGCCCATAATGACTGGCCAGTCTTCTCTCTTCTCTACATGTGCCTATACCCTCTTGCCTCTAAACTACTTTATCTAGCAGATTTACTACATATACCTGTGAACAGCACAGGTATTCTTCCCTTTCTTATCTATAACACTCCAATGGACAATAGACAGGGACAACGTAACATATAACCACCAATCAATACAGTTCGATTAAGGGGAGTAAAATAGGTACCCTTTGTCCCGAAAATGCCTTACCGATCAAGGAAGTCTGATAACTCAAATGTAAGCAAAAGGCTTACCTCAGCCGGCTGATTATCAGAAATTCCCGGATCGTCTCAAGCTCCTCATTTCGGATACTCAGGGTCACCTGGAATCCCCTCCTAAGGCAAAGCTCGGCATGCTGACTTGGTTAAATTGATGATAGGCAACTCCTATCCTCATATTGATTAGTGGTTCCAAATTAATAATAACTACTGCAGTAGGGAACAGACACAAAAGAAACACTCAGCATCTTTCCAAATTACTGTTCTGCTTTATTATGACGCAATTGAAGGTTTTTATGCACATGATTACGTAGGTATCACATTAATATTACAATTGTACGTTTATGGTAACAAGGGGCGTTACATAGGCAGGCTAATTCTAATCATGACTCGAAAGAATGTAAACATTTACTGAAAACATTATTAGTGCTGTGTGCACAGTGAGGGCAGTGTGCAATACATACAAAATACAATACAATTACATACAGAACGTACAAATTTCCATTACACAGCATACCCTTCGCACATCAGCTGATTTACCGGATTTCTGCGAGGCACTGAGCCCGGATATCATTGCCCTCCCAGAATGGTACCAGGAATTTGCCCTGCCAATGGGAGAAAGAAAGCCGCCAAGATCTCTGTTTTCTTCATCAGGGAAATGCTTTTTTAAAAAAATGAATAATAGCTGGGGGGGACACTCCAACATGGGAACACCCAATCCAAGGCCGATGCCATCAAGGGCCCTGGAAGTTGGGTAATGGTACAATCGCTCTTTACCCCCAATTTCACCCCACCCCCACAATGATCACTTGTAATTTACATTCATGATGGAAGAACTGCCTTTCCCTTTTTGCCCACACGCTTAGATGAGGCAACCCTTTGTTATACTCTCCTTCCTAGCTGAAAAGGCTACCAACAGCTGACTCAATCACATAGGTTTCAGAAACATTCACTGAACCCAGACACTCTGCTCAAAGATGATCCCTTACTATCCAGTGACAAAAATTATCTACAGTAGCCCGAGCCTGAGTTTGACTGTGGTTAGAGCCTATTCTTGGCGCTTACTCAGAACTTATTGATGATCACATACTCATCACAGGGAGACTTCTGCTCTCACTGACTGTTTATTCCCCTTCACTCTCAGGACACCTGCTTATTTTACGTCCACGGGCTACAGACATTGGATCAACAGTATAGTCGGGACAGTATTCATAACAAGAAGGAGGACCCTGCACCCTAACACCAAAGGTTGCCTGCCTAAGGCTGATTAAAGATGTTTGTTGCAGTTCCACCATGGGGTTGATTTAGCTTAACTGACAGTTTACAGTTTTATAGGCTGTGTTTTCTCCCTTTGCCTAGCTGTTTTAGTATAGAATATAGTTACCTTTCATATTACTTCTTGGTTTTACATCAAGAACATACACACCGCTGTTATAGCCCACCCATGTCTCCACAAAGCGACCTTGATTCTCGTTTTTTTTACCTGGCTTCAAGTTACGCTACATCGGTACTTTAGTATCTAGGCTCATTTACTAAAGTGTACTAAAAACATCTCTACAGCCTTTCCTTACTATTATTTCATACCTCTTCTCTTTCTCTTTTTCTATCTCTTTTCTACTCATCTTAAATCTTCCCGCTAAATACACGCAGATATTACCTAACAAGATATTTTCTAATTTTCTTTTCTTTACCATTCCAGAGTCTTTATTACAGCCTTAGACACGTGAAAGGACTGAATGTCCCAGAAAAACAAAACCACCCTATGGAGGGAACTGAAGAAAGGTAAGCTTCATTTTGTATTCCTTCAGAAGACGCATTTCAGAACTCACCAGATACCCAGACTGATAGACTTTTACTTCACTGACGCATACCATGCCACCAACAATACAGCCAAATCGAAAGGTGTCTCGATCTTGATGAGCAAAGAGGCACCTTTTGTTATTTTGGACCGCCTGACAGATACAGCTGGATGATTGGTTTTCATAAAAGGCACATATGGAGGCTTGCCCATTACATTGACGGACATCTACTTTCCCAACACAAAGCACATACAGTTTTGCCAAAGAATAGTCCGGGAGCTACAAGGGTTTGCCTCAGGCTTTCTTATCCTAGGAGGGGATATTAAAATCCCCCTGAACCCATTAGTAGATACCTCGTCCAGAAAGTCATGTGTCACCTATAAAATACTTGAGAAAATCAAAACCTTCTACACTCACTACAACTAATAGACTCATGGAGATTTCTCCACCCAGACGATAGAGACTACAAGTTCCACTCTGCACCCCACGATAAATATTCATGCATTGATTATATCTTTGTATCCCAGAGGAACCTGATGTCGATCCTGGAAGCCAAAATTGGAATCCAAACGATCTCGGACCATGCTCCGATAGTGTTGTCTATGAACCTACTTACACCTAGGCCCAAATCCAACACTTGGAGACTGAACTCCTCCATATTGACTGACCCGACACTATTACCTAGGATAGGTACTTCTCTAACTGAGTTTTTTTCATCCTAATGAAACACCTGGCATGGATCCTTTGATGCTCTGGGAAGAGCATAAATGCTCCATTAGAGGCAAATTGATTAAACTAGGCTCACACCGTAAGAAAGAACAGGAAAAAGAAAAATTAACAGAAAAGATATTCAAATTAGAATCTATGCACAAACATACCTTAAATGCACAGTCAGCTGGGGAACTACTTGAGACCAGGAAAGCACTACAACAAATGCTTGCAGCTAAAACTAAATGTATACTATTCTTCAAAAAGAAAATTTATTACGAAGCAGGAGATAAAACTGGCAAATTGCTGGCCAAAGCTTTAAAGGATCCTAACATGACTCAAAACATTATAGGCATAAAGAAAACTGAAGGCTCCTTGGATGTAACTACAGAAGCCATAGCCACACACTTCCACATATATTACATCAAATTATATAATCCTCCACCACAACACTGCCAGATTTAATTGGAGACAGGAAACACATTATCCAAGACTTTTTACGTGACAGTGGCCTACCTAAACTAAAAGATACCGACATAACCCCACTTGAGGAACAGATCACCTCCACAGAAATTAAACAGGCCATTAAAGGCCTAAAATCAGGTAAAAGTCCAGGCCCCAACAGCTTAACATCCATTTATTATAAGACTTTTATGAACACCTTGACGGACCAATTGATTAACGCTTTGAACTCTCTGTCTAAACCGAAAACAGTCACGCCGATTTTCTATCAGCCTACATCACGGTGATACCGGTGACACGGTGACACGGTGAAGCCGAACAAGGATCCTACTGATTGCTCCAGCTATAGGCCGATTTCACTACTGAATCTGGATCTTAAAATATTGACAAAAATACTGGCCACCAGACTGAGCCCACTCTTGTCTGATTTAATTGGGCCAGAACAGGTAGGCTTTATGCCAGGAATAGAGGCAAAGACAATATCATTAAAGCTCTCTTGCTGACGCATACTGCACATACAAGAAAGATCAGGGGCCTTCTCTTGTCCATGGATGTGGAGAAGGCCTTTGATTTGGTCGCACGGTACTTCATGTTGGCCACCTGTGATCATGTGGGTGTGGGCTTATGAATGATGGCTTGGATATCAGCTATTTACCAGAATCCTTCGGATAGATTCAAAATTAACGGATCCCTATCGGAAAGGGTTGACATAACCAATGGCACCAGGCAGGGATGCCTCCTGTCTCCTTTACTGTTAATTTGATCTTAAATCCTGGCACACGGGCTACTTCTCATGGTTCGGCCACGCAGTGATTCTTAAAATGTTTATACTACCCAGATTATTGTATCTTCTACGAGCACTACCCATACCAATCCCCAAAACTTTTTTCAACAAACTACACTTCATGCTTCTGAAATTCCTATGGAACCACAAAAGGGCCAGAATTAAATTATCTCTTCTGACTAAACCAAAAGAGCATGGGGAAATGGGCCTACCTGACTTTAAGATTACCACCTGGCATCCCACCTGACAAGCGTGATTGATTGGCATTGCCATGGTGATTCCAAAGATTGGGTAGCAGGGATGAGCCTTATCCCGCTGCACTTTTCCCCATGGATCCCATGAAGTAGTTACAGAAGATTGTTAAAACAACACCCATTGATGGAGGCAACTCTGACTGCCTTCCATACAATAGCAAGACGATCCAAAGTGACTTTGATAATGTCAATGACGAAACGCATAAGCACGCCTTTGATAATGTTGATGACAAAACTCGTAAGACGCCTTTGATAACGTCAATGACGAACTGCGTAAGTCAGAGCTACGCACTTATGTCATACCCAGCTTAGTGACAGGGAGCTTGGAGCAAAGCTGAGGTGCACGCTGAGAGCCGTTCGCTCCCTTGACACTGCTAATTTTTGATCATAGCTGTAGTGTGTGCTTCTTCCCTTAGTGGGAAGCATTGCTTTTATTGGTTTTTATAAATAAAAGTTTTTATACTGCTGCACTATGGGAGCCCTGTCTTTTCCTTAAGAGGATGTGACTACAGAAAGCCGGTGAGACACTTCCTGGTTACGGTGTTGGAGGTTGCGTTGAACACAGGATCAGTGGGGATATCCCACCCGGGATAGGAGCTCATCCACCTCTAAAGATAAATGCCTTCTACCCCTGTAGGGGTGCCAGGAGCTGGTGAGTGGGGACCCTTAAGGGGGATCACAAGAGTCACCTAGATGTTTCTTGAATGAACACTTATTTTTTGCATGAACATTTTTTTGGTATGAACATTACTGCCATTTTTGGAGCTACACCTCATTTTCCTTAATTTTACATATTTTATGTACATTTTGTTATGAATATTTTTATACACATTTTTTGGTATGAATATTTTGCCATTTTGGAGCTTCACTTTTACAACATAGGGACTGTTTACATATTTTATATTTTTTATATTTTTTCTTATTTTGTATTTGGATATTTACCATTTGTGTTTGGTCTTTCACCTATGTCACTTTACTGATAGCGGGGTATTTCTGTATGTGAGACCCCCGTTTATGGCAGGTGGTGCACTCGTTATTTTTTCACTACTGATGCAGGAGATGCTTTGATATCGTTACACACATACACTGATACACGGTTTCAACACATTCTGTTTATTAATCTACCCACATTTATCTTATCTTAGGTGGGTGTTAGCACATTTACATTTGGGATTAGTACACATATATTGTGTTTATGTAGGGACCCTGTCCCCATCACCATAGGGAACGCCACTCTCCCCTCACCTTTTTACTTGAATTAAAGTGACTTTGTCACTCAGTCCCCTGACACCTCTAAGAGACAACCCAGACTTCATCCCTGGCGTAGGGAACCTACCCATCCAAAATCTAAATACTGACACACCAATGCTAGCAGGCGACTGTTTTCTCAACGGCCAGATTAAATACCTCTGTGTGTCTGGTGAACATTTTGAAAGAACTACCTCAGTCTTCTATAATTGGCTACAAAATTCGTAACCCATTCAGGAAGATGGTTTCAGGAGAAGCTGGTCGAGAGCTCTTCAGATGAACATAAGGAAGATCCAATGGAGAAATGCTTGCATACTGTCTCATAAATGTTCTCTTAGCACAAAAACGCACGAAACTGCTTATAAATTGCTGACAAAATGGTATCTTACACCAGCTAAGCTGAAAAGGTGGAAACTGCAGATCCCCGATACCTGCTGGAGGTGTCGGGGCAATATGGGCCCTCTTATACATATACAGAATTGATAGATTCCACAAAACATGGTCCCCGTGATTTATATTCCGCTACTCTAAAACATTTGAGGGGTTAAAGACTACTCAGTATTCCAAGTAATGGAGACACCTTACTATTTCTGTCCTAATAAAAATATGGTATAACTATATGTAGCGCTGACAATGTTTGTTTTTAGCCATATGTGTGTCATACAGGACACAAGTTGTTATAGTGCCATCTTGTGGACAATTGAAAAGGTACAATACTTTCATGTTTCATGATTAAGAGAAGTGACATGGAAGTGATTGATTGTTTACTTCTGAACTTTAACTGTGACCCACCCACAATGCTCCTGGACAAGAGAAGAACTGAACTGCATGGTGGGAGGATATAAAAGGGCTGGGAGCGGCCATCTTAGGTCTCTTGTTCCTGGGACGCGTGGCCTGCCAGCAGGACTCTGTGGGTGTGTGTGTCCCACAGGGTTGCGGCCTACCTTGTGAGGGAGCGGAGCGGCAGCAGGGATCCTGCCATCATATCACAGTGTGCTGAAGCAGCAGAAATGATTGTTCCGGAGACCCGTGGAGGAGGTAACTGAGGACTCCTGGTCGTTACCGAACGGAGCAGTGTGACGGCGTGGCGGTGGTTCCGTACGGACTGAGAACTGTTGAAACAGAGGCATCCATCTGCCCGGATCCCGTGTGGTGAGAGGGTTAACACCCAGAAGTTTGTTTAAATACTACACACACCTAGAACTGTTACAGAGTGTCGCTGGGACTGATAGTCCCACGGAACAAGTTAAGTTGGAGCACATTACATCTGCATAAACTTCAGTATTCAAGAATTGATATTAGATGTTTATCTCCTTCGTATAAGAACACTTAATCAGTCTTCTGGATTATAACTGCTTTAGTGTAAATAATGATATTTGAAGCGCTTCACAATGTGCATGAAAATGAATATATAAGAATAAATATAAATAGTCAAATAAATCCAGCGGTGAGTAAAAATTCCTAAAAAATCCAGCAATCAAAATAGTGTAAAATTATAAAAAATTAGTGACACCAAATGTGTAAAAAATTCACATAAAAAAATCCACATAAAATAAATAAATAGATAGGGATGTATTCAGAAGGTTCAATTATACAGGTGTAGAATCCTGATTGGTATAGAGCTTTTGATCACTAGCAAAGCTGTTTAAAAACACTTGCTTAATTAAGGTGCTCATTGATAGTACCAATGTGTTTTTTGCTTCTATTCACAACCAATGTGAGAATCATAAACAGGCAGATAAGAGAAAAAACCAATCATTGTGCAATAGTTAGGATACCAAGGTACACAGGCAAACTTCAATCCACTCACGTGTGCCTTATAATGATAAGGCATATGCAGGTTTTACTATAGCAGTCAGCCGCCTTAGACAGGAGCAGATTCAGTGCAGTACACTGTGTGAAACTGCTGATCTGCACAGAGCGTCCTTGGCTCCTCCCACGCATTACATCACAGTCACGTGACTTTTTCAAGGATAATACAAGCTCTGACGGACTCAGCTTTATAGCACAACAGCAGAGTGGTTGCCATGGCTACAGCATGAGTTTGTCATCATTCTGCTTCCTGCATAAACTTCAATCCTGTTAAAACCTACTTTTATTAGACATGTAATTCATATGAATATCGTTGGTTTATCAAAACCACGATTCAATGTGTAAAAAACGCAGTGTGTAAAAAGTAAAAAATATATATATTGATATCTCTAATCACGTCTACTTCTTCAACTCCCTCCAGTGGTCACAATTGGTATAACATCTCACAGAGGGAGATCTATATCAACATCAATATATATATTTTTTACTTTTTACACACTGCGTTTTTTACACATTGAATCGTGGTTTTGATAAACCAACGATATTCATATGAATTACATGTCTAATAAAAGTAGGTTTTAACAGGATTGAAGTTTATGCAGGAAGCAGAATGATGACAAACTCATGCTGTAGCCATGGCAACCACTCTGCTGTTGTGCTATAAAGCTGAGTCCGTCAGAGCTTGTATTATCCTTGAAAAAGTCACGTGACTGTGATGTAACGCGTGGGAGGAGCCAAGGACGCTCTGTGCAGATCAGCAGTTTCACACAGTGTACTGCACTGAATCTGCTCCTGTCTAAGGCGGCTGACTGCTATAGTAAAACCTGCATATGCCTTATCATTATAAGGCACACGTGAGTGGATTGAAGTTTGCCTGTGTACCTTGGTATCCTAACTATTGCACAATGATTGTTTTTTTCTCTTATCTGCCTGTTTATGATTCTCACATTGGTTGTGAATAGAAGCAAAAAACACATTGGTACTATCAATGAGCACCTTAATTAAGCAAGTGTTTTTAAACAGCTTTGCTAGTGATCAAAAGCTCTATACCAATCAGGATTCTACACCTGTATAATTGAACCTTCTGAATACATCCCTATCTATTTATTTATTTTTATGTGGATTTTTTTATGTGAATTTTTTACACATTTGGTGTCACTAATTTTTTATAATTTTACACTATTTTGATTGCTGGATTTTTTAGGAATTTTTACTCACCGCTGGATTTATTTGACTATTTATATTTATTCTTATATATTTATTTTCATGCACATTGTGAAGCGCTTCAAATATCATTATTTATTCTTTTTAAGTGACTCTGAAAACACTCTCTTTTGATAGCAGCCTCACTTGGTTTTGTGTGTAATTATCAGCTATTTAGCATCACAGCGCTTTGTGTTTTATATATGTTTTTTCAACTGCTTTAGTGTATTACCTTACACTGCACAACACCCAAGAGGAACCCCTTTTGTGGATTACAATTACAAATTCATAAGCTAGCGAAGACTGAAGACATCAAGACTATCTCTTTTACTGCAGGGCCCTGCACTTAGTCACAGAACATAGTGACTTTACAGTTTAGAGCAGGGGGAGCTCCCTGGTATAAATATAGATATATACATATACTTAAGTATATGTGTGTATGCTACTCAGACTGTTATAACTGTTTACTATACTGTCGCACTACGTTGGTGTGATAGTGTAGTTATTGTAATAACCTTTTATATAAATATACTATTTACTCAAAGGAAGAAGTTATTTTTGGTTATTACTGAAGTTTGTGTGCAGTGTTGTTATTTCTCCTGCAGGTGGAGCTACAGACACCCAGGTAGAGGTAAATATAAACATAAGTGTATATTGTGGGTTAAAGCCAATACTCATATAATTACAACACTGCACTACAGTTGTGTCAAGGGGATTGAACAATTTAAGAGGGGTAAAGAGACAAGAGGACAGGCCCGCTTTAAACCGGCAGCTCCACCGAGAGTTATTGCTACATATACAAATACAAATTTTGTTGCTGAAGCTCGTAAACCTCTGAGTCCCAGCACACCACAAATAATTAGGCATAATCATATCAAAATGAAAGATAAACGTAATAATACTTTTTTCTATATCTGCCTTTCCTACTTTCTCTCTACTCTATTCTTTGAATCGCAATACCCATTAATTGAATTCATCCAAGAGCTGTTTTACAACAATGATATTTATGAGATCTAGTGAGATAGAACGAATGGTCACAAACTTCTTCTGGACTAAAATAATCTTAATGAGAAGTTAATATGAATATACAGTACTAGAGGTCCCATAGATCAAATGTTTTGATACGACTCATAATCACATAAAATGTGGGAGACCATTGTTCTACTTACCTATTGAAACCTAACATTACACTTTTGTATTCATGTGCCCATTATGTACTTGTTATGTAAACATTTATTGTGTTTTCTAATAAACTTTTTGATGCATAAAAAAAGCCAGGGGTCTGAAAACATCTGGCGGTTAATAGGTGGTTAAAAATGATGGAAGGCTGATTGGGGTCAATTAATATTTAGAGATCTAATATCTAAGAATTTATGTTAATAGCAGAGGTTTTAGTTGCACCCATTTGCAATTTTTATGTGAAAGGTGCACTGCCTTGCAAAGACTCTCTTGTAATGTGTGATCCTATCTCTTACATTCTTACATTTGAAAGTCTCCAGATTAGACCATATATAGCAATGGATAAATTAAGAACAGGAATTCCTGCAGGGAGCCCATTCCTCATTAAATGTGTCCAATTTATCCCCACGGCAAATCCAGCAAACAAGATATGCAAGAATGGCAACTGTACTTCTGATTTCACACACAGCTATTCACCCCACTGTTATCTCTACTACTTTACTGCTTTGTTTATGCATTCTCCATATTTAAAGCCTCAAATTTAGGGTTTTCGTAGGTTTACCTAGTGGTAGTACTTTGCTACTGAGTCTCTTTGTTACATTATTAGGTGTCTCCATGAGGTTCCAATGCAGTTTGTGATACAATGGGTTATAGGCATGTATCTTCAGGTGATTAGACTTTAAGCTAGTACCTAGAGAAACTTGCCCTTAGGTTACCTAGTTTATTATTTTTCTTTATGATTTTATCTTCTAATTCTCCAATCAAGTACTTACTGTCTTTTAATGCCATCATAGATGCAGTGTATCCAGATCAGTGCAACCTTATTAAAACTCTGGGAGCCATACCCAGACCACAGGACATGGAAGTAGTCTGTAATGACAATGGATCCTGCGTGAGCACTCACCTGTGCAATACAGGTGCTTTGGAACTCTTTGGAACCCATTCTCCAAAGAACCCCTTTGGATATGTCAACCATCACAGACAGAGCTTGGACTTTTTTTACATTCCAGCGTCATTGACAGGTAAGAAAAGGTCCCACAGTATCTCCAGCTGTTACTGTATAAATGGGGGCTATGTTTGGAATGTATGCACTTCACATTGCAACATTTTCAAACTTGTAGCTAAAATATAACCATTTAGGGCCGGCAGAGAAGATGGCCATGTAAGTGAGAGCCCCTGCAGCCTCACGCTCTCAGCGATACTCAGCGAAAATGGGGAAAGATCTCCTGGAGCTCAGAACCAGCTCAGCACAGGCACAGTGTATAGCACCCGCGGGAGCAATGACAAAACGGCGGAAGGGGAACAAGCCGCCACAGCACCTCACAGATTTCTACACAGCGGTTCATCAGCAAGGTAGAATGGCCCAATCCCAGCCTGAGCAGCATGCTGCAAGGAGATGAATCATCACCCAGTCTGGGGAGCTAGATGAACTTTCTCCCCCCTCCACTCCCTCCACACTCAGCTCAGTGAAGTCTAAGCAGTGCAGGGAGAAGAATGAGTTATCCCCTGGACTGCAGCATATTGCACTGCAGGCATCTCTGCAGAGCAAGCAGTCAGGATTGTCAATGGATATGTTCCCTGCCACAGACCAGGCTATCTCAGAAAGTACAATGAAAAACATGCTTCTCTCCCTCAGGAGTACCCTATTTAATGATTTTTCAGAGATGTTTGCACCCTTACATGAGACTTTCCAAATTCATGCTGACAAAATCCACCACCTAGAAACTAAAATGGTGGATCTTTACCCTGCATATAATGATCTTGTTGATGCCTATGCTGACCAAGAATCTGAGATGCAACGCCTCCAGAACAAAATAGCGGACCTCGAAGAACACTTGAGGCTCAATAACATCAAATTTAGAGGCATCCCTTAATCTATACCACCGAACGAATTGACTAACTTTGTACAACACCTCATGAAAGCTCTGATACCAGCTCTAAATGATATTGAGTTATGTGTGGATAGAGCCCACCGCATATCCAAACCCAAATTCCTACCTGACACTGCACCCAGGGACACCCTGGCGTGCATTCACTACTACTATGTCAAAGAACCAGTCATGGCAGCAGCTAAACAGAACCCTGTGGTATCAGACGAATTTAAGGGCATCTCATTAAACACCGACATATCGCAACAAACAGCGATGAACAGAAAGAAGCTCAATTCGCTCAAGAAGGTACGCCACAACAACAGCAAAATTTTTACTGATGGGGTTTTCCCACAAAGCTGCTTGTCACCTGGAATGGCAAGACATATCCCATATACAGCGTGGAGAAAGGCATTCAATTCTTTAAAGAATGGCAACTGCTCCTGGCAGATTCAAAACCTCCTGCTTCCTCCTCCCTGGAACGCCTGCAAATGGAATGGTCCTGATTGAATTTTCTTCATCGCAACTTGGCCTCCCCCTTCACAATATCCTTTATACTAGCATGAGGCTGGAAGCTCCTATGTTCAGTTTGCCCTTCTGTTTTTCTTACGATTGTTTATTGGCTTAGTGAGCAGCACTGGCAGTCTGAATTACCCCCCACTACACCACAGCAGCTTCGGCTGCTCATTGAACCTACATTTTGATAGGCTTTCTTACATATGTTGTTTTTGATTTTCCAATGTTTGTCTTTTTTCCTTATTATTCATTGTCTCCCTTACAACAATGTACTCATCTACCACATTAACTCAGCTCATACTTCACTATGTCTTTAAAACTTATGTCACTGAACTCTAAGGGCCTTAAAGTGGTTGTAAACCCTTTACAACCACTTTAACCTACAGGTAAGCCTAGATTAAGGCTTACCTGTAGGTGCTTGAAATATCTCCCAGATTTGCACGGTCTAGGAGATATTTGCAAATCACCGTAGGGCGATTTCTTCTGCGCATGCGCCGGAGTTACAAAGGGCACGCTGTGCCGTTTCTAGCTCGGGTCATGCCGTTAAAGGCGGCTCCCGTGCACATGCACGGGAGTGACGTCACGTGATGTCACTCGACTCCGGCCAGTCACAGAGCCGGAGTTCGCGGCCCCGGAAGGAAGAGGGGTGTAGAATGGATGCTCGCTACTAGCGAGGAAGATGGGGACATCGCGGGCTTCTCCTGCAGGTAAGTGTCACATAATGGGCTACTATGCAATGCATATTGCCCATTATGCTTTACCTTTATATGCACTCCTGAAAGAAGCACAATCCCTTAAGGCTGATATAATCTTCTCCCAAGAGTTACATTCTGCTGCCCACAAATGCCTTTCGAGTGCACTTTCAACATTTCCCTCACCTATACTTGGCTAATGGCCCCAAAAAGGCCTATGGAGTTTTTAATGCTATTAGAGAATCAGTGGTATTCCACCATATCCGCACTATCCAAGATCCCCAAGGCCCATTATCCTCATCTGTGAACTAAACCAAGTAGTCTTTACACTAGTTAACCTTTATGCTCCGAATATTAAACAAAGAAAATCCCTTACTCCACTGTTTGCCAAAGTTACGTTAGTGATGCAAGGCACCCTTATTATTGGAGGAGACTTCAATACAATCCTGCACCCCAACATGGACTCTACTGCTACTACCAGAAGACCTGGTCACTCCATTGCTCCTTTACTACATAAATATGAACTATATGATGTATGATGCTGCTTTCACGGATCCAAGAAAGACTTCACCTTTTTGTCTGCAGCACACTCTTCCTACTCACGCATAGACTATTTCTTCATGATGAAAGGGTCTCTGCAAAATGTTCTGCGTGCAGACATTGGTACAATTTCTTGGTCAGATCACACTGCAATCATGCTAGAATTCAACGACAAACTTCGTAACCCCCCCCCCTCCTCGGTGGAGACTAAACACCTCACTTTTGGAGGACAAGAAATTGTGCCAAAAAATCATGCAGGAACATCATATCTTTTTTGTGTATAATGACACTCCTGAAATCAACAGATATACCCTGTGGAATGCCTATAAAGCATATATGAGGGCGGTATTACTCAAAATTACTTTAGCTATGAGGAAACAGAGGAGGAGACAGATCAAAGACATGCTGCACTCTATTGCCCCGTACACACGGTCGGATTTTCCGATGGAAAATGTCCGATCGGAGCGTGTTGTCGGAAATTCCGACCGCGTGTGGGCTCCATCGGAAATTTTCCATCGGATTTTACGACACACAAAGTTGGAGAGCAGGAGATAAAATTTTCCGACAACAAAATCCGATCGCGTCAATTCCGACCGTGTGTGGCCTGTTCCGACGCACAAAGTGCCACGCATGCTCAGAAGAAATTCCGACACGGAACAGCTCGTTCTGGTAAACATAGCGTTCGCAATGGATACAGCACTTTCGTCACGCTGCAATGTTAAAAATGGTTTAATACAGTGCACTCTCTTCTTCTTTATAATGTGACAAGAATATAGTAGTTTTGCTGCTCATATTCACACAGACTTCTCACAAACTTATTTCGTTACTATTTATCGGGATTCCCTCAATATATTTTGATTTCTCACATCTGACAACATATTTTTGTTGTATTTTTTTTTGGCTTTAATGTAGATTCTTTTTTTGTGTTTGTATTTTTTTGAAGGGTGTTATTTTTTTGGGGGGATTTTTATTTGTACTCCCGAAAATGTTTCTGTGTGTTTTTTGTGACAAGTTCCCACAACACCATTGGTATGTTGTTCAATTTATTTAATCTGTAGGAGATTGTTTGGTGTTGTTGTCCCTTGTTAATTTCACATTTTATGTTAGAAATGTACCTGAATCGTCACCAACAAACTGTCCTTTTTGGATGAAAACACATACAGGAGAGTATAATTTCCCAAAAAATTTTTTATTAAGGGCTCACAACTAAACAAAGAGGGAGGCAACGCTGGAGAAACTGCAGAAGTGGGTGAAGCCTTGTACCCCCAGGGCACACATCAATAATTTTTAATCAAAATTGGTGGCCTGAGGAGTCCTTATCTAAGGGAGGGCAGTCTGGTCCAGAAGTCCCAGAGATCCGGAAAGCAGCAGATGACATCTGTGTCCCCAGGCTGTGGTCATACGAGAGACTGCAGCTTCTGTCAGACCAGACTGAACCCAGGGCAATCACTCTCTGGTCTTCCTTCCACGCTTCCTTCCACGCGGTGGCTCTGGTGGTGGAGTTGTGGCAGCAGGAGGAGGAGAAGGATGGTCCAACTCAATGACGTCGGTCTTGGGTGTTAGTTCCCCACTCACCCCCTTACATAGGACTTTATACAGAAGGTCCTCACAGAGCCTGCGTTGACCTTCCTGCATGCCCTGCAGTTTTGTGGCAGCCATGCAGGCAAATGCCTCTTCAGGAGTGGGTAAGGCTCGTAGGGACGCCAAAGCCTCCTGAATTAGCCTGAACGCAGAATCCTGCATGGGACTCGGAGCCGTCTTCCTCGCTCTTTTATATGGAAGGCAGAGGGGAGGAACCTGTGATTCTGTCAGGCTGCGACTGGTCCCAGGCTTCTCTTGGCTGACACTTAGCCCCGCCTCCTCCTGGCTGCCACTAATCCCCGCCTCCTCCTGGTTGCCACATTCCACAACCTCCTCCTGGCTGAGGTCTTCCTGTGTATGAAAAAGGGACATAGTTTTAGTATTTTTTTCATCAATCACATACAATTTTAACCTCCTGACTGTTGCAAATTGAATGTTAACAAATATAACAGACTATCATTCTGAGCCCAGGATTTTTCATTCTTGTCCCAAATTTGGGTGCCCACTACTGTCTATTGATATGTAAAACACTTTTTTCAATCAGCAATTAGTGATCAATAATAACATCTATAGTAAACATCATTTATTTATTGACCAGAAATCAGTAGAACAATGCTATACCTGACTCCAGCTGGGCTCCTCCACTTCTTCCTGGCTGGAAGGCCCAGGTTGGACATCGGAAGCCTCAGCTGGGGTGGAAGGAAGCGTGGAAGGAAGAGTAGAGAGGGATTCCCTGACTTCAGTGTGGTCTGACAGAAATCGCAGTCTCTCATAGTACCAGAGCCTAGGGACATAAACGTCATCTGCTGCAGCTCCGGACCTCTGGGAATCTGTGACCTTCTTGCGCTCCCTCAGATAAGTGCTCCTCAGGCCACCAATTTTGGCTTTTAAATAAGGGATGGTTGCTGTGGGGACCACCGGCTTTACCAACTCCAGCAGTTTCTCCAGCGCTGCCTGCCTCTTTTGTTTATGGTTATAATGCGGGTGTCTCACCTGCCACAGACAGGGCAGCTCCCTGTACTTGTCTATGAACAGGGGGAGGAAGTTGTGGTCGTTGAACCCATCCATTTTCTCTGCAAGACACAACACAAGACAAACCCTAATGTCAGCCCAAACTCCCCTAATCTTGTTACAATATAGGCTTCCATTTCGAAGCAGTATAGGCCCAAGTTTAGATCCTACCTTCATTATCACGATCGGCACCTCCGATGCTCCTTCCTCCGCTCACAGATCGTACGTAAGACGCACGCGTGTTACGCTTTATACACACTGCGCATGCGTGTAACTCCGCCCGCCCCTGATGTTCTTTCTAGTCTATTCCCCACCCCTTTTCATTCGGCGCAGTGGGGGAAGAGCACATGGCGGAGACACAGCAGGATCGTGCTAATTGTAGCAACGAAGAGGAGGAAAGCCCGGATCCAGACACGTCCCGATCCAGAAGGAGATTTAAGGACTCAAATATGTCCTTTGGGGAGATGATGGACATCCTGAAGAAGGCCGACTATGATGGAAAGTATGGGCCTTACCCCAACATCAGAAAGGCCAAGATCATGGCGAAAGTGGTCAGGAGTCTGCACCGGAATTTCGGGGTACGACGATCGAAAGATCAGCTCAGGAAACGGTGGTCGGAACTCAAATTACGAGAACATGAGCAGTACAGAAAGATCCGGAGAGTGCTGCAAAAAAGTAAGTAGTTGTGCTGTGTTCCTATTCTTTTTATGTTTATTACGTTTGTGCTGCTCCATGTGCTTTTAGGAACTGTTGTACAGTTTAATATGGCAACTTTCATGTTCATGGGCACATTATTCGTTCGTATCAAACATTTTTCTTTCGGACTATAAAATACCATTGTTTAGGCCATATGCATTTGGCCACCATTTTTACGCCCTATACTTGTCTTAAAAGAATTGGGTTGTGTAGATGGCTTTGTTACTAGAATGAAATTCAAACTAGATTCTGTGTAAGGAGAGGACACTCAGCAGCTGTTTTCACATCTGGACACTGGAGCACTAGTGTGGGACCCCGGAACACCATTTTTATTAGGGGGGGCACACAGGTGCTCCAGTGTATACTATAGGGGGAGGGGCTACATCTGTGAAGCTTGTACCAAACAGGTAAAGTATTGCAGCTTGACAAAGGACACTGAAAATGCTACATTTTGGAACTCTGCTAAAATTGACAATTGTACCCCACTTCCAAGCAATGTTTCCTATTTATAGTTCTGCCATCAAATATCTGTGTGCTAATTATACCTTTTTGTTTTACATAGGGGAGAAAAGACTCGGAGGACACCCCTCATCCGAGGAGACCAGAGCCCACCCCCCTCTGGAAGAAGGGGAAATACCCCCAACACAAGCTGAGCAGGAGGAAGAAGACGTGGTGGAACTAGTCACCACAACAGGTGAGTGTCTGCGACCACAGGGTCAGGTAAGAGATGGATGCCGTCATATTTTTGAGACCTAATTTTTTTTTGGGGTTCCTCTCTTTTTAGGTGATCGTGATGTTGTGGATCCAGATCCTTTCACATCCGAAAGTGCCCAGATCCTGATCGGGGAGCTCATGGGGTGTAATTTACAATTGGAAAACATCAAGAAAAACATCAATGATGTTATTCCAAAAAATAAAAACATCATTGATGTTTTGGGGCGAGTTTAAAGCCCCTCCAAATCCCTTTGTTTTTTGTTGTGCTACAATGTGCAAAATGTTTTTGTGATTTTTCACAAAGCCAAATTTGGAGGATGCACACAGTGTGCCAACATGTGCTATCTGCCATCACTGGAGATCAATGGACGCGTTTTGGGGGTGCAACCCCTTCCTCAATAATAAAGTAGCTGAGAGGAAGGGGTTGCTCCCCCAAAACACATCCCTTGATCCCCCGTGATGGCAGGTCGCACATGTTGACATTGGTAAATTGGTGTGCATCTTCCAAATTTGGCTTTTCCTGGGGTGACTTCACCCCATCTGAACGCAATATCAAACACAGTTCCTAAATACTCATGTCTGATATTGCCTTCAAGTTCTACCATATGTGACGTTTGTAAGTTCCAGATTTGTGTCTTTCTTGTTGGTTTTACACAGGCCTGTTTTATCGTAAATGGACATTTCTATTTTTGATAATGCTACCCCAAAAATTGTTATACAACAAACATGTTGGCTTGTTTGAAAAACCTTTGGTAAATGCACATGTGATTGTGCAGGTATAAAAAAGTTTGTTAAGCAAGAATGTGTGGATTATTGTCTCAACGCTACAACACTTTTGGGGTGATGTCATTGGTGTTTTCAGAGAAAATGGGGGTTATTTACTAAGGGCAAATCCTCTTGGCACTACAAGTACAGTTTCAGTGCAGTTGCAACTGCACTTGTAGTGAAATGTGTTTTTGTATTTAGTAAATAACAGCCAACAGTGCTTTGTATAAGGTTACACAAACACGCCATTTTCTGGACTCCACACATTTCTGTCAGGGTCAGCTAAAACAAACACAAGCAGTAAATGTCCACAAAGAATGTCTTTTTTTTTATTAGAAAAAGGCTTCACATATTTGCTGGCATATTGATGGCCCCCCTACCTGCAAAGAACTCCAGGTAGCGTAACCGGACATCACGGGCACTCAGGGAGGGCAAGCCAGGACGGCCGCTTTCAAGCGCCGTCAGTGTGGTTTCATGTATCATTCCGGCCTCAGGCCCAACTGAGCCAGCATAGTTGGCCGAATGTTTCCTTAAAAAGTTATGGAGAATACAGCACGCCAGTATAATATGGTTCAGTTTATACTTCGCCATATGGATGGGTGTCATAAATAGGCGGAACCGGCTGGCCAGGATTCCAAATGTGTTCTCCACCACTCTTCGGGCTCTGGCCATCCGGTATTTAAAAACCCTCTGTTCCGGGGTGAGAGTCCTCATCGGGAATGGCCGCATAAGGTGGTCCCCCAGCGCAAACGCTTCATCAGCAACAAACACGAATGGGAGTCCTTCCACATTGTCCTCTGGAGCTGGCAAGTCCAAGCTGCCATTCTGGAGATGCCTGTAGAACTCCGTCTGGGCGATGGCTCCACCATCGGACATCTGGCCATTCTTCCCCACGTCCACATACAGGAAGTCGTAAGTAGCCGACACCACCGCCAACATCACTATACTATTGAACCCCTTATAGTTGAAATAGTACGACCCCGAGTTGGGTGGTGGGACGATGTGGACGTGTTTCCCATCAATTGCCCCTTCGCAGTTAGGAAAGTCCCACCGCTGGGCAAAGTGGGAGGCCACAGTCTGCCATTCCTGTGGCGTAGAAGGAAACTGTTGAAGAAAAAAAAAATTACTATTTTTGCTCAGAAACATGGCAAGCAGATTAGGCACAAACATTATGGGGCAACCTCCAGATAGCATTTATTAAGGGGAATTTAACAATGCCAAAGTATAAGGTACACCTATCATATCCCCCCCTCTCATGGGCCATTTCTAACATTATGGGGTGTATGGAAATATTGGACAGGTAACCCTCTTCACTTCATTGAGAGATGAATGCCTAAATACAGGGTATTACTTGGAACAGCCCCTCCTTAGTTAAACTATTGGCAGCCCACTGGACAGGTAAGAAGTGTCATAATACAAAGATATAAATACACATTGTACACATTTGAGGACATTTGGACATTCTGCTATTACCTGTCAAGATAATAATAGTATACAAAAACATTAAACAGTACCATTTGAAAGTATACAGGCAGGCCCTTGCACTACATGCTTTGGGGAATTCATCCATACATCAGAGCACAAAAGAGGTGGGTATAGTTAGTATGGGTTTGGCAAAGTCAGCAGATAGATGATTGAGGATAGATAGGGAATTGGGATCAGCTGACTTAGCAGTTGGGGGGAGGGAGGGTTACTAAAAATGATTTGGGGGACACCACAAAAAAAAGCCTCTGCCACTCTGCCAGAATTTAAACCTAAAATAACAATTCAAAACATTTTAGGGGGTGTTTGGGGTAAAGCACTACTATGGAGCTGATAAAATACATTGTTAAGTGACTACATGAGGTGAATATGGGCCAGGAGAGACCATGCTGGGGAGGTTATTGAAGGGCAATCTGTATGAAGGACCTAAAATAATAATTACATAAAAATCCTGCATGCATGAGGACAAAGGGGACATTCACAGCATATTACAATCCTGGTAATTAGGGAATGAGGAAAGAAATACAATATATTATCAAACATTAAAGACAATAAAATGTGATATTAAAGGATAAAAATCTTACCTTCATATACTCCTTCTGCAGGACCTGGATGATGGCAGAACAGGTCTCTGGGATAATGATACCCAGAGCCTGGGGGGAGATGCCTGTCAAGAACTTGAGGTCCTGCAGGCTTCTCCCTGTCGCCCAGTACCGCAGGGTAGCGACCAACCTCTGCTCCGGAGTGATGGCTTGCCTCATGCAGGTATCCTGCCTGCTAATATAAGGGGTCAGCGAAGCCAACAGACGGTGAAACACGGGGTCCGTCATCCTGAGAAAGTTCCTGAAATCATCAGGATTATTCTCACGGATCTCACGGAGCAAAGGCATATGAGAGAACTGGTCATGCTGAAGCAACCAATTCTTGGTCCATGAACTCCTCCCCACCCTGTTCATGGACTGGACTTGTGTCAAGGTCAGGACCCCAACACCAAGCCCCCGCACAGCACAAACTCTACGAGGAGTACGTATATGCAACATGGCTAGAAAACGGTCGGCTGCTCAGAACGAAGTAACCGAACGCACTGAAGAACAGCAAGGCCCATGAAGAGCGACCTGAAAAACAGTAACGAACTAACAAGAATACAATGACTAATTAAAGTCACGCGGAACTTGCTGCACGCACTGAAGAGCAGATACAAACCCACAAGCACAAACTGAACGGCAGAAAACGATCTGAAAGCCACGAGTCTGAAAAAGCACGAATCGTCTCTCACCAAACTTTTACTAACACGAGATTAGCAAAAGGAGCCCAAAGGGTGCCGTGCTTGGTTCTGAACTGGCCTTTTCTAGTCTCGTCGTACATGGTGTACGTGACCGCGTGGTTGGCGATCGGAAATTCCGACAACTTTGTGCGACCGTGTGTACGCGAAACAAGTTTGAGCCAACATCCGTCGGAAAAAATCCTAGGATTTTGTTGTCGGAATGTCCGAACAAAGTCCGACCATGTGTACGGGGCATAACACCCTAAAAAAACAAGACAATAAATCCAATCCAAACCCCCGCCTCACACAAGATACCCTTCAATATAGGCAACAATTAAGAGCTCTACTCCTTTACAAACATGAAACCCATCTCAAATACCTTTAGCCAATTATTATGTCCTCAACAATAAAGCAGGAGCCTGGCTGGCTAAAAGAGTAAAAGCAAAACAGCTTAAAGCGGAGCTCCACCCGATTTTCCTACACTAACTGCAGCTGATTACCACAATGTCCTAATGACAAAACGGCACTTTTTTTTTTTTTTACAGCCTTTACCTTTGTTCTTCCAGCTGTCTTTGTTTTCTGCAGGAAGCATAGGCTGCGGTTAGGGGCGTGTCTGGAGCGGCTAATCACTCACTTCCTGTAAGCCGCACTGGCTCCTGGGAGCTTGTGTCATTGTTCCCAGGAGTCAGTGCGGCCGCCTGTTGCAAGAGTTCTCGAGAGACTTCCATAGTGGGAGCTGTTGACGGCGCGCCAATTGCGGTCTAATGCGCATGCGCGAGAACTGAAAAGAACGGGCGGTGCATGCTGGTCGATCAGCAGCGCCGTATCCCGGGAAGAGGATGCCTGTGGGTTTCACATGCCCACAGGCAAGATGACAACCATGAACAGTTCGTTTTAAAAGTTACTTTATTAAAGAAAAAAAACGCAATGTCACTGAAAAACGGGGCAGGTGAGTTCCCTATTGCTATATAGCAATCAATGTCATTAGCAAAAAAAAAAAAATTATCAGAGAGAGTGGAACCCCGCTTTAAGCAGAAAATGAATTCTCTTACTCACCCAAGGTCTAAGAATATACTATTTAACCCACAGGACATAGCCAATGCCTTTGCAGACTATTACCAGTCCCTTTATGACCTCTGTAGCGATGACTTTACACCCCAACCCTCCCCTGAACTCATTAGCAGATTTTTGAATAGAATCAAACTTCGTAACCTCAATGATGACCAACTCCAGTCTATGTCCCAACCTTTCACAACTCAAGAAATCTGCTCAGTCATCAAAAAACTACCCAATCACAAATCCCCGGGAGATGATGGCTTCTCAAACAATTACTAATATCTCTCTACTGAAACTGCCCCATATTTGCAGTCCGTCTTTGATCTCGCATCCTCCTCTGGTTCATTCCCACCAGAAATGCTTAGAGCTGTGATTGTAATTATACCAAAACTCAACACACAACTCACCTGCCCTGCAAACTACAGGCCCATATCTCTTCTGAACACAGATGTTAAGATATTTGCCAAACTTTTAGCACTCAGACTACAAACTCTGAGTGCTAAATACGTCTTGTTCACCCCGATCAAGTGGGGTTTGTCCCAGGCCACCAGGCACCAGACAGGACCAGACGTCTCATTAATTTAATGTCTCAGGCTGGGACCTCTCAGACGCCTTCCCTGCTCCTCTCCTAGGATGCCGAAAATGCGTTCGATAAAGTCCACTGGGAATACCTCAAAAAAGTGCTTAGCTCATTTGGAATTACAAGATAGATACAAAAGGCCATACTATCCCTCTACTCCACTCCCTCAGCCACTGTTCCCACCTCAGGAATCACTTTCAAACCCATATTCATAACAAACCGAAGGACGCAAGGATGCCTCCTATTGCTTATTATTTTCACGCTGCTTATAGAACCACTAGCGGTGAGCTTCCAAGCCCACCCCAACATCACAGGCCTCACAATAGCTGGCACTGAACACAAAATAATCCTCCTAGCGGATGATGTCATGCTAATGCATTCTGACCCCGACACATCACTACCTGAGACACAAAAACTACCAGTAGAATTTAGTGCCATTTCCTACTATAAATTGAATTCCACCAAATCCCAAATCTTAGCAGTAAACATACCAACTTCCTTGCGAGCTCTTTTAACAAAGTGGTTTGCCTTTGTTTGGTCCCCTCACTCCTTGACATTTTTAGGAATTCAACTCCACATACCTCACTGCTCTATAGACATAACTTCAGGCCCTTCCTGTAATCTCTACCCCAACAACTTTCCCACCTAAGGACACACAAACTATCAACAGCAGGCAGGATAGCTACCTTGAAAATGTTGATCTTCCCTAAACTCCTTTATCTGTTCCGTACCCTAATATAACCATTACTGCAGACTTTCTTTTCCTCCGCCCAAAAATGTTTCAATCAATACATATGGAACCGCAAACCCCCCAGATGCTCCCTTAACGATTATGATTAGACATAGAAGGAACAGAGGGATGGGGGTGCCTAATATTATGGCCTATTATAAAGCATGTGTCTTAGATCAAATATTGGTGGAACCCCTCCAAACATAGAACGTGGGCTTCCATAAAATCCACCACAGTCCCACATAAAGACTTTAAATTGACACTCATTGCTATTAAATTGGGAGCTCCACTCCCCAACTCTGAAATCCCAACGGTGCAGATCTCCTTCAAGTTGTGGTCGGAGTTCCTCACCTAAAGGCCCATTCTCAAATATTCCTACCCCACTATCGGTGCTCCAACAATTTATACCCTGCATTGACATCCACATACAGTATGGTAGACTAGAGGCCTTACTCTCCTGAGAGACCTATACCAATGTGCATCTCTTCACACCTTTGAATTTCTATCTACTAAGTTTAACCTCCCACTGTCAGCACAATTTAAATGCCTACAAATCCGCTCTTTCCTTCATAAACACCCATTACCTCTATGCCTGGAAATTCCAGTGTCAATACATACCTTCTTCCAAGAATCTACACCCATACTAAAGGGCATCTCCTTATTTTATAACATTTACCACGCCCAAGACTCCTTCTCCAAGACCACTACCATTACCAAATGGGAAGAAATATTGGGGAACACTTTCCCAGATACCTGTTGGATGAAAACTTTCTCCACCACTTACACCTCATCCAGATGTGTAACCCACTGGGAACACTTCCAAAAAGTAGTACATTCTTGGTACATAACCCCATTCAAACTTTCCAAGTTCTACCTATCCCAAACAGTCCATAGCTGGAAAATTTGCAGAGAATTTAGTACCCTATACCATATACTATGGTCTTGTATATCAATGAATTCATTCTGGAATAAGATATTTTCTATATTATCTGATATATGTAGCAACATTCCATCCTAAACTCCGAGTAGTGATCATACAACTTTTATTTGCAGCCAAAATCACAATTACAAGACATTGGAACTCTTCACTCCACCCTCTCCTAGTGATGCCATTCTCCCTCTAAACCATCAGTGTGAGATAGAGGAATTACTGGGGATCACAACTCACTAGCACCACATTTAGAGATAAATGGGATCTCTGGTTATCAAACCCTAAATGTACAGTTAAAGTTTGAATATGTTTATACTATGGTGACTGGCTTGTCCTATCCTTACCGTAACCCCCCCATACTACCCTTCTCCATCCCTTCCTCTGCAGGCTTATCTTGCCGACTCACGACAAGCAACAGATTAACTTACCCTCTGTATATGTGCACTGTTGTTACATATTGCGGATTACACTCTATTATGAATATGTGTATCTATTGAGGTGTTTTACCACCCCGTTTTAAGTCTTGATAGCACCACCTCAGATGTTCCATAATATGCAACCCTAAACCTGGGTCGGCTATGTTGCTACCCCACCAGGCCACAGTTTTGCTCTCAAGGAGGTGTCCAGGACAGGGAGCAACACACCTACAAAATGGCTAACAATGTTAATTCCTACTACGTTCTGGTTAATTTGACTCTTATTTGGCATTGCACTCATACTAGTAATCCTTTGATGATAGTTCTACTGTATGCAGATTATACTAACACCCTTTTGCCACAAGGATTTGTTACAGGATTGTCTACACCTGGGTTACTGCACGCTCCTTGAATATATGCTTACCCTATACTCTGCACCCTATTCTGTGAGTATATCACAGGGTAATTACACCCTATGGTGAAGACTAGGGATGAGCTTCGAGTTTGAGTCGAACTCATGTTCGACTCGAACATCGGCTGTTCGCAAGTTCGCCGAACAGCGAACAATTTGGGGTGTTCGCAGCAAATTCGAATGCCGTGGAACACCCTTTAAAAGTCTATGGGAGAAATCAAAAGTCCTAATTTTAAAGGCTTATATTTATGGTATTGTCATAAAAAGTGTTTGGGGACCTGGGTCCTGCCGCAAAAAAAAGTTTTAAAAACTGATGTTTTTTCGGGAGCAGTGATTTTAATAATGCTTAAAGTGAAACAATAAAAGTGTAATATCCCTTTAAATTTCGTACCTGGGGGGTGTCTATAGTATGCCTGTAAAGGGGCGCATGTTTCCCGTGTTTAGAACAGTCTGACAGCAAAATGACATTTCAAAGGAAAAAAGTAATTTAAAACTACTCGCGGGCCAGACCAGAAGAAAGGGAGCCTGTGCAAAATCACATAAGAAAATTTGCTCTGCAGAAGGACTGTAAACACGCACAGAAGGGCACAATTGCCTAGTGCATTACCACCAACAATGTTTAATAAGTACAAAAGCCAAAAACATACTCACAAATATGAGAAGAAACAAGCCCATCAAACACAACTCTGGCCATAGGCAATGCCATCTAACCATGTATGCTGTGATTGGAAGGCTAACACATTTTGGGGGATGTACTCCCTTCCTCAGATCTGTTACAGTTTCTGTGGAGATTCCCTGTCTGAGGAGGGCAGCATTGGATGGAGAATTATAGCTTGAGACACCATCAGATGTATGACTGTTTGAGCTCTGGTGTGTTTGAAGTTATCTGCCAGAGTACCTCAGAGTAGTCCCTTTCACCAAAGCAACAACCTAATTTAACACTGATCCTAGCATCTGATTCTAGTTTTATTTCAGGTATGCAACAAACAACCTATTTGATTAAGGCAGAATTCTCTGCATCTTGGTCACATTTCCTCACACAGATTATGGGCTTAATACAGCCATATTCATCCAGAGCTCAAAAACACCATGCCTCTTCTCCTACTCCCATTCTCAACTGGAGTTGGTTTCCAATACACCAGTCCTAGAGGATGGAGACACAGAAGGAAATTAAGTGGAATTTAGGGAAATAATAAAGGAAGCTGTGGAAGATCTTTCTGACCCAGATTGTTACTATATTGGAGAGGAATCTTCACACAACATGTTTCCTGATGTTGACAATATCATTGCCTCTGTCTGCAAAAGCCTTGGCATTGTACAAGCTGATGTTTCTTCATATTGCTATATCCCTTAGGGTACAAAGAGACCTACAAAACCCTACAAAACATTCAATGGGACCAGTAGTAAAGAACTATTGCTGATGGTATAATCAATAAAGTTCATTTATTGGATGCATGCTGAGATTTTAAATTAAAAACAACTGTCAATGAAAAAATTAGATGATAAAATTATTAGACTTCATGAGCACAACTCATTATTGTGGTTGAAGTAATCCATAAAGTAGTATATACGATACCACCAAGACTTCCAGATGACAAGGGGTTAATGTCAGCAAGTGTGCTCCAAGCTCCGATCCTAATTGTCAGACCCAATGGCTCAATGTGCAGGGAGAAAAATAGAGGTGGAGAGACACCGCTCTCTAAGGTGCACTTAGTGGCTGTATTCCGGATATCAGACTCGCTGTGATCCAGGAGGTGTATTGTAGATCGCGCCTCTGAACGACCTCGGTCAAGCTGGCTGATCAGGCTGGCTGGAACCTGGCATGCTGGAGGGTGCTCCGGATGGCGCGCACTGAATCCAGAAGCTGGGAGGCAGGGTCGGGGCTGGAAACGAAGAGTACCAGTAAGCTAGGCGGATCGCAAGCTCAAAGTAGCCGTGGCAACCGTGACTTACACGTTTCACGCTCCTGCGCTTTATCAAAGTCAAGGGAGCCAATGGCAGCAGGCAGATATATAAGCATATAGGTGTGGAGGGGGAAGGGCTATTAGCTCTTGTGACGTTAACCCCTCGTGTACACTACAACAGTGAATAAATGCATGCATATTACACAGAACAGCAATTTAGATGCAACAAAGGTAGCAATCTGTATATACTAATTTTCGGAATACATCAACCATGATAATGAGTTGTGCTTATGAAGTCTAATTATTTACCATCTCATTTTTTCATTGACAGTTGTTTTTAATGTCAAATCTCAGCATGCATCCAATAAATGAACTTTATTGATTATACCATCAGCAATAGTTCTTTACTACTGGTCCCATTGAGCGCTGCATTTTTGTTTATTTTTGTTGTCTACTTTTCTTCCAGAAGTTTGCAGCTGCACTGGTGTCCAGCTATTCCTTGCATAATTGTTATGACATGACAAACGTTTCTAATGCCGCATACACACGGTCGTACTTTTCGTCTACAAAAGTCCAACGGACGCTGACGGACTAAAGCTGGCTGGTAATTCGATCGTGTGTGGGCTTCTCCGGACTTTCAACGTACTTTTTTAGCCTCAAATCCTACGTACTTTAGATTTGAAACATGCTTCAAATCTTTACTTCGTAACTACGACGGACCCCGAAGTCCGCTCGTCTGTATGCTAGTCCGACGGACAAAAAAACGACGCATGCTCATAAGCAAAAACTAAACGGAAGCACTCGGTCTAGTAAAACTAGTGTTCGTATTGTAGGTAGCACATTCATCACGCTGCAAAATCTGTGATCGTTGAATGCAGCGCATTTTATTTCTTCATTACGAATGCTATAAAGAACGAAGGTGTTTTGCTGTTCATATTCAGAGTTCTCCCAAACTGATTTCTGGATTCTTTTTCTCTTTGATCTCATGAATGATATAGTATGCTTTTTAAAAACAATGTTTCCATACTAATATAATACTTTTTACTTTTTTTTTTTTTGTTTTTTTTTGTGTGGAATCATATTTTCTTGTAATTTTTATCCAGATATTTATTTTATGATTGGTGTTGAACTTTTTTATATGTTTATCTCTAGATTTTTATTTTTCATTTTTTGGTGTTTGTAAAGTTACCCCAAATAACCCATTTGTATTTTTTTTTTTTTTTTTTTTTTAATTTTTTTTTAGATTTTTTAGGTTTGTAAAGTTACCACAAAGAACCCATTATAATTTTTTTTTTTTCTAGTGATTATTTTTTATTTTTAAGATAAAGTTAACCCAAAGCACCGTTTTTGGTTATGTATATTTTTGTTCTTTCCCAGACTTACCACTCGAACATTATTAACATTAGTAATGTATTTTTGGTGTGTTTTTGCAAACTCAATGAGATTGTTGTCCCTTGATAATTTAACATTGTGTGTAAAATCAATGATTTAAAAGAAAACACATAAAGTCTTTTGCTAAACTCAAAAAAAGATCCATTTATTCATGGTCAAAATAAAATAAAGAGGAAGTCAACGCTGGAAAAAGTCTGTGTACCAGAAAATTGGGATCTTGAGGAGTCCATATAAGAGGGAGCACAATCTGGTCCAAGAATCCCAGAGATCAACAGCACCAGCAGATGATATAGATGTCCCCAGACTGTGGTACTACAACAGCCTGCGTCTTCTGTCAGACCAGACTGAACCCAGGTCATCACTTTCTTCTCTTCCCTGCAGCCTTCCCTCCACGCTGCCCTGCACCCTTCCCTGCAGCCTTCCCTGTAGCCTTCTTTGGAGGCTGTGGCTGTGGTGTTTCAGTTGTGGCAGGAGGAGGAGGAGGAGGAGGAGGAGGAGGGGGGGCTGCCTCATGTAGTTGTGTGTTTCGGGTTAGCATGCCCTGCAGCCCCTTATGGATAGTTTCCCCAAATAGGCGTTCGCAAATGAGACGCTGCTCCCAGTCCATTTGAAGAAGCCTGCTGGCTAAGTAGCAGCCATAGGCCTCTTCTGCTTCGGGGGGGCTCCTCAAAAAACGTGTGGCCTCTTGCATGAGGTGCAGGGATGCCTCCTGTGTGACGGCCCCCTTCCTGGCCCTTTTTTTGGGAAGGTGGAGGGGAGGCACTTGTGATTGGGTCATGCTCCTACTGGGCCCAGCCACCTCACTGGGACCAGCCACCTCACTTGGCCCAGCCACCTCACTGGGACCAGCCACCTCCTGCCTGACACTGGGCCCAGCCTCCTCCAGGATGATGGGGAATCCGGCCTCCTCCAGGCTGTCCATGGGCCCGGTCTCCTCCTGCCTGCCACTTTCCACACATTCCTCCTGGATGGACTCATCCTGTGTATAAAAAAAGGACATAGTTTTAGTATATTTTTTGGGGTTCATCAATGACACACAATTTGCTTCTCATGACTAGCAAATTCAATGTGAATACATCTCTTTAATAAAAGAGTCTAATCAGACACCCTAATTTTTTCTAGCAGGTGCCAAACATATTTAGCTACTCCTGTCAATTGATATGTCTACACAATTTTGAGTGCAAAAATCTGGGAGAAAATTCTAACATCCAGTTAACCTCATTAATATTAGTACAGTAAATATTGTTTAAACTAATTTACCTGACTCCAGATGGTCATATCCGGTTCATCCAGGATGGAAGACCCAGCTTGCTCCTCATCAGCCTCTGCTGGGGTGGAGGGAAGGGTGGAGGGAAGGGTTGAAAGTGATGCCCTGGCTTCAGTCTGGTCATCAAGAAAACGTAGTTGATTGTAGTACCACAGCCTGGGTACATAAACATCATCTGCTGATGCTCCTGATCTCATTGATTCCTGGATCTTCCTATGCTCCCTCTTATACATATTCCTCAAGACCCCAATTTTCTTGAGCAATGTCTCCATTGTTGCGTCCGGGATGGTCGCCTGGACAAAGGACAGAAGTCTCTCCAGCGTTGACTTCCTCACATGCTTAGCATAATACTGAGGGTGTTTTACCTCCCACAAATTCCTCATCTCTAGATATTTCGTAATGAAAGCTGTAAGGAACTCTGGATCCTTAAATAGGGGATTCATTATATCTGGAAAAGATAAAGTCACAAGACAAAAAACACTTATTAGGTTTCTGCTAACCCCTCATCATCTTCTCCCTATGTAGGCCTCATCAATCTATCAAGCCATATAGGCCGCTTGCTACAAAGTTATGACCATAAAAAAAACAAAAAAAAAAAATAACATTTTAAATTACCTTCGTTTAGTAACGTCCCGGTCCACTATCACCTACGCACAGAACGTACGTACGACACGTGCACAAGGCCCCTCTTTATACACTACGCATGTGTGAAACTCCGCCTGCGTCGCCCGCCCCTGACGTTCGATTTTAACTCATGTTCTCCGCGCCCTAATTCGACGCACAGAACGTACGTACGACACGTGCACAAGGCCCCTCTTTATACACTACGCATGTGTGAAACTCCGCCTGCGTCGCCCGCCCCTGACGTTCGATTTTAACTCATGTTCTCCGCGCCCTAATTCGACGCACAGAACGTACGTACGACACGTGCACAAGGCCCCTCTTTATACACTACGCATGTGTGAAACTCCGCCTGCGTCGCCCGCCCCTGACGTTCGATTTTAACTCATGTTCTCCGCGCCCTAATTCGACGCACAGAACGTACGTACGACACGTGCACAAGGCCCCTCTTTATACACTACGCATGTGTGAAACTCCGCCTGCGTCGCCCGCCCCTGACGTTCGATTTTAACTCATGTTCTCCGCGCCCTAATTCGACGCACAGAACGTACGTACGACACGTGCACAAGGCCCCTCTTTATACACTACGCATGTGTGAAACTCCGCCTGCGTCGCCCGCCCCTGACGTTCGATTTTAACTCATGTTCTCCGCCCATTTTTAATTACGGCGCGTAGTGGGGTGAATAATGGCGGAGACACATGACATGTTAACTACCTCAGGTAGCGAAAAAAGCCCGGAGGCTGGAACGTCAACAAGATCTGTGAAGCCTAGATTTAAGGCCTCCAATATGAGTTTTGAAGAGATGGTGGAGATGGTGGCCATTCTTCGAAAAAAGGACTATGATGGGAAGTATGGGCCGTACGCCCGGCCAAATTTGCGCAAGGCCAAAATAATGGCGAAGGTGGTGGACACTTTACAGGCTTCTTTTGGGGTCCAGCGCTCCAAGGATCAAATTCGAAAAAGATGGTCTGACCTCAAGCTCAGGGAGCCGGATCAGTACAGACGGATCCGTAAAGTGCTTAAAAAAAGTAAGTACTTGTCGTGTTTTTCTCTTGTGTTTATTACCTTGTATACTGCTCCATGTGCTTTTCATTCCTATACGATTTTTGTTTTCTCGTCGTTTCAAACGATCTTTTTAATAAACATCGTTACATATCTATATATGTATATATGTGTATGTATATATATATATATATATGTATATATATATATATGTATATATATATATATATATATATATATATATATATATATATATATATATATATATATATATATATATATATATATATATATAGAGAGAGAGAGAGAGAGAGAGAGAGAGAGATAGATATAGGTAGATAGATAGATCGATATAGATAGATATAGAAATGTAAAACATTCTTTTGGAATAATTTAAGTTATGTTTTTTTTTTTTTTTTTACATTTATTTAGATATTTATATTTTGCTACAGATATAGAGAGAGAGAGAGAGATTAAAAGATTATTAACTATATTTCGAGATATTGATATCTATCTATCCGATATGTATTTTTCATTTTTAATATTGAGGTAAAATAGGAACTCTACACAAACAGAACATTTGTACACCACTTCACTACAAAGGTAGGAAAATTACTATGTACTAAAATATCTGTGTGCTAAGTAGATTAATTTTTTGTTTCACATAGGGGAAAAATCACTCAGCCAACAAGAACACAGTCCACCCCAAGCCAAACAACATACTTGGGAAATCAGCCCAAGCCCCACTGAGGATGTGGATGAAGGAGAGGTGGGCGACATGGGCACCCCACCAGGTGAGTGTCTGACACACCAGCTTACGGAAATCTATGCATGGCTGCCTTTTCTTTTATGTAATTATTCTACTCTATTTTAGGTGATCTGGTTGTGCTTGAGTCAAGCAACAGCCCCACCCCCGAAGATGTGGAGGAATTATGCGACATGGGCACCCCAGCAGGTCAGTGTCTGAGACAACAGCTTTATTATGGTAAGGTAAACTATGTATGTGTGCATATTTCTAAACACATTATTTGTTTTCATTCCACTTTAGGTACAAGAACTGAATATTTCACCTCAGACCGTGCCCAACGGCTAATTGGTCAAATAATGGCCTGGAATGGGGAGATCGATCAAATGCGGAATCGGCTGGATTGTATGCAGCAGGAAATGAAGGACATGATTGATGTTTTGGGTCGAATCTAAATTCCCTTTTTGAAACCCCAAAACATCCATCATGTCCTTCATTTCCTGTTTTGCTGACCCCATTCTGGGCCTTCTCTTTATTATTTTTGCATTACGTATATGGCTGTTTAACAAAATTTAAAAAAGGAGGGCTGTTTATAGAAACTACATTAAAAAAAAAAAAAAAAAAACTTTATTTTAACAAAAAAAAAAAAAAAAAATTGATTTTAAAAAACAAAAAACAAAAAAAAAATAAAAAAATTGATTTAAAAAAAAAAAAAAAATTAAAAAAATTGATTTTAATAAAAACACAAATAAAAATAAAAAAAATTATTTAAAAAAAATAAATAAATAAACAGATTTTTAAAAAATTTCAAAAAAAAAAAAAAAAGGATTTTAAAAAAGACCAAAAATTTTTTTAAGGGATTATGTACAAATCTTCATATATAATTATATTTTTCATAATTATTAAGATATCATTATATTTTTGGCTAGGAACATTTTATAATAAATGCATAACTGAATGCATAACAACGATTAATAAAAAAATCTCCTTATAGGAATTCAAGAAATGTGTGGTTTGTTATTTCTATGCTCAGTATCAGTTTGGTTATAATTGTCAACAAGTTGTTTACAGTGGCAATGGAGCTTATTTAGACATTTAAAAGGAAAATACAGTTGGCACTACAACTGATCGACCATAACCTTAGGAGAAAGCCCAAAAGAAAGGCAAGCAATAAATCAAATTCAAGATTTCATCAAAATTTTTTTTATTTAAAAAAATTAAATATCCTGGCCCATTGCAATGGCCCCCCTACCCATAAAATAATTCACATATTGCTGTCTAACTTGACGGGCACTTTGGGGGGCCAAGCCAGTACGGACAGTATCCAGGCCCGTAAGGTGGTCATCTAGAAGTACGGCCTCAGGCCCAACTGTTCCGATATAATTTTGCGAATGTTTTTGTAAAAAGTTGTGCAGAATGCAGCAGGATAAAATGATAAAATTAAGTTTGTATTCCGCCAAATTAATCGATGTTTGAAACAGGCGGAACCGGCTGGCCAGAATCCCAAACGCATTCTCAACCACTCTTCTAGCTCTGGCCAGCCGGTAATTAAAAACCCTCCTCTCCGGGGTGAGGGTTCTTTGGGGGAATGGCCTCATGAGGTGCTTGCTCAGAGTGAAGGCTTCATCGGCAATGAAGACAAAGGGGAGTCCTTCCACGTTATCCGCATCAGGTGGCAATCCCAGGCCACCACTCTGGAGACGCTGGCAGAACTCCGTCTGGACAAATACTCCTCCATCCGACATCCGGCCATTCTTCCCCACGTCCACATATAAAAATTCATAGTGTGCCGACACCACCGCCATTAAAACAATACTGTGGAACCCCTTATAATTAAAATAATATGACCCCGAATGGGGTGGTGGCACGATGTGGACATGTTTCCCATCTATAGCCCCTCCACAATTGGGAAAGTCCCAACGGCTGGCAAAATGGGATGCCACAGTCTGCCATTCCTGTGGCGTTGAAGGAAACTGGGGAATCAAACAAGAAAACCAAAATCATTAATTTGGAAGGTAACATTGCAAGAAAATTATACAATTAAAAACATTATTCCCCAGCATCAGTATAACATTAAATAATTTAAATCTTCTGTAATATCTAATATGGAAAGGCACACTTATCAGATTGCTCACCCCCTCTGATGGAACATTGATTACATTTTAGGGGGTTGTGAAATCCATAAAAAAGATTACTTTTAGGACACGCAGGAATTTAGGGACTAAAAAGGCTACAAGACTGCAGTTGTCGCACTCTGCAAGTGCAGTTGCTAACCAGCTTACAGTAAATGAGGGAAGGTAAAAAGGCAGTCATGTTGTAAGGAGTACACAATCACATGCAAGGGCAATTAATGAAAACACTTTGTGGCTTGCATATGATTTGATGATGGAAATCAGCAGAGCTTCTGCTCATTTACTAAAGCACTGGAACAAATGCACTTGTAGAGTGCACATGCATTTTGCAAAGTGCAACATATATTTGCTTTATACAAATCAACAACACAGAACATTCAAGCCAATTTTTACGAGGGTGGGGGGGGGGAATCAAGCTAATTGCTAATTAGCAGCACACTATTTGGAGTGAGTTTAGGTGGGGGGTTGGGAAATCAAGCTAATTGCTAATTAGCAGCACACTATTTGGAGTGAGTTTAGGTGGGGGGTGGGGGGTTGGGAAATCAAGCTAATTGCTAATTAGCAGCACACTATTTGGAGTGAGTTTAGGTGGGGGGTGGGGGGTTGGGAAATCAAGCTAATTGCTAATTAGCAGCACACTATTTGGAGTGAGTTTAGGTGGGGGGTTGGGAAATCAAGCTAATTGCTAATTAGCAGCACACTATTTGGAGTGAGTTTAGGTGGGGGGTGGGGGGTTGGGAAATCAAGCTAATTGCTAATTAGCAGCACACTATTTGGAGTGAGTTTAGGTGGGGGGTGGGGGGTTGGGAAATCAAGCTAATTGCTAATTAGCAGCACACTATTTGGAGTGAGTTTAGGTGGGGGGTGGGGGGTTGGGAAATCAAGCTAATTGCTAATTAGCAGCACACTATTTGGAGTGAGTTTAGGTGGGGGGTGGGGGGTTGGGAAATCAAGCTAATTGCTAATTAGCAGCACACTAAATACACTCAAACAAAATACATTCAAAATGAGTAGACTAGGTGGATATGTTCCCATCATTGCATGTTGGGGAGGTTATTGAAGGAAAATATACATGCATGACAAAAAAGAACAGGAAAAAAATGCAGCATGTGTGAGGATAAAAAGGGGACATTCACACTATATTGCAATGATGGTAAGTAGTGTTTGAAGCAAGAAATACATTACATTATCAAAGATTACATAAAAGAACATGTGATGCTAATCAAAGAAAAATATCTTACCTTAATATAGTCCTTCTGCAGGACCTGGATGATGGCAGAACAGGTCTCTGGGATAATGATCCCCAGAGCCTGGGGGGAGATGCCTGTCGAGAACTTGAGGTCCTGCAGGCTTCTCCCTGTCGCCAAGTACCGCAACGTGGCAACTAGCCTCTGCTCCGGAGTGATGGCTTGCCTCATGCAGGTATCCTGCCTGCTGATATAGGGGGTCAGCAAAGCCACCAAACGGTCAAAAACGGGGTCCGTCATCCGGAGAAAGTTCCTGAAATCCTCAGGATTATTCTCACGGATCTCATGGAGCAATGGCATGTGACAGAACTGGTCACGCTGGAGCAACCAATTCTTGGTCCATGAACTCCTCCTCGTCCTGTTCATGGACTGGTCTTGGTCTGAAGAATAAACTACAGCACCAAACACATACAATGCACGAGCTCGACGACGAGTACGTACAGGTAACATGGTTACAAAACGGTCGGCTGGTCAGAACGCACTAAACAGAACGCACTGAAGAACAGCAAGGCCTGTGAAGAGCGACCTGAAAATCAGGAACGAGCGGACAATAAAACAAAGATTTCTCAATGCCAACTGACCAAACGCACTGAAAAGCAGATACAAACCTCACAAGCACAGACTGAACAACAGTTAAAACGAACTGAAAAATACGAGTCTCACAAGCGCGAATCGTCTCTCACCAAACTTCTACTAACACGAGATAAACACGAGATTAGCAGAAGGAGCCCAAAGGGTGTCGTACGGGCTATTGAACTTCCGTTTTATAGTCTCGCCGGACTTGGTGTACGTCACCGCGTACTATGCTGTCGAACTTTTGTGTGGTCGTGTGTAGGCAAGTCCGTTCGTTAGAAAGTCTGCCGCAAGTCCGCCGAAAGTACGCCAGAAGTATGTCGGACAGGCTGTCCGACTTTTGTAGCTGAAAAGTTCCGACCGTGTGTACGCGGCATAATGATTTCCAGTTTTAGCTCTTCAGAACTCTTGTTGTTTTCCCCCTACAAAACATTCCCTAACATGAACTAATAGAATGTGCAGTCTGTAATGAGTGGGTTACTCTCGAAAGAACTAACATTCCTCCAAAAATTTCTACTGAACTCTATTCAGTGATAAATAATTTACAAAGAAGTGGGCTATTCCTGTAGTTGCTGTCTCTGTCCTAAAGAAACATAACATTGAGCTTTTTCAAGATGTTCCAATTTTTTAAGATTCTACAGATATAATACTGGAGACACTTCTAACAGGTTTTTAAAACCTGGCAGACCCACCCTTTAACCAGCTCTTGTTGCAGCTTTGATATGTCAAACTGCAGCTAACTGGACTAGGACAATGAACAATCCACATGACCCTGTATTTCAGGATTGTGCTGTTATAGAGCAATAACAGCAATTGGCTTCTGCTCTACATTTCTGTGTAGGTGCCCTAGAACATGTTATGAGGCTGAAGATTCCTGCAAATGGCACCTGACATGTATGACCTTCCAAAGAAGGTTTGCCCTAACCAAAACCTAAATTCATTGCTTCCTTTCAGGTGTCCACCAAGGCCAAAAATAATTCCCCAAAGTCCTCTTCACAAAGAAGGGTCCCTCACTCCTAAGAGGGGGGACATCTGTTACAATTTGCCTCTTTCTGAGTCCCAGATGTCCCAGACCTGTGAGTTCAGGTTTTGAAGGGGTACAAAACTCTAACACTTCATCTCTTTCTTCTTTGAAATCATCCAAAAACTGACCAGTTGTATTTTCAAAATGGCGTAAACCATCTTTTGTCCCAGGGAATTGATGTTACAGTATCACTATACTATGGGGGCACTCAGCAGGGAGGATGAGCCAGAAGCGCAAGTGGGGGACCTAAGAAGAGGAGGATTGGAGCTGCTCTGTGCAAAACCATTACACAGAGCAGGTAAGCATAAAATGTTTGTGTTTTTTTTTTTATATCTTTTTAAAATTTACCTTTAGAATAACTTTAAATACGTTAATTTTAAATTCTTATCATTCAGAATTCACTTAACTACACTGCCACCTATCTCCAGTCCTATTCACCCTGACAATAGAGCCCTTGCTCATCTAGTAAGGATGCCCCAGATATTTCAGGAGTGACAGTGGTGGGGCAGCAATATAAAATAATTCTCTTTGCAGATGATGTAATTCCTACTGTTACTAACTAACCAATCTGTTTCAATTAAATTAAAGATCCGCGCTTAGGAGGTTAAAGGGTTGCAGCCTTCCCTTAATTAGTTCCCAATGGGACCCACTTGAAAATAAGAAAGAAAAATGGGGATATGGCGCTACCCTATGATGACACAACTTAGATTTATAAATTGGGAAGAAACCAGTGGCTATACAGGTAATACACAGCCTGATATGTATAGCCGCACTCTAAGGTGCAGTAAAAGGAGTAGTTTGTGTGCATAAAAATGATAAAACAACAAAAAACGCTTAAGTACATCAAAGCTAAACCACAAAAAAACACAGCAAATAGTGCACCCTATTATATGTATATACACAC
The DNA here is from genome assembly GCA_037952835.1 of Lithobates septentrionalis. NCBI lineage: Eukaryota > Metazoa > Chordata > Amphibia > Anura > Ranidae > Lithobates > Lithobates septentrionalis. The sequence continues at coordinate 13,024,687 of JBBDGP010000278.1, read as the reverse complement.
TTACGGTGCAGTTATAAATTAAATTTTGTATAAGTGCATGACATAATACAAATAGGAAACGCTAAGTTGCATCAGAGCTAAAACACAAAAGACACTATCACAGCGAAACAATAAATCACATCAGAGATGAAATCAGCAGTATTAAATGTATGATCAGTGTGAGTACTTGTTCCAAAGCACTCTAATTGCCGGTGGGGTTAAATATTAATCAAGTACTGAACTTAGCCAAAATATTCGTGTGAGTGTGTAATTATATAATTAAACCACTAATTAGTCCAAAGAAAAGTGCATTATAATGTCCAAACCAGGATGCCAAAAATATCCTTCCACAGTGTACAGTCCAAAAAATATAATAAGTATATAAAAAATGTAAAAATCGGTGACTTCTGTGCTCATATGAACTTGGTGACTTCAGGTGCTCCCCCAATGTTTCCCCGTTCACCAGACGTGGTCACCCCTGCAGGGGTAATAGGCGTAGAGTGGGTAGCTTATGATGGGTGTTCCCTTGGATGTTCCCCCTCCGCCGGCTTCCACCAGCGATCCGATGCAGCCCTCCGGGCATCCGTTGCAGACCTGGACCGACCTGGACCCCTCCACGATTTAGCACCACCAATCAATCCTCTCCTCCATGCAAAAGAAACAGGAGACTTCCGTAGTGAAGTATGCTAAATTTATTTAAAATTGTATTCCATACAGCGATAAAATCCAACAGATACCAGTTTCTTTCTTAAACTAATCTGTTTGACAACTCTGCACAAACCCTTTTTTACAATTCTGCACCATTTCCATCTGTGAGTCTCGTGAAATCTAGTTTTTGTTTCTGGTATTCTGTATTTATTAACCACTTCCAGACCACCTGCCGCAGTTGTACTGCGGCAGGTTGTCTCCCCTGGGCGAACCGCCGTAACTCTACGTTGGCCCTTTAAGATGCTGTAAGAGGCACACGAGCGCGCCTGCAGCGTGTGCTCAGAGCTGATGCGAGTGCCTGGCAGGCACGATGACCGCCGAGCACCCGCGATCGCTCGTGACAGAGCGAGAACCGGGACCTGTGTGTGTAAACACACAGATCCCTGTTCTCTCAGGGGAGAGGAGAGTATGAACACTGATCTCTCTCCTCCCCTAGTCAGTCCCATCCCCCCTACAGTTAGAACACATCTAGAGAACACAGTTAACCCCTAGATACCCCCCCTAATGTTAACCTCTTCCCTGCCAGTGACATTTATACAGTAATCAGTGCATTTTTATAGCACTGATCGCTGTATAATTGTCAATGGTCTCAAAAAGTGTCAAAAATGTTCAATTTGTTTGCTGCAATATCGCAGTCCCTATAAAAATTGCAGATCACAGCCACTACTATAAAAAAAAATGCCACAAATCTATCCCTTATTTTGTAGACGTTATAACTTAAACCAATCAATATACTATTATTGTGATTTTTTTTTTACCAAAAATATGTAGAAGAATACATATCGGCCTAAACTGAGGAAAACATTTTTTTTTTTTTTAATTGGGATATTTATTATAGCAAAAAGTTAAAAATATTGTGTTTTTTTTTCAAAATTGTTGCTCTTCTTTTGTTTATAGCGCAAAAATAAAAACCAAAGAGGTGATTGAATACCACCAAAAGAAAGCTCTATTTGTGGGGAAAAAAAGAAAATGAATTCTGTTTGGGTACAGTGTCGCACGACAGTACAATTGTCAGTTAAAGCGACGCAGTGCCGTATCGCAAAAAATAGCCTGGTCATTGAGCAGCCAAATCTTTTGGGGCTGACGTGGTTAAAGATTTTATCAGTATTTACAAAACAAGTATACGAAATGTAGTTACAAATAAAGACAAAAATGTACAAAAAAGGAAAAATATATAACAACTCAAGCTGCCTTGAAGGCTAAAGATCGTCGTACAGGGTTATCTGATAGAGGGTAAAGTTACGTTTTGTACAATACATTACAATACAGTAAAACAGACTTTGTGGATCAGTAACTAGAATAGAGTCTACAATAGTGAGATAGAGATCATGGACCATGTACTTAGATGGTTTAAGCCTGAAGAAGGGAAAAAAAGGGAGGTATAAGAGAAAGGACTTCATAATGTATTACCTCTAATGTATTACAATATACAAAAACATATTTGGTGTAGGTCTTATAGCAGCACCATCTTGAATTTAAACGCATTGTAGGGTGTGCCACCCAAATATGTTTTTGTATATTGTAATAGACCTTGACCGTTTTTTTGGGCTGGAGCACCCCTCCCCCTCCTCGTTACCTCCTATTTAGTGGCCACCAGTGCATAGGATGTATCCCCTTCAATTCTCCCACATAGAGGAGTTCAGTCCCATGGTTGAGACAAAGGATCTTCCATTCTATTACTAGAGTAGGACCCACTAATTCGGGGTACTTTGTCGCAGTAAGTGGGCTTAGCACTATATGACCATATAGTGTGACCAAACCCCCAAATTTTTTGAATATGTTCAGGTGTTTTTAACTAGCCTTGCAGGAAATGTCATTCTTGAATGTGTGCGCTGTAAAATATTTTTAATTAATACTGTTTGTAGGTCTTATAGCAGCACCATCTTGAATTTAAACACATTGTAGGGTGTGCCCCCCAAATATGTTTTTGTATATTGTTTACATAAGCACTTCCCTGTTCTGAGGCTCTGTGACACGATCACTGGGAGACCAGCGGACATCGAGTCCGCCGGTCCCGTGGGCAGGGTCACGCTGTGCGCACGCCTGCTACCGCAGACCGTGCGGTGGTTGGCAAGTGGTTAAAATTGCACATGCCCATGGAATGGCAATAAACTATGGTACATAAATTATACATAGGTGACACTTTAAAAGCCTTTACAGGTTACCTATTTTCAGTTAAAAAGACAGTATGGTGCTAAATTTATTGCTCTGACTTTGACGTTCATGGTGATACCTCACATGTGTGTGTTGCGATCATGGTTTGCATGCGCTTGGGACCTACATACACATTTGCATTTGTGCATGAGCATGGAGGGACAGGGGGGCACTTTAATTTTTTTATCATTATTTATTTAATTTATTTAACTGCATTTTGAAACTGTTTCTTTATTTATTTATTTGTATTGAACTTTATGAACAATATCATGGGCCATGACAGGTCCTTTTTATAAAGAGGTCTGGAGTCAATTAGACCCCAGATCTATCCTTTACTTCCCGAAGCAACTAATCAAACTGACATTGGTGAGATCAGCTGCTTTACAAGTTCCTCTCACTCTGTATAATGAACACGATGCGACTGGTTGCATTGGTCCTGGGCTCCCAGATGGGATGGGAGAGCCCAGTAAATGCTGCGGGAGTAGGGGGACCCTCTTCTGCTGCCTGTTAAAGTGATTGGGTGGCTGTACAGCCACTCAGATTACGTTTACTTTGCAGGAAATCACTGGCTGAAGAAAATTATATCAGTATCATGGCCATGATTCATGGTCCTGATATCACTGCTCCCGTATGAGAGAATATCCTAAAGATTATTATTATTATTATACAGGATTTATATAGCACCAACAGTTTGCACAGCTCTTTAAAAATTATACCAATAAATCAAAAGCAGGTGCGCTGTCTCCTTAAATAACACAAATTTCTGAAAATAAACACATGTGCAAATAAACAAAAAATGTATTTCATACCCTACAAATAATATAAAAAATATGTGAAACAAGGTAAACCAGCTTGCGATTAATATACTTTAATACCAACTAGTAAAAAAAATAAAAATTAATATGTGAGCAATAAATAATTAAAAATATTTCATAAGTCCACAATTCTTAAAGAGTCCATTATTGTGCAAAATAAAGTGTCACAAATTAATGTGTAAACACTGAATAATACAAAATACTTTATAAATCATTCAAAATAAAAATAAATCCTCAATCCTTAAAAAATATATTATTTGTGCAAAATAAAGTGTTCTGTGCTCCGATGAAGAAAGTGCACTGGTGCTCAAAGTGCTCGTGAGGTAATATGGCCTCTTACCAGATTGCAATTATCTCAAATTATAGAGATCACTTATGCTAGTGTAGTACCAAAGAGCCGATTCTCTCAACCACAGATTGCCATTCAGACCAGTGACCCCAGCAGTTAGAATTGACAGGAGAGTCTCCAGCACCCGCTTTACCTCTGCCAGCACTCTTAGCTCAAACTCCGACACTTGTATATAACAAATATAATGGGAGGAAGGATCTCATAAGGCAACTCTGTTGATTATGTAATAAAAAATTGCACTTACATGAGTTCCAGTAATGACAAGCATTTAGCAGACATCTTTGGGAAACCTCTGTCACGGTACCATCTGAACAGCCTTGGCATGACGACGTCAAAGAACCAACTCTGTCAGGCGCGTTTCTCCATACAAGGAGTCCTCTGGGATTGGAAATACATCCTAAAGATGGGAAGTGATTAAACATCCTAATATGTGTAAAGATTGACATGAAAAGACTGCCTTGAAATACTTTGCTATGTGGAAAATTATTTCACTTTAAGACCTTATTATAATTGAGCCTGGTGTTGAGTCAATGCAGTTTGCTGTAGTGTAAACATTTTCATACATTGACATACATTTCTGAGTGCAGTATTAGGCAGCACATTCAAAATAGGTGGGCTGCAGCACATGAAATAATAGGTAATGTTTACCTTTTAATACAGTGTTATGAGCATAGCATTGTGTGTTTGGCTGCATTTCAATGCATTACCACAATGGCCTGATGTCAATGGGCTTTGAGAAATATGATCTTGATGAAAAACTTGAAATGTGAAAAGATTGCCTTAAGAGATCAGATTGTTGATACATTGCTCAAAGAAAACTTGCCACTTGGAGGGGAAATGTCTTGAAAGAGTATTTTAAGACACGGACCCCAATGTGTATGTTATTCTTTATTTTATACTTACCTCTTCTAGATGTCACTTGATGAATAGGTCCTCCTCCTCTTCGCTTCTTCTCCCAGCAATGAAGAGTCCTCAAAAATAAAAATTAGCAGTGCTGACATGAAGCCTGATTTGCTTCCTAATTTTTAGGCACCAGCTAGGGGGGCTATTTTCTTTAAAAACTATTTTCCTGAATTTGAGATATTGATATGGCAAAACTGCAATGTACAAAACAGTATTTAAAATGAATGCATATTGACACACTATCAAAAAATCTAACTGATGGAATATAGGGGGACTTCCCTTTATGATATATTTTAGTTGTATTTTCATACTATAGTAATGCACTTAAACTATAAAAACAGCACACCTTTCAGCACTTTATTTCTTGGCTGAGTCTTCCTTATGGTGTGTAGTTCAATTACAGAAATTGCAGTATGGACAGTTATTCACAATCTGCTTTGATAGCAAAAAAACAATTTTATAAACACTCTATGAAATCTAAAATGAAAACAGAAAATCAAATATTTGTGTCTCTCTTTTTTTTCTTTGCCCAATAACAACATTAATTCTGAAAATAAGATGAAAGTATGAACTATTGCTTCAGCAAAATTTTATTTTTAGAACATAATATACCGTTCTCATATATACACTGTGGGCATGTCATGATGTTTAACTCAATGAAAGTAATATGGAACAAGACATTACAATGTGTGATAAAATAGGAGTATATTAAAGCTCAAAGCCATAATGCTAAGCTTAAAGCTTTAAAGCTGTGGACTATTTCAAGTAAATATATTCTGTGTGACTGTTTGAATTATAAATAAAGAATTTTATAATGCACTAAAGGCAACAGTAGTATCAGTGTTCACTTGACAATATTATGTTTAAATAAGAGCAGGGATCTAGTAAATATATACAGTAATACAGTATATATATATATATATATATATATATATATATATATATATATATATATATATATATATATACAAAATACTGCAACGCCAAGAATACTAAATGGTAATAAAACATAAATAAATAAACAAATAAATAACAAAAAAAATAAAAAAAATAAATGTATTTCAGCAAATGTAAAATGGTGCCCAGAGGAACAAATGAATGAAGACCTAGTTGGAAAAGATTAAGGCTGGGCTCACACTGTGCAGAGCAGCTCACAGCATGGGTACGCTGTATCCCTGTTCTCCCTTTTAGAGATGAATCAGGTTGGATTTGGACCTGAAACGGACCAGAAGACCCACAGGACTCTTCTGCAAACTGCTCATCAGCCGTCCTGGAGTTGTGTAAACTGGCTTCATTCAGAACTGGTCACAGTCTCCTGACATGCAAATTGGATGCTGGGAAACCCACATCCAGTTCACACTAGTGTGAACCCAGCCTGTTAGATATGGAAAACATTTAATGTTTTTTTTTTTTAATTAGAAAAAGAGTTTTATTTTGTTTGTTCGTTATGCCACATACATAATATACAGGATAGTACATACCACAACAGAAAATATAAGTATTGACATATAATATTTATTCATATTATGTATCAAACATTCTAGACATAAGACAGATCTTGTAGGCAATGTAAAATAATGCAGGAGTATAAGCACAATGAGTACAACGGAGCGATCTATCTGGAAGACTAAAAAACAATTCTTTCCATATAAAGAAAAATAAAACATTTACTATTTCGGACTGGATCCGCATGCCCCCAGATCCCTGGGGACAAGCCGCATCCTAGCCTTTTGTCCGACCCACCAGAGTTTATGAATGTCATTACACTTCTCATTTAGGTAAGTATTCTTTTCCCACCGTTTAAATCAGTTTCTCTTGGTCATTAGCACCACAAAAGTCTATCTTTAACTAGTTGATGTGGTGTCAGCCCAGGTACCTCCAGCCAGGCCTACCACATTGTAGAACATTTGCGGGGTGGATTTCTGTGCTGATATGTCAGTTTTTCCCTGATTAATATTGGATTAACCTGCTCAACCCACTGGCGCCTAGTGGGAACCCTAGGAGTTATCCAGAGTTGCGCAATTAAGTTGAGAGCAACATATAGCGGGCGAATAATCACTGTGTGTGCTGAGGGGGATAACAACTCAACATCCAGGGCCCCCAGCAGACATATCATGGGGTCTTGTGGCACATCGAAGGCGTATACTTGAGAAATTGTGTCAAGAACTTCTTTCCAATAACGGAAAAGTTTGGGGCATTTCCATAGCATGTGCAAAAGGTCACCATTGTCCCTCTGACATTTTGGACATATGGGTGTGTCACGCACTCCCCATTTGTGGAGACGTGATGGTGTTCTGTATACCCGATGCAACAAATAAAGGTGGGACAATTTTTGAGAGGCAGACACTGAAACCAGAGGGGCAGAGGCGAGGCACAGATTCCATGTCTCTCCATCTATGATACCTACATCCTCCTCCCATTTTCTTCTGCAGGGCAGACTGGCAGAATTCTGAATTGTGTTAAGAAGGATGTGGTAGCATCTAGAGATCATGCCTTTCTTTTCATGTTCCATCAGTATCCCTTGTATCAGTTGGTGATCTGTCAAACTAAGCTCTGTTTGTCTTGACTATATCTAGTGCGTGGCGTAGCTGCAAATATTTATAGAAATGAGTATGAGGAATGTTAAATTCTGATTGTATCTCCATAAATGATTTAAGGGTAGTTCCATTGTATAATTGTGTAATGTATTTTATGCCCGCACTCTCCCAGTTCCCAAAGCCTCTGAGTTTGCACAGTTCTCTATAGTTTAGGTTTCGCCACAGGGGAGTATGAGACAAATATCCCTTTATCCTCAGTAGCCTTTTAACATAGGACCATAGTGTTTGTAGAAGGAGTATGGTTGGAGCTCCAGGATCTAAGTGCGAATACCCCGCCTCCAAGCACGCCAGAGCCATGATGTCATCACCGGCTGTGACATGGAGGAGCCTGCAGATCGGATCTGACGTATCTATTATTCCCCAGCCTCCCAGCTGTTGTAGCTGTGAAGCAAGATAATATGCTCTAGAGTGAGGTGCCACTAGTCCCCCTTCATCCTTATTATATTGTAACGTTGATAAGCTAATTCTTGCTTTTTTTATGTCATATTAGTTCTCGAAACTGGGAAATCAATCCTATCAAACCAAGACTGGGGAATCCAGACTGGGGAGTTATGAAAAATGTACAGCAATTGGGGGGGGGCCACACCATTTTTATGAGATTAAAGTGGTGTTCTGGACGAAATTATACTTTTTAAATAAAAATACCCCTATAATACACAAGCTTAATGTATTCTAGTAAAGTTAGTCTGTAAACTAAGGTCTGTTTTGTTAGTTTATAGCAGTAGTTTGTTATTTTATAAACTTACAGCAGGCTGTGGCCATCTTAAGTGTGGGCATCTGAAGCCAGACTGTATTTCTTCCTGTATCTCATCCTTGCAGATCTCACACATGCTCAGTGCAGCACAAGCAGTGTAATAGGTTTCAGGTCAGATTTCCATAGCAACGGCAGTGCCAGAGGAAGTTGCTGCCCCTTCCCAGAAGGCATTGCAAACAGGAAATGATGTGATGTGCCACGGCCAGGGAGGAGGAAGTGAAAAATGGATACAGCAGATAAACAGTAGGTGCTGAGAAAAAAAAAAAAAATATATCCAATTCTTTTACAGTGCACAGTTTAGTGAGGGATGCTGAAGAGTTGTAAAAGTGGGTGGAACTCCACTTTAAGTCTGCCCACCACAGATAAAGGCAGTTTGCACCAGGCTTTAGCCTTATCCCGAAATTTAGCAAGCAGAGGAAGCAAATTAAGGGATAAGTATTGGGAAAAATGCGGAGATATTTGTATACCTAAATACTGAAAAGAGGACATTACCTGTATCGTTGCCACGCAGTCCGGCGGAGGGGCTGTAATGGGGTCTATTGGCATTAACACCGATTTGTTCCAATTAATGGAAAAGCCAGACAGAGTACCAAAGGCTTTGATGAGAGCCATCACAGCGCTCAATGAGTTTTGCGTGTCACCAAGATAAAGCAAGGTGTCATCAGCATACAATGATACTACATCTGTACCCCTCGCACACCTAAATCCCACTATGTCACTGTCACCTCTTATACTAGACATGAGAGGTTCCAGGGCCAGGGCAAACAGCAAGGGCGACAGTGGGCACCCCTTTCTGGTGCCCCGGAACAATGGAAAAGGTTCCGACAGTTCCCCATTTACCCTAATCTGGGCCGATGGTTGGGCATATAATAGTTTTACCCAGTTAATAAAGTTGGTACCTAGCCCTAAATGGTCCAGCACTTTCCACAGGTAAGGCCACTCGACACTGTCGAAGGCCTTAGCTGCATCCAGTGAGAAAATAACTCTATTTCCGGTATCACAGGCAGGGATCTGTAGATTCAGAAAAAGTCTCCTTATGTTTTGAGCTCTAGATCTAGTGGGTATAAACCCTGACTAGTCTCTGTGTACAAGCTTGTGTATCACTCGTGCCAACCTAGTGGCCAATACCCTGGCCAACAGCTTGACATCAGACGTTAGAAGAGAAATGGGTCTGTAGGAGTCTGGCAGTGCAGCATCCTTGCCTGGTTTCAATAGTAGGATAATAATAGCCTCATTCATGGAATTAGGGAGTGTTCCCTCCTTCAGTGCCTCATTATATACTTTCAATAGGGTGGGCAACAGTGTCTCTGCATATCGTCTATAGACCTCGGACGGAAGGCCATCAGCCCCCGGGGATTTGTTGTTGTGAGTTTGTCCTATTGCATTAGCTATTTCCTCTTCAGTTAGTGGGGCATTAAGTAAGGCCACGTCCGAGGCTGACCAACGAGGTAATGTGCATTTTTCTAAAAATCCCTCTAGTTCCCCCTCTGTAGGTTGCACTTTAGATGAGTAGATATCCATATAGAACGTTCTAAAGATCTGTACTATTGTGGCAGTGTGAGTTTGAAGGACACCCTACACATCACGTAAGGCTGAGATTGTGGAGGTGGAGTTCTGCGCATGCGCTAGAATGGCCAGCATGTGCCCAGTGGACTCCCCCTCCTCAAAATGGGCCTGTTGTAGAAAAAAATGTTTGTTTTCAGCCAACTGCAAAGCTAGTTGTCTGGAAATAGATTGTGCACCGAGCCAAACTCTCTTTGTATCTTCTGTTGGGTTGTTGATATATTTATCTTCAGAATCCCTAAGTGTCTTGCAGACCTCAGTCTCCCAGGCTTTTGTATTAGTTTTAATCTGATTAATTACAGTAATAAATTGCCCTCTCATAAATGCTTTGGCTGCATCCCAGACCACAGTCAGATGCGCTGACTAAATGTTGTCCTGAAAAAAAGAATTTTAAGTGTTTCCTTATGGGATATGGTTCAGGAAGCAGCGAAAGCCAGAAGGGGTTAAGCTTCCAACATTTGTGTTTGGTCACACTAGGCAATGATATTGAAACCCACAATGAGGAATGATCAGATATGTGTCTACCATTATATCCTGCATCCACTAACAATGGAATTATAAGATCGCTACCCAGACCTAAGTCTATCTGGACAGGCTCCCTGTCACATACCTGGTAGGTTTTGAGCCTGAAGTGAAGAGAAAGACCTCCCTTACAGCTCCCACTCCCGTTCCCCTGGAATGGAGACAGAGGGCCCAGGAGTGAGGAGTGGTATGGGTGCCTGGCAGGATCAACAGTCACCGGAAGTTCAGGAGTGGTGGCACCCTCTGGAATCTGAAGCTGAAGAGAAGACTGGAGACTGGAGACTGGAATGCAGAGAGGACCAGGAACCCCAGCAGGTAAGTAAGCCGGACTGAAGAGCTGGGCTGGAAACAGGAACAAAGCAGCAGGTAGTAGCCTGGAACGCTGGACTGGAACCAGGAACAAGCAGCAGGTAGTAGTCTGGAACGCTGGAGTGGAACCAGGAACAAAGCAGCAGGTAGTAGACTGGAACGCTGGACTGGAACCAGGAACAAAGCAGCAGGTAGTAGCCTGGAACGCTGGACTGGAACCAGGAACAAAGCAGCAGGTAGTAGACTGGAACGCTGGACTGGAACCAGGAACAAAGCAGCAGGTAGTAGCCTGGAATGCTGGACTGGAACCAGGAACAAGCAGCAGGTAGTAGCCTGGAACGCTGGACTGGAACCAGGAACAAGCAGCAGGTAATAGACTGAATACTGGTATTGGACAGAAGAATGGTCAAACAAGCCGGTGGTCGGTATCGGTCGGGCAGCAGAGGTACCAGGGATTACAAAGAGGGATGGTCAGGCAAGCCAAGAGGGTCTGGTGCAGGCGGAATAGCAGGGTGGTCAAACAGGAAGCCGGGTCAGATAACAGGGTACACAGGTCAAATCAGGTTAAGGCACACGGAACACTGTAGAGTGGGGATTGAGTGTGACAGACCAGTTTAAATAGCCCGCCTGACACCAGCGGGAGTGCGCGCGCGCGTGCCCGTGCGTGACAGCACCTGTGAATGCACGCGCATGTGCAGTGGAACCCGTGGTCGTGTTCCCGTGCATCTGGATCGCCGGTTACTGGCAGGATCTTCATGACACTCCCGTAAGAGGCTGAACAGCATGAGTATTGTTTTACCAAAGGATGTGCAAATCTTCATAAATCTGTTAATCCGAGTTCCTCAAGTAGGCCCACGAAAGATGTCTGTCCCCCTTTACTTAGAGGTACATTAGATGGAACTGGTAATTTATCTAATTGATGATTTATATAGTTATTATAATCGCCTACTGCTAAGTGTGGTACATTCGGAAACTGGGCGATAAATTTCGCAAGGCGTTTGAGGACCTCGGATGAGTAAGGAGGTGGGATGTATATTGCAGCTAATATACATGATAAACCTGACACATTACATAGCAAAAAAATATATCTACCCTCCTGATCCACAAGCTTTTGTGTACAGCGAAACTGAATGTTCCGACGTATCAGGACGCTCACTCCCCTTGAATAAGCCGAATGCGTGGAGTAAAACTGAGTACAATACACTCGAGAGCTAAAGCTAGGAGCCGGGTCTGGTGAAAAACGAGTCTCCTGCAGGCACACTATATTGGCCCCTGTAGACTTGAGGTGCCTGAGAACTGCCAGTCTCTTCACAGGGTTGTTAAGTCCTCTCACATTCCATGACAATATTTTGATTTTATCCACCATTTGGGTTAGTAGTGAACGGAAACCTGGTCTTGCGAGACCTGAGAGAGTGGCACAAAACACTCCCTATCCTGGCATCACAAAAAACCTGTGGGACACACCTGACAAAAATTATACCTGCATAAACCGTAGGTGGCTCAACATCATCCGTGTGTATGGAAGTCTGTGGCTGGAGGCCTGGTGGGTCAGATAGTGAACACGTATTGAAGCATGTGCTTAAAGAAAAAAGAAACAAAAAAGTCAAAGGCAAATTAAGGAGTGGAGTCAACAGGGCTCTCAGCCAACAGGGCTGGATGGCGTTTTTCCCCTTATCACACTTTCCGGGGGGTATGCATTGGAAACACCTGCAGCAGAGCAAGTCTCTGGATGATGATTGGGGTTTCACAACTGCAGAGTGATCAACAAAAATCATACTGTGAAACATGAAAAGTTCTCCTTTTTTGCCTACCTGACCTAAACGAAACAGTTGGCGAAGAAGAAGGGGTGAGCCCCATCCTAAACCTCTGCCCCTCTGAACCCCTCACATGTCAGGATGTAGGACCCTCATGCTGAAGCCAGGCGCTGTGGTCTGGCAGCTTTGAGTGCTCTATCCTCACGATCCAGCCATTGTGCAGCTGCATTAGGGCGATCAAAGAAATGTACTTCTCCCAGTGCAACCACTCTGAGGCATGCAGGGTATAGCATTGCATATTGCAGGTTATGTTCTCTAAGCCATTTTTTAACATCAATAAATTTTGCACGTTGCTTTTGCAGTTCTGCAGAGAAGTCTGGGAATAAAGACACTTTGGAGTTATCGATCGCCATGTTCCCACTTATGGATCTGGCTTTGGAAAGGATTGCATCCATATCTTTGTAATTTAGTAGCTTGAAAAGAAAAGCGTGAGGGTGATTGCCCGGTGGTAAAGGGCGTGAGGGCACCCTTTGCGCCCTTTCAACTGCAAACAGTGGGGAGAAAGCGTCTTTGCCAAACATGGAAACAAGCCATTGCTCTATAAAAGCTATGGGGTTTTTACCCTGCACTCTCTCAGGAATGCCCAGGGCATGCACATTATTGCATCTCATGCGATTTTCTAAATCATCTAAACGTGCAGCATGCTGTTCAGTGAAGTGACAATTAATGTTTAAGTCCCTTTGAATAGGAGCGATGTCGTCCTTTACTGTGCTCATTCTGTCTTCCAGGGCAGATGTCCTCTCCCTCAGTTTTTTCATATCATGAGGCACATAAGAGATCTCAGCCTTCACCCCTTTAATCTCAGAGAGTGCTGCAATGGACAGGTTGCAGGATGTTACAGCTGAAAAAAATGTCTCTAAGAGTGGGTTCTGGCTCCTCACTGCTAGGGGGAGGATGCTTGAGGCCCAGTAAAAATGTCTCTAGGAGTACTCACTGTGTTCCACTTCGGGGACAATCCGCCTGCATCCTCCAAAGGGACGGTGTCACCCGCTTCTGAAAGGCCCCCCGGGGCTTCCCCTGTGTTTGGTGCAGCATTTAGGGCGTCTTTGTATGATCTTCCCCCAAACAGGAGCTTCTGAGTAGCCCCCTTGTATTTCTCCCTGGAGGAGCGCTGCGGGCCAGCGCCATCTTGTCAGGCTTCATCCACAGCTCCCCTTGCTTCTTTAGGCTGTCTTTAAGGGGTATCGATCGAGTGGCGTTATCCCCAGGGCTTTAGATGCTTCAGCTTGTGAGTCCGGTTTGGTCCGATAATATGTTCCACAGGATCAGTGTCAGGATATTCGGCGGAGAGGGAGACAAACACGTCCTGTTACATCTGCTGCTTAGCCACGCCCCCAAACACTTAATGTTTAGTGCATTTAACCATATGTAAACTATGTTTATACAAGTGCATTCTTTACTGTGAATATAGGCAGAGCATCCAAGTGAGGAAATATTCACTTAAAATATGCAATCAGGTTGCCATGGGCTACTACACTTGGAAACTATTACTTGGCAAAAATTATGCTTTTTTTAATGAGGCTGCTTTAGTTTAATTTAAAAACAGAATTTTGCTGTAAAATGAAGAATGAGAAACATAGAAGTTAACCTTAAATCTGACAGGTTATTCAATGTGAATATAACGTGTAGATGAATACCAATGTTAATTCCTTATTATCTTTATTACTTAAAGTGATACTAAATACCCGCTGTTTAATTTACATTATCCCTTCTCTTTCTTTATATGGATGATTGCACTGTAATTGTTTTAATTAAAAAAAAAAAAAACATGTAAGTCCCTTTTTCCTAATCGATATACAGCTATCACATGACCCAGCTCTTTCCCAGCCTGTCTGCAGGGAAACATAAGCAGGAGGAGCTTCTAGTCCTCTGCTGCTGGTCACATGTTCAAAATAAAAAAATAGCCTTTGAAATACAGAGTAAAAATAAATATATAAATAAATAATATCAATAAACTGTTTTAAATTGGCATACAAATATATATTTGAAATTAAATCTTTATTATTTTATGGAAATAACATGGTGTGGGCGAATTTCTGCCAGTGACAGGCTGTGTCACACCCCTCTATAGTCACATAGGCTGCTCGGATGTGGTAGGAAGGAAATGCTCAGCATAGAAACTCACTGAAAACTGAGCATGTGCAAAGTTGCCACTGCAGCTGCTAAAAATTCCTAGCTGAATTGGGGACATGGACAGAAGGTGTAGATAGAGAGCAGCAGGACCAACCAGGTTTTTTGGAGAATAAAGAAAACAAACCTCATAGTGACTGAGGTTGGGTGCACACCATTGTGAATTATATGTGGGTTCCCCGCATCCAATTCGCAATAGCTGGAGATTTTGACAGGCTCACCGCAGCGGGTCCAGTGCATGTTGCACAAAAATGTGCGTCTTTTGTTCCATTTCAGGTCTGAATTCAGCCCAAGTCAGGCTGAAATCAGGCCTGAAATGGTGAAACAGGGTGCACCGGACCCCTTCTGTGAGCCGCATGCGGCTCATATGTGAACTCAGCCTTAGTGGGTGTAAGCAACATGTAATACAGCATAGTTTGTCTTTTATATAGTTCTTTTCTGATGTGGGTTTAGAGACACTTTAAGTAAATAGCATCTAGAGGAAAGCATTATACACCATTTATAAAAGAGTTGCACATTGCTACATGCCCAGTCTTCAATGTTTGCTTAACCTTTCACTTTTCAGCTACAGTCCACCTGGACTCTAAGATTGTTTAATAGTGATAATAATAATAAAAAATAATAATATTTCTATAATATTTTTCTCCATGGAGACTGGGGAAGTTTTAGCCCTAAGGAGCATTTGTTGAGTATATCTGGCCACGACCTGCAGTCTAAATTACTGGAATCTCAAATCCCTCTTTACTAGGTTATATTGTACCTTTCTAAACAATGAACGTCATCCACCATTATATGTTGTATTATTATTTATTGTACTAAAACATTTTTAATAAAAAAACTTTTTTGAACAGAGAGCATAAGTAAGCCATGTAAAAAAATGCTCATGCTTCATAGGGAAATTACAGGCTCATTTTATTGTGACTTTAGGTAGACCATACAAGTGATGAATTATTCACTTGAACATTCAATCATGTTAGGGAAAACTTGAATGTCTCCTTAACGGGAATGTATTCTATTTACATTTTAAGTACATTAAAAAAGATCAGGGTAGGGGGGGCGTGGCCAGCAGCTGAGGTGAATGGCCGCAGTGTGAGAGAGCTCTGTCATCCACGGGCATACCGGAGCTCATAGAGCGACTCCTGAGCCTCCAAAAGCGGCAATTTCCACCCACAGCAGGTCGGGCACACCCTGGGATCATGTCCAGGAAAAGAAAAGACACCGGGAAGATCAGCAGAATGACGGACTTCTACACGCTTCCCCACAGCACACAGGCCCAAGATGGCGCCGGTAAGCATAACGGCGGAGAGCGTGGCAGGCTCTCTAGCTACAACAATAACACACACCGCTCCATGCCTCATCCTCACAAGGGGCACAAGGGGAAGTATACTATCTCCCAGTCATCTTCCGCATCATCTAGCCCAGTCAAGGCTAAACAACAACACATGCAAGGAAATAACATGGCTGAGGAAGAAACAGACACATCTCTTAATGACACCAGGGAGCTCCAGGACTCCATCTTGGAATTTCCTACTAAAAACCAGCCGGTAATTGACACAACATTGAAGGACATGCTAGTGTCTCTCCGTAGCACCCTACATGCGGACATATTAACCCTCACCAGTCATTTTAAAACAGAATTCAAGGCTGTCAACAACAGGGTTACCCATATTGAACACAAAATGGGAGAATTTGCGGGTGCCATCAATGAAGTGATTGATGCTCATAATGAGAAAGATGACGAAATACACCAATTAAAGTCCAAGATGGCCGACCTCGAAGATCGTTCGAGAAGAAATAACCTCAAAATCAGGGGGATACCCGAATCGGTAAAACCACCAGATTTAAACGCTTACTTTCAAAACATCCTACAAGAAATGCTTCCTGATGCTTCGGTGACAGATCTCTCTATCGACAGGATCCATAGACTGCCGAAACCTAAGCATATTCCTGATCATCTGCCAAGAGATACAATTGCAAGGATTCACTTCTACCAAACTAAAGAGAAATTCCTTCAATGCATGAGAAATCCTGACAACGCATTACCATGCATCCAAGGCCTTTCATTCTTTACTGATTTGTCTGCATATACAATGCAAAGATGGAAGAATTTGGCCACCATCACCAAACCACTGAGAAACCACCATATTACCTACAGATGGGCCTATCCTGCAAAACTGCTCATTACAAAAGATGGGAAAACGTTCCCTATCCAGTCAGTGGAAGATGGTATATGGTTACTGAAGGAATGGGACATCCTAGACAAGACAGAGGATCTACTTTCAAGCGCCTCATCACCCCGTCCACATTCTCCCACCTGGCCACAAGATGCAATTGACTGAGGCTCAAGCTATAAATAACCAATATTACACAAAGTTGTGCTCCGGTGCACCCGTGGAACTTTATTTGGTTCTCTTTTCGCTTCTAAGAAGTTACGGGATAATATCCCAACAGATTCAGTTGAATCGTTAAAATTTTTTACTAACTTTCTTTTTCTATAATTTTACTTGGAGATTTTTCGTTCTTGTTGTATTAATCTCTGAGACATTACCTAAATAGCTTAACAACATATGGACTCTGGTTCACTATTAAAATACTTCTTCTACAAGGAATCTTACCTCAGTTTTCAGTTTAACAAGGCTACTAATCCTAAGAACTTTACTATATCCATTCCTCAAGATCAACAACATGGGGTTTAAAATTTCCTCGTTTAATGTGCGCGGACTGAACAGCCCACAAAAAAGGTCAATGCTTTGGAAGGAAGCTCGACTCCTGCAAAGTGACATTCTTTGTCTTCAAGAGACTCATTTCTCCGTATCCAAGCCTCCGAAGTTCTCCCACCAGAACTTTCCAACAATTATTTGTTCCAATGCCCCAAAGAAGAAGAGGGGAGTAGCTATTCTCATCAAAGACACCATTTCTTTTCGTCAAATCTACAAGGATGTAGATGTCATGGGTAGATTTATTATACTGGTTGGTGAGGTAAACAACACAGTATACACTATAGTAAATGTTTATTTACCTAATGTGAAACAAATCTCTTTTTTGAACAAAATTTGGAAACGAGTACGTGCAGTGCAAAAGGGGTACACCATAATTTGTGGAGATTTCAACGCTATACCAAACAAAATTCTAGATGTCTCGGCCGAGACCCCGAAAAGTCGGGAAAGAGTGACCCTTTCGCGCTTCATGGCCTCAGAAAGTCTACACAACGTGTGGCGATGTCAACACTCGACCGAGCGGGATTATTCCTACTTCTCGAGTGTGCATCACACATATTCAAGAATTGATTTCTTCTTGGTGGACACGTTTCTGTTGCAGAACATTAGTTTGTCCACCGTACACAATATTACGTGGTCAGACCACGCTCCGGTCTCTATTACAGTGGAGGGATCTCGCACTGAGACAAGGGCAAACAGATGGAAAAACGATACCTTTCTTTATACACATCCAGACCATAAGCATAGAATTACTAAAGAACTGCACGAATTCTTCAATACTAATGCCGGCTCGGTGCCAGATCCCTTCACAATTTGGAATTGTCATAAAGCTTACATAAGAGGCATCCTCATGAAAATGAGCAGTGTAGCGAAAAAACAAAGAAACAAACAATTAAATGATCTACTCCTTCAGATAAAAAACCTAGAATCGGTAAATAAAAAAGCCCCAGACCCCACCACTAGCTCACAACTAGATAAAACCAGACATGATCTTAGACTGTTACTTATCTCCCAACATAAACATACAGTTCAAAAATGGAAAGCACAATACTATAGCCATGGTAACAAAGCAGGCAAATTACTAGCAAATCAAGTAAAGGAAAAAACCATCAAACAAAAAATTCCATTTATTTCACACCCGAATACAGGCATTAGACTATCCAATCCAAAAGATATTGCTAATGCTTTCAGGGACTACTACAATAATCTCTATAACCTTAAAGATGACAATACAACCTACCAACCATCACCTGAATTAATTCAGACGTTCCTGGACTCTATCTCAATGCCCAAACTGAATTTAGACCAATTGCAAACTATCAATGCACCAATCTCTATGTCTGAACTAAATAAAACAATACTATCTCTCCCTAATAATAAATCCCCAGGCCCAGACGGTTTCTCGTCAGAATACTATCGGTCATTTGAATCCATACTAGGCCCACACTTATTAAATGTATACGATTCAGCCATATCTACATCTTCATTCCCTTCAGAAATGTTAACCGCCACAATTGTGACTTTACCCAAACCTGGGAAATCACCTGACACTCCACAAAACTTCAGGCCTATATCGTTGCTAAATGTAGACCTGAAGATTTACGCAAAGATTCTAGCCAACAGATTGGCACAATTTTTACCCACCTTGGTTAAACATGACCAAGTTGGGTTTATCCCAGGCCGCCAGGCACCAGACGCAACACAAAGAATTATTAATTTAATTCACACAGCGGAATCCTCGGGCACTCCTTCTCTGCTTCTATCATTAGATGCAGAGAAGGCCTTTGATAGGATCCACTGGGGATATCTGAAACTCGTTTTGGACAAATTTGGCATCTCTGGAAATATAAACTCAGCCATTTTAGCACTATATACTAACCCCTCTGCAATGGTATACACAGAAGGAATGTTCTCGGACAGCTTCAATATTACTAACGGGACAAGGCAGGGATGCCCCCTATCCCCCCTCATTTTTGCTTTATTAATGGAACCCTTGGCCGAAAAAATTAGATCACACCCAGAAATTTCTGGTATCACAATCTCCAAACAAGCACACACTATCTCCCTCTTCGCAGACGATGTGATTTTATCTCTATCCAATCCCAACACCTCCTTACAAACGGTACACAATATTTTGAACCATTTTAATCAAATTTCATACTACAAAGTTAACGCATCAAAATCCAATCTACTTGCCATAAACATAGAAGAAAAACTCCGCAAATCCCTACACTCACGCTTTCCGTATCCATGGGCTGACAAACATATCCAATACTTAGGGATAAAATTAACGACACCTAGCAGCAATCTATTTAAAGTGAACTTGGTTCCATTCATTTCCTCTATCCAACCAGAACTAACTAGATTAAAGTCCTTTTGTTTGTCTTGGATGGGAAGGCTGGCGGCATACAAAATGCTTATTTTACCAAAAATACTGTACTACTTTAGAGCTCTTCCGATCTCTATATCAGCAAAATTTTTTACAACAGCTCAGTCACAGCTACATAAATTTGTATGGGCAGATAAAAAACCGAGATGCTCTCAGTCTTCTCTTTCGAGACATAGAAAGGCAGGGGGAATGGGACTCCCAATCTTAAGAGACTATTTCGCTGCTAGCATACTGGATCAAACAAAATATTGGTTTCAAAACCATTCCTCTAAACACTGGGCCACTATAGAACAAGCCTGGTCGAACCCTAATTCCCTGAAATCCACATTGCTAGCAAACTCTTTCTCAAATACTCACCTTAAATCTAAGTACCCTACCATACAACTAGTACTAGACACATGGAAGAAATTCTGTTCCCAAATAATACACAACACAGACCTTAAGGAAATCCCCATTCCACTGAATGCGATTTGCACACATATTAAAGATCTACAAACAACTCAGTGGGAACATAAAGGAATAACCCTAATCTCGGATATGTTTGACCGAGGAAAAAATCATCCCCTTCAACACACTAGCCCAAAGCTATTCTCTTCCTACCTCTGATTACTATATGTACATAAGAATCTCAACATTCTTGAAATCTCACCAGCTGCAACCCATTAGAATTCCACATAAGGAATGGGCATACTGGAATGATAAATCTACCTCAAAGAAAGGAATTTCCTTATTCTACACCTTAATACAACAAAAAGATTCATACATTAAATTGCCAGCGCACCAAAAATGGGAGTCAGAACTATCCACGTCCTTTTCAGAAAAACAATGGCAGGAAGCTATTAAATCTAACAACTGCTACACGAGATCTACAGCACATTGGGAGACAGCCCAAAAACTACTACTTCGATGGTACTATACCCCCTACTTGACTGCAAAATTCTCCAACAGCAGCTCTAATGAATGTTGGCGAGGTTGCGGTAAAGTAGGTACTCTTCTTCACATGATCTGGGAATGCCCAAACCTTTGGAGTTTCTGGAGAGCAATATTTAGATTAATATCAAAAATTACAGGTTTCATCAGGGAAGGTGAAGCAGAACTAGCCATTTTAAGCATAAACATAGACCAATACCCTCCTGCTCTTAGACCAATGGTAGTACAAATTCTGATGGCAGCCAGATTGACAATCACTAGCAATTGGAAATCTGGCAGCTCACCAAACATTAGTGACGTCATCAGAAAAGTTGATGAAGCTTTTAAATATGAACAGATGATGGCAAATATACATGGTAACACACTCCGTCTGTATAAACAATGGGATCCTTGGATTAGTTTCAGAAAAATTGCATAAAAACTGTATCTGTATACTCTCTTCTTCCTTTTTCCCTTTTTTTTGTTAAAATTTGCAATAGGGAGCCAGAGTCCCTACCTTCTTTATAAATAAAGTTTTCTTTTCTTTTTAATTTTTTAGTTTAAGATATATATTCTCCAATTCATTATATTATTTGAAAATATAGATGTTTGATCATAATCAATCTACGATTGTTTAAACATAAGCTGCGGTTTGAATGTAAAAAAATATATGGGGATGTATCAATGACCCTGTAGAACTGTTATGTCATTTATGAAAATACCTTGTATGGTATAACATTGTGAATTATTTTTTTTGGAAAACCTTTAATAAAAAGATATTTGAAAAAAAAAAAAAAAAGATCAGGGTAATGTACATAATCACACCTGTCTATGATTTTTTTTAATATTGTTTTTGTTTATAGCTTGCATATTTTATAAGATAAAAAAAAGAAGAGAAAGCAATTAAAGAAAAACTCCGGGCAATTTTTTTACCCATGCGGTGAGGTATATATATATATATATATATATATATATATATATATATATATACATATATATATAGCTGAAGTTGTTCCATGCACAGCACAATCTGCGGATGCTTGGGACAGTGGCTCTATGTGAAGTTCATTTTATCCTCATTATGCATAGCATGATACCAATTCATGATAAAATGGCCATTTTCTCTAAATGAGTGTGGGAAATTAAATTTCATATGATTATTTCCAGTGGGTCTAAGGAGAATTGATGCATTGCAAATGTGGAGTGGATGGAGATTTCCATTGATTTGAATTAAAACTTGACCTTTATTGTAAATCATAAAAAGTATGTAAAGGACCATGTCAGGTATACCTATATAATGAGGTCAAAGCCATTATATATAAAATCAACGTTTCTATCTCTATGTGGTAATGTATCTTGAATATATATGTATAGACAATATGAGGGTTATAATTTCTGCCTATATTCAATATAAAGGCTCCAGGCTGTATTAGAGGATATGTAAATTAAAAGGTCTACTCACCAACACCACCTGGTATCAAGAGATGGGAGTATATCTGTCTCTCCTCCCATCTATTGGCCACATATAAAAATGAGATGAACAGAAAAAGAGAAGGTATGGTAGAAAATACTGTCTTACTGAAGATATGGGCTATCTGTCTTCCGCCCTATGAAATTATCCATCTTTCAGATATGCAATACGGGTACACTCATTCATGTGGACACAAATAACCACTGATGGACAAGCCCCATATATCACTATATCCACAAAAAAGCTTCTCTCTTAATCAAGACTACATTGACACAAGGCATAGCTCACCCCACAAAAAAGAAAAATGGAGGGGAGGGGGGAAAGAATGTGTCAAGACAAAAATGTAATCATATGAACCTAAATGAAAATAAGGTCAGAAGGTGCTCCCAAAATCAAATCAACCAAACCTAACATGTTTCACTCTTCAAATAGAGCTTTGTCTGAGGTAAAAACAAAATTAAAAAGTGAAGAAAATGAGCAACCAAGCGTAGCTGACTGTCAAATGGTGAAAAGAAAATGTCAATGTTGTTATATTTGATTAATAAAATTGATCTTAATTGATCCAGCATGATGGCAGATATTTACTTATACATACATATTACTAGGTTATTGGTTGAGCCAAATCAGATTTTTAACCACCTCCCACCCGGCCACTGCACATATGCAGCTGAGTGGGCACTTCCTCCCTCTGAGTGGAAGGCTCTGTGACTGGCCCTCCTGATCACATGATCAATGACCAATCACAGCCATCATGTGATTTAAATAGAGAGACAGTTGCTAGGCGATCAGCTCTCTTCTCCTCACACAGAAGTTGTCAGTGAGGAGAGGGAGAGAGGATCACTGCAGCCAGCCGGTGATCAGTGAGTATGAGCTGTTTTTTATAGCTTTGTCCCCACACAGTGTCCCCACACAATGTCCCCAAAATAGTGTCCCCACAACAGTGTCACCCCACACATGTCACTACACAGTAAAAACACCTGTTCCCCACATATGTCCCAGTAAAATCATGTGTCCCAATGATCATCTGCACACATATGTCCGTGATCATCTGCGCACATCTGTACATGATCATCTGTGTACATCTGTCCATGATCACACAAACCAATTATTATACATTTATCAGTTTTTTTTTTACCAAAGACATGTAGCAGAATACATGTTGGCTTAAATGTATGGCAAAATTCGATTTTATTGTATTTCTTTTAAAATAGAAAGTAGAAAATATTGTTTTATTTTTTATTTTCACTCTTTCTTTCACTTCTATCGCAATAAATACAAAACTGAGTAGTGAATAAATACCACCAAAATAAAGCTCTACTTGTGTAAACAAAATTCTAAAAATTTCATTTGGGTACAGTGTTGCATGATCGCGCAATTCTCAATGAAATTGTGAGAGCGCTGAAAGCTGAAAATTGGCCTGGGAAGAAAAGGGGTGAAAGTTCCCAGTATTGAAGTGGTTAAGTCTTAGGTTTTGATACTATTGTTTTGCCGATATGCTCCCATCCCTCCCAAACTTTTTCTTTATAGAAATATATATATACATTAAGTTTTAACAGGTAGTATCTTGAGGATCGTTATTTAAGTGTTACAATACCTCTCCTGTAACCCAACCTGCCAGGCTTAGTGGTTTTCTTACCTTGTGAAGTCAGCTATACTCGCTTAAGTTCCCAGTCCAAGCCCCACACTGCCACCGTTTCAGAGAACCAATGAGAAAGGACCACTAATACTACTCTGTGATGGGTATCTGAGGCTGCTGGTCCCTTACACTTAATTCTGCTTACGTCAGCCTCTAATGTAAGACATAATCACCTATACAATATGAGCTGTTCACATCAGCGTGTGTGCCCCAAAGAAGGACCCATGCAGGAAGTAAACAGATGAGTAAACTAATGAGCTTAATCTGGGTTCAGTTTGGGGCAAGTTCAGCAAACTTTACTGAAAATCGGATTCCAAATCCAAACCCCATTGAAGTGAAAGGAAGCTGAATCTAAAACATCAATAATGGCCATTTTCTAGACTAATAGGTAAGGGATTGTCAAATAAATGGTATTGGGTGCTAGGTACTTCCCCGTGGGACATGCACCAAAACATTTTTTTTTTACTTTATTTTAGTGAGGAGCAGCTACTTTAATTATGCTTAAAGTAAAACATTAAAATGGAATGGAAATTTCCTTTTAATAACATGCCTGGGGAATGCCTATGAAGTGGTGCAATGTATAAAAACTACTACAGAAAAATTGATATTCGCAAAGAAAAAAATACTGTTCAAATTGCCAATAAATAAACAGCCGGGCATTCCCTTCATATATAACAGACATTTATCCTAGATGAGGATCTGATATAGATGTTAATGGGGGCTGTCAAAAAAAAACACTATGGGGTTCCCCCTAGGAATACACCAACACCAGACCATATATTATTGATGAGGGCCTGGTATAGATGTCAAGACAACCCTATGCAAAAAAAAAATGTAATTCCATTCCAGACTCTTTGGTGGATTTCAAGGGGAACCCCATGCGAGAAGCAAGAAAAAAAATGTGTCAAATTTCATACCAGACCATAATCTGAGCATGCAGCCTTGCGGGCAATGAGAGGAAAGGGGTGTGGGGGGGGGGGGGGGGTGAGCATGTTACCCCTTCCTGAACCATACCAGGCAACATTCCCTCAACATGGATTAAATGGCTTGGATACAAGTCTGGTATGAATTATTTTGTTGGATACAATGCCTTTTTTTTTTTTGCATGAGGTCCCCTTCAAAATCAGTACAAGAGCCTTATCAAGGATAAGAGTCTTGTATGGTTCTTTGGAGGGACCCTATTTCATTATTTTTCATTGTAGCATGGTGTCCCTCTCCTAAATCATACCAGCCCCTTATCCAGTAGATAATGATTATTTTTTACAAACAAAAATTGGCAACTGTCATTTAGTGACAATAGTTTGCCCTTTCTAAATGTCAGTCTTGCTGGAGTACATCCTACAGGTAGACCGCTTCATGAACAGGTTTAAGCCATCCCCA
The DNA here is from genome assembly GCA_037952835.1 of Lithobates septentrionalis. NCBI lineage: Eukaryota > Metazoa > Chordata > Amphibia > Anura > Ranidae > Lithobates > Lithobates septentrionalis. The sequence continues at coordinate 12,999,588 of JBBDGP010000278.1, read as the reverse complement.
AACATGTTATTTAAGGGGATCATGGATTTTAATGTTGCCCTTTAAACCTTATTAAAACACCTGCTCTAGGCTAAACTGTATTTTTTAAAATTTTCTTGGCATTTAGGTGATATGCTCAGGGTTCACAGATTTCCTACTGGGTTTGATGAACATCTAGCATACTAAACTTTGCTTGGTTCACTTGTGTCTCCTGCAAAAAAGAGGGGATGTGAGACCCGCTCCTTTGTAACAGCAGAGATCTTTTATGTATCACATTTTGTGTTGCTGAATGCAATCAATCAATCAATCAATCAATCAACTTACTCAATCAAGAAATAGGCACATTGCAAAACAATCAAATATATGACTAGAGCCTGTTTAAAAGTATTTTTCATTAGCTTTGCCCTTGAATATAATACATTTTATATTTATAAATCAATCCATTTGACAGGTGGAGACTGTGAAGGGTAACATTTATATTTCAGTTATTTGTTATTTCTCATTGCCGTGAAAGTTCTGAATTTAATTGCATGAAAGGGGGAAATAAATAAATATTCTGAGCCTATAGTTTACAAACAACTGTTTTTCAAATGTCTTTAGGCAACAAAAAATCAAGTTGCTTTTATGATCTAAATAATCTAATCTGGAAAGCATTTTCTCATGTGCTAATATCACCAGTTTTTAAATTGCTATTTGATTGTTCATAAAAGTCATGCTGACTTAAACTAATTTATATGAGAAGGAATAGTTGCTTCAGGCACATTTATAAATATGAGCTAAATTTCTTTATAATACTCACCCTGTATGTTTTTCTTCTAAGCAACCATTGTTTTTGTTTTACTTCCACTGTTTGAAAATTAACTTATTAACAAGATTAATCCTAAATACTTCAGATCAGATCAAATATTATACAAACTGCATATAAAGTATGACATAAACCAATACAGAATGGGCTGTTAATAAGTGCTTTACCTAAAGCATGCACTACATGGATTCTCTGCTGTGGGCATAGAGAGAATAACCTCATATTTGCAAATTCCCTTTCCATAAAGTATTCATACCAAAAGTTGCTCTCTTTTCCGAGAAAATAATACTGGTCTAGTTTGTTGAAAAATAAAAGGTGCATATAGTTTGTATCTAATGCGATGTGGCCTTAAAAGGACATGTGGTGTGCCCTAAAATTGCATGAATTATTAATTGCTTGACTGTGGTTGGAAAAAATTTTAGAAAATGGCAGGTACAGCTATCGCAATTAAATATTTTATTGGATTTTTTGCCACAGTTCATAATACATGAGTGCTACATCCTACAACCTATAAGAGACTTCTGAATATTATCAGATTGTCACCAAGCTACATGTTTTTAACTCACATATTGTTCTTGATAAGGGAGCAAATTGTCCGCTTAGAAATGCATATAATAAAGTATACTTTGAATATTCTTTTAGCATCTCCATACATGATTGTACTGTACCCCATGCTATTACACATACACATTGGGGAAATCAGTGGACAGTGGGGAAAGCCACACAACAGCTTGTGAGTTCATAACTCCCTTTACATAGAGGACTCTGTGCTGGACCACATAGAGGATTGGAGATTGGGATACAGCAGTAGTGGGGCAGTTAATACTTAAACCTCTGTCCTGTTTCACCTGCATATGCAGTGATAACCACACTATCAGGTGAGGAGATGACTGATACTTTTGCACTTGTAATGATAAAGTGGCCACTCTTAGAATGCACCCCCTCTGTCTCTCTTCCATGTGTTACAAGAGAGAATAGTTGTTCTTGGTGATGCTTTGTCAGAAGAGAGCTCTCTGCACATGTGCAGGGTTTAAAACTAGGAAGCATGCTTGCTCCAGTTATGTTGGATGAGCTTTCAACAGATTCAGTGTCCTAGCAACAGGACAGGATGGGACACATCTCATGGTGGGAAATTTCTGGCCACACTTTTGGAGGGCTCAAATGGCCTACAGGTATAACATTTGCAAGATTTCAAATTTTTTAAAGCTGCACAGTTTTTAATTATGTACTGGGGCCTCTTAACTTCCTAGGATGTTTTCTTTCATAAAAGATCCAATGTTTAACTTAGCAATTAATAGACATATTATCCCCTTAGTGAATAGTGTCTTCACATTTAGGGACTTTGTTGATGCTCAGTTACAGTCCTTTTATACATCCTCGTTTGAGTTAACTGGGAAGGCTCTCAACTTGCTTCTGGTAATGACTATAATTTGTGAAACCATTTCTCAGTTGATTGTGTCCTTTAAAACTGATTCCTCTAACTCAACTCTTGATTCTCCAGTTATACAGCTTAAGAGAATGCACCGATGCAAAATAAATAAATAAATAAATAATACTGTTCACCAGGATGAGGGTCTGTAAATGTGACTTAAAGGGCCACATTAAAAACACCCTGTACTGTTAACCCTTTTGATAACAAAGTTATTTTTGTTTTCTTCTTTTTTTTGCACATATGCTTAAAAAATCCTGAAGATTAGTTAAAACCTCTAAACGGTAGATATTTTCAGAAAGCAGAGACCCTGAAGAAGCTATTGGTGCTTCCAAAATAGTAAATCCACATTTTTATGTCACACATTATTAAGACAACTGTTTATAAAGTATACAAGTTTTAGTAACAAATGCACTGCATTTAATCTTAGGTCACATAAACATTAACCAGGGGACATGGGTTGGCTGCAGCACTGGATGGTCATCCGATTCCTCCGCTGTGCTCTGCCAGGATAACCTAAGCAGTTATGCAGCTTCCTCATCCACTGTAGCTTGATCCTGCTGTGCACCGCCAATGACAGAGACACAGGGGACATGGCTAAGAAAAAAATCTAAGGTAGCTAGTCTCCGCAGGCTTACAGAATTCTTTGTGAAGTCTGCAATTTAAACACAAGATGGTGCTGATCCAGAGTACTCCTCTCACTTGCAGCTTCAGCAACCTCAATGCAGTGTTAACAGTGTGGCAGCTATAGAGGGTACCACAGCTGGGTTCAATCCTGTACCAATCTGCACAGCAAACAAAGAATCAAAAGAGCAGTTACTTTACCTTTACATTCTCCTAACAAGCTTTTAGTAATTAAAAGGCACTTTGGGAATTAAATATCTACACATTAGATAGAGGGAGATAACACAGACTCCCTAGCCACCATACCAGCAACTGACAACCCGGACTCAGAACATATCCTGAAATCTACAGTACCTTGAAAAAGTATTCATTCATTGAAATTTTCCAGATTTTGTCATGTTACAACCAAAAACATAAATGTATTTTAAATGTATTAAGCTATTATAAGGCTTACCTGTAGGTAAAATTAATATCTCCTAAACCTGTACGGTTTAGGAGATATTCACCTTACATGCAGCCGCTGATGTTAGTGGCCCATGCGCTCTGAAGGTTCGGCGGATGCTGCCGGAAAACTGGAAAGAGGAGTAACATCATCGCAGCTCCAGCCACTCACAGCGCCAGAGCTGCAAACCCTGAAGAAACGCAGAGGGAACGTGTCAACTCCCTCTGCAGTGATCGGGAGCTGATGCTGGCGCTACTCCAAAGACATCCTGGTAGGTTAATTGGCTTCTGTTCAAAAAAAAAAATTGGCCCTAGTATATGAATGTGAGTTGGGGACCTTGGATTGTGGGCTCCTTGAGGGTAGGGACTAATGTGAGTGTGCGATGTATGTGTGGAGCGCTGTGTAAATTGAGGGCGCTATATGGGTATCTTAAATAAATAGGGATAATTGTAGACACACACACACCCACACTCACTCAGGTTGAACTGAATGGCCTGGTGTCTTTATTCAACCTTACTAACTATGTAACTATATAACTATGTAACTATGTATGATCTAAGGTAAGTATTTCATAATAAGCTAGTATGCCATGCATACTAGCTCATTATGCCTTTGCCTTACAGGTTTTCTTTTTTTTTTTTGGCTATACAACTGTTTTAAATGAAAAGAGACTGTGCACATATGCCGTGCACACACAAGCGGACTTTTCAGCATCAAAAGGTCCGACGGTCTTTCCGACGGACTTTCAACGGAGTTACTACAGACTTTGGAATGACCGGACTTGCACACACACGAACGGACTAAAGTCCGTTCGAAAGTCCATTGGTTTGAATGTGATGACGTACGAAGGGACTAGAATAGGGAAGTTCATAGCCAGTAGCCAATAGCTGCCCTTGCGTATTTTTTTGTCCGTCTGAATAGTATACAGACTAACAGATTTTTCGACCAGGCTCAAGTCCGTCGGAAAGATTTGAAACATGTTCTAAATCTAAAGTCCGTCTGATTTTTTGACAGCAAAGGTCTGATGAAGCCCACACACGATCGAATTGTCCGGCGGATTTGTTCCGTCTGACCTTTGCTGTCAAAAAGTCCGCTCATGTGTACACGGCATTAGCCAAATTAATGTTTACGGGGCTCAGTAAATAAGAGGAAGCTGCACTCATGTAAATAAACCAACCAAGTGATCTGGCTTCTTTTTTTTCCTCACAGATGTTTGTGGATTTAAAGTGAACACATGTTCTGTTTGTTCAGTATCTTACAATTTACAGAGTAAACATACACTTTGTAATGTGAAAATTCACTCTGTAAAAAGCCTCAATTTATTTAGTAAATCAACCCCTTAGCTTGCATTGAAATTTCTCATATTTATCATCATCTTATCACAATTACAATCAATTATATAAATTTCTAAATGTTCAAATGTTTTGTTGTTCAGTACAAGCGGGCACTATATGTTTTCATTCCTTAGTTACTACCAGATTTTTTTTTTTTTTTTAGCATTAATGATGGCCACAGACAGGATATATACTAAGTTGTCAGTCTTACAGACTCTCAGTAATTCTCATTTCTTCTGTATTACTGAATTGTTGCCATCCCATCACTATTATTACACAGAAACAAGAATATTAGGCAGTGTTAGTTTTAGGATCTGGCTAAGGTTGAAAAATTGGGCTTTTGTCAATGTACTTTTGTAAGCTTTAAACAGGTTTTGCATTACAAGTCCATGTAAGTCCATGAGAATTCAAATCCCACTTGAAGTGGTCACCTATAGGGTAAATGCAAATCATTTTAGAAACATCCTAAACTTATGTCAGACCTATGCCATTACCACAAGCCCAAAGGTCATCAACACAGGCCCTTTTGGAAGTTAAAGGGCTATATAAAGGAAATTCATAAATGATTTAATACTTGTAGGGCTTATACTACAACTGAATAATCCATCACCCAAAACACTTTCTTACAATTTTGTGCTACCCCTGTTGCATAGTTGTTATGTTGTGGTGCATTGGGCAGCCAACTCAAATGAATGGGCAGCAATAATGCAAGGAAGATTAACACACAGACCAATCCATATTAACGCACATGCATTAAAATAACTGGGCTGACTGGACTGGTGTATAGGGACTCTCAAACTATGAAAAGTCTCAATGTGGCGTGGTTTGGCGTATGGCGGAGATGGCAGCATAATGGAGGAGCTCCAACAGATCCGTGGCCTTAGCCCATCTCTCCACACTGCAGACACCTGATAATGAACAGGCAGAACCGCCAAACATCGCACACTTGTTCCCGCCGCTCTTCAACCACCTACACCGGGAGAAACATCTCTGATCTCTTTAAAAACCAGGCCTCCACACTGAGAGGCACGGCAGGAGGCCACAGAGGACAACGATAGGAGAAATGCCTGCACTGATCTCCCCCTCACATATGCTGACATGCCAGGATTTGCAGCCAACATTAAATCCTCATTCTCTGCTGCAATCACGGACACCAAAACTAACCTATTGCTCCTAACTGACAAGATGGCCTCTGTTGAAATGGCCGGGAAACAAAGGGAGAGGGCCATACACAGATATGCGAGATTTACATCCACACAACCTCTCCATTTCATTGATATGAACAGACACCTGGAATATTTAGATAACAGGGGGAGGCATAAAAATTTTAGAGTTTGGGGAATACCAGAATCTGTGGACACTGAACAAATACCAGTTTTACTGAGGGTGTCTCCTTGAGAGGCCAGAGGACACAGACATTGAATTTGTCAGAGCTCACAGGGCCCTCAGAGCTGGGGGACCAGACACTCTACATCCACGTGACCTCATCTGCTGCTTGCAAAACTTCAGTCTCAAAGAGGAAATTATGCACAAAGCACGCAGGAATGAGCAGATTGTTTTTAATGGAGAGACTATCATGCTCTTTCAGGACCTGTCCTGAGAAATCGCAGAGCTCTGCGACCCCTCTTGGATAAACTATGGGAAAAGGAGCTGCAATATACTTGGCATTTCCCCTTCGCCCTCCTGGTAACCTACAATGGCAGGCAACACTCATTACGCACTCCAGATGATCTGCCCGAGCTCTGAAACTCACGTAAACTGTGCCAGATTGATCTCCCTGAATGGTACCAGGAGTTTATCCTGCCACCTCTTGAATGGAGCCTGCCACACTCTCCCCTGACCACAACAGAGAGGCGCCCCTCCAAGAAACCGAAACAGACCCAACAGGAGGGCTCGCTGGTAGGTACCCCAAGCAACAGAGCACAGCCCTCTAGGGATCTAGAGGAAGTCTGACTATACTAGTCTCAACTACCACCCACTCAGTTCCAGTAACGACGATGAGTAACACGGCATATTTTTTTTACATGGGTGTGTGGGTGCACTGTGCTGTTATTGCCGACAATGTGGTCTATCAAAAGCCTGTGCACTTGTTCCTCCCTGCCACATCAGCAAAGCATCACATGTTCTGACATCTCCAACTTAGCTGAGACAGCTCGCTACACCTGCAGATTTTTGGGGCTTTTCCTGGATTTTTACTTCTTTTTTCCTCTTATGTTTCCATTTTTCTTTTTCCTCCATTTTGTTTTCAGACTAACACACACTACAATACACATTAGAGCCCATGAGGTGAACTCACTTTCTGCTCTGTGGAAGATCTATGCTCAGGACACAAAAAGAAAACACAGGAGGTCACCTCCACCAAACAAGCTCTCACCCTTACCTTGATCTTTTGCCGCACTTAGGCTTGTGTTTCACTACGAGGAACTGAATTGCACCCGGGTTGGGTTCTATGCCCTACATCCTCGGCTTCCACATTTTATGCTCTCTTCCCACTCACCCGTTATAGTTACTGTTACCGTTATTTTACCAGTTATTCACAGTGTGTTCGGATCTGATATTTTGATTAATTGTGCCTTTACTATTCCATGGGTACTTGGGATGGGGGCGAAAAGTTCCCTCCCTTCTCAACTATAACTCATGGCGGTTCTGCTATAGCTAAGATGACTCTCAAGCACCTAATACATTGATCGTATAGGCCACGGCCCATTACCCTTAGCCTATATAGATCGTTTATACTAGGGATGAGCTTCGAGTTCGAGTCAAACTCATGTTCGACTCGAACATGGGCTGTTCGCAAGTTCACTGAACAGCGAACAATTTGGGGTATTCGTGGCAAATTCGAATGCCGCAGAACAACCTTTAACAGTCTATGGGAGAAATCAAAAGTGCTAATTTTAAAGGCTTATATTCATGGTATTGTCATAAAAAGTGTTTGGGGACCTGGGTCCTGCCCCAGGGGACATGTATCAATGAAAAAAAAAGTTTTAAAAACGGACGTTTTTTTCGGGAGCAGTGATTTTATAATGCTTAAAGTGAAACAATAAAAGTGTAATATCCCTTTAAATTTCGTAGCTGGGGGGTGTCTATAGTATGCCTGTAAAGGGGCGCATGTTTCCCGTGTTTAGAACAATCTGCCAGCAAAATGACATTTCAAAGGAAAAAAAAGTAATTTAAAACTACTGGCGGCTATTAATGCGTTGCCGGTCCGACAATACACATAGAAGTTCATTGATAAAAACAGCATGGGAATTCCCCACAGGGGAACCCCAAACCAAAATTTTTAAAAAAATGACGTGGGGGTCTTCAGGTCTGGTATGGACATTAAGGGGAACCCCGGCCAAAATTTAAAAAAAAATGACGTGGGGAGTCCCCCTAAATTCCATACCAGGCCCTTCAGAACCGTCAGAAAAGGAGAAGCGTCACACAGCGGGAGCCTCCCTCCATGCCAAAAAGAAGAGAAGAAGATGAAGAGAAGAAGATGAAGAGAAGAAGATGAAGAGAAGAGCGGGAGCCTCCCTCCATGCCATGGATGCGGAGCGGCCCGAGGAGAAGAAGGGAAGAAGACGCCGCGGAGGAGATGCTGGGCGAGAACCCCGGAGAAAGAACCAGAAGAACCAGAAGAAGAAGAAGATGAAGGAAGATAGAAGATAGAAGAAAGAAGAAAGAAGAAGCATTTAAATAAAGGAATTGTCAAAAACTGTCTCTTGTCATTTTTAACATTTTTGACAGTTTTTTAGTGAAATGGTAGGGGTACTTTTGTACCCCCTTACCATTTCACACAGGGGGGAGGGCCGGGATCTGGGGGTCCCCTTGTTAAAGGGGGCTTCCAGATTCCAATAAGCCCTCCCGCCCGCAGACCCCCACAAACACCGGCCAGGGTTGTGGGGATGAGGCACTTGTCCTCATCAACATGGGGACAAGGTGTTTTGGGGGGCTACCCCAAAGCACCCTCCCAATGTTGAGGACATGTGGCCTGGTATGGTTCAGGTGGGGGGGCGCATCCCCCCCCCTCTTTTCCTGCAGCCTGCCAGGTTGCGTGCTCGGATAAGGGCCTGGTATGGATTTTGGGGGGGACCCCACACGTTTTTTTTTCTAATTTTGGCACGGGGTTCCCCTTAATATCCATACCAGACCTGAAGGGCCTGGTATAGAATTTAGGGGGGCCCACGTCATTTTTTTTTTAAATTTTGGCCAGGGTTCCCCTTAATATCCATACCAGACCTGAAGGGCCTGGTATGGAATTTAGGGGGACCCCCACGTAATTTTTTTAAAATTTTGGTTCGGGGTTCCCCTGTGGGGAATTCCCATGCCGTTTTTATCAATGAACTTCTATGTGTATTGTCGGACGGGCAATGCATTAAAAGCCGCAAGTAATTTTAAATGACTTACATAGTTACATAGTTAGTCAGGTTGAAAAAAGACACAAGTCCATCCAGTTCAACCATAAAAAAAAAAAAAAACCCCAGCAGAGCATGCTCCAATTTGCTACAGCAGGGGAAAAAAATTCCTTCCTGATCCCCCAAGAGGCAATCGGATTTTCCCTGGATCAACTTTACCTATAAATGTCAGTACCCAGTTATATTATGTACTTAGGAAAGTATCCAGGCCTTTCTTAAAGCAATCTACTGAGCTGGCCAGAACCACCTCTGGAGAGAGTCTATTCCACATTTTCACAGCTCTTACTGTGAAGAAACCTTTCCGTATTTGGAGACGAAATCTCTTTTCCTCCAGTCGTAAAGAGTGCCCCCTTGTCCTCTGTGTTGACCGTAAAGTGAATAACTCAACACCAAGTTCACTATATGGACCCCTTATATATTTGAACATGTTGATCATATCCCCCCTTATTCTCCTCTTCTCAAGAGTGAACAAATTCAGTTCCTCTAATCTTTCCTCATAGCTGAGCTCCCCCATGCATCTTATCAGTTTGGTTGCCCTTCTCTGCACTTTCTCCAGTTCCCCGATATCCTTTTTGAGAACTGGTGCCCAAAACTGAACTGCATATTTCAGATGAGGTCTTACCAATGATTTGAACAGGGGCAAAATGATATCTCTCTCTCTGGAGTCCATACCTCTCTTAATACAAGAAAGGACTTTGCTCGCTTTGGAAACCGCAGCTTGGCATTGCATGCTATTATTGAGCTTATGATCTACCAAAACCCCCAGATTCTTCTCCACTACGGATTTCCCCAGTTGTACTCCCCCGAGCATGTATGATGCATGCATATTCTTAGCCCCCAAGTGCATAACTTTACATTTCTCAACATTAAACCTCATCTGCCACATAGACGCCCAATTAGACAGAGCATTGAGGTCAGCTTGTAAATTGGAGACATCCTGTAAGGACGTTATTCCACTGCATAGCTTGGTGTCATCTGCAAAGACAGAAATGTTACTTTTGATCTCAGACCCAATATCATTTATAAAGATATTAAAGAGTAAGGGTCCCAGCACTGAACCTTGGGGTACACCACTGATAACCTTAGACCATTCAGAGTAAGAATCATTAACCACTACTCTCTGAATTCTGTCTTTTAGCCAGTTTGCTATCCATTTACAAACTGATATTTCCAAGCCTGTAGACTTTAACTTACACATGAGCCGTGTGTGCGGAACTGTATCGAACGCTTTTGCAAAATTCAAGTATACCATGTCCACAGCCACCCCTCTGCCCAAGGTTTTACTTACCTCTTCATAAAAAGAAATCAGGTTTGTCTGACAACTTCTGTCTTTCATGAACCCATGCTGTCTGCTGCTTAAAATGTTTTTTAACCACTTGCCGACCGCCTCACGCCTATATACGTGAGCAGAATGGCACGGGCAGGCAAAATCACGTACCTGGTACGTGATTGCCTTCCCGCGGGCGGGGGGTCCGATCGGACCCCCCCCGGTGCCAGCTGCGGTCGGCATTTGGCTAGGAGAAGTGAGAGACGAGGGGGAGGCCATCCGATCGTGGCCCCCCCTCGCGATCGCTCCCAGCCAATGAGAAACATCCTCTGCCTTTGTATAGTACACAGAGGCAGAGGATGTGATGTCATCTCTCCTCGGCTCGGGAGTTTCCGTTCCGGCCCGAGGAGAGACGACATGTAAGTAAGTGCACAACACACACACAACACAGTAGAACATGCCAGGCACACTAAACACCCCGATCCCCCCCCCATCGCCCCCCGATCCCCCCCCAATCACCCCCCCCCTGTCACAAACTGACACCAAGCAGGTTTTTTTTTTTTTTTTTTTTTCTGATTGCTGCATAGTGTCAGTTTGTGACAGTTACAGTGTTAGGACAATTAGGGTTAGCCCCCTGTAGGTCTAGGGTACCCCCCTAACCCCCCCAATAAAGTTTTAACCCCTTGATCACCCCCCGTCACCAGTGTCACTAAGCGATCATTTTTCTGATCGCTGTATTAGTGTCGCTGGTGACGCTAGTTAGTGAGGTAAATATTTAGGTTCGCCGTCAGCGTTTTATAGCGACAGGGACCCCCATATACTATCTAATAAATGTTTTAACCCCTTGATTGCCCCCTAGTTAACCCTTTCACCACTGATCACCGTATAACTGTTACGGGTGACGCTGGTTAGTTCGTTTATTTTTTATAGTGTCAGGGCACCCGCCGTTTATTACCGAATAAAGGTTTAGCCCCCTGATCGCCCGGCGGTGATATGCGTCGCCCCAGGCAGCGTCAGATTAGCGCCAGTACCGCTAACACCCACGCACGCTGCATACACCTCCCTTAGTGGTATAGTATCTGAAAGCATCAATATCTGATCCGATCAGATCTATATTAGCGTCCCCAGCAGTTTAGGGTTCCCAAAAACGCAGTGTTAGCGGGATCAGCCCAGATACCTGCTAGCACCTGCGTTTTACCCCTCCGCCCAGCCTAGCCCAGCCCACCCAAGTGCAGTATCGATCGATCACTGACACTTACAAAACATTAAACGCATAACTGCAGCGTTCGCAGAGTCAGGCCTGATCCCTGCGATCGCTAACAGTTTTTTGGTAGCGTTTTGGTGAACTGGTAAGCACCAGCCCCAGGCAGCGTCAGGTTAGCGCCAGTACCGCTAACACCCACGCACGCACCGTACACCTCCCTTAGTGGTATAGTATCTGAACGGATCAATACCTGATCCGATCAGATCTATACTGGCGTCCCCAGCAGTTTAGGGTTCCCAAAAACGCAGTGTTAGCGGGATCAGCCCAGATACCTACTAGCACCTGCGTTTTGCCCCTCCGCCCGGCCCAGCCCAGCCCACCCAAGTGCAGTATCGATCGATCACTGTCACTTACAGAACACTAAACGCATAACTGCAGCGTTCGCAGAGTCAGGCCTGATCCCTGCGATCGCTAACAGTTTTTTTGGTAGCGTTTTGGTGAACTGGCAAGCGCCAGCGGCCTAGTACACCCCGGTCGTAGTCAAACCAGCACTGCAGTAACACTTGGTGACGTGGCGAGTCCCATAAGTGCAGTTTAAGCTGGTGAGGTGGCAAGCACAAGTAGTGTCCCGCTGCCACCAAAAAGACGAACACAGGCCCGTCGTGCCCATAGTGCCCTTCCTGCTGCATTCGCCAATCCTAATTGGGAACCCACCGCTTCTGCAGCGCCCGTACTTCCCCCATTCACATCCCCAACCAAATGCAGTCGGCTGCATGAGAGGCATTTTTATGTCCTCCCGAGTACCCCTACTCAACGAACCCCCCAAAAAGATGTTGTGTCTGCAGCAAGCGCGGATATAGGCGTGACACCCGCTATTATTGTCCCTCCTGTCCTGACAATCCTGGTCTTTGCATTGGTGAATGTTTTGAACGCTACCATGCACTAGTTGAGTATTAGCGTAGGATACAGCATTCCACAGACTAGGCACACTTTCACAGGGTCTCCCAAGATGCCATCGCATTTTGAGAGACCCGAACCTGGAACCGGTTACAGTTATAAAAGTTACAAGTTTGCAAAAAAAACACAAACAAGAATAAAAAAAAATAGTTGTTGTTTTATTCTCTCTCTCTATTCTCTCTCTATTGTTCTGCTCTTTTTTACTGTATTCTATTCTGCAATGTTTTATTGTTATTATGTTTTATCATGTTTGCTTTTCAGGTATGCAATTTTTTATACTTTACCGTTTACTGTGCTTTATTGTTAACCATTTTTTGGTCTTCAGGTACACCATTCACGACTTTGAGTGGTTATACCAGAATGATGCCTGCAGGCTTAGGTATCATCTTGGTATCATTCTTTTCAGCCAGCGGTCGGCTTTCATGTAAAAGCAATCCTAGCGGCTAATTAGCCTCTAGACTGCTTTTACAAGCAGTGGGAGGGAATGCCCCCCCCCACCGTCTTCCGTGTTTTTCTCTGGCTCTCCTGTCTCAACAGGGAACCTGAGAATGCAGCCGGTGATTCAGCCAGCTGACCATAGAGCTGATCAGAGACCAGAGTGGCTCCAAACATCTCTATGGCCTAAGAAACCGGAAGCTACGAGCATTTTATGACTTAGATTTCGCCGGATGTAAACAGCGCCATTGGGAAATTGGGGAAGCATTTTATCACACCGATCTTGGTGTGGTCAGATGCTTTGAGGGCAGAGGAGAGATCTAGGGTCTAATAGACTCCAATTTTTTCAAAAAAGAGTACCTGTCACTACCTATTGCTATCATAGGGGATATTTACATTCCCTGAGATAACAATAAAAATGATTTAAAAAAAAAAATGAAAGGAACAGTTTAAAAATAAGATAAAAAAAAAAAAAAAATAAAGAAAAAAAAATAAAAAAAAAAAAGCACCCCTGTCCCCCCTGCTCTCGCGCTAAGGCGAACGCAAGCGTCGGTCTGGCGTCAAATGTAAACAGTAATTGCACCATGCATGTGAGGTATCACCGCGAAGGTCAGATCGAGTGCAGTATTTTTAGCAGTAGACCTCCTCTGTAAATCTAAAGTGGTAACCTGTAAAGGCTTTTAAAGGCTTTTAAAAATGTATTAATTTTGTTGCCACTGCACGTTTGTGCGCAATTTTAAAGCATGTCATGTTTGGTATCCATGTACTCAGCTTAAGATCATCTTTTTTATTCCATCAAACATTTGGGCAATATAGTGTGTTTTAGTGCATTAAAATTTAAAAAAGTGTGTTTTTTCCACAAAAAATGCGTTTGAAAAATCGCTGCGCAAATACCGTGTGAAAAAAAAAATGAAACACTCACCATTTTAATCTGTAGGGCATTTGCTTTAAAAAAATATATAATGTTTGGGGGTTCAAAGTAATTTTCTTGCAAAAAAAAATAATTTTTTCACGTAATCAAAAAGTGTCAGAAAGGGTTTTGCCTTCAAGTGGTTAGAAGAGTGGGTGATGTGTGACATAAGCTTCTAAATGTTGTGCATAAAATGCCAGGACAGTTCAAAACCCCCCCAAATGACCCCATTTTTTAAAGTAGACACCCCAAGCTATTTCCTGAGAGGCATGTCGAGTCCATGGAATATTTTATATTGCGACACAAGTTGCGGGAAAGAGACAAATTTTTTTTTTTTTTTTGCACAAAGTTGTCACTAAATGATATATTGCTCAAACATGCCATGGGGATATGTGAAATTACACCCCAAAATACATTCTGCTGCTTCTCCTGAGTACGGGGATACCACATGTGTGGGACTTTTTGGGAGCCTAGCTGCGCACGGGACCCCGAAAACCAAGCACCGCCTTCAGGCTTTCTAAGGGCGTAAATTTTTGATTTCACTCTTCACTGCCTATCACAGTTTCGGAGGCCATGGAATGCCCAGGTGGCACAAAACCCCCCAAAATGACCCCATTTTGGAAAGTAGACACCCCAAGCTATTTGCTGAGAGGTATAGTGAGTATTTTGCAGACCTCACTTTTTGTCACAAAGTTTTGAAAATTGAAAAAAGAAAAAAAAAATGTTTTTTCTGGTCTTTCTTCATTTTCAAAAACAAATGAGAGCTGCAAAATACTCACCATGCCTCTCAGCAAATAGCTTGGGGTGTCTACTTTCCAAAATGGGGTCATTTGGGGGGGTTTTGTGCCACCTGGGCATTTTATGGCCTTCAAAACTGTGATAGGTAGTGAGGCGTGAAATCAAAAATTTATGCCCTTAGAAATCCTGAAGGCGGTGCTTGGTTTTCGGGGCCCCGTACGCGGCTAGGCTCCCAAAAAGTCCCACACATGTGGTATCCCCATACTCAGGAGAAGCAGCTGAATGTATTTTGGGGTGCAATTCCACATATGCCCATGGCCTGTGTGAGCAATATATCATTTAGTGACAACTTTTTGTAAATTTTTTTTTTTGTCATTATTCAATCACTTGGGACAAAAAAAATAAATATTCAATGGGTTCAACATGCCTCTCAGCAATTTCCTTGGGGTGTCTACTTTCCAAAATGGGGTCATTTGGGGGGGTTTTGTACTGCCCTGCCATTTTAGCACCTCAAGAAATGACATAGGCAGTCATAAACTAAAAGCTGTGTAAATTACAGAAAATGTACCCTAGTTTGTAGACGCTATAACTTTTGCGCAAACCAATAAATATACGCTTATTGACATTTTTTTTACCAAAGACATGTGGCCGAATACATTTTGGCCTAAATGTATGACTAAAATTTAGTTTATTGGATTTTTTTTATAACAAAAAGTAGAAAATATCATTTTTTTTTCAAAATTTTCGGTCTTTTTCCGTTTATAGCGCAAAAAATAAAAACGGCAGAGGTGATCAAATACCATCAAAAGAAAGCTCTATTTGTGGGAAGAAAAGGACGCAAATTTCATTTGGGTACAGCATTGCATGACCGCGCAATTAGCAGTTAAAGCGACGCAGTGCCGAATTGTAAAAAGTGCTCTGGTCAGGAAGGGGGTAAAATCTTCCGGGGCTGAAGTGGTTAACCAGCAAGAACTCGTCTATGTGGTCTTTTATTAAATGCTCCAGTATCTTCCCGACTATAGAAGTTAAACTAACAGGTCTATAGTTACTTGGTAAAGACTTTGATCCCTTTTTAAATATAGGCACCACGTTCGCCCTGCGCCAATCCAGTGGTACTATTCCCGTCATTAATGAGTCCCTAAAAATTAGATACAATGGCTTTGAAATTACAGAGCTCAATTCTTTTAGGATCCGTGGGTGGATGCCAACAGGTCCAGGTGCTTTATCCACCTTTATTCTGTCTAAATATTTCTGGACCATATCCCTTTTGAGCCATTGTGGATCATTGGGGGCTGTGTCAATACCACCCCCATTATGGACATGAGCTTCCCCATGCTCTTTTGTATACACAGAGCTGAAGAAAGTATTTAATAAATTAGCCTTCTCCTTGTCCCCAGTCACCCACTCTAGATTATTTTGTAAAGGGCCTACATGCTCAGACCTGACCTTTTTACTATTAATATATTTGAAGAATTTTTTGGGGTTTGTCCTACTATTTTTTGCGATCTGTCGTTCATTTTGAATTTTTGCACCCTTGATTTCCTTTTTACATATTCTGTTAAATTCTTTGTATCATTTAAACGGCACTAGTGTTCCTTCATTTTTATATTTTTTAAAAGCTCTTTTCTTATTGTTTATAGCTTTTCTAACTTTGACCGTGAGCCACATAGGTTTTATTTTTAGACTTTTTTTCCTTTGAAATGTCATTTTGCTGTCAGACTGTTCTAAACACGGGAAACATGCGCCCCTTTACAGGCATACTATAAACACCCCCCAAGTACGAAATTTAAAGGGATATTACACTTTTATTGTTTCACTTTAAGCATTAATAAAATCACTGCTCCCGAAAAAACGGCTGTTTTTAAAACTTTTTTTTTAATTGATCCATGTCCCCTGGGGCAGGACCCAGGTCCCCAAACACTTTTTATGACAATAACTTGCATATAAGCCTTTAAAATTAGCACTTTTGATTATGCATGTTCGTGTCCCATAGACTTTAACGGTGTTCGCGTGTTCGAACTAATTTTTCGCCTGTTCGCATGTTCTGCTGCGAACCGAACAGGGGGGGTGTTCGGCTCATCCCTAGTTTATACTATTTACCTCAAATTATCCTAGTTTGTGCTGTGGGCGCCTTCCTCTACCCCACTTTAAAGTACACCCTGGTGGGACCTATTGGCCCCACCTTCACGCACTAAATTAAATCCATTGGGACAGTATAACTGACCAAGTGGTGTATGAACCCTCCTCTCATCTACCACTGTCCTAATTTTCTGACTTCACCTTTCCCCCTCCCCCTTCCTACCCCCCTGTTTCACTGTTAAGTTCTACTAGCGTTGTCTTTGACTAATCAAAATCTATTGAGTTGTATTTACAGGTGAGGGCTGCCATCTGTCTCTGAACCTGAAACCATGGGATGAAACCCTACGGTGATCTCCCACAATGTCAGTTGTAAGGTTTGAACATTCCCGAGAAGCGCACAACCATTCTAAGGGAACTTAAAAAAGGTAGGCCAAGATTTGTTTTCCTACAAGAAACACAATTTAAGATGAACCATGTACTAAGGCTCACTGACTCTTACTTCACTGAGGCACACCATGTAACCGACACCTCCAAATTGAAAGGGGTATCGATCCTGGTGAGTAGGAGTGCTTCTTTCAAACTTTCTGACAAGCTAATAGTCCCTGGAGGGAGATTTATTTTCCTTAAAGGGAAATTCTGCAGAGTTCCTATTACCTTAGCGAACGTGTATTTTCCGAATTCCTCCCACCTAACAGTTTGCCAACGCCTAATAAAAGAAATAGTAGGCTATAGCTCAGGGCGTTTGCTCCTGGGCGGGGATTTTAATAGGATTTCTTTCAACACAACATGGCGCCTGATGCAGACCCCCTGATGGTTTGGGAGGCACACAAGTGTTCCATTAGAGAGGATTAAATTAAAATAGGTACACACGGGAAACGAGACAAAGAAAAAGAAATCGCACAATTAGCGGATAAAATTCACTCTCTAGAAACCCTACACAAACAATCCCTATCAACACACTTGGCTATGGCCCTATTGGAAACCAGGAAAGCACTTAGGCATATCCTAGATGCCAAAATGAAATGGTTCCTGTTCTTTCATAAAAAAAATTACTATGAACACAGTGACAATACTGGCAAAATACTGGTAAGGGCCCTAAGGGATTCATACTCCATACACAACATATCGGGCATACAGAATAAGGTGGTTAAGATTGACAGAATCACAGACAGAATAGCACAAAACTTTCATGACTTCTATACTAGTCTTTACAACCTGCCGAATCAACACAAACCAGGATTACTTAAAAGACTCCAACCCCCCTACATTTACACTGGAAGACATCTACCAACTTGAGACATAGACTCATCCGAAATTAGACTTGCCATTCACGAACTATAGACGGGCAAAACTCCGGGCCCAGACAGCTTTAGCGCTATATACTACAAGACTTTTCTTGACTTACTAATAAAACTCCTTATGGAAGCACTAAATTCACTGTCAACAGAGAGAACAGTACCCACTGATTGCCTAGCTGCTTTCATTATGGTAATCCCCAAGCCAAACAAAGATCCATACCAGACCTGAAGGGTCTGGTATGGATTTTTGGGGGGACTGCCTACGCCATTTTTCTTTTCAATTTGGTGCAGGGTTCCCCTAATTTCCATATCAGACCTGAAGGGCCTGGTATGTATTTTAGGGGAACCCCCCCTAAATTTGTTTTTTTTTTATTTTGGTTCAGGGTTCCCCTTAATATTCATACCATACTCAAAGGGTCTGGTAATGGACTGGGGGGGAACCCATGCTCTTTTTTTCAATGAGTTTGATCTATATTGCCAAGACCCGACAATTCATTATAGCCGCGATCAGTTTTAAATGACAATTTTTCCTTTAGAAATGTCATTTTGCTGTGGTACTGTTCTAAACACTGGAAAACTGTGCCACTTTGCAGGCATACTATAGACACCCCCCAGGCATGATATTTAAAGGAATATTTCATTTTTATTGTTTCACTTTAACCACTTTAAGACCAGGCCTCTTTTTTAGATGTGGTGTTTACAAGTTAAAAACTGTTTTTTTGCTAGAAACTTACTTAGAACCCCCAAACATTATACATTTTTTTTCTAACATCCTAGAGAATAAAATGGCGGTTGTGTAATACTTTCTGCCACACCATATTTGTGCAGCGGTCTTACAAGCGCACTTTTTTTTAAAAAAAATCAACTTTTTTGAATGAAAAAATAAGACAACAGTAAAGTTAACCCATTTTTTTTTATATTGTGAAAGATAATTTTACACCTAGTAAATTGATACCCAACATGTCACGCTTCAAAATTGCGCCCGCTCGTGGAATGGCGTCAAACTTTTACCCTTAAAAATCTCCATAGGCGACATTTAAAAAATTCTACAGGTTGCATGTTTTGAGTTACAGAGGAGGTCTAGGGCTAGAATTATTGCTCTCACTCTACCGATCGCGGCGATACCTCACATGTGTGGTTTGAACACTGTTTTCATATGCGGGCGCTACTCACGTATGCGTTCGCTTCTGCACGTGAGCTCAGTGGGATGGGCGCATTTAAAAATTATTTTTTTTCTTATTTATTTTACCTTTTACTTTTTATTTTTACACTGTTTTTAAAAAAAGTGTCACTTTTATTACTATTTCAAGGAATGTAAAAATCCCTTGTAATAGAAAAAAAGCATGACAGGACCTCTTAAACATGAGATCTGGGGTCAAAAATTCCTCAGATTCATATTTACACTAAAATGCAATAATAAAAAAATTGTCATTTAAAAAAATAAAAAAAATACATTGGCCCTTTAAGAGCTATGGGCGAAAGTGATGTTTTGACATCACAGCCCTGCAGTGTCATGGAGAAGGGTGGGGGCCATCTTCCCCTCACTTGTCTCCATGTCAGCACAGGGGACAGACGCGATCGCCTCTGCCGCTGCCGATGGCTCCAGTAAGCGGCAGAGGGCACCGGATCACGGCGGGATGGGGATCCCTCTCCCGCCATCGATAAAAGTGATCTCACAGCGAATCCGCCGCAGAGACCACTTTTATCTTGTAGTCGACCGCCGGCCGAACACAGGGATACCGGGGTTATGGCAAAATAGAGATGTACATCGGCGTGCAGCGGTCGGCAAGTGGTTAAGCATTAAAAAAATCACTGCTCCCAAAAAAATGTCCATTTTTAAAAACATTTTTTGCATTGATACATGTCCCCTGGGGCAGGACGCAGATCCCCAAACACTTTTTATGACAATAACTTGCATATAAGCCTTTAAAATTAGCACTTTTGATTAGCACTTTTCGACTTACGTTTGACTCGAACATCGGGCTCATCCCTAGTTATTTTTATTACCTTGTTCCTACTTAACATGTCAAGTTATAACTGGATTTGTAATCAGAGTTCATATGTAAACCTTTCTTTTTCTTCAATAAACTTTAATGAAAAAAAAAAGAAAAGTCTCAATGTACATATTTGTATTATTGTTTGTTGCTAAGTAGTGATGAGCCAAACAACTCTGGGTTTGAATGAACAGTGGTTCGCTGAACTTCAGATGCCGAACCCAAATTCCATTGAAATCAGTGTGAACTGAAATTATCAAGTCAAAAATGCCAATTTTCTGGGATAATAGGTGGATGGGTGTCAAAATATATATATATTTTTTGGGGGGGTGACCCTAGGAAAACATGTATTAATGCAAAAATGTTTTTATTTTTCCTGTTTTTTTTTTTTCAAGTCATGAGGAGGGAGCAGTGATTTGTTTTCAGCTCTTGATTCTTTTTTAAAAGAAAAAATAACACACAGACTCTAAGGGGGGGATTTACTAAAACTGGAGCGCTCAGAATCTGGTGCAGCTGTGCATTGTAGCCAATCAGCTTCTAACGTCAGCTATTGTTGACTAGCAGTCTGTTTACCATAGTAACCATGAGCAGACTAGCGTTGTGGAGAGTCAAGGGTTAGTCACAAGGTACAGGAAGTGAAAGAATTAATGAGCATGCATGAGCTTTATGCTATGTGCTTAGCAGGAGTGGGTGCAAGTTTAGCATGTTCCTCCTCCTGCAAGACATACAAGCACAGTGTGTAGCAACATGGGACAAGTCACTTTCCAGAGGAACTCTGCACTTCTTCAGTTCACACAGTAAGGCTGATCTCATCTCATCTGTCTCTAAGTTGGGGAACTGCCTAATGTTTGACTCTTCACATGACCGCAGTCCCTGCCTGGTCCCAGCATTGATGAGCATGCCCTGCGCGTTGTATACCCCCACATGCATGGCGCAGTAGGCTCTGTCCACACCTATATCATAAAAAGTCAGCATACCTGACTGAGAAAATCTACTGCTTTAAGGACTAGCCTCGTTTTGAGATTTTGGTGTTTACAAGTTTAAAACATTTTTTTTGCTAGAAAATTACTTAGAACCCCCAAAAATTATATATTGTTTTTTTTTAACACCCTAGAGAATAAAATGGCGGTCATTGCAATACTTTTTTTTCACACCGTATTTGCGCAGCGGTCTTACAAGTGCATTTTTTTTGGAAAAAATAATATTTTTTGAATAAAAAAATAAGGGAACAGTAAAGTTATCCCAATTTTTTTATATATTGTGAAAGGATAATGTTATGCTGAGTAAACTGATACCCAACATGTCACGCTTCAAAATTGCGCCCGCTCGTGGAATGGCGTCAAACTTTTACCCTTAAAAATCTCCATAGGCGACATTTAAAAAATTCTACAGGTTGCATGTTTTGAGTTACAGAGGTGGTATAGGGCTAGAATTATTGCTCTCGCTTTAACAATCGCGGCAATACCTCACATGTGTGGTTTGACTACCGTTTTCCAATGCGAGCGCTACTCACGTTCGCTTCTGCATGCGAGCTCGTCGTGACGGGGCGCATAAAATTTTTTTTTTTTTCTTATTTATTTTACTTGATATTATTTATTTTTTCACTGTTTTAAAAAAAAAAAAAAAAAAATGGGTCACTTTTATTCCTATTACAAGGAATGTAAACATGTAATAGAAAAAAGCATGACAGGTCCTCTTAAATATGAGATCTGGGGTCAAAAAGTCCTCAGATCCCATATTTGGACTAAAATGCAATAAAAAAAAAAATATTGTCATTTAAAAAAAAGGACATTGAATAAATGGCCCTTTAAGACGTATGGGCGGAAGTGACATTATGAAGTCACTTTCGCCCTGCTATGGTATGGAGATGGGTGGGTGCCATCTTAGCCTCACTCGTCTCTATACCCAGCTACGACAAGGACCCGATCGCCTCCGCCACTGCCGACGGCTCCGGTAAACAGGGGAAGGCAAGGGAGAGCGGCGGGAGGGGGGGCCCCTCTCCCGCCGCCGATAACGGTAATCTTGCGGTAAATCCACCACAGGGACCACCATTAACATAAACATAACCGGCTCCTGAAGAGATGGATACCTCGGTTGTGGCAGCAGCTGCTACCGAGATATCCATATTCAAAGTGCCGACGTATATGTACAGGAGCCGGTCGGTAAGTGGTTAAAAGATCCAGTGCCTCACATCTTACTTTTACTTCACTATTGTTTTTTTTTCTGGGAGTGGGACAAACCCACTTTCACATTCCTAGTTACTGCAAACATATTTAACATTTTGGGGTAAGTGTGACAAATCAGCACTAAAAGATTGTTCTTATGTGCAAGTCAGCTAGCAGGAGGTAAGTATACAACTCAAATGCCACATGATGATGATAAAGTGTAGCACCTTAGTGTAACAAAAATAAATAACAGCAAATAAACCACATGAAATAATTAGGTGAAAAAATATTGCAGCATTTGTTAGAAATCATGTAAAATAAAGTGAAAAAAATGAAAAGTCCTTCTAAGTTTAAGGTGTTTATGTATAGCTTTCGCTAGGAATCCACACCACAAAGTGACTGAGAGTAATACCATACTGTACTCACCAGCTTCAAAGCAGCAAGTAGAATGTACAGGATGGCCAATCACAGCCTCCCTCTATGGTCATGCAGCTCCATCCATCTCCATCCACTTGGGACCCTTAGGCTGCAGCAGTAATCACACACCACCAGGGGGAGTTGAAGTACTCACAAAGTCACTCAATTGAAAAGGAATGTGTACCACATGAACTGGCTGTAATTGAGGCATCACACCAAATGGCTCACTGTGCCAAACAATGCTGACATTGTATGGAACTTCTGACTATTCCAAACTTCACTACAAACACCAATATGTGTCAACTGGAGCCCTGGAGGTTAGCAAAAGTCCAATTGATTTCTAAACCCAAATGTTGGATTATTTTTCCACCTCCATCGCCTGCTACCAAAGTCTGCAGCAGCAGCAGACCCACGGAAGTTGAGTGTGGAGGGTGTGTTGGGTGAAGTTGTTATTACTTTATCCTTTAAAGTCACATCAGATCCCGGACAGCAAGTACAACATGCACCAGCCACACAATAAACAACAATAGATTTCTCTGCGGTGGAGCTCACTCCTGTCTCTCCCAGACTCTCTGCAGCTCTCCAGGGCACAGAGATTTTTTAAATCTAATTGAAATTTAAATAAACAAAGCTAGCATTAAATAAAAGAGAAAACAATTACAACACAGCACAGTGAAGATGGAAGGGTTATACACTAAGGGGTTGATTTACTAAAACTGGAGAGTGCAAAATCTGATGCAGCTGTGCATGGTAGCCAATCAGCTTCTAAATTCAGCTTGTTCAAATAAGCTTTGACAAACAAAAAAATGGAAGCCGATTGGATTCTATGCAGAACTGCACCAGATTTTGCACTCTCCAGTTTTAGTAAATGTAGTCCACCACACTGCAATTTTCTGAAATCCAGTACTATACAGCAATATGCACCTCTACATACAGTATACCACTATAATGCCCCACATAGCAATGTATAGGAGCAACTATCTCTCCCTGAAAATAGTTAGCTTCCCATACCTAACCATAGTCTCTACTTGACAAAATAGTCTCTATATTGATAAAAGGCTGCTTTTATAGGGAAGAGGCTGGCAAAAGCAAAATATATATAACTGGCCCTTCTAATCCACCTGCCTACAATTTAAAAGCTAGAAATTACATTATTAGTTGCTGTGGCAGTGAACAATCATATTTGTTTGACCTGCAACGTACATTCACCCCTATTTATAGGTTTATGGGGTTTCATTGCCTTCCATATAGTTTTGCTTAACGTAATGATGTATTTTACACGCAGACTTCCTCTATAAGCTATAAATTAGATATACAAATTTCTACATAAAGTTATTCAATTTTGTTTTACTTTGTGGAAATAATTAACGTGATTAGCCATATCTAGTCTTTCAACTTAACTTTAATATAAAAAAGCAGTTTATGAACATTTATTTCAGCTAAAGAATATTGAGAAGGGCTTCCCTTAAGAACCAAATAATGAACTTCACTAAACCGTTTTGAGTTTATATAATAAAAATTGAGCCTTTCTGAAATAAATGAACAAGAAAACATCTAATTAAATTTTTGTAATTTCATTCTGTCATTTTCATCAGTAATATTGTGCATGTTCTAATAACCCACTAATCTATAAAAATCAAAATGAAGCAATAAAAAGAAAATTAAGGCAGAAAGAAGATCATGCAAAAATTCATACATTTTCTTACATATGAACATGTAAATTGCAATGGAACTTTATCAAAAACAAAAGGTAAACAAGAAAAAAAAAACTTTTAACTGCAAGGGTTATTTTAAAGTGTAACAAAACCTAAGAATAAGAATGTTATATATTAAAGCCTATCAGTCCTTACATACAGTATCTGTAGCACCTCCCCTTCTCCTCATCAACATTACATAAGGAAGAGGGGCTGTTATGTTTACAGTTGATAGCTTGGGAAAAAATAACATTGGTATTTCAGTTCAGTTTTTTTAGTTTTGGAGAGAGCAGGGAACAGTTAATATCACTAGAAGACTTCCCTTCAAGTTTAGAGGAAAACTGGGCAGACTCCTTGCACTTTCCCTTCAGGAACATTGATTACACTCATACAAACCACATATCACGTTTT
Organism: Lithobates septentrionalis; assembly: GCA_037952835.1. Classification (NCBI taxonomy): domain Eukaryota; kingdom Metazoa; phylum Chordata; class Amphibia; order Anura; family Ranidae; genus Lithobates; species Lithobates septentrionalis. The sequence continues at coordinate 12,975,009 of JBBDGP010000278.1, read as the reverse complement.
CACAGGGGGATAAAATAAATAAGCCAGAGAACATTACAGAGTGTTCAGATACTTTGATGAATGCTTATATAACTTTGATTCTAACAAGACTTTGTCAAATAACAATGAGAATTGCAGGGTATTGACACATACCTCAGCAAATTGTGCTCACTTGAATTGCCCACTTGATAGGGTGCTGGGACCTGTCAGGTTTACTCTACATTACTACTGTTCTTTCTTCAACACACATTATTATTATACAGGATTTATATAGAGCTGACAGTTTACGCAGCGCTTTACAACATTAGGGCAGACAGTAAAATTACAATACAATTCAATACAGGGGGGAATCAGAGAGCCCTGCTCGTTAAAGCTTACAATCTAGGAGGGAGGGATACAGTATATAGCACTTTGTTATGTCCTTGAACTCACTCCATCCTGGGAACTGTTTCCCCATGGATTTTCTCTATGCTCACATCTCTGTGCTCCCAAATAAGACAAAGATACATCCCTGTATGCAAATTGTCATCCTATTTTCCCACTCAATACAGACCTCAAATTATTTACTAAAGTCTAAGTGAATCAGCTACTGCCTTACCTACCAGTCCTTATCCACAAAGACCGGGTAGGCTTCCTCCCTTATTGAGAAGCTTGAGATAACACATGTAGGTTTCTCAATCTAATTAATCTCACACACTCAAAGAATCTAACAACGATACTTATCTCAGCAGGTGATGAGAAGGCATTTGACTGGCTTAATTGGAATTAACTGAAGAGTAGGGATGAGCCAAACACCCCCCTGTTCGGTTCGCACCAGAACTTGCGAACAGGCAAAATATTAGTTTGAACACGTGAACACCGTTAAAGTCTATGGGACACGAACATGAATAATCAAAAGTGCTAATTTTAAAGGCTTATATGCAAGTTATTGTCATAAAAAGTGTTTGGGGACCTGGGTCCTGCCCCAGGGGACATGGATCAATGCAAAAAAAAGTTTTAAAAACGGCCATTTTTTCGGGAGAAGTGATTTTAATAATGCTTAAAGTGAAACAATAAAAGTGTAATATTCCTTTAAATTTTGTACCTAGGGGGTGTCTGTAGTATGCCTGTAAAGGGGCGCATGTTTCCCGTGTTTAGAACAGAATGACAGCAAAATGACATTTCAAAGGAAAAAAAGTCATTTAAAACTACTCGCAGCTATTAATGAATTGCCGGTCCGACAATACACATAAAAGTTCATTGATAAAAACGGCATGGGAATTCCACACAGGGGAACCCCGAACCAAAATTAAAAAAGAAAATGACGTGGGGGGTCCCCTTAAATTCCATACCAGGCCCTTTAGATCTGGTATGGATATTAAGGGGAACCCCGGCCAGAATTAAAAGAAAAAAATGGCGTGGGGTCCCCCTCAAAATCTATACCAGACCCTTCAGGTCTGGTATGGATTTTAAGGGGAACCCCGCGCCAAAATTTAAAAAAAAATGGCGTGGGGTCCCCCCAAAAATCCATACCAGACCCTCATCCAAGCACGCAACCTGGCAGGCCACAGAAAAAGAGGGGGGGACGAGAGAGCGCCCCCCCAGAACCGTACCAGGCCACATGCCCTCAACATTGGGAGGGTGCTTTGGTGTAGCCCCCCAAAACACCTTGTCCCCATGTTTCTTCCTCCATCTTCTTCTTCTTCTAGTTCTTCCTCCGGTGTTCTCGTCCTGCATCTTCATCTGCGGCGTCTTCTTCCCTTCTCCTCGGACTGCTCCGCATCCATGATGGCATGGAGGGAGGCTCCCGCTGTGTGACGCTGCTCCTCTTCTGAAGGTTCTTAAATAACAGGGGGCGAGCCACCCGGTGACCCCGCCCCCCTTCGATGAATGGGGACTTGACGGGACTTCCCTGTGGCATTCCCTGTGATGTCAGAAGGGGGCAGGGTTATGTAACGGGTGACCTGGCCCCCTCTGATGTCACGGGGAATGCCACAGGGAAGTCCCCATCAAGTCCCCGTGCGTCAGAGGGGGGCGGGGTCACTGGGTATTTAAGAACCGTCAGAAGAGGAGAAGCGTCACACAGTGGGAGCCTCCCTCCATGCCATCATGGATGCGGAGCGGCCCGAGGAGAAGAAGGGAAGAAGACGCCGCGGATGAAGATGCAGGACGAGAACACCGGAGGAAGAACCAGAAGAAAAAGAAGATGGAGGAAGAAACCGAAGGAAGATAGAAGATAGATGATAGAAGAAAGAAGAAGCATTTAAATTAAGGAATTGTCAAAAACTGTCTTTTGTAATTTTTAACATTTTTGACAGTTTTTTTGTGAAATGGTAGGGGTACTTTTGTACCCCCTTACCATTTCACACAGGGGGGAGGGCTGAGATCTGAGGGTCCCCTTGTTAAAAGGGGCTTCCAGATTCTTATAAGTCCCCCGCCTGCAGACCCCCACAGCCACCGGGCAAGGGTTGTGGGGATGAGGCCCTTGTCCCCATCAACATTGGGACAAGGTGTTTTGGGGGGCTACCCCAAAGCACCCTCCCAATGTTGAGGGCATGTGGCCTGGTACGGTTCAGGATGGGGGCGCTCTCTCATCCCCCCTCTTTTCCTGCGGCCTGCCAGGTTGCATGCTCGGATAAGGGTCTGGGGGGACCCCACGCCATTTTTTAAAAAATTTTGGCCGGGGTTGCCCTTAATATCCATACCAGACCTGAAGGGCCTGGTATGGAATTTAGGGGGACCCCCACGTCATTTTTTTTTTAAATTTTGGTTTGGGGTTCCCTTGTGGGGAATTCCCATGCCATTTTTATCAATGAACTGTTATGTGTATTGTCGGACCGGCAATTCATTAATAGCCGTAGTAGTTTTAAATTACTTTTTTTCCTTTGAAATGTCATTTTGCTGTCAGATTGTTCTAAACACAGGAAACATGCACCCCTTTACAGGCATACTATAGACACCCCCCAGGTATGAAATTTAAAGGAATATTACACTTTTATTGTTTCACTTTAAGCATTATTAAAATCACTGCTCCCGAAAAAAAAGACGTTTTTAAAACTTTTTTTTTGCATTGATCCTTGTCCCCTGGGGCAGGACCCAGGTCCCCAAACACTTTTTATGACAATAACTTGCATATAAGCCTTTAAAATTAGCACTTTTGATTTCTCCCATAGACTTTTAAAGGGTGTTCCGTGGCTTTCGAATTTACCGCAAACACCCCAAATTGTTCGCTGTTCGGCGAACGGGCGAACAGCCAATGTTCGAGTCGAACATGAGTTTGACTCGAACTCGAAGCTCATCCCTACTGAAGAGCACTCTGCGATATAAAGGCCTGGGAAAATATATTAGAAAATGTTCAGAAGCCACTGTGAGAATCAATGAGGCTTTATACAAGGACTTCCCTATTAGGGATGAGCTTCGAGTTCGAGTCGAACATGAGTTCAACTCGAACATAAGCTGTTCGATCTTTCTTCGAACATCAAACAATATGGGCCAAATTCAAGCAGCGCGTCATGGTCATGACGCAGGGTGCCTTTGGCCAATAATGGCTCAGGGGATTAAGTACACGCCCCACACTATATAAGGCCGTCTGCACGTCGGCGGTGTGTAGTGTGTTCCAGTGTTCAGAGAGAGAGAGTGTCATTTAATTTCATTTAGATAGATTAAGCAGACAGTTGATTCAGTTAGCTCCAGTATATTTAGTATATATATATATATATATATATATATATATACAGTATATACATTCCAGGCTTTGTAGATTTTATATATATATATATATATATATATATATATATATATATATATATATATATATATATACACTACCGTTCAAAAGTTTGGGGTCACATTGAAATGTCCTTATTTTTGAAGGAAAAGCACTATACTTTTAAATGAAGCTAACTTTAAACTAGTCCTAACTTTAAACAAATATACTCTATACATTGCTAATGTGGTAAATGACTATTCTAACTGCAAATGTCTAGTTTTTGGTGCAATATCTACATAGGTGTATAGAGGCCCATTTCCAGCAACTATCACTCCAGTGTTCTAATGGTACAATGTGTTTGCTCATTGGCTCAGAAGGCTAATTGATGATTAGCAAACCCTTGTGCAATCATGTTCACACATCTAAAAACAGTCTAGCTCCTTCCAGAAGCTACAAAACTGACCTTCCTGTGAGCAGATTGAGTTTCTGGAGCATCACATTTGTGGGGTCAATTAAACGCTCGAAATGGCCAGAAAAAGAGAACTTTCATCTGAAACTCGACAGTCTATTCTTGTTCTTAGAAATGAAGGCTATTCCATGCGAAAAATTGCAAAGAAATTGAAGATTTCCTACAACGGTGTGTACTACTCCCTTCAGAGGACAGCACAAACAGGCTCTAACCAGAGTAGAAAAAGAAGTGGGAGGCCGCGTTGCACAACTAAGCAAGAAGATAAGCACATTAGAGTCTCTAGTTTGAGAAACAGACGCCTCACAGGTCCCCAACTGGCATCTTCATTAAATAGTACCCGCAAAACACCAGTGTCAACATCTACAGTGAAGAGGCGGCTGCGGGATTTTGGGCTTCAGGGCAGAGTGGCAAAGAAAAAGCCATATCTGAGACTGGCCAATAAAAGAAAAAGATTAAGATGGGCAAAAGAACACAGACATTGGACAGAGGAAGACTGGAAAAAAGTGTTGTGGACGGATGAATCCAAGTTTGAGGTGTTTGGATCACAAAGAAGAACGTTTGTGAGACGCAGAACAAATGAAAAGATGCTGGAAGAATGCCTGACGCCATCTGTTAAGCATGGTGGAGGTAATGTGATGGTCTGGGGTTGCTTTGGTGCTGGTAAGGTGGGAGCTTTGTACAGGGTAAAAGGGATTCTGAATAAGGAAGGCTATCACTCCATTTTGCAACGCCATGCCATACCCAGTGGACAGCGCTTGATTGGAGCCAATTTCATCCTACAACAGGACAATGACCCTAAACACACCTCCAAATTGTGCAAGAACTATTTACAGCAGAAGCAGGCAGCTGGTATTCTATCGGTAATGGAGTGGCCAGCACAGTCACCAGATCTGAACCCCATTGAGCTGTTGTGGGAGCAGCTTGACCGTATGGTACGCCAGAAGTGCCCATCCAACCAATCCAACTTGTGGGAGCTGCTTCTAGAAGCGTGGGGTGCAATTTCTCCAGCTTACCTCAATAAATTAACAGCTAGAATGCCAAAGGTGTGCAATGCTGTAATTGCTGCAAAAGGAGGATTCTTTGATGAAAGCAAAGTTTGATGTAAAAACAATGTTATTTCAAATACAAATCATTATTTCTAACCTTGTCAATGTCTTAACTCTATTTTCTATTCATTTCACAACGTATGGTGGTGAATAAGTGTGACTTTTCATGGAAAACACAAAATTGTTTGGGTGACCCCAAACTTTTGAACGGTAGTGTATATATATATATACTGTATCCAGTTTATCTAGATCCCGCTGCAGACCGTTCCTGTTGTTCTCTTCCTAATATACTACAGGCAGTTAGTTCATTCAGTTAGCTGCAGTATATTCAGTATTGTATCCTGTGCAGCTAGATCTCGCTGCAGACAGTTCCTGTTGCTTTCTTCCTAATATAGTACAGGCAGGCAGTTCATTCAGTTAGCTGCAGTATATTCAATACTGTATTCTGTGCAGCTAGATCTCGCGGTAGACCGCTCCTGTTGTTCTCTTCCTAATATACTACAGGCAGGGAGGCATGCAGTTAGCTGCAGTATATTCAGTAGTGTATCCTGTGCAGCTAGACCTCGCTGCAGACCGTTCCTGTTGTTCTCTTTATAATATACTACAGGCAGGGAGTTCATTCAGTTAGCTGCAGTATATTCAGTACTGTATCCTGTGCAGCTAGATCTCGCTACAGACCGTTCCTCCTGTTCTCTTCCTAATATACTACAGGCAGGCAGTTAGCTGCAGTATATTCAGTACTGTATCCTGTGCAGCTAGATCTCACTGCAGACCGTTCCTGTTGTTCTCTTCCTAATATACTACAGGCAGGCAGTTCATTCAGTTAGCTGCAGTATATTCAGTACTGTATCCTGTGCAGCTAGATCTCGCTGCAGACCGTTCCTGTTGTTCTCTTCCTAATATACTACAGGCAGACAGTTAGCTGCAGTATATTCAGTACTGTATCCTGTGCAGCTATGTCTCGCTGCAGACCGTTCCTGTTGTTCTCTTCCTAATATACTACAGGCAGGCAGTTCATTCAGTTAGCTGCAGTATATTCAGTACTGCATCCTGTGCAGCTAGATCTCGCTGCACGCCATTCCTGTTGTTCTCTTCCTAATATACTACAGGCAGGCAGTTCATTCAGTTAGCTGCAGTATATTCAGTATATATATACATACCAGCTTTGTGCAGCTATATCTCACTGCAGGCCATTCCTGGTGTACCTATTCACATACATTACAAATACATCAAATACAGTATGTCTGAAAGGCCAACAAGGAGAGGCAGACGCTCGCAGGGCACTAAAAGAGGGCAAGCAGGCTCTGTGTCTACAGCCAACATTGCTGGTCGTGGACATGGTGCATCCTCAGCACGTGGCCGTGGGGCACGCTTGTCTTTTTTTTTGGCAGCTGGACATGTTGAGCCACAACATGCAGAAGAGTTGATAGAGTCGATGACCAAGCCGTCCTCATCCTCCTCATCCTCTGTCACCCAGGCTCAGAGTACTTTGGCTGCCAATGCAGCTGCCAAAGCGGCCTCTTCCATCGGCTCAATGTCATCAGTCACTCCTTTCCTGGCCCCACCATCATGCCCTAAGGAGTTCCCCTGAACTGTTCGACTACAGTGTTGGGTACATGCTGCAGGAGGATGCACAGCGTTTTGAAGGCTCTGATGATGGTACCCAGATTGAGGAAGGCAGTAACGTGAGCCCAGAGAGAGGGGGTGCCCAAGAAGGACAACAAACTGGCAGTCATGTTCCCCCAGCTGCAGCATACTGCCAGGTTTGTTCCAGTGTAGAGGAGGGAAGGGATTATGAGGTCACTGACTCTATGTGGGTGCCTGATAGGAGTGAGGAGGAGGAGGAGGCACATCTCCAATGAGGCAGGATACCCTCCAGGGGGCAGCTTAAGGGCAGCCAACTGACTGCATCACACCTCAGAGCTCCGCATGTGCAGGGCGCTGCTGACTCCACGCATTTTTCCAAAAGTTCTTTGGTGTGGGCCTTTTTTGAGACGTGTGCAGCAGATCGCATCATTGCTGCTTGCAACATTTGTCTGAAGCGTATCAAGTGTGGCCAAAACAGCAGCCACTTGGGCACTAGGGATGAGCCGAACACCCCCCGGTTCGGTTCGCACCAGAACCTGCGAACGGACCGAAAATTCGCACGAACGTTAGAACCCCATTGACGTCTATGGGACTCGAACGTTCGAAAACAAAAGTGCTCATTTTAAAGGCTAATTTGCATGGTATTGTCCTAAAAAGGGTTTGGGGACCCGGGTCCTACCCCAGGGGACATGTATCAATGCAAAAAAAACCTTTTAAAAACTGACGTTTTTTCGGGAGCAGTGATTTTAATGATGCTTAAAGTAAAAAAAAAGTGAAATATTCCTTTAAATATCGTACCTGGGGGGTGTCTATAGTATGCCTGTAAAGTGGCGCGTGTTTCCCGTGTTTAGAACAGTCCCTGCACCAAATGTCATTTTTAAAGGAAAAAAATCTCATTTAAAACTGCTTCCGGGTTTAATGTAATGTCGGGTCCTTGCAATATGGATGAAAATCAGTAAGACAAACGGCATGAGTACCCCCCTGTCCATTACCAGGCCCTTTGGGTCTTGTATGGATATTAAGTGGAACCCAGCACCCAAATTAAAATAAGGAAAGGTGTGGGGCCACCAGGTAGGTTTGTTGTTAAGTAGAATCTGTTTGTAATTGTGAACGGGTACATTTTTAACGTGTTTAGATCCAGCCAAAAAATCTTTTTTAAGCTTTTTGGAAAACATAGGGAAGGGTTATCACCCCTGTGACATTTGTTTTGCTGTCTTTCCTCCTCTTCAGAAGATTTCACCTCACTTTTTGTCCCAATGACAAATGTTTTTTGAAAATTTGGGTTTTTTTGTGGAACAAGGATTGGAAAGCATCAGTGGAAAGGAGAAATGTTTTTTCCCATATTAACTCTTACAGGAGAGAATTTCCCTTCCTAGGGGTAGATTTCCTCTCACTTCCTGTTGTCTCCTTCCATTTGCAAGTAGGAGTCGTTTGTAAGTTAGATGTTTGAAAGTAGGGGCCTGCCCTATATACTCAGCAGAAATTTGGGCCTTAGGTGTTGTTGTGGCCACAACACTGTAAGCCCTCACAGGGCCCTGCTGTGAAATATTAGATCAAGAATTGTAATTACATGCCCCTGTTGAACAGGGGCTGAAAAATTAGGCCTTAGGCACTGGTGCTGGTGCCACAACACTGCAACCCCTCACAGACACTCTAGTTGGAACGCAGGAACGAGCCCTGCTGCAAAGTATTGCATCAAAAATTGTAATTACACGCCCCAGTTAAACAAGGGCTGAAAAATTGGGCCTTAGGCACTGGTGCTGGTGCCACAACACTGCAACCCCTCACAGACACTCTAGTTGGAACGCAGGAACGAGCCCTGCTGCAAAGTATTGCATCAAAAATTGTAATTACACGCCCCTAATAAACAAGGGCAGAAAAATTGGGCCTTAGGCACTGGTGCCGGTGCCACAACACTGCAACCCCTCACAGATACTCTAGTTGGAATGCTGAAATGAGCCCTGCTGCAAAGTATTGCATCAAAAATTGTAATTACACGCCCCTGTTAAACAGGGGCTGAAAAATTGTAACTTAGGCACTGGTGGTGGTGCCCAGAACCAAAAATGTTCTTACAAGCTATCAGCGTGATCATTGAGGAGGAAGAGGATAATTACTCAGGGATAGTCACTCAGCACCAGCATAGGCAGTCTTTGAAGGGATCTGAGATTTCAAAAAAAATTATTCAGTTACATCAGCATCAGGTGCTTGGTAGCTGGTGGTGATCCAAGACTGATTCATTTTTATGAAGGTCAGTCAATCGACCGAGTCGGTGGACAGACGCACCCTGTGATCGGTTACCACGATTCCAGCAGCACTGAATGTGCTTTCCCAAAGAACGCTGGATGCAGGACAGGCCAGTAGCTCAATTGCATACTGTGCAAGCTCTGGCCAGTGATCCATCCTCAAGACCCAGTAACCCAGAGGATTTTTGGTGGGAAAGGTGTCCAAGTCTGATCTTGCCCCTAGGTATTCCTGCACCATGTAAAACAGACGCTGGCGATTGTTGCTGGAACCGATCATACCTTGGGTCTGCGGACCAAAAAATTGTCTGAACGCATCGGTCAGACGGCCACCTTCTCCACCGCTCCTTCTTTGACTGACCGAAGCCTCAGCAACACGTTGTCCAGAAACAGGAGTTTGTAACCTCCCAGTCTCTGAGAACACGTTGAACAGACCTTTCTGCAAGGCCTCCCGAAGATGTTTCATCCTCTGGTCCCTCTGCGATGGCAAGATAAGGTCCGCAACCTTACCCTTGTAACGTGGATCAAGGAGGGTTGCCAGCCAGTATTGGTCCTTCTCCTTGATACCACGAATACGAGGATCCTTACGCAGGCTTTGCAGGATCAGGGAGGCCATGCAGCGTAGGTTTGCTGAGGCATTCGGTCTGGAGTCCTCTGGGTCACTAAGGACGACATGGTCCGCAGCCACCTCCTCCCAGCCACGTACAAGTCCATGTGTTTCTTGGGACTAATCCCTTAAAGACTGCTGCTGATGCTGAGTGCCAGGCTCCACCTCCATACTGACACAATCTTCCTCCTCCTCCTCGTCCTCTTCCTGTGTGATCGGTGGGCACGCAGGAACACTGTCTGGATAAAGGGGGCCTTGAGAGCTAAGGAAGTCCTCCTCTTCCTGCCTCTGTTCTGCCTCTGTTCTGCCTCAAGTGCCCTGTCCATTATTCCATGCAGCGTGTGCTCCAACAGGTGGACAAGGGGGACAGTGTCACTGATGCATGCACTGTCACTGCTCACCATCCTCGTGGCCTCCTCAAATGGTGACAGGACAGTGCAGGCATCCCTGATCATGGCCCACTGGCGTGGGGAAAAAAAAAACAAGCTCCCCTGACCCTGTCCTGGTGCCATAGTCGCACAGGTACTCATTGAAGGCCCTCTGCTGTGTGTGCAGCCGCTGCAGCATGGCCAACGTTGAGTTCCACCTGGTGGGCATGTCACAGATTAGGCGGTTCTTGGGCAGGTTAAACTCCTTTTGGAGGTCCGTCAGCCGAGCACTGGCATTATATGACCGACGGAAATGCACACAGACTTTCCTGGCCTGCCTCAGGACATCCTGTAAGCCCGGGTACCTGCCCAAGAACCGCTGCACCACCAAGTTAAGGACGTGAGCCAAACAGGGCACGTGGGTCATTTGTCCCTGTCGGAGGGCAGAGAGGAGGTTGGTGCCATTGTCGCAAACCACCATTCCTGCCTTAAGTTGGTGTGGCGTCAACCACCTCTAAACCTGCCCCTGCAGAGCTGACAGAACCTCTGCCCCAGTGTTGCTCCTGTCCCCCAAGCACACCAGCTCAAGCACCGCATGGCCTGCGTACTTGCGTAGCCCCTGAACGGCTACGAAGCACCGCTGGCTCCGAGGACAAAGCACAGGAAGAGGCCATGGAGGAAGAAGAAGAGGAGGGGGTGGAGGAGAGAGGTGTGGCGGAACAAGGTGCAGTAGCATTTTGGAGGCGTGGTGGCGGAACAACCTCCAACACTACTGCACCTTGTCCTGCATCCTTCCCAGCTGCCAGCAGAGTCACCCAATGCGCCGTGAAACTTAGGTAACGTCCCTGTCCATGCCTGCTGGACCATGAGTCAGCGGTAATATGCACCTTACCGCTGACCGCCCTGTCCAGCGAGGCATGGACATTGCCTTCCACATGCCGGTAGAGAGCCAGAATTGCCTTCCGTGAGAAAAAGTGGCGTTTGGGTACCTGCCACTGAGGAACCGCACATTCCACAAACTCACGGAAGGGGGCAGAGTCTACCAAGTGAAAAGGCAGCAGTTGAAGTGCTAGCAATTTTGCCAAGCTAGCATTCAACCGCTGGGCATGTGGATGGCTGGGAGCAAACTTCTTTCGGCGGTGCAGCAGCTGGGGCAGGGAAATTTGCCTGGTACAATCTGACATCGGTGTACCAAAAGCAGATTGCCCACAAGTACTTGGCTGTGACACACCTAATTCTACACCTTTATTCCTCTCAGTGCAGGTCTCAGAGAGGACTGAAGGTATAGTGGGGTTGGAGATCTCAGCTGATGAGGAGCAAGGAGAGGTCCTCTTTGTTCTTTGGTGTGGGTCTTTTAGATACGCTTGCCAACGAACTGCATGGCAGGTCAACATATGTCTGGTCAAGCATGTGGTACCCAAGCGGGAGATGTTTTGGCCACGCGAGATACGCTTGAGACATATGTTGCAAATAGCAGCGGTGCGATCTGATGCACTCGTCTCAAAAAAGGCCCACACCAAAGAACTTTTTGAATAACGCGCAGAGACTGCAGCGCCCTGCACATGTGGAGCTTTGGTGTGTGATGCAGTCAATGTGCTGCCCTTAGGCTGGCCCCTGGAGGGCATCCTGCCTCGTTGGTGATGTGCCGCCTCCTCCTCTCTCCTATCAGGCACCCGCGTTGAGTCAGTGACCTCATCATTGCCTCCCTCCTCATCACTGGAGCAAACCTGGCAGTATGCTGCAGCAGGGGGAGCATGACTGCCAGATTGCTGTCCTTCATGGTCACCCCCTCTGTCCGTGCTCATGTTACTGCCTTCATCGAGCTCAGTATCATCATCAGAGCCTTCCAAACGCTGGGCATCCTCCTGGAACATGTACCCAACACTGTGGTCAAGCAGTTCGAGGGACTCCTCAGGAGGACATGGTGGGGCTAGGGAAGGAGTCACTGATGACACTGAGCCGAGGGAAGAGGCCGCTGCTTTGCCAGATAAAGTACCCTGGGCATGGGTGAGAGAGGATGAGGAGGATGAGGACGGCTTGGTCATCCACTCGACCAAGTCTTCCGCATGTTGCGGCTCAACACGGCTAGCTGCCGAAAAAAAGGCCAAGCGTGTCCCACGGCCACATGCTGATGAGGATGCACTGTCTCCACGACCAGCACTAGACACAGAGCCTGCTTGCCCTCTCTTATTGGCTTGTGACTGTCTGCCTCTCCTTCTTGGCCTTCCAGACATACTAATGGCCTGTAGCTGCACTAAGCTGGGATATATATATATATATATATATATATATATATATATGTACTGATACTGCAGCTAGCAAAATCAACTGCCTGCCTGTAGTATGAGAACACCACCAACCTTCTACAGGTAGCTTTAGCTGAACACTGTGAGGTGGACGCACCCCACTAACTTGTAGGTTTAGCTGAACACTGTGAGCAGTACGCACCCCACTAACTTGTAGGTTTAGCTGAACACTGTGAAGTGGACGCACCCCACTATCTTTTAGGTTTAGCTGAACACTGTGAGCAGGACGCACCCCACTAACTGTAAATAGTCTAGCTGCCTGACTGTGGTACTAATAGGATCAAAAGAACACCAGCAATTTTCTTCAGGTAGCTGTAAATACTGTAACAAGACAAGCCTGCCTGTCAGTAAGAAGATAACAGGAACGGATCTAACTGAACACTGTGAGCAGGACGCACCCCACTAACTTGTAGGTTTAGCTGAACACTGTGAGGTGGACGCACCCCACTAACTTGTAGGTTTAGCTGAACACTGTGAGCAGGACGCACCCCACTAACTGTAAATAGTCTAGCTGCCTGACTGTGGTACTAATAGGATCAAAAGAACACCAGCAATTTTCTTCAGGTAGCTGTAAATACTGTAACAAGACAAGCCTGCCTGTCAGTAAGAAGATAACAGGAATGGATCTTGCTGAACACTGTGAGCAGGACGCACCCCACTAACTTGTAGGTTTAGCTGAACACTGTGAGCAGGACGCACCCCACTAACTTGTAGGTTTAGCTGAACACTGTGAGGTGGACGCACCCCACTAACTTGTAGGTTTAGCTGAACACTGTGAGCAGGACGCACCCCACTAACTTGTAGGTTTAGCTGAACACTGTGAGCAGGACGCACCCCACTAACTTGTAGGTTTAGCTGAACACTGTGAGCAGGACGCACCCCACTAACTTGTAGGTTTAGCTGAACACTGTGAGGTGGACGCACCCCACTAACTTGTAGGTTTAGCTGAACACTGTGAGCAGGACGCACCCCACTAACTTGTAGGTTTATCTGAACACTGTGAGCAGGACGCACCCCACTAACTTGTAGGTTTAGCTGAACACTGTGAGGTGGACGCACCCCACTAACTTGTAGGTTTAGCTGAACACTGTGAGCAGGACGCACCCCACTAACTTGTAGGTTTAGCTGAACACTGTGGGTAGGACGCACCCCACTAACTGTAAATAGTCTAGCTGCCTGACTGTGGTACTAATAGGATCAAAAGAACACCAGCAATTTTCTTCAGGTAGCTGTAAATACTGTAACAAGACAAGCCTGCCTGTCAGTAAGAAGATAACAGGAACGGATCTAGCTGAACACTGTGAGCAGGACGCACCCCACTAACTTGTAGGTTTAGCTGAACACTGTGAGGTGGACGCACCCCACTAACTTGTAGGTTTAACTGAACACTGAGCAGGACGCACCCCACTAACTTGTAGGTTTAGCTGAACACTGTGAGCAGGACGCACCCCACTAACTGTAAATAGTCTAGCTGCCTGACTGTGGTACTAATAGGATCAAAATAACACCAGCAATTTTCTTCAGGTAGCTGTAAATACTGTAACAAGACAAGCCTGTCTGCCTGTTAGTAAGAAGATAACAGGAACAGATCTAACTGAACACTGTGCGCAGGACGCACCCCACTAATTTGTAGGTTTAGCTGAACACTGTGAGCAGGACGCGCCCCACTAACTTGTAGGTTTAGCTGAACACTGTGAGCAGGACGCACCCCACTAACTGTAAATAGTCTAGCTGCCTGACTGTGGTACTAATAGGATCAAAAGAACACCAGCACTTTCTTCAGGTAGCATGTAAATACTGTAACAAGACAAGCCTGCCTGTCAGTTAGAAGATAACAGGAACGGATGTAGCTGAACACTGTGAGCAGGACGCACCCCACTAACTTGTAGGTTTAGTTGAACACTGTGAGCAGGACGCACCCCACTAACTTGTAGGTTTAGCTGAACACTGTGAGCAGGATGCACCGCATTAACTTGTAGGTTTAGCTGAACACTGTGAGCAGGACGCACCCCACTAACTTGTAGGTTTAGCTGAACACTGTGAGCAGGACGCACCCCACTAACTTGTAGGTTTAGCTGAACACTGTGAGCAGGACGCACCCCACTAACTGTAAATAGTCTAGCTGCCTGACTGTGGTACTAATAGGATCAAAAGAACACCAGCACTTTCTTCAGGTAGCTGTAAATACTGTAACAAGACAAGCCTGCCTGTCAGTAATCAGATAACAGGAACGGATCTAGCTGAACACTGTGAGCAGGACGCACCCCACTAACTTGTAGGTTTAGCTGAACACTGTGAGCAGGACGCACCCCACTAACTTGTAGGTTTAGCTGAACACTGTGAGCAGGATGCACCGCACTAACTTGTAGGTTTAGCTGAACACTGTGAGCAGGACGCACCCCACTAACTTGTAGGTTTAGCTGAACACTGTGAGCAGGACGCACCCCACTAACTTGTAGTTTTAGCTGAACACTGTGAGTAGGAGGCACTGCACTAACTGTAAATAGTCTAGCTGCCTGACTGTGGTACTAATAGGATCAAAAGAACACCAGCAATTTTCTTCAGGTAGCTGTATATACTGTAACAAGACAAGCCTGCCTGTCAGTAAGAAGATAACAGGAACGGATCTAGCTGAACACTGTGAGCAGGACGCACTGCACTAACTGTAAATAGTCTAGCTGCCTGACTGTGGTACTAATAGGATCAAAAGAACACCAGTAATTTTCTTCAGGTAGCTGTAAATACTGTAACAAGACAAGCCTGCCTGTCAGTAATCAGATAACAGGAACGGATCTAGCTGAACACTGTGAGCAGGACGCACCCCACTAACTTGTAGGTTTAGCTGAACACTGTGAGCAGGACGCACCCCACTAACTTGTAGGTTTAGCTGAACACTGTGAGCAGGATGCACCGCACTAACTTGTAGGTTTAGCTGAACACTGTGAGCAGGACGCACCCCACTAACTTGTAGGTTTAGCTGAACACTGTGAGCAGGACGCACCCCACTAACTTGTAGTTTTAGCTGAACACTGTGAGTAGGAGGCACTGCACTAACTGTAAATAGTCTAGCTGCCTGACTGTGGTACTAATAGGATCAAAAGAACACCAGCAATTTTCTTCAGGTAGCTGTATATACTGTAACAAGACAAGCCTGCCTGTCAGTAAGAAGATAACAGGAACGGATCTAGCTGAACACTGTGAGCAGGACGCACTGCACTAACTGTAAATAGTCTAGCTGCCTGACTGTGGTACTAATAGGATCAAAAGAACACCAGTAATTTTCTTCAGGTAGCTGTAAATACTGTAACAAGACAAGCCTGCCTGTCAGTAGGAAGATAACAGGAACGGATCTAGCTAAACTGAATACAGTATATATATATATATATATATATATATATATGCAACACCTGGGATGCATATATATACACAATACACTGTAAGTGCAGCTAACTGACTGACTGTTCTGCCTAATCTAACTCAAATCAAATGTCACTGTCTGTCTCTCTCTCTCTCTCTCTCTCAATGAACGCCGGAACACACACTACACAGGGCCGCCGTGCAGGCGGCCTTATATAGTGTGGGGCATGTACTAAATCCCCTGAGCCATAATTGGCCAAAGCCTCCTTGGCTTTGGCCAATTACGGCTCTCTGTTCAGACGGCGCTGTGATTGGCCAAGCATGCGGGTCATAGTGCATGCTTGGCCAATCATCAGCCAGCAATGCACTGCGATGTCGCAGTGAATTATGGGCCGTGACGCGCCACACGAATTTGGCGTGAACGGCCCATATCGTTCGCAATTCGGCGAACGGGCGAACAGAAGATGTTCGAGTCGAACATGGGTTCAACTCGAACACGAAGCTCATCCCTATTGGGCACCACATGCTTGACCAGACATATGTCGAACTCCCATGCAGTCCATTGGCAAGCGTACTTAAAAGACCCACATCAAAGATCAAGGTGGACCTCTCCTTGCTCCTCATCAGCTGGGATCTCCAACTCCAGGATACCTTCAGTTCTCTCAGAAAATTGCACTGAGAGGAATGAAGGTGTAGAATTTTGTGTGCCAAGTACTTGTGGGCAATCTGCTATCGCTACACCAACATCCGAATGTAGCAGGCAAATTTCCCTACCCCAGTTGCTAAGCCGGCAAAAGAAATTTGGTCCCAGCCATACACATGCCCAGCAGCTGAATGCTAGCTTGGCTAAATTGCTAGCACTCCAACTGCTGCCTTTTCAGCTGGTAGACTCTTCCCCCTTTCGTGAATTTATTGAATGTGCGGTACCTCAGTGGCAGGTTCCCAAACGCCACTTTTTTCATTGAGGGCAATTCCGGCTCTCTACCGGCATGTGGAAGGCAATGTCTTGGCCTCGCTGGACAGGGCAGTCAGTGGTAAGGTGCAGCAGGCATGGACAGGGATGTTACCTATCTTTCACCGCGCACTGGGTGACCCTGCTAGCAGCTGGGAAGGATGCAGGACAAGGTGCAGTATTGTTGGAGCTTGTTCCGCCACCATGCCTCCAAAATGCTACTAGTGGTGATTCTGACACACCTCTCTCCTCCACCCCTTCCTTTTCTTCTTCCTCCATGGCCTCTTCCTCTATAGATTTGTTCTCGGAACCAGCAGTGCTCCGTAGGCGTTCAAGGGGCTACACAAGCACTCAGGCAAAAAGATGCCAGGCGGTGCTTGAGTTAGTGTGCTTAGGGGACAGGAGCCACACTGGGGCAGAGATTTTGTCAGTTCTGAAGGGGCAGGCTCAGAGGTGGTTGATGCCAAGCCAGCTTCAGGCAGGAATGGTGGTTTGCGACAATGGCACCAACCTCCTCTCCGCCCCCCCGAAAGGGACACTTCACCCATGTTCCCTGTTTGGCTCACGTCCTTAATTTGGTGGTGCAGTGGTTCTTGTGCAGGTACCCGGGCTTACAGGATCTCCTGAGGCAGGCCAGGAAAGTCTGTGTGCATTTCCGCCGGTCATATAATGCCAGTGCTCGGCTGGCTGACCTCCAAAAGGAATATAACCTGCCCAAGAACTGCCTAATCTGTGACATGCCCACCAGATGGAACTTAACGTTGGCCATGCTGCAGTGGCTGCACACGCAGCAGAGGGCCATAAATGAGTACCTGTGCGACTATGGCACCAGGACAGGGTCAAGGGAGCTTGGCTTTTTTTCACCACGCCAGTGGCTCATGATCAAGGATGCATGCACTGTCCTCTCACCATTTGAGGAGGCCACAAGGATGGTGAGCAATGACAGTGCATGCATCAGTGATACTGTCCCTCTTGTCTACCTGTTGGAGCACACGCTGCTTGGAATAATGGACAGAGGAAGAGGAGGACTTCCTAACCTCTCAAGGACCCTTTTACCCGAACAGTGTTCCTGCAGGCATGCTGATCACACAAGAAGAGGAGGAGGAGGATTGTGTCAGCATGAAGGGGGTTCCTAGCACTCAGCTTCAGCAGCAGTCTTCAAGGGATCGTTTACAGTCCGAAGAAACCCATGGACTTGTACGTGGCTGGGAGGAGGTGGCTGCGGATCAGGTCGTCCTTAGTGACCCAGAGGACTCAGGACCGAATGCCTCAACCTACACTGCATGGCCTCCCTGATCCTGCAAAGCCTGTGAAAGGACCCTCGAATTTGTGGTATCAAGGAGAGGGATCAGTATTGGCTGGCAACCCTCCTTGATCTCCGTTACAAGGGTAAGGTTGCGGAACTTATCCAGCCATCGCAGAGGGAGCAGAGGATGAAACATCTTCGGGAGACCTTGCAGAAAGGTTTGTGCAATGCGTTTCCAGAGTCACTGTCTGTCTCTCTCTCTCTCTCTCTCTCTCAATGAACGCCGGAACACACACTACACAGGGCCGCCGTGCAGGCGGCCTTATATAGTGTGGGGCATGTACTAAATCCCCTGAGCCATAATTGGCCAAAGCCTCCTTGGCTTTGGCCAATTACGGCTCTCTGTTCAGACGGCGCTGTGATTGGCCAAGCATGCGGGTCATAGTGCATGCTTGGCCAATCATCAGCCAGCAATGCACTGCGATGTCGCAGTGAATTATGGGCCGTGACGCGCCACACGAATTTGGCGTGAACGGCCCATATCGTTCGCAATTCGGCGAACGGGCGAACAGAAGATGTTCGAGTCGAACATGGGTTCAACTCGAACACGAAGCTCATCCCTATTGGGCACCACATGCTTGACCAGACATATGTCGAACTCCCATGCAGTCCATTGGCAAGCGTACTTAAAAGACCCACATCAAAGATCAAGGTGGACCTCTCCTTGCTCCTCATCAGCTGGGATCTCCAACTCCAGGATACCTTCAGTTCTCTCAGAAAATTGCACTGAGAGGAATGAAGGTGTAGAATTTTGTGTGCCAAGTACTTGCGGGCAATCTGCTATCGCTACACCAACGTCCGAATGTAGCAGGCAAATTTCCCTACCCCAGTTGCTAAGCCGGCAAAAGAAATTTGGTCCCAGCCATCCACATGCCCAGCAGCTGAATGCTAGCTTGGCTAAATTGCTAGCACTCCAACTGCTGCCTTTTCAGCTGGTAGACTCTTCCCCCTTTCGTGAATTTATTGAATGTGCGGTACCTCAGTGGCAGGTTCCCAAACGCCACTTTTTTCATTGAGGGCAATTCCGGCTCTCTACCGGCATGTGGAAGGCAATGTCTTGGCCTCGCTGGACAGGGCAGTCAGTGGTAAGGTGCAGCAGGCATGGACAGGGATGTTACCTATCTTTCACCGCGCACTGGGTGACCCTGCTAGCAGCTGGGAAGGATGCAGGACAAGGTGCAGTATTGTATTGTATTGTTGGAGCTTGTTCCGCCACCATGCCTCCAAAATGCTACTAGTGGTGATTCTGACACACCTCTCTCCTCCACCCCTTCCTTTTCTTCTTCCTCCATGGCCTCTTCCTCTATAGATTTGTTCTCGGAACCAGCAGTGCTCCGTAGGCGTTCAAGGGGCTACACAAGCACTCAGGCAAAAAGATGCCAGGCGGTGCTTGAGTTAGTGTGCTTAGGGGACAGGAGCCACACTGGGGCAGAGATTTTGTCAGTTCTGAAGGGGCAGGCTCAGAGGTGGTTGATGCCAAGCCAGCTTCAGGCAGGAATGGTGGTTTGCGACAATGGCACCAACCTCCTCTCCGCCCCCCCGAAAGGGACACTTCACCCATGTTCCCTGTTTGGCTCACGTCCTTAATTTGGTGGTGCAGTGGTTCTTGTGCAGGTACCCGGGCTTACAGGATCTCCTGAGGCAGGCCAGGAAAGTCTGTGTGCATTTCCGCCGGTCATATAATGCCAGTGCTCGGCTGGCTGACCTCCAAAAGGAATATAACCTGCCCAAGAACTGCCTAATCTGTGACATGCCCACCAGATGGAACTTAACGTTGGCCATGCTGCAGTGGCTGCACACGCAGCAGAGGGCCATAAATGAGTACCTGTGCGACTATGGCACCAGGACAGGGTCAAGGGAGCTTGGCTTTTTTTCACCACGCCAGTGGCTCATGATCAAGGATGCATGCACTGTCCTCTCACCATTTGAGGAGGCCACAAGGATGGTGAGCAATGACAGTGCATGCATCAGTGATACTGTCCCTCTTGTCTACCTGTTGGAGCACACGCTGCTTGGAATAATGGACAGAGGAAGAGGAGGACTTCCTAACCTCTCAAGGACCCTTTTACCCGAACAGTGTTCCTGCGGGCATGCTGATCACACAAGAAGAGGAGGAGGAGGATTGTGTCAGCATGAAGGTGGTTCCTAGCACTCAGCTTCAGCAGCAGTCTTCAAGGGATCGTTTACAGTCCGAAGAAACCCATGGACTTGTACGTGGCTGGGAGGAGGTGGCTGCGGATCAGGTCGTCCTTAGTGACCCAGAGGACTCAGGACCGAATGCCTCAACCTACACTGCATGGCCTCCCTGATCCTGCAAAGCCTGTGAAAGGACCCTCGAATTCGTGGTATCAAGGAGAGGGATCAGTATTGGCTGGCAACCCTCCTTGATCTCCGTTACAAGGGTAAGGTTGCGGAACTTATCCAGCCATCGCAGAGGGAGCAGAGGATGAAACATCTTCGGGAGACCTTGCAGAAAGGTTTGTGCAATGCGTTTCCAGAGCCTGGGAGGTTACAAATTCCTGGTCCTGAACAACGTGTTGCTGAGGCTTCGGTCAGTCATAGAAGGAGCGGTGGAGAAGGTGGCCATCTGACAGATGCGTTCAGACAATTTTTTAGTCCGCAGCCCCAAGGTCTGGTTCCAGCAACCATCGCCAGCATCTGATTTACATGGTGTAGGAATACCTAGGGGCAAGATCAGACTTGGAGACCTTTCCAACCGAAAATCCTCTGGGTTACTGGGTCTTGAGGATGGATCACTGACCAGAGCTTGCACAGTATGCAATTGAGCTATTGGCCTGTCCTGCATCCAGCATTCTTTCGGAACACACATTCAGTGCTGCTGGAGGTTTTGTAACCGATCACAGAGTGCGCCTGTCCACCGAATCGGTTGATCGGCTCACCTTCATAAAAATGAATCAGTCTTGGATCACCAGCTACCAAGCACCTGATGCTAATGTAACCGACTAATTTTTTTATGAATGTGAGATCCCTTGAAGACTGCATATGCTGATGCTGAGTGACTATCCTGTTATGCTGAGTGACTATCCTATTCCTCCTCAATTTTCATGTTGATAGCTTGTAAGAACATTTTTGGTTCTGGGCACCACCACCAGTGGATAAGCCCAATTTTTCTGCCCCTGTTCAACAGGGGCGTGTAATTACATTTTTTGCTGTAATATTTTTGAGCAGGGCTTGTTCCTGCACTAAAGTAGAGTATCTGTGAGGAGTTGCAATTTTGTGACACCAGCACCAGTGCCTAAAGCCCAATTTTTCTGCCCCTGTTCAACAGGGGCATGTAATTACAATTTTTGCTGTAATATTTTGCAGCAGGGCTTGTTCCTGCTCTCAACTAGAGTATCTGTGAGGGGTTGCAGTGTTGTGGCACCACCACCAGTGCCTAAGGTCCAATTTTTCTGCCCCTGCTCAACAGGGGCGTGTAATTACAATTGTATATAATGGCGTTCCGCGCTTAGGACGGGCTTATGACCGAACTGCAGCCCCCCTAAAAGAGAAAGCACCTAGGTGCGATCCAATAATGTGTAGTATGAAGAAATAGGGGATTGGCGCTGTTCACTAATAGAGTGTGATAATAAATAAATCAATAAGCTATACAAACTCCTAACAAAAGGAAAACATAACACCTCAATGCTGAGTGGATAAAACATGTAACACAATATAAATAATTGTTAGGAAATGAATATATGTGCTGAAAATGGTCAAAGACTGTGCAGAATACCTAAGGTAGTTTTCACAAAATAAAATTGATAAAAAAAACACCACGCATTACCAAAAGTGAATGATCAACCAAGTTATATAAAAAATACAAAGAGTGTGCAATAAAAAGTATGAGTGGGTATGCCTAAAAAGGGGCAAAACACCGTGTTGCCCACTGAAAATAGGTATGTGTACTAGTGAAGCTGTGTGATGTTGAAAAAAATGTGAGAATATATATAAAAAATGTGAAAATATTCGGCATATAGTGTGCAAACAATATGAGTGCACAAAAACAAAAAAGTGAAAAAACCAAAAAGAGAATAAAATAAAATAAAATAAAATAAAAGTCCAAGCAACCCAATCAATTGTTTCAAAAAGTATATAAAAATTATGTCCGTGATAAAAAAAAATTTTCGTGATTAAAAAACAGTTCTTGTGCAGCCAGCTGATATATCTTTAAAGGTTGCGGATAGGTCTGTCCCAATGGGTATATGCTGTCCCGTGTGGAGTCCCCTCTAGTGCCCCCACTCACCAGAGTGCCCAACCCCTGCAGGGGTAATGAGCCTGTAGATGATCCGATGATCCAAGCGATTGGTGTCCCCCTCACCACCTAATTTCCATCTGTGTCACCCGATCACTTTCAAAAGGCATCCATCCGGAACAATTACCATGTGCAGGGAGAAGAGAAGAACCTCATAGTGTGATTCCGAATATTTATTAAACTCAAATGAACAACAAAAAGAAATGAACAAAATAAAAAGCTCAGAGGTTAAAAACAAATGGCACTTTGCCGGCTGGCTCCACGTGAGAAGCCGCAGACAGTGCAGTGTGAGCGGCTTGCGTTCCACAGCCGTCTCCCGGAACCGGAAGTACAAGACAAAACAGAAGTGAGAAAAGGACGTATGCGTACCAAGAGGCCACGCCTTACGCGTTTCGTCATCAAGACGTCATCTGAGGCGCGGCCATCTTGGTACACCATACGTCTATAAATACAGCACGGAGGCGCCACGGAAGCCAATCTGATTGGCTTCCGTGGCGCCTCCGTGCTGTATTTATAGACGTATGGTGTACCAAGATGGCCGCGCCTCAGATGACGTCTTGATGACGAAACGCGTAAGGCGTGGCCTCTTGGTACGCATACGTCCTTTTCTCACTTCTGTTTTGTCTTGTACTTCCGGTTCCGGGAGACGGCTGTGGAACGCAAGCCGCTCACACTGCACTGTCTGCGGCTTCTCACGTGGAGCCAGCCGGCAAAGTGCCATTTGTTTTTAACCTCTGAGCTTTTTATTTTGTTCATTTCTTTTTGTTGTTCATTTGAGTTTAATAAATATTCGGAATCACACTATGAGGTTCTTCTCTTCTCCCTGCACATGGTAATTGTTCCGGATGGATGCCTTTTGAAAGTGATCGGGTGACACAGATGGAAATTAGGTGGTGAGGGGGACACCAATCGCTTGGATCATCGGATCATCTACAGGCTCATTACCCCTGCAGGGGTTGGGCACTCTGGTGAGTGGGGGCACTAGAGGGGACTCCACACGGGACAGCATATACCCATTGGGACAGACCTATCCGCAACCTTTAAAGATATATCAGCTGGCTGCACAAGAACTGTTTTTTAATCACGAAAATTTTTTTTTATCACGGACATAATTTTTATATACTTTTTGAAACAATTGATTGGGTTGCTTGGACTTTTATTTTATTTTATTTTATTTTATTCTCTTTTTGGTTTTTTCACTTTTTTGTTTTTGTGCACTCATATTGTTTGCACACTATATGCCGAATATTTTCACATTTTTTATATATATTCTCACATTTTTTTCAACATCACACAGCTTCACTAGTACACATACCTATTTTCAGTGGGCAACACGGTGTTTTGCCCCTTTTTAGGCATACCCACTCATACTTTTTATTGCACACTCTTTGTATTTTTTATATAACTTGGTTGATCATTCACTTTTGGTAATGCTTGGTGTTTTTTTTATCAATTTTATTTTGTGAAAACTACCTTAGGTATTCTGCACAGTCTTTGACCATTTTCAGCACATATATTCATTTCCTAACAATTATTTATATTGTGTTACACGTTTTATCCACTCAGCATTGAGGTGTTATGTTTTCCTTTTGTTAGGAGTTTGTATAGCTTATTGATTTATTTATTATCACACTCTATTAGTGAACAGCGCCAATCCCCTATTTCTTCGTGTAATTACAATTGTTGCTGTAATATTTTGCAGCAGGGCTTGTTCCTGTGCTCCAACTAGAGTATCTGTGAGGGATTGCAGTGTTGTGGCACCACCACCAGTGCCTAAGGCCCAATTTTTCTGCCCCTGTTCAACAGGGGCGTGCAATTACAATTCTTGATCTAATGTTTCACAGCAGGGCCCATTCCTGCACCCACCAAGAGTAACTGTAAAGGCTTACAGTGTTGTGGCAACACCACCACACCACCACCAAAGGCTCAATTTATCTGACCCTGTTCAACAGGGGCATGTAATTACAATTACCGATCCAGCGCCCACCAAAAGCAACTGTGAGGGCTTACAGTGTTATGGTACCACCAACACCTAAGGCCCAAATTTCTGCAGAGTATATAGGGCAGGCCCCCACTTTCAAACAT
This sequence comes from Lithobates septentrionalis, assembly GCA_037952835.1. Classification (NCBI taxonomy): domain Eukaryota; kingdom Metazoa; phylum Chordata; class Amphibia; order Anura; family Ranidae; genus Lithobates; species Lithobates septentrionalis. The sequence continues at coordinate 12,950,764 of JBBDGP010000278.1, read as the reverse complement.
CCGACTTACAAATGACTCCTACTTACAAACGGAGGGAGACAACAAGAAGTGAGAGGAAATCTACCCCTAGGAAGGGAAATTCTCTCCTGTAAGTGTTAATATGGGAAAAAGGTGTCTCCTCCACTGATGCTTTATCGCCAATCCTTATTTCCCTAAAACCCCAAATTTTCAAAATCCAATTGTCATTGGGACAGAAAGTGAGGTAAAATCTTCTGAACAGGGGCACAGACAGCAAAACAAATATTACAGGGTTGATAACCCTTTCTTATATTTTCCAAAAAACTTAAAAATAGATTTTTTGTCTGGAGCTACACTTACAAAATGTACCTGTTCCAAATACAAACAGATTCAACTTAAGAACAAACCTACAGTCCCTGTCTTTCTTGGGACCGCCTGTATACTGGTGTTCAGAGTATATAGGGCCTGGGGGCCCCACACCTTTTCTTTTTTTAATTTGGGTGCGGGGTTCCCCTTAATATCCATACAAGACCCAAAGGGCCTGGTAATGGGCTGGGGGGTTACCCATGCCGTTTTTCTTAATAATTTTCATCCATATTGCCAGGACCAGACATTACATTACAGCTGCAAGCAGTTTTAAATGACTTTTATTCCTCTAGAAATTTAATTTTGTGCAGGGACTGTTCTAAACACGGGAAACACGCGCCACTTTACAGGCATACTATAGACACCCCCCAGGTACGAATTTTAAAGGAATATTTTGGGAGCATCATTAATAACTTAAGGACCGCCTCACGCGGATATACGTCGGCAAGGCGGCACAGGCAGGCAAAATCACGTAAATATACGTGATCTGCCTCCCGCGGGTGGGGGGTACGATCGGACCCCCCCCCGGTGCCCGAGGCGGTCCTTTTTTTGTCCCCCAGCGATCGGAGGTGAGGGGGAGGCCATCCATTTGTGCCCCCCCCCCTCGCGATCGCCGCCGGCCAATCAGAACATTCCTTTGCTGCTGTATGCTAAACAGCAGCAAAGGAAATGATGTCATCTCTCCTCGGCTCAGTATTTTCCGTTCCGGCGCCGAGGAGAGAAGACATCACTGTGAGTGTAAAGCACACACACTCAGTAGAACATGCCAGGCACACAAAACACCCCCGATCCCCCCCGATCGCCCCCGATCACCCCCCCAATCACCCCTCCCCCCCTCCGTCACACTGACACCAAGCAGTTTTTTTTTTTTTTCTGATCACTGCATGGTGTCAGTTTGTGACAGTTACTGTGGTAGGGCAGTTAGGGTTAGCCCCCTTTAGGTCTAGGGTACCCCCCTAACCCCCCCTAGTAAAGTTTTAACCCCTTGATCACCCCCTGTCGCCAGTGTCACTAAGCGATCATTTTTCTGATCACTGTATTAGTGTCACTGGTGACGCTAGTTAGGGACGTAAATATTTAGGTTTGCCGTCAGCATTTTATAGCGACAGGGACCCCCATATACTACCTAATAAATGTTTTAACCCCTTGATTGCCCCCTAGTTAACCCTTTCACCACTGATCACCGTATAAGTGTTACGGGTGACGCTGGTTAGTTCGTTTATTTTTTTATAGTGTCAGGGCACCCGCCGTTTATTACCGAATAAATGCTTAGCCCCCCTATTCGCCCGGCGGTGATATGCGTCGCCCCAGGCAGCGTCAGATTAGCGCCAGTACCGCTAACACCCACGCACGCACCGTACACCTCCCTTAGTGGTATAGTATCTGATCAGATCAATATCTGATCCGATCAGATCTATACTAGCGTCCCCAGCAGTTTAGGGTTCCCAAAAATGCAGTGTTAGTGGGATCAGCCCAGATACCTGCTAGCACCTTTGTTTTGCCCCTCCGCCTGGCCCAGCCCACCCAAGTGCAGTATCGATCGATCACTGTCACTTACAAAACACTAAACACATAACTGCAGCGTTCGCAGAGTCAGGCCTGATCCCTGCGATCGCTAACAGTTTTTTGGTAGCGTTTTGGTGAACTGGCAACCACCAGCCCCAGGCAGCGTCAGGTTAGCGCCAGTACCGCTAACACCCACGCACGCACCGTACACCTCCCTTAGTGGTATAGTATCTGATCGGATCAATATCTGATCCGATCAGATCTATACTAGCGTCCCCAGCAGTTTAGGGTTCCCAAAAACGCAGTGTTAGCGGGATCAGCCCAGATACCTGCTAGCACCTGTGTTTTGCCCCTCCGCCTGGGCCCAGCCCAGCCCACCCAAGTGCAGTATCGATCGATCACTGTCACTTACAAAACACTAAAGGCATAACTGCAGTGTTCGCAGAGTTAGGCCTGATCCCTGCGATCGCTAACAGTTTTTTTGGTAGCGTTTTGGTGAACTGGCAAGCACCAGCGGCCTAGTACACCCCGGTCGTAGTCAAACCAGCACTGCAGTAACACTTGGTGACGTGGCGAGTCCCATAAGTGCAGTTCAAGCTGGTGAGGTGGCAAGCACAAGTAGTGTCCCGCTGCCACCAAGAAGAAGACAAACACAGGCCCGTCGTGCCCATAGTGCCCATCCTGCTGCATTTGCCAATCCTAATTGGGAACCCACCACTTCTGCAGCGCCCGTACTTCCCCCATTCACATCCCCAACCAAATGCAGTCAGCTGCATGAGAGGCATTTTCTTTATGCCCTCCCAAGTACCCCTACCCAACGAACCCCCCCCCCAAAAAGATGTTGTGTCTGCAGCAAGCGCGGATATAGGCGTGACACCCGCTATTATTGTCCCTCCTGTCCTGACAATCCTGTTTTTTGCATTGGTGAATATTTTGAACGCTACCATTCACTAGTTGAGTATTAGCGTAGGGTACAGCATTGCACAGACTAGGCACACTTTCACAGGGTCTCCCAAGATGCCATCGCATTTTGAGAGACCCGAACCTGGAACCGGTTAAAGTTATAAAAGTTAGTTACAAAAAAAGTGTAAAAAAAAATATATATATATATATATATATATATATAAAATAAAATAAAATAGTTGTCGTTTTATTGTTCTCTCTCTCTCTATTCTCTCTCTCTATTGTTCTGCTCTTTTTTACTGTATTCTATTCTGCAATGTTTTATTGTTATTATGTTTTATCATGTTTGCTTTTCAGGTATGCAATTTTTTATACTTTACCGTTTACTGTGTTTTATTGTTAACCATTTTTTTGTCTTCAGGTACGCCATTCACGACTTTGAGTGGTTATGCCAGAATGATCCCTGCAGGTTTAGGTATAATCTTGGTATCATTCTTTTCAGCCAGCGGTCGGCTTTCATGTAAAAGCAATCCTAGTGGCTAATTAGCCTCTAGATTGCTTTTACAAGCCGTGGGAGGGAATGCCCCCCCCCACCGTCTTCCGTGTTTTCCTCTGGCTCTCCTGTCTCAACAGGGAACCTGAGAATGCAGCCGGTGATTCAGCCAGCTGACCATAGAGCTGATCAGAGACCAGAGTGGCTCCAAATATCTCTATGGCCTAAGAAACCGGAAGCTACGAGCATTTCATGACTTAGATTTCGCCGGATGTAAACAGCGCCATTGGGAACTTGGGAAAGCATTTTATCACACCGATCTTGGTGTCGTCAGATGCTTTGAGGGCAGAGGAGAGATCTAGGGTCTAATAGACCCCAATTTTTTCAAAAAAGAGTACCTGTCACTACCTATTGCTATCATAGGGGATATTTACATTTCCTGAGATAACAATAAAAATGATTAAAAAAAAATGAAAGGAACAGTTTAAAAATAAGATAAAAAAGCAAAAAAATAATAAAGAAAAAAAAACAAAAAAAACCGCACCCCTGTCGCCCCCTGCTCTCGCGCTAAGGCAAACGCAAGCGGCGGTCTGTCATCAAATGTAAACAGCAATTGCACCATGCATGTGAGGTATCACAGCGAAGGTCAGATCGAGGGCAGTAATTTTAGCAGTAGACCTCCTCTGTAAATCTAAAGTGGTAACCTGTAAAGGCTTTTAAAGGCTTTTAAAAATGTATTTATTTTGTTGCCACTGCACGTTTGTGCGCAATTGTAAAGCATGTCATGTTTGGTATCCATGTACTCGGCCCCAAAATACATTTAGCTGCTTCACCTGAGTATGGGGATACCACATGTGTGGGACTTTTTAGGAGCCTAGCCGCGTACGGGGCCCCGAAAACCAATCACCGCCTTCAGGATTTCTAAGGGTGTAAATTTTTGGTTTTACCCTTCACTGCCTATCACAGTTTCGGATGCCATGGAATGCCCAGGTGGCACAAACCCCCCCCTCCCAAATGACCCCATTTTGGAAAGTAGACACCCCAAGCTATTTGCTGAGAGGCATGGTGAGTATTTTGCAGCTCTCATTTGTTTTTGAAAATGAAGAAAGACAAGGAAAAAATTTTTTTTTTTCTTTTTTCAATTTTCAAAACTTTGTGACAAAAAGTGAGGTCTGCAAAATACTCACTATACCTCTCAGAAAATAGCTTGGGGTTTCTACTTTCCAAAATGGGGTCATTTTTTTTTTGCCACCTGGGCATTCCATGGCCTCCGAAACTGTGATAGGCAGTGAAGAGTGAAATCAAAAATTTACGCCCTTAGAAAGCTTGAAGGCGGTGCTTGGTTTTCGGGGTCCCGTGCGCGGCTAGGCTCCCAAAAAGTCCCACACGTGTGGTATCCCCGTACTCAGGAGAAGCAACAGAATGTATTTTGGGGTGTAATTTCACATATTCCCATGGCATGTTTGAGCAATATATCATTTAGTGACAACTTTGTGCCAAAAAAAAAAAAAATGTGTCTCTTTCCCGCAACTTGTGTCACAATATAAAATATTCCATGGACTCGACATGCCTCTCAGCAAATAGCTTGGGGTGTTTACTTTCCAAAATGGGGTCATTTGGGGGGGGTTTGAACTGTCCTGGCATATTATGCACAACATTTTGAAGCTTATGTCACACATCATCCACTCTTCTAACCACTTGAAGACAAAGCCCTTTCTGACACTTTTTTGATTACATGAAAAAAATATTTTTTTTTCAAGAAAATTACTTTGAATCCCCAAACATTATATATTTTTTTAAAGCAAATGCCCTACAGATTAAAATGGTGGGCGTTTCATTTTTTTTTTCACACAGTATTTGCGCAGCAATTTTTCAAACGCATTTTTTGGGGAAAAAACACACTTTTTTAAATTTTAATGCACTAAAACACACTATATTGCCCAAATGTTTGATGAAATAAAAAAGATGATCTTAGGCCGAGTACATGGATACCAAACATGACATGCTTTAAAATTGCGCACAAACGTGCAGTGGCAACAAAATTAATACATTTTTAAAAGCCTTTAAAAGCCTTTACAGGTTACCACTTTAGATTTACAGAGGAGGTCTACTGCTAAAATTACTGCCCTCGATCTGACCTTCGCGGTGATACCTCACATGCATGGTGCAATTGCTGTTTACATTTGACGCCAGACCGACGCTAATTTTTTCTTTATTATTTTTTTGCTTTTTTATCTTATTTTTAAACTGTTCCTTTCATATTTTTTTTAAATCATTTTTATTGTTATCTCAGGGAATGTAAATATCCCCTATGATAGCAATAGGTAGTGACAGGTACTCTTTTTTTAAAAAATTGGGGTCTATTACACCCTAGATTTCTCCTCTGCCCTCAAAGCATCTGACCACACCATGATCGGTGTGATAAAATGCTTCCCCAATTTCCCAATGGCGCTGTTTACATCCGGCGAAATCTAAGTCATAAAATGCTCGTAGCTTCCGGTTTCTTAGGCCATAGAGATGTTTGGAGCCACTCTGGTCTCTGATCAGCTCTATGGTCAGCTGGCTGAATCACCAGCTGCATTCTCAGGTTCACTGTTGAGACAGGAGAGCCAGAGAAAAACACGGAAGACGGTGGGGGGGTCATTCCCTCCCACTGCTTGTAAAAGCAGTCTAGAGGCTAATTAGCTGCTAGGATTGCTTTTACATGAAAGCCGACCGCTGGCTGAAAAGAATGTTACCAAGATGATACCTAAACCTGTAGGCATCATTCTGGTATAACCACTCAAAGTCGTGAATGGCGTACCTGAAGACAAAAAAATGGTTAACAATTAAAGCACAGTAAACGGTAAAGTATAAAAAATTGCATACCTGAAAAGCAAACATGATAAAACATAATAACAATAAAACATTGCTGAATAGAATACAGTAAAAAAGAGCAGAACAATAGAGAGAATAGAGAGAGAGAGAACAATAAAACGACAACTATTTTTTTATTTTATATTTTTGTTTGTGTTTTTTTTTTTTTTTTTTACACTTTTTTTTGTAACTGTAACTTTTATAACTGTAACCGGTTCCAGGTCCGGGTCTCTCAAAATGCGATGGCATCTTGGGAGACCCTGTGAAAGTGTACCTAGTCTGTGCAATGCTGTACCCTACGCTAATACTCAACTAGTGAATGGTAGCGTTCAAAACATTCACCAATGCAAAGACCAGGATTGTCAGGACAGGAGGGACAATAATAGCGGGTGTCACGCCTATATCCGCGCTTGCTGCAGACAAAACATCTTTTTTGGGGGGGTTCGTTGGGTAGGGGTACTCGGGAGGACATAAAGAAAATGCCTCTCATGCAGCCAACTGCATTTCGTTGGGGATGTGAATGGGGGAAGTACGGGCGCTGCAGAAGTGGTGGGTTCCCAATTAGGATTGGCGAATGCAGCAGGAAGAGCATTATGGGCACGACGGGCCTGTGTTTGTCTTTTTGGTGGCAGCGGGACACTACTTGTGCTTGCCACCTCACCAGCTTGAAATGCACTTATGGGACTCGCCACGTCACCAAGTGTTACTGCAGTGCTGGTTTGACTACGACCGGGATGTACTAGGCCACTGGTGCTTGCCAGTTCACCAAAACGCTACCAAAAAAAACTGTTAGCGATCGCAGGGATCAGGCCTGACTCTGCGAACGCTGCAGTTATGTGTTTAGTGTTTTGTAAGTGACAGTGATCGATTGATACTGCACTTGGGTGGGCTGGGCTGGGTCGGGCGGAGGGGCAAAACGCAGGTGCTAGCAGGTATCTGGGCTGATCCCGCTAACACTGCATTTTTGGGAACCCTAAACTGCTGAGGATGCTAGTTTAAATCTGATCGGATCAGATATTGATCCGTTCAGATACTATACCACTAAGGGTGGTGTACGGTGTGTGCGTGGGTGTTAGCGCCACTGGCGCTAACCTGACGCTGCTTGGGGCTGGTGCTTGCCAGTTCACCAAAACGCTACCAAAAAAACTGTTAGCGATCGCAGGGATCAGGCCTGACTCTGCGAACGCTGCAGTTATGTGTTTAGTGTTTTGTAAGTGACAGTGATCGATTGATACTGCACTTGGGTGGGCTGGGCTGGGCCGGGCGGAGGGGCAAAACGCAGGTGCTATCAGGTATCTGGGCTGATCCCGCTAACACTGCATTTTTGGGAACCCTAAACTGCTGGGGACGCTAGTATAGATCTCATCGGATCGGATATTGATCCGTTCAGATACTATACCACTAAGGGAGGCGTATGCTGCATGCGTGGGTGTTAGCAGTACTGGCGCTAACCTGATGCTGCTTGGGGCTGGTGTTTGCCAGTTCACCAAAACGCTACCAAAAAAACTGTTAGCGATCGCAGGGATCAGGCCTGACTCTGCGAACGCTGCAGTTATGTGTTTAGTGTTTTGTAAGTGACAGTGATCGATTGATACTGCACTTGGGTGGGCTGGGCTGGGCCGGGCGGAGGGGCAAAACGCAGGTGCTATCAGGCTGATCCCGCTAACACTGCGTTTTTGGGAACCCTAAACTGCTGGGGAAGCTAGTATAGATCTGATTGGATCAGATATTGATCCGTTCAGATAGTATACCACTAAGGGAGGCGTATGCTGCGTGCGTGGGTGTTAGCGGTACTGGCGCTAATCTGACGCTGCCTGGGGCGACGCATATCACCGCCGGGCGATCAGGGGGCTAAACCTTTATTCAGTAATAAACGGCGGGTGCCCTGACACTATAAAAAATAAACAAACTAACCAGCGTCACCTGTAACAGTTATACGGTGATCAGTGGTGAAAGGGTTAACTAGGGGGCAATCAAGGGGTTAAAAAATTTATTAGGTAGTATATGGGGGTCCCTGTCACTATAAAACGCTGACGGTGAACCTAAATATTTACCTCCCTAACTAGCGTCACCAGTGACACTAATACAGCGATCAGAAAAATGATCGCTTAGCGACACTGGTGACGGGGGGTGATCAAGGGGTTAAAATTTTATTAGGGAGGGTTAGGGGGGTATCCTAGACCTAAAGGGGGCTAACAGTAACTGCCCTACCACTTCTAACTGTCACAAACTGACACCATGCAGTAATCAGAAAGAAAAAAAACTGCTTGGTGTCATTGTGACAGGGGGGAGGGGTGATTGGGGGGTGATCACTATGACAAAGACTGTGTGTCCAAACATTTTTTAACCTGCCACAATAAAGATCCCACCCACCTGAGTTTTTGGGGTATCACCCCATATATCAAACATTGGCGGGGTGGCCACAAGGTGAGAACCTTAAGTAAACTGGAATCTAAGTGGATCATCACCTTAGACACTTTCTGGCCCCGTGGTCTAAACATTGAGTTTGACCTAAACTGCTTCCTGAGTGACTTTTAAATATAACTAATTTTAATATAACCTACCCAGTTTTTTTACATTTTTTACATTTTTTAGATATATACGTATTGCGACTGTTTTATTCTATGTAAAACCCTTTTACGGCTCATATGACTAGACTCTCAATGTGCCATCCACCAGTTAAACAACCAGCATATACTCTCTGGCAGGAGATCCCTGTCAAAGACTATAGTTCTCTCTGCACACAAAATTTTTTTACTTCCAATAAATGCGGTTGAACGCAATAGAGGCAATTTATAAATACCCTCACAATAATATCATGCACATTTGCCGTAGTGTTTTATTTCTTGTCCCTTCTGTAAATCTTAACTTGAGCTCCTTTTTTCTTTATTCCAAGTATATATTTTATGGACTAATATTTTTTTTTTTTGTAATAGTTTTAAATATAGGCCTTTGGTAAACTTTCATTATTAGTTTAAACAATTTTAATATTTATATTTTAATTTTACATATTATGTATACCAAGTGCGCTATTAGTGTCTGCTGCTTTTCTCTTCCTCCCCAGTTTTTTTAAAATATCCCATTGCTTTTACCAATACACAAGCTCTGCCCATCATATCCGACAGCCAGGGCGGTAGTTAACTTTAATAATCAAGTTGTTAAATCACAATCACTGAGCTATTATTTAACCTACACTATCTTATAGCCAGTTTTATATATTTTTTTTCATCCAGCTCTCTCCCGCCAGGCTCCGTATATCAGAGGCAGCATTTGCTTCCTCTGCTGACAGTATCACACAACACAATCTGGCTGAACAGCGCTCATTGGTCCCACAAGTCAGCTGATACTTTCACACAGACGGACACCTTAGGCGGAACTAGCGGTGTTTAATCTCTTGAAAAATGGCCGCCGTATTAACTCCCATTAGACTCCGGGAAAATGGCCGCCTAATACTGGCCAATATTAAACTATTTAAGGACACGTTTTCAGCCTGTGTTTATCCCCTGATGAAGTCACGTGGTGTGACGTCACGCGTAGGGACGAGACAGGCTGCATACACTAACAGAGGCATACGAGCTCGCCGCTCGTCGGATTGAAACTGCTGTTTTTACATTTTAATGTGAGTACCAATATTTTTGAATAAAGAGATTTACCATTTACCAAACGGGATTACACTATTGGCTTTCCTCCTGCCTATTATCCTTTATATCCCCCCCTGCACCACACCTGAGGGAATCCCATCCTAGGATCCAGGTCGGTGAGGGACATGCTGGAGCCTATAGGCGGATGTTACAAAAGCTCTCCTGATACATGCTTTTGCCCTATTACCGTAAGGTAAGGGGCCATTACTTACCTGAGTGGTTTGCACACGAAGAAGCACTTGATGTGATTCACCATAGCACTCTAATTGCAACGGGTGCATGCTAGGACATTGCTGTCACTATTTTCAAAAGGACTTTTTTTCTTGTGGAATTTGCTTTTGTATGTTTCTATTTTGCTTTCATCCTTTTTTTTCCTTCCCATTTTTTTGAGAAACTCATCATATCTTTTGATGTCGTTTTGCACAGTATGCATTTTATACAAAGAGTAGCATATTACTCCTTCACTGTTTAGAGGTTTCACATTGCACCTATTGTTTGCACTGTACACTTTGTCACTTTAAGCTGTAGATGCACACAGCTTCAATCAATTATGCACCTTACTTAGGACTGTATGTTAGATACTGTTGTTTAGGTAGCCCTATTATCACGGTTATTTACCTTGGAATATGTGCATTTTATTTTAGTTAATCTCTGCCACGGTTTGTTATCCATATCCAGAATATATATGTGCCACCTCATATTAGCTATGTATTAGCTTTAATATTTATATTATTTATTCTATTTTTCTTTAATATTTCTGTGATCTAAGTATTCACTTATCACCGAAACCACATTGGTCCTTGTATTTAGGATTAGCGCAGCACCACCCATTTACACAATCTATCTAAAAGGTCAGGTGTTTACCTTAATCGGCGCATGCAGCTTTTCCATCCATAGCCGCTTCCATATCTGATAGCTCGGGAATAACTCCCCTTTATACCGGTTTATCTTTATACACTCCTCATTCCTGCGGCAATCATGGACGTGTTCTCGTATATGGAAAAAAGGCAAGTAAATCTAGAGGAAGTATTCAATATCAATAACAAAAAAAGCAACAGTAACTTAGATCTCGAAAGTCTAATGCGTAAATTGGGACACAATATGGAAAAGGAAGTGAGCCTCTGGTGGGACATCTGCACCTTTGAGACATACCTCAAAGAAAGCATTGTCCCCAGAAGGCTAAGGTGGGATGTCCCCCCTAATGATGGCCTTACAGACCAGGAATCAAACGACGAGTGGTACAAATTTTTCAACGATAAAGGCCTAGAACTTATAGGTTTCTTGTTAGATAGGAAAAGGAGGAAAAATAAAATAATAGATCAGAATATTGCGGATCTTAAAGAAGAATTAGAACAATACAAAGATACGAATGAATATAAAAACTTTAATGACACAATTAAACAAGGACCTTGCTAAAAAAGATAAAGAGGTCCAACAAAGAAAAAGCAAGAAACATACAAGAGACACCAATGACTTTCATAATGATCACGTTTTCAAATGGCAAAGCCAATTAGGGAAAATGGAACCTCTATCGAAATACTCTACACCTGAAAAAACAGTAAGAATGTACTCCCAGCCTCAAAATGAATTACCTAGGCCAGTCACAGAAAATAGAAGACATCAGGATCCTAGAGATGAAAATAGAAACATGACCCCAAGACAAAGAGAGAATGATGGGAGAAGTAATGAATATCAAAGTTACACCCCCTATCGGAATGAACGGAGACCTAAAGCAAAACAACCGGACACCACGAAATGGAGGAAGAAAACCTTACTATGGGAAGAGCAATAGAAGACCCTACAATCGAAACAACTGGCATAGACCCCCATATGGTGAACGAGAATTTAGAGGCCCACCATATGAACACAGAGACCAAAGGAGACCTCTAGAAGAATATAGAAATAGCAGAGATTCAGATTATTACAGGCCTAGAGACAGAAGTCCCATACAAGAATACAGATATGAAGACAGAAGTGGCCCATCGCAGAGGAATTATAGGTCGGATGAACGAAGTCCAGTCCCGACCTATAACTACTATGCCCCCTTGGCAAATAGAGAAGGGGAAGAAAGATCAGTCAGACCATACCCTCCACCCTATGGAGAACCAGAATCAAACAGACCTTTTTTAGACAGAAGCAGAGAGAACCATCCGGTAAGATACCAAGAGGAAACGCGAGGTCTCAGAAAAAGTCCCGAAAGAAGAGAGGACGAAGATCCGGCAAGAGACAACAAGAGAGAGAGAGAGTAAAGGGAGAGGGGATTTTCAACCTCAGTGGGAGAGTGCTCACTAGGGATGAGCCGAACACCCCCCGGTTCGGTTCGCACCAGAACCCGCGAACGGACCGCAAGTTCGCACGAACGTTAGAACCCCATTGACGTCTATGGGACTCGAACGTTCGAAATCAAAAGTGCTCATTTTAAAGGCTAATTTGCATGGTATTGTCCTAAAAAGGGTGTGGGGACCCGGGTCCTACCCCAGGGGACATGTATCAATGCAAAAAAAACTTTTAAAAACGGCCGTTTTTTCGGGAGCAGTGATTTTAATGATGCTTAAAGTAAAAAAAAAAAAGTGAAATATTCCTTTAAATATCGTACCTGGGGGGTGTCTATAGTATGCCTGTAAAGTGACGCGTGTTTCCCATGTTTAGAACAGTCCCTGCACCAAATGTCATTTTTAAAGGAAAAAATCTCATTTAAAACTGCTTGCGGGTTTAATGTCATGTCGGGTCCTGCCAATATGGATGAAAATCAGTGAGACAAACGGCATGGGTACCCCCCAGTCCATTACCAGGCCCTTTGGGTCTTGTATGGATATTAAGGGGAACCCCGCACCCAAATTAAAATAAGGAAAGGTCCCTATATACTCTGAACAGCAGTATACAGGCGGTGCAAACAAGACAGGGACTGTAGGTTTGTTGTTAAGTAGAATCTGTTTGTAATTTTGAACATTTTTAACGTGTTTAGCTCCAGCCAAAAAATCTTTTCTAAGCTTTTTGGAAAACATAGGGAAGGGTTATCACCCCTGTGACATTTGTTTTGCGTCTTTCCTCCTCTTCAGAAGATTTCACCTCACTTTTTTGTCCCAATGAAAAATGTTTTTTGAAAATTTGGGTTTTTTTGTGGAACAAGGATTGGAAAGCATCAGTGGAAAGGAGAAATTGTTTTCCCATATTAACTCTTACATGAGAGAATTTCCCTTCCTAGGGGTAGATTTCATCTCACTTCCTGTTGTCTCCTTCCGTTTGCAAGTAGGAGTCGTTTGTAAGTTAGATGTTTGAAAGTAGGGTCCTGCCCTATATACTCAGCAGAAATTTGGGCCTTAGGTGTTGCTGTGGCCAAAACACTGTAAGCCCTCACAGGGCCCTGCTGTGAAATATTAGATCAAGAATTGTAATTACATGCCCCTGTTGAACAGGAGCTGAAAAATTAGGCCTTAGGCACTGGTGCTGGTGCCACAACACTACAACCCCTCACAGACACTCTAGTTGGAACGCAGGAACGAGCCCTGCTGCAAAGTATTGCATCAAAAATTGTAATTACACGCCCCTGTTAGACAGGGGCAGAAAAATTGGGCCTTAGGCACTGGTGCTGGTGCCACAACACTGCAACCCCTCACAGACACTCTAGTTGGAACGCAGGAACGAGCACTGCTGCAAAGTATTGCATCAAAAATTGTAATTACACGCCCCTGTTAGACAGGGGCAGAAAAATTGGGCCTTAGGCACTGGTGCTGGTGCCACAACACTGCAACCCCTCACAGACACTCTAGTTGGAACGCAGGAACGAGCCCTGCTGCAAAGTATTGCATCAAAAATTGTAATTACACGCCCCTGTTAGACAGGGGCAGAAAAATTGGGCCTTAGGCACTGGTGCTGGTGCCACAACACTGCAACCCCTCACAGACACTCTAGTTGGAACGCAGGAACGAGCCCTGCTGCAAAGTATTGCATCAAAAATTGTAATTACACGCCCCTGTTAGACAGGGGCAGAAAAATTGGGCCTTAGGCACTGGTGCTGGTGCCACAACACTGCAACCCCTCACAGACACTCTAGTTGGAATGCAGGAACGAGCCGTGCTGCAAAGTATTACATCAAAAATTGTAATTACACGCCCCTGTTATACAGGGGCTGAAAAATTGTGCCTTAGGCACTGGTGGTGGCGCCCAGAACCAAAAATGTTCTTACAAGCTATCAGCGTGATGATTGAGGAGGAAGAGGATAATTACTCAGGGATAGTCACTCAGCATCAGCATAGGCAGTCTTTGAAGGGATCTGAAAAAAATTATTCAGTTACATCAGCATCAGGTGCTTGGTAGCTGGTGGTGATCCAAGACTGATTCATTTTTATGAAGGTCAGCCGATCGACCGAGTCAGTGGACAGACGCACCCTGTGATCGGTTACCACGCCTCCAGCAGCACTGAATGTGCGTTCCGAAAGAACGCTGGATGCAGGACAGGCCAGTAGCTCAATTGCATACTGTGCAAGCTCTGGCCAGTGATCCATCCTCAAGACCCAGTAACCCAGAGGATTTTCGGTGGGAAAGGTGTCCAAGTCTGATCTTGCCCCTAGGTATTCCTGCACCATGTAAAACAGACGCTGGCGATGGTTGCTGGAACCGATCATACCTTGGGGCTGCGGACCAAAAAATTGTCTGAACGCATCGGTCAGACGGCCACCTTCTCCACCGCTCCTTCTTTGACTGACCGAAGCCTCAGCAACACGTTGTCCAGAAACAGGAGTTTGTAACCTCCCAGTCTTTGGGAACGCGTTGCACAGACCTTTCTGCAAGGCCTCCCGAAGATGTTTCATCCTCTGCTCCCTCTGCGATGGCAAGATAAGGTCCGCAACCTTACCCTTGTAACGTGGATCAAGGAGGGTTGCCAGCCAGTATTGGTCCTTCTCCTTGATACCACGAATACGAGGATCCTTACGCAGGCTTTGCAGGATCAGGGAGGCCATGCAGCGTAGGTTTGCTGAGGCATTCGGTCCGGAGTCCTCTGGGTCACTAAGGACAACAACGTCCGCAGCCACCTCCTCCCAGCCACGTACAAGTCCATGTGTTCCTTGGGACTGATCCCTTAAAGACTGCTGATGCTGAGTGCCAGGCTCCACCTCCATACTGACACAATCTTCCTCCTCCTCCTCCTCCTCCTCCTCCTCCTCTTCCTGTGTGATCGGCGGGCACGCAGGAACACTGTCTGGATAAAGGGGGCCTTGAGAGCTAAGGAAGTCCTCCTCTTCCTGCCTCTGTTCTGCCTCAAGTGCCCTGTCCATTATTCCACGCAGCGTGTGCTCCAACAGGTGGACAAGGGGGACAGTGTCACTGATGCATGCACTGTCAGTGCTCACCATCCTCGTGGCCACCTCGAATGGTGACAGGACAGTGCATGCATCCCTGATCATGGCCCACTGGCGTGGGGAAAAAAAACCAAGGTCCCCTGACCCTGTCCTGGTGCCATAGTCGCACAGGTACTCATTTATGGCCCTCTGCTGCGTGTGCAGCCGCTGCAGCATGGCCAATGTCGAGTTCCACCTGGTGGGCATGTCACAGATTAGGCGGTTCTTGGGCAGGTTAAACTCCTTTTGGAGGTCCGTCAGCCGAGCACTGGCATTATATGACCGGCGGAAATGCACACAGACTTTCCTGGCCTGCCTCAGGACATCCTGTAAGCCCGGGTACCTGCCCAAGAACCGCTGCACCACCAAGTTAAGGACGTGAGCCAAACAGGGCACATGGGTCAGTTGTCCCTGTCGGAGGGCAGAGAGGAGGTTGGTGCCATTGTCGCAAACCACCATTCCTGCCTTAAGTTGGCGTGGCGTCAACCACCTCTGAACCTGCCCCTGCAGAGCTGACAGAACCTCTGCCCCAGTGTGGCTCCTGTCCCCCAAGCACACCAGCTCAAGCACCGCATGGAATCTTTTGGCCTGCGTACTTGCGTAGCCCCTTGAACGCCTACGGAGGACCGCTGGTTCTGAGGAAGAGGCCATGGAGGAAGAAGAAGAGGAGGGGGTGGAGGAGAGAGGTGTGTCACAATCAGCATTTTGGAGGCGTGGTGGCGAAACAACCTCCAACACTACTGCACCTTGTCCTGCATCCTTCCCAGCTGCCAGCAGAGTCACCCAATGCGCCGTGAAACTTAGGTAACGTCCCTGTCCATGCCTGCTGGACCATGAGTCAGCGGTAATATGCACCTTACCGCTGACCGCCCTGTCCAGCGAGGCATGGACATTGCCTTCCACATGCCGGTAGAGAGCCGGAATCGCCTTCCGTGAGAAAAAGTGGCGTTTGGGTACCTGCCACTGAGGAACCGCACATTCCACAAACTCACGGAAGGGGGCAGAGTCTACCAACTGAAAAGGCAGCAGTTGAAGTGCTAGCAATTTTGCCAAGCTAGCATTCAACCGCTGGGCATGTGGATGGCTGGGAGCAAACTTCTTTCGGCGGTGCAGCAGCTGGGGCAGGGAAATTTGCCTGGTACAATCTGATGTCGGTGTACCAAAAGCAGATTGCCCACAAGTACTTGGCTGTGACACACCTAATTCTACACCTTCATTCCTCTCACTGCAGGTCTCAGAGAGGACTGGAGGTCTAGTGGGGTTGGAAATCTCAGCTGATGAGGAGCAAGGAGAGATCCTCTTTGTTCTTTGATGTGGGTCTTTTAGATACGCTTGCCAACGAACTGCATGGCAGGTCAACATATGTCTGGTCAAGCATGTGGTACCCAAGCGGGAGATGTTTTGGCCACGCGAGATACGCTTGAGACATATGTTGCAAATAGCAGCGGTGCGATCTGATGCACTGGTCTCAAAAAAGGCCCACACCAAAGAACTTTTTGAATAACGCGCAGAGACTGCAGCGCCCTGCACATGTGGAGCTTTGGGGTGTGATGCAGTCAATGTGCTGCCCTTAGGCTGGCCCCTGGAGGGCATCCTGCCTCGTTGGTGATGTGCCGCCTCCTCCTCCTCCTCCTCCTCCCCCTCCTCCTCCTCTCTCCTATCAGGCACCCACGTTGAGTCAGTGACCTCATCATCCCCTCCCTCCTCATCACTGGAGCAAACCTGGCAGTATGCTGCAGCAGGGGGAGCATGACTGCCAGATTGCTGTCCTTCTTGGGCACCCCCTCTGTCCGTGCTCATGTTACTGCCTTCATCGAGCTCAGTATCATCATCAGAGCCTTCCAAACGCTGGGCATCCTCCTGGAGCATGTACCCAACACTGTGGTCAAACAGTTCGAGGGAATCCTCATGAGGACATGGTGGAGCTAGGGAAGGAGTCACTGATGACATTGAGCTGAGGGAAGAGGCCGCTGCTTTGCCAGACAAAGCACCCTGGGCATGGGTGAGAGAGGATGAGGAGGATGAGGACGGCTTGGTCATCCACTCGACCAAGTTTTCCGCATGTTGCGGCTCAACACGGCCAGCTGCCGAAAAAAAGGCCAAGCGTGTCCCATGGCCACGTGCTGATGAGGATGCACCGTCTCCACGACCAGCACTAGACACAGAGCCTGCTTGCCCTCTCTTATTGGCTTGTGACTGTCTGCCTCTCCTTCTTGGCCTTCCAGACATACTAATGGCCTGTAGCTGCACTAAGCTGGGATAGAACACCTGTAATTTTCTTCAGGTAGCTTTATATACTGTAACCAGACAAGCCTGCCTGTCAGTAGGAAGATAACAGGAACGGATCTAGCTGAACACTGTGAGCAGGACGCACTGCACTAAATGTAAATAGCAGGAACGGATCTAGCTGAACACTGTGAGCAGGACGCACTGACTGCACTAAATGTAAATAGCAGGAACGGATCTAGCTGAACACTGTGAGCAGGACGCACTGCACTAAATGTAAATAGCAGGAACAGATCTAGCTGAACACTGTGAGCAGGACGCACTGCACTAAATGTAAATAGCAGGAACGGATCTAGCTGAACACTGTGAGCAGGACGCACTGACTGCACTAAATGTAAATAGCAGGAACAGATCTAGCTGAACACTGTGAGCAGGACGCACTGCACTAAATGTAAATAGCAGGAACGGATCTAGCTGAACACTGTGAGCAGGACGCACTGACTGCACTAAATGTAAATAGCAGGAACGGATCTAGCTGAACACTGTAAGCAGGACGCACTGCACTAAATGTAAATAGCAGGAACGGATCTAGCTGAACACTGTGAGCAGGACGCACTGCACTAAATGTAAATAGCAGGAACGGATCTAGCTGAACACTGTGAGCAGGACGCACTGCACTAAATGTAAATAGCAGGAACGGATCTAGCTGAACACTGTGAGCAGGACGCACTGACTGCACTAAATGTAAATAGCAGGAACAGATCTAGCTGAACACTGTGAGCAGGACGCACTGCACTAAATGTAAATAGCAGGAACGGATCTAGCTGAACACTGTGAGCAGGACGCACTGACTGCACTAAATGTAAATAGCAGGAACAGATCTAGCTGAACACTGTGAGCAGGACGCACTGCACTAAATGTAAATAGCAGGAACGGATCTAGCTGAACACTGTGAGCAGGACGCACTGACTGCACTAAATGTAAATAGCAGGAACGGATCTAGCTGAACACTGTGAGCAGGACGCACTGCACTAAATGTAAATAGCAGGAACGGATCTAGCTGAACACTGTGAGCAGGACGCACTGCACTAAATGTAAATAGCAGGAACGGATCTAGCTGAACACTGTGAGCAGGACGCACTGCACTAAATGTAAATAGCAGGAACGGATCTAGCTGAACACTGTGAGCAGGACGCACTGACTGCACTAAATGTAAATAGCAGGAACAGATCTAGCTGAACACTGTGAGCAGGACGCACTGCACTAAATGTAAATAGCAGGAACGGATCTAGCTGAACACTGTGAGCAGGACGCACTGACTGCACTAAATGTAAATAGCAGGAACGGATCTAGCTGAACACTGTGAGCAGGACGCACTGCACTAAATGTAAATAGCAGGAACGGATCTAGCTGAACACTGTGAGCAGGACGCACTGCACTAAATGTAAATAGCAGGAACGGATCTAGCTGAACACTGTGAGCAGGACGCACTGCACTAAATGTAAATAGCAGGAACGGATCTAGCTGAACACTGTGAGCAGGACGCACTGCACTAAATGTAAATAGCAGGAACGGATCTAGCTGAACACTGTGAGCAGGACGCACTGACTGCACTAAATGTAAATAGCAGGAACGGATCTAGCTGAACACTGTGAGCAGGACACACTGACTGCACTAAATGTAAATAGCAGGAACGGATCTAGCTGAACACTGTGAGCAGGACGCACTGACTGCACTAAATGTAAATAGCAGGAACGGATCTAGCTGAACACTGTGAGCAGGACGCACTGCACTAAATGTAAATAGCAGGAACGGATCTAGCTGAACACTGTGAGCAGGACGCACTGCACTAAATGTAAATAGCAGGAACGGATCTAGCTGAACACTGTGAGCAGGACGCACTGCACTAAATGTAAATACCAGGAACGGATCTAGCTGAACACTGTGAGCAGGACGCACTGACTGCACTAAATGTAAATAGCAGGAACGGATCTAGCTGAACACTGTGAGCAGGACGCACTGACTGCACTAAATGTAAATAGCAGGAACAGATCTAGCTGAACACTGTGAGCAGGACGCACTGCACTAAATGTAAAGAGCAGGAACAGATCTAGCCTAATCTAGCTCTCAAATCAAATGACACTGTCTGTCTCTCTCTCTATCAGCACACCGGAACACACTACACAGGGCCGCCGTGCAGGCGGCCTTATATAGTGTGGGGCGTGTACTAAATCCCCTGAGCCATAATTGGCCAAAGCCACCCTGGCTTTGGCCAATTACAGCTCTCTCTACTGACGGCGCTGTGATTGGCCAAGCATGCGGGTCATAGTGCATGCTTGGCCAATCATCAGCCAGCAATGCACTGCGATGCCGCAGTGAATTATGGGCCGTGACGCGCCACACGAATTTGGCGCGAACGGCCCATAACGTTCGCAATTTGACGGACGGTCGAACAGCCGATGTTCGAGTCGAACATGGGTTCGACTCGAACACGAAGCTCATCCCTAGTGCTCACACATGAAGAAGTTGGAGTACTCGATAAAGGGCTGAAATATGCACCCACAAAAAACTTGAACAAATTCGAGACTTACATCGGGATTCAAAAATTTGTACGAAAGCTAAATATACAAAAATATATGGTAGGGAATCCCCCATTGCCCAAAATAGTACAGCCATCAGACAATGGGATTTTACATAGTTCACTCAGGAACAAATCTGTTTTTAACCCGCCAGCAAAAGATAATAAACATATTGATGTTTTAAAAAAAATTGTTTTATATGAAATAAAAGATGTGCAAATTAAGAAGAAAGAAGAACCTAATTATATTAAAAGCGGGATTCGGAAGCTAACTAAGAGGCAGGATATTGTCATTCGGCCAGCCGACAAGGAAGGAGGGATTGTGATCCTTTCTAAAGAACAGTACCATAACACAATGACTCTCATGTTAAATGACACTAACACATATACTAGACTATTGAAAAACCCGGTCTTTGGATGCCGCAAAGCGCTCGTGCAAGTGGTACATCTGGGAGTAAAGAAGGCAATATTGAACAAGAAGGAAGCAAGATACCTTATGCCAGACTCCTGTCGAACGCCAATTATTTACTCAGTACCAAAAATACACAAAAATAGAACCGACCCACCCCCTAGGCTGATAGTTAATGGCATCGAGTCAATAAAATCGAGGATGGGCCAGTATATAAACGTTTTTTTACAGCCAGTGGTCCAGAAAACAGAAGCATACCTGAAAGATAGCAAAGAGATGCTACGAGTCATTGAGAGCACCCAAGGAGAAGATAAATCATGGATTATGGCCACTGCCGATGTGTCGGCCTTATATACAATCATTCCCCACCATAAGGCGTGCGAAGCAGCAAAATGGGGTTTAAGAAAATATACTGAACTCCCATGCTCACAGAGGAAGTTCCTGATTAAGTGTTTAGAATTCAGCCTCAAAAACAATTATTTTTGGTACGATAAGTCCTACTACCACCAGCAGACCGGGGTGGCCATGGGTGCTAGGTTTGCCCCGAGTATAGCCGGCCTATTCATGGCACAGTGGGAAGAATACAACGTTTTTGGTGATCGCCCAAGCCAGCTTGTCATATACAAAAGATATATCGATGACATTTTTATTTTGTGGGATGGAGAAGAAAGGGACTTAATTGAATTCCTTGTGAAACTTAATAATAATGATAGAAACATCTCATTAACTTGGGATATTAGCACGGAAAAAATCAACTTCCTAGATTTAGAGATTTCACTAGATGAATCCATATTCAGCACAAAGACGCACTTTAAAGGAGTTGATAGGAACAGTTACCTCCCAACCACAAGCTGTCACCACCAAAACTGGATTTTTAATATCCCAAAAGGACAATTGATGCGGATAAAAAGAAATTGTACCAAGATAGATGCATATTTTGAACAAGCAGAAAAATTAGGTGAGAGGTTCAAGTTAAAAGGTTATGATCATAAATTCATTAAGGCCAAAATTGCTGAAGTCTCTAAACTCGATCGGAACCAACTGATTGAAGAAAAAACTATACAACAAAAAAACACAGTTGAGGGAATACCGTTTATCCTAGATTTCAATGTGCAATATAAAAAAATCGAAAGGATAATCAAGAATCATTGGCATATCCTATTGGCAGACAAGCAACTACAAGACATTCTCCCTAAAAAAACAAAATTCATATACAAGAGGGCACCCACGATTAGGGACATAGTAGTAAAAAACATTGTAGATCCCCCGAAAAAACTGTTTTCTTTTTTCACTGGTAACGGATTTTTTCCTTGTAAAAGGTGTTTCGCCTGCTTAAGGACGAAACGTCCAAATAAGAAAGTGTTTAATTTCACCTCAACCAGCACAGGAGAGAATCATGAAATTAAAGATTTTATTTGTTGCAATACTGAGGGGGCAGTATATGCATTGGAATGTAGTTGCGGCCTCCAATATGTAGGCCGCACAAAAAGACCCCTGAGAGTCCGTATTAAGGAACATGTCAAAAATATCCTTAACGGCTATGACAAAGACTGTGTGTGCAAACATTTTTTAACCTGCCACAATAAAGATCCCACCCACCTGAGTTTTTGGGGTATCACCCCATATATCAAACATTTGCGGGTGGCCACAAGGTGAGAACCTTAAGTAAACTGGAATCTAAGTGGATCTTCATCTTAGACACTTTCTGGCCCCGTGGTCTAAACATTGAGTTTGACCTAAACTGCTTCCTGAGTGACTTTTAAATATAACTAATTTTAATATAACCTACCCAGTTTTTTTACATTTTTTACATTTTATAGATATATACGTATTGCGACTGTTTTATTCTATGTAAAACCTGTTACGGCTCATATGACTAGACTCTCAATGTGCCATCCACCCGTTAAACAACCAGCATATACTCTCTGGCAGGAGACCCCTGCCAAAGACTATAGTTCTCTCTGCACACAAAATTTTTTTACTTCCAATAAATGCGGTTGAACGCAATAGAGGCAATTTATAAATACCCTCACAATAATATCATGCACATTTGCCGCAGTGTTTTATTTCTTGTCCCTTCTGTAAATCTTAACTTGAGCTCCTTTTTTATTTATTCCAAGTATATATTTTATGGACTAATATATTTTTTTGTAATAGTTTTAAATATAGGCCTTTGGTAAACTTTCCTTATTAGTTTAAACAATTTTAATATTTATATTTAATATTTATTTCAGACAGACGGACACCTTAGGCGGAACTAGCAGTGTTTAATCTCTTGAAAAATGGCCGCCGTATTAACTCCCATTAGACTCCGGGAAAATGGCTGCCTAATACTGGCCAATATTAAACTATTTAAGGACACGTTTTCAGCCTGTGTTTATCACCTGATGAAGTCACGTGGTGTGACATCACGCGTAGGGACGAGACAGGCTGCATACACTAACAGAGGCATACGAGCTCGCCGCTCGTCGGATTGAAACTGCTGTTTTTACATTTTAATGTGAGTACCAATATTTTTGAATAAAGAGATTTACCATTTACCAAACGGGATTACACTATTGGCTTTCTTCCTGCCTATTATCCTTTATATCCCCCCCTGCACCACACCTGAGGGAATCCCATCCTAGGATCCAGGTCAGTGAGGGACGTGCTGGAGCCTATAGGCGGATGTTACAAAAGCTCTCCTGATACATGCTTTTGCCCTATTACCGTAAGGTAAGGGGCCATTACTTACCTGAGTGGTTTGCACACGAAGAAGCACTTGATGTGATTCACCATAGCACTCTAATTGCAACGTGTGCATGCTAGGACGTTGCTGTCACAATTTTCAAAAGGACTTTTTTTCTTGTGGAATTTGCTTTTGTAAGTTTCTATTTTGCTTTCATCCTTTTTTTTCCTTCCCATTTTTTTGAGATACTCATCATATCTTTTGATGTCGTTTTGCACAGTATGCATTTTATACAAAGAGTAGCATATTACTCCTTCACTGTTTAGAGGTTTCACATTGCACCTATTGTTTGCACTGTACACTTTGTCACTTTAAGCTGTAGATGCACACAGCTTCAATCAATTATGCACCTTACTTAGGATTGTATGTTAGATACTGTTGTTTAGGTAGCCCTATTATCAGGGTTATTTACCTTGGAAGTATGTGCATTTTATTTTAGTTAATCTCTGCCACGGTTTGTTATCCATATCCAGAATATATATGTGCCACCTCATATTAGCTATGTATTAGCTTTAATATTTATATTATTTATTCTATTTTTCTTTAATATTTCTGTGATCTAAGTATTCACTTATCACCGAAACCACATTGGTCCTTGTATTTAGGATTAGCGCAGCTACCTAATATGAGGTGGTATATGTGCCACCTCATATTAGCTATGTATTAGCTTTAATATTTATATTATGTACTGTAGTCATAGCATGTGCAGGAGATAGTTGAGTGGCTGATAAATCCTTTTTCTTCTCTCTCCGTCAAGGTGCAAAGCAGCTAGTTTTCTGCAATGCTACTAATGTGCCCTCTTCTTTCTCCTGCACTTCTTATGCTAATCCTGCCTTAGACCCACATACTAGCAATGATGAGTCAGCTAAATCATTTGATTGCTTGATCACTGACATGCTGCAGGAGGATGATCTTGGTTATGTGCAAGCATTTCTCCTTTCATATATTGAAGATAAGGAAGATAGCACCATGAGCATAGGGGTAGGGGAATAAAGCTGTGAACAGTGTTATTCGAACAGCTGGAGCTTACTGCAAAGTAAGCTCTAGTGGTGAGGAAGGGGTGGATGATGAGGTGCCAGATCACCTGTGGGTGACACTGAAAAGGAGGAAAGGTCTAAGGGAGGTATAACAGAGGTGAGAGGGATTTGTTTTTTTAGGGGCAAGGGCAGCTTGCAGGGGACTGAAGGGAGCAGTCTTCCTAATCCATGTGCACTTGCCCAAGAGTTAAAAGTCATTTCTATTCCCAAGGCCGAGTCCACAGAGCTTTGCAGTGTGATCCTTTTTTGGAGACCACTGTAATCTACAACCTTAAGCTGGTCAGTAGCTTGAATAAATTAAAAAATAACAGATTCTGCCACCTCCTCTTTTTGCCACCACCAGGATATTGTATTCTGACAGCGGTGGGTCCTGATCACGAAAAGTTTTCCAGCATCTTTGATGAAATTCTGTTGAGATGGGACAGTCACCACACTGATTAAAATTAATCCGATTTCCATAAAATGCATAGATGTGAACATGACCCATAGGAAACCATGTTAAATGGACTGTAGTGTGTTTCTGCAAATCTTAAAATGCACTAAAAAAATGCATAGGTGGATCCAAGGGAATCTTTCACTTATCCCACCAAACCTTCAATGGAGAACTGAAAGTATTTGACAGACTGAGGGCAGAATATGATTTATCATCCCACATGTTTTTCAGATATCAACAAATCCGACATGCTTTCAGAACACAATTCCGGACCGGTACCCCTGCACTGGATATCAACCCCTTTATGGAGGTGATACGCAGCTCGGATCCCCAAAAAGTGATCTCTACTTTTTATAGCATGTTGCTGCTGCCCTCCTCCTCTAGGTCGGCTTATGCATTGAAAACTAGATGGGAAGAGGATGTAGGGGCAATGGAGGATGAGGAATGGAGTGATGCTCTTGACACCTGCAAATTAGTGTCCCCCAAACTTTCTGACCGACTCACGCAGGTGTATATAATTCACCGTCTGTACCTTACCCCACTTAGGGTCTCCAGATACAAGGGTGATCGGCCTGCTCACTGTGCAATGTGCAACCAGGCACCAGGAATGTTCTACCACTTATTCTGGAGTTGCCCCAGGATCCACAGCTTCTGGAGACAGGTTGTGTAGTTTCTTTATGACACAATGGGCTCTCCCCTCACCTTGAACTCTAAGCCATGTCTGCTGGGGATCTACCCAGAACCATATATCAACAAATACACCAAAATATTTCTGAAGGAAACCCTATTTTCTGCAAGAAAAGTTGTAGCAAGGCAGTGGCTGAGGGCCAATCCACCCAAGTTTGGTACATGGTTGTCCGAAGTAAACAACAGTCTATCATACAAAAATCTTATCCACATGTATAGAGGCTGCCCATCTAAGTACATCAAAATCTGGGATAGATGGCTGGAGATTTCAAAAACCCTCGGCTGATGGGACTATTTCTGCCTAGCCAAGACCCCACATCCTCCATTCTTTACCGCTACTCTATACACTACATCTATTGAGGAAAATGTTTATAAGATGTAACACACGCAATCTGATTACTCCATCGTTATATGTGTTAACACGTGTCTAACCATGCAACTTATTATATATGGGATGTCTGATTTAAACGCTTGTTGGTAACATTGTCATTGACATCGGGCATTTCCTGTGAAAATACATTATCTGTAAAGTTTGAATAAAATTAAAAAAAAAAAATGCATAGGTGTGAACCAGGCCTTAGGCTAGGTTTCCACTATTGTGACCTTAAAGTCGTGCGATATTGCAGTGATTTTACCAAAATTTTGCCACAATTTGATGAGACTTGAAGCAATATTTAGTCACATCAAAGTCATACCAAAGTAGTGCAGGGACTCTTTTGAAGTCACTGTGACTTGAAGTCGCACAGATATGAACGGTACTTGGAAATCATGGGGTACGACTTATCATGCGATTTTGCGGTCCAAAGTTGCATGACAAGTTGCACTAGTGGAAACGTAGCCTAAAGCCTTGTACACACGATCAGATTATTGGACAAATTTTT
The DNA here is from genome assembly GCA_037952835.1 of Lithobates septentrionalis. Lineage (NCBI taxonomy): Eukaryota > Metazoa > Chordata > Amphibia > Anura > Ranidae > Lithobates > Lithobates septentrionalis. The sequence continues at coordinate 12,924,723 of JBBDGP010000278.1, read as the reverse complement.
GTCAGTTTTTTGTTGCATGCTAGTCTCAAATCGAAAGTGAAGAGGTTACTCACCATCAGAAAATTTTCTTACGACAAAATTCAATGTCAGAAGTGACGTAATGTGTTGAATTGTTTTGTATGTGTTCTTTCATTTCTGAGCATGCCTAGTCTATTTTTTTTGGCCGAAAACCGTATGAACAGAAAATCGGACATCGTGGTCACATCAGAAAAGAATTTTGGAGCCTGCACATCCGGTTTTTGTCTGACGAAAATTTGTAATCGGCTGCCAAAAGCAGCATACTAACAGAAAATCGGCAGATCGTTTATCGGATGAAATTTAACTTCAGATTTTCTGAACGTGTGTACGGGCCTGTAGTCTTTAGCATTTCAGCTGTGGTAAAAGTACCACCCAATTGAGTACCACATGAATGACTAAACACATGACTCTTGGTAGGAGCAGAACCTCAGCAAAAAAATCTCCTCTACCGCCTGATTCCTTAGACCCCATACACATTATTAGATTTTCTGCAGATTTTTGTCTTCATATTTACCAAAACCATATAGTGCAAGGGCCTGCCTGATTGCATACAAATTGAAACTCTTAAGGTTTGACCTCATATTATATGGTTTTGGTAAATCTGAAGACAAAAATCTGCAGAAAATCTAACAGTGTGTATGGGGCCTTACTTTCCACCTCCAACCACCTCCTAGTCCTCTGCTGCAACTGACGCAACATCTGTGACCCATAGTGATAGGGTGGAAAGTCTCACAAAGGGTTTCAGAGGCTCAGGATTTGTCAAGTCAAGCAAGACAGAGGATCATGAAATCACACTGAGTAGCGTTATCCTCTGCAGAATTCTCATACACTCACTTCCGCCATCTCTTGCAGCATTCTTTCCAAGGAAGGTGTCTCTATGCTCAGGATCTGACTCTGCTACTGCTCCCATGCCAGCTTAGAGAATCGGTCCACTTCTGTGAGTTTATAGCCAGTGCTTCACCTTAGTGGCAGGTACCCATCTCCCATTATTTTGCCCAGAAGGCCATCCTTACCCTCCAACAGCATGTGAAACTTGATCTGCCTGTGTCTTTCCTGGACCATGCTCTCAGTGGCAAGGTACACATGGCCATGGACATGTGGTCCTGTAAATATAAGCAGTGATGCTACATATCCTTCACAGTACTCTAGGCCAATCTACTTGCAGCTGGCTCACTGCAGGAGCGTTGGGGGGAAATGTATCTTGTCCGATGGTGACAGCACAGTCATCTGTATCTCCTCCTGCTCATTGCATTAATCCTCCACCTTTTAGAGCTAGAATTTTGTCCCTAAGGACCCCCGAGAATGCACAACATCACACGTTAATAAACACGGACAAGCTGTGTTGCAGTTTGTATTTCTTAGGGGGTAGGAAGTCACACTGAGGCATTGGCTGACCCCCACACCCCTTTTAGCCAGGCAAGGTCATGTATGACAATGGCACTGTACTTTGCCTGGCACATATTTTCGTTAACCTGGTGATGCATTGGTTTATGATGAGATAGCGTAGCTTCCCGGAGGTCCTTTATCAGGCAAGAAGCATTTATGGCCACTTTTATCCTCAAATACATGTGAAAGGACCCTAGGATTCAGGGGCGTGTCTGGATGTGAAGCAGAGCAGACCTGTGGTAGCAGAGCTCCGCTTCTGAATCATCCTTTTACTTATCCTCTCATCGTGGCTGGTCCCGTTCAACTTACCTAAGGGTGTCTGAAGGGTCCCGTATCGCTCCTCTTCTGATCCGGTTCTCCTAGATGGCTCCGGGATGGCAAAAATATGGAAAACATGTGGCACCTCAGCCCCGCTCTCCCCCCTCAGTGGCCATCTTGCCCGCGCGCTCTGGCCCCTCATCTCCATCTTGTGTAGCGGTAAGCACACAGACAACATCCACGAGCATGGGAGACACGGTGCCCTCAACAGCGGACCTAATGGTGATCACATTGCTAAAAGAGACGCTTACCTCCAAGATTGATATGGTGACCACGGAGGTCAGCTTCATCAGACATGACATGGACATGTTCTGGTCCCGGATGTCAGAGGCAGAATCCCGCATTTCCCAAGTGGAGGACACGGACTCTAGAGACCTGAGACTCCTTCTGAAACAGGTACAATCCTTGCAGGAAAAAACTGTTGACATGGAAAACAGACTAAGGAGGAATAACTTGCGGGTAGTGGGCCTCCCCGAGCAGGCCGAGGGCGCTACTCCTGCTGAGTTAGCTGAGAGGTTTCTCTCAACCCTGCTAGGCTTCAAAGATCTTCCCCCTACGTTTGTAGTAGAGCGGGCCCACAGGGTCCCCACTACCCCATCCATCCCGGGGGCGCTGCCTAGACCCTTCCTGATTAAGCTCCTGAATTATCGGGACAGAGACAGGATGCTGGCAGCTGCCAGAAATGCTGCGGGACTCACATATGAAAATTCCGAAATCTCTTTGTATCCTGATTATTCGCCCGAAGTACAACAACGCTGCTGAACCTTCACTGAGATACGTAAATGCCTTCGGAGAATGGCCTAAAATACAGCCTCCTGTATCCCAGCAAGCTTAGGATGGTAGATGGCAGTTTTTTAAAAAGTTTTTTTTGTGTGTTTTAGTTTGGGGACACACACACCTTATATTACACAGCACAATATAATACACTTTTAGCGCAGCGTACCTTTCAATTTTTCTGATTGTTCGCACGCTATATGTTCTATGCATGCAGCTGATGAGTGATAATCTCTAGGTAATAAGTTCACGGTGGCTCGCTGGATTTTCTCTATTTTATGTTATCCATCTCGCAGGAAGATATCCTAACTGAATTCACCACATTCTATACCACACTGTATGTTTCCTCATTACTCGGAAATTTTGACCCTACACCTATGGTTTCTATGTTGGACACGCTAGCATCGGGATGGATTCTGACGCAGAAAGGAACCTCCTGGTCTCAGACATAACCCTAGAAGAGGTCACACTTGCCATACAGTCTTACCCGGCATGTGAAACCCCGGGGCCGGATGGCCTGCCCCTGGAATATTACAGGGCCCACACAGCCTGTTTACAAAAGGGCTCTCTACCTCCCTTCATGAAAGAAGCCCATATCATTCTTATCCCAAAGCCCAATAAGGTAAGGACCCTAGATTGTGCGCTTCCTACAGACCAATTGTACTCCTCAACTGTGATTTAAAACTACTTACCAAGTTAATAGCCACTAGACTTAATAAAGTTATAAAATCCCTTGTCGACGCTGATCAAACAGGCTTTATGCCTGGTAGGTCCACGGACATTAATATACACAGATTATTTTCTAATATACATGCCCCACACACTAACCAGGGCACTAGAACCATTGTCACCCTGGATATGGAAAAGGCATTTGATACAGTGGAGTGGGTGTATCTTTGGGAGGTGCTGCGAAGAATGAGATTCCCACTAAAATATATTGACTGGATACGCACGTTGTATACTGGCCCCCTGGCATGCATTAGACTAAATGGCTCCTTATCTGCTCCGTTTCCCCTGCAGAGGGGCACCAGACAGGGATGCCCTCTCTCTCCGGCCCTCTTCGCCCCGGCCATGGAGCCCATTGCTGAGACTCTTAGGAGCTCGACCGAAGTCCATGGTCTTCGGGTGGGTTGGCTGGAGGAGAGAGTGGCTCTCTAAGCAGACAACCTGTTGCTTTTTTTAAATGATGCTGGGGCCTCTCTGCAGGGTGCCCTTGGAATTATGGATGCCTTCTCCGTCTTTACGGGGCTGAGAGTGAATTGGCACAAATCCCAGCTATTTCCAGTGGATGAGGAGGCTAGGTCCTCCTCACCCCCCTCTCTCCCGCTACAGTGGGTTGATCGTTTTACCTATTTGGGTATAATCATCTCAAAAAAGAGTGGAGATTTTGTGCGGCTCAATCTTGATCCTGTCTTAAGAGCAGTAAAGACCAAACTAAAGGCATGGAGTAATTTACCCCTTTCCCTCATTGGGTGCATTAATCTACTTAAAATGAAAGTCCTCCCTAAATTCACGTACATTTTTACAAACTCCCCACAATGGCTGATAAAGACTTTCTTTAAGTCTATCAAACAGCTTTTCATCTCCTTCATTTGGGGGCCTAAACCGTCTAGAGTCAAATATAACACTCTGACCAGTCCTGTGGACAATGGGGGCTTGGCTCTCCCTGTTTGCCACAAGTATTACTTGGCCACCCAGCTGGTAACCGCCCATTGGTGGTTGCAGCCGTATTTGACCAACTCTGCGACGGTACTGGAGGCGGCTATAGTTGGATCTCTGGAGGCCCTACAGGGGCTGCTGTTCAGGGGACAAAAAACCCCTCACCATCTCGCCTTCTATGCGTACCACTATACAAGCATGGAAGGTGAGTGAAGCTATGAGGGCACCCCAACCGAACTCCTGGTCTCCTCATACCCCACTGTGGCTGAACCCTAATCTTTCACAGTTAAATACCATCCCAGGTCCACAGGCTTGGGCCAAATATAAAATAGTGACACTAGAACACATTATCACAAATAAAGAGTTTTCCCCTTTCACATTTTTATGCACCAAATATAATGTACCTGCACAGGCACATTTTAGGTACCTTCAAATTGCTCATGCCAACAGGTGTCAATTCCTAGCACAACCAGTTAAGTTAACATACTCAGAGCTTGAATCTACCCTTTGGGTGAAAGACTTGAAAAAACCCACGTTCCAGCTCTATGGGTCCCTGCTTGTTGCTGCCAGCCCCGAATTGTCCTCCCTCCACAGGAAATTGGTGGGGGACATCCCAGGGCTGGATGAGGATGACTGGAGGGAGATTTGGGACTTTCCCTTCTCCCCTTTGGTCTCAGCAAGAGACAAACTGGTCCAGTACAAAATTGTGCACAGAGCCCATTACACACCTCACAGGCTACACAAGATGTCGGCGGCATGCTCTCCGTCATGCTGGCGTTGCTCACACCAACCCGGAGAATTCTTTCACATTTTTGGGACTTGCCCAGCAATTGAAAATTACTGGAAAGAGGTTCTTCAGGTAGTTGCAAAGGTCACAAAGACCCATGTTCCTTATGATCCTAAATACTGTCTGTTGCGGTTGGTTGAACAAATGTCAGTAATTAGAGCAAGAAAAGTACTTATATCCCTACTACTGTATTATGCTCGTAAAGCTATCACGAAGACCTGGAAACAACCACCCCCCCACCCTGTTAGATTCTGGAAAAGTCTAGTAAATGCCAGTTTACCCTTATATAAAGCTACTTATTCAAACAGGGGTTTCCCACAAAAGTTCGATAAAGTTTGGACATGTTGGCTAGATGATGACACCACAGCAACTGAAGCTGTAAGCAAGACCTAGAGTAGCAATGTGTTTTTTTTTTTAAACAGGTTTTTATTGAAATTTTTGAACAAAAGTTAACAGGTACATAAAGGAGTAAATGATATCACATAAAGATGCGGGAGTGCAGGCGCAGCCGCAATAATTGTGAGATAAAACAATACATTCATATTTGCGTACTTGAGGCGAAGAGCATAGGACTGGTATAACTTTTATTATACATTGTATGTAACATTCAATTTATAATTCTAAAGTAAATTATTGTATCTTTATTGTAGGGCAGAGGTACATGTAAATCTTTGTGCTCTTTTTGGACGTGTGACGTAGGTTGAGCTTGATATTAGCAAGGCATATTGTATCTCGTTCGCTAAGGTGTTGTCAGATGTAAAGGGTGAAGAATAATAAAATAAAGGAAAAATAAAATAGAAATAACATAGAAGGAGAAGGGGCGGTAAGAGTTGGCGGGAAAGATAGGATGGTGAGCCCATAGGGTGACACGTGGTTTTGTAGTTAGCCTAATATGCATAGTTATCTGGCGCGCATTGTTGGGATGGAAAGGACGCGTGTGGTATGTGAGGAAGGAGAAAGAGTGAGGGGAGAGGTGAGTGACTATATCGAAACATAGATGTAGGGACTCATCTTTAGTGTTTGCTGCTATCTGTGAAAGTCAATCAGGTCATTGTTTTTTTGTATTCGTTTGTAGTGGTGAAATGTATCCAGCATGTCCATGTTCTTGTAAACTTAGTCTGTGAGTCTTTGGATTGATGGATGAGGTCTTCCATGATCTTTGTCTGTTGAATGCTGTGAAACCATTCTTGCAATGTGTTTTAAAGTGAACTGAAACAAGATATTATCATACTGTATTCTCCTGACAACACCAGTTTGAGCACAGATTCCCCTAAACTGGAACATCTCCCCACATTGTGCTTGAAGTATAGTAAATTGTGTTATGATGTATATTGAATCCATGTTGCGGTATGTTGCTGTAACATGAGGATTGCCCCTGCGTGGGCAAAGTTTTGGCCCCTGCGTGGGCAGGTTTTGTATGTAACTGAAAACTCAATAAAAAAAGATTTTTAAAAAATAAATAAATAAATAAATAAAAGGACCCTAGGATTTAAATCACCAAATAAAGAGACTACTATTGGGAGGCCACTGTATTAGATCCCAGATACAAGTGTAAAATAGCTTATCTAAGCCACCATCAAAGAGGAAGCCCAAAATGTGGTCATTTGATGGGTACATGTGTAAAAACATATTCCCTCTGTTGACCACCATGCCTCTGATCCTTTGATCCCTGTAAGGAGGAACAACAGCCATAGCAGTCACTGCTTCAGCACCACTTTTCAGACTTTTAAACTGTGGTGGACAGGCAGGAACCATATAGTTGCTGACTACATCAAGTCCAGAGCTGATGCAGACACTCTCAAATAGGGATGAGTCAATGTGTTTGCCTTCTGACAGCTGAATAAAAAAAAGTGCTTGTAAAAAAAGGAAGAAAAAATGGCATGGGGTCCCCCCAAAATCCATACCAGACCCTTATCTGATCATGCAGCCTGGCAGTTCAGGAAAGGGTGGGGGACAAGCGAGCGCCCCCCCCCCCCCTCCTGAACCATACCAGGCCACATGCCCTCAATATAGGGTGATTAATGCTTTGGGGCAGGGGGGCTCTGCCCCCCACCCCAAAGCATCTTGTCCCCATGTTGATGGGGACAAGGGCCTCTTCCCAACAACCCTGGGAAGTGTTTTTTTGGTGAATGGGTAGGGGTACAATACCCAATACCCATTCACATAGGCGGGGGCAGGATCTGTGGGCCCCCTTATTAAAGGGGGCTTCCAGATTCCTTTAAGCCCCCACCCACAGACCCCAACAACCACAGCCCAGGGTTGTCAGGAAGAGGCCCTTGTCCACATGTTGATGGGGACAAGGTGCTCTGGAGTGGGGGGCATAGACCCAATGCTTTTATAACCAGAGGAGGGATCTGGGGTCTTATAGACTCCAGATCTCTCCATAAAGTGTACCTGTCGCATGCCTATTGCTGTTTACATGCCTTGTGACAGAAATAAAAGTTTTAAAAATAAAAATTAAAGCAACAACAGTAGTACTGTTTACATCTGTGTACTGTTTACATCTGTGATTTCTCTGATTGGCCATAAAAACAATCACAAGGCATAGAGCCACTTTGATAGGCTCTGCACATGTAGCCTAAGGCATTGCAGAAATCAGGGTGCAGACTACCAGTAAACTGACAGACATTTATAAACATTTACTTAGAATAACTATTTTTAGAATATGCTGTTTTCGTAGAGTAATAGGACGGGGATAGAGGTTACAGCTGAAGTTTAGTATTTTTTTTTTGGAGGGGGGGACACAGTACCAACTGCACTGAATGAGTGGGAGTGACATCATCATGGCTCAGCCATTCAAATGGCCGGATTTTTTTTCTTTACTTTAAATTGGTTCTAAAGGCAGAAGGTTTTTTTTTATCATAATGCATTGTATGCATTATGATAAAAAAACCTTCAGTTTGCAGCAGCCCCCTCAGCCCCACTAATACTTACCTGAGCCCCATCTCGATCCAGCGCTGTTGCACAGGAGACTCAGTTGTCCAAGACTCTCCCTCCTCATTGACTGAGACACACAGCAGGCACCATTGGCTCCTGCTGCTGTCAAAGTCAGTGAGCCAATGAGGAGAGAGAGGGGTTGGGGCTGAGCCACGTCCATGTCTGAATTGACACACAGAGCAGCAGTTCGGGTGCCCCCATAGCAAGCTGCATACTGTGGGGGCACTCAGCAGGAGGGAGGGGCCAGGAATGCCAGTGAGGGACCCAAAAAGAGGAGGATCTGGGCTGCTCTGTTAAAAACCACTGCACAAATCAGGTAAGTATGACATATTTGTTATTTTAAAACAAAAAGAAAAAAACAGCAAAAAGAAAAAAAAAAAAACAAGCATCACTTTAAGACTTAACTACCTCTTTAAAAGCAAGAAAACAATACAGTAAACATGGCATTCACAACATAATTTGTTATACACCTCTGGTTATTGCATTGCTGGTAAGGGATTGCATAGTTAAATATTTACCTGGAGTAACCTAATTATATTTAGCATCATATTTACCATCCTATTCATAACTGCTAAAATTGGAATTTCTGAGCATAAACTTCTGAGATTCAATTAGTCTTCTCAAGCAGATCTGTGATTGTACTTTCTACATTTTCTTTTACCCTTTTCTAAAAGCTCATACTAATGCAAAATGGGATTTTTGATGCAGATTAATTTAAAATTAATCAGAAAGGCATCAGAGGTGAGATTTTTTTTTCTTCCCAGAGAAAAAGATTGCATTCGTTTTCAATCTCCTGCAATAGAGCTGTCATTTTACATCAATAAATATTAAAAAAAATTAAATAAATAACAGTTAATTCCTAAATGTTCACATTCCCCGTGTTAAAATACTATTCGACAGATCTATTTAGTGTGTTTTCAAAAGTTTCACTAATACAGAAACTGCTCTGTAACTGGGAAGTTATATGTAGATGTTTCTGTTCTACAAAACACATCTATCTACTATATGAAAACAGCAAAAATTCACTTTTAGTTGCAAATGAGTTATTACTGATATTCATAAAGGTACCTGTAAGCTCAGTTTACAGTACCGTCGGATTAGCATACAGACGAGTGGACTTTTCGACCGGACTCGAGTCCGTCGGAAAGATTTGAAACATGTTTCATTTCTAGGTCTGTCGAACTTTTGAAAAAAGAAGTCCGCTGGAGCCCACACACGACCAAATTATCCGACGGACTCTGGTCCGTCGGACCAAGTCTGCCGTAAAGTCCACTCGTGTGCACGCGGCATTAGGGGCATTCACACACACATTGATAAATATCATTAATATAACACACTATGATTATGTAGCGCCTGCCCTCATCCAAAATAGAGAAGTGTAGAGAAAAGGCTACAGAGTTCCTGATGGTGAGAAGAACTCCCCTCTACTTAGCAGAGAAGCTGGCCAATAAAATGTGTGGGAAATTCTTGTGGCTGCAACGTGGAGTACTTGTGGCTTAAGAATGTCTTTCCTGGGGGCATTAAGAATGTCCATCTTAGATTTTTTATCTTCTTACCACATGGAAAAATTCTTAGCAAGGTGGTATAAGCCCCAGGCATTAATAGATAGGATTTTAAGTACCATACCAACAGATTATAAAGACATTTATCAATAGACTCACTGGGGTTTTTTTTACTATAGCACCTAGACGGCAAATGGGTGAACAAATGGTCACAAGCAACTAAAATAGTTGGAAAAGGTATACACAATAGCATGCTGGGAATACATAGTCGCAAAATCAAATTCACTATAGGTCACATAAATCAGTGACCGACTAAATAAGTATTCGTGGTAGAAGCACGGGAATTGCACATGGAAATAATGTTTAGAGCTTAATCTCATATATTAAATGGTTCCTAAACATGTGGTATATTGCTTGGAGATGATCTGCTTTTAAATTTCTTGAAATATTGTTGTGAAAGCAGAAATATGCTTGAAAGCCTGAGAAGAAGGCGCATGCGTGGTGGCTCCCTGGATGGTTGCATGATCTGAGAGCTCTACTCTGCTCCAGCCAGCTCTCCCCACCACAGCCATCAGACAATGGGGATTCTCTTTACCCCCCCATGATCTCAGAGGTCCTGAGAACCCCGCCACATGATAGGGGGCAAAGCGAGACAGGATTTATCCCGTAGACTTGACCCCGGGCCTCCGGCCACAGCCTCCTCAAAGATGGCGGCCACTACAAACACACAAGGCCCAGAGCCAGATCCAGAGGAATCCATCGCTGACTAAGCAGACCTGGATGCCTGCACATAGGGAACACATCACACCATAGTGAGTAACCAGATGGCTTTCTTCTCACCCCAATGGAGGACCTGACAAATACCCCAGAATATCCCGGGGACCACAACAGGTCAATCCCTGCTACTCCCACTGATTTATCATCATTAATGAAGACATTCTCTAAAATGCTTTCCAGGGGCTTGGCCCAAACTGCCACACAGATCACATCCATTATACAAGCTGATCTGCAACACCTAGGGGCCAACATAGAAGCTATCAAAGCTAAAACTGACCAAACCATTGCCAAAGCTAACCAGAATACTGACAGGATCCAGGAATTGCATGAACAATTAGACATTGCATTCTCAAAACTGGATTATCTTGAAAGTAGATCCCACAGATATAATTTTAGACTCAGAGGCCTTCCTGAATCTTTCAAGGAAACTGACAAGATCATCCGCATGTTTATTAAAAATCTGATCCCAGATATTCTAGACCATCGCCTGGAAGTGGATGGTACCCATAGGGCCCTCCAGCCCCCACGCCAGGACGGCCTACCCAGAGACATTGTGGTAAAACCACATTTCTACAGGGTTAAAGAAAAGGTTATGTGACGAGCCAGGGAGACGGAAAACCTTACCATACAATGACACCCCATTCAAATATTTGCAGACCTGTCTCCCTATACAATACAAAAAAGAAAATCCTTAAAACCTCTACTCCAGGTCTTGTCACAAAAATCTATTACCTATAGATGTTCCTTTCCTTTCCTCTTAAATTTTGCCCACATGAACAAATCTTACAGCGTCTCAACATTCACGGATGGAGAACGTCTGCTTCTGCAACTGGGCCTCATCTCCCAAGCTCCAGCAACCACATTGGACCCCAGAACCCCTATATCCACAAAAAGCCCCCCCCACAAGCCCTATCAAAACTATGTGGCAAAAGCAACAAGCGAAGACATCTAAAGATGGTTGACCTCCTTAACCACTTCGCCCCGGAAGATTTGAAGATTTGGCTGCTGAATGACCGGGCTATTTTTTGCGATTCAGCACTGCGTCGCTTTAACTGACAATTGCGCGGTCGTGCGATGCTATACCCAAACAAAATTGACGTCCTTTTTTTCCCACAAATTCTTTTGGTGGTATTTGATTGCGACAGCGACAATTTTGAAAAAACACAATATTTTGCTATAATAAATATCCCTTTTTTTTTTTTTTTAAAAAAGCTATTTTTTCCTCAGCTTAGGCCGATATGTATTCTTCTACATATTTCAGGTAAAAAAAAATTGCAATAAGCGTATATTGATTGGTTTACGCAAAAGTTATAACGTCTACAAAATAGGGGATAGATTTATAGCATTTTCATTATTATTATTTTTTTTTACTAGTAATGGCGGCGATCTGCGATTTTTTATCATGACTGCAACATTATAGCGGTCACATAGGACAATTTTGACACATTTTTGGGACCATTGGCATTAATACAGCGACCAGTGTTATAAAAATGCATTGATTACTGTAGAAATGTCACTGGCAGTGAAGGGGTTAACACTAGGGGCGATCAAGGGGTTAACTGTGTTCCCTGGGAGGTGATTCTAACTGAAGGGGGAGGGGACTGACTAGAGGAAGTGACGGATTGTGGTTCCTAGCTAATACGAACACACGATCTGTCACTGCTGTCAGAACAAAACATTTGTGTGTTTACACACACACTTCTGTGTTCTGTCCCTCGTGCTCGCGATCGCTCGTGGCCAGCGGTCATCGCGACTGTCAGTCATGAGCATCGGCACCCCCGCCATGCAGCCGCGCACACCTGCTATCCCGATCCCGCAAGCCAATGTATAGCTACGACGGTTCGCAGCATCGTGCTGACCTGCCGCAGTATAATGTAATGTTGGCGGCTGGTTGGTAAGCGGATAAAGTGGCTCCTACTGTATCCTTCTTCACGTTCTAGGATTTCACTAGCCAAGCCCTGGACAGCTGAGTCCTCACGTCACTTCCTTCTACCTTGAAACAAACTTGTTCTGTCCCATTTCTCTTACCACATCAATGGCAATCGAGCAACATCACTGCTACAACAGCTCAGATTGGTTGTCATTTCCCCTGGTCACCTACTAGACTTAACCAGACCCCCTGAACAATGCTACCCACAGTCATCGTGTTTTGATGAGAGATGATATTATTCTCCTCCCCAGGAACCCAGGCTCTACACAGACAGACTACCCAACCTATGATCAATCACCTGGTTAATTCACAGTGGATTTCTCTCTCCCCCCTCACTAAATGTCCAGGAGGAAGAGGCAGAAATTCCCAACCAAGGGTAAATGGATACACCACACCCATATGTTTATAATAATTCTCCCCTGTTCGCCCTTTTTTTGTTGTTCTCTTTTTTTCTATTTTTAATTTTTCCGCATTTAGATCCAGTTCTCCATCTTTATTTTTAAGTTTTTAATTGGCAGAGAGGCTGCAATTGTCTCAGAGTGGTGTTTTCCCTTCACTCGGGGACTGTGCTACACCCCCCATGTTTGGGGTTATTTTTTGGGAAAAGACTTGCAGTAAGAGGGTTGCAGCACCTTCTTCCTGCAAAGGGGTTAGGGTTTCTCCTTTGCTGCTTTCATGTTGTTTGTTCTACAGTTCTGTATCAAGTTTTTGACTTGCCATGTCTTCTCTTCCCAGGACCCGCCTCTCCACGCCCTCTTCTAACCCCTCTCCCTTTTTATCCGGGTTACCCAGAGGCTCATCTCCACAATCTCCGCTCCATCCTCGGCAGCCTTGGACAGCAGATGCTAAGAACCAACACCCACGTCTGGAGGTTAGGGTAAGATCCCAATGGTTGATGTGTTTATCCCACCCTCTGATCCATGCACTCTGATAACAACACACCTGCCACCCTCTGTATAGCCACCCACAACGTTCAGTGGATTCATTCCCCAGTTAAAAGATGGAAATTGTTCAAGCACTATCAATCTCAAAAGATTGAAATCCTTTTATTACAAGAAACCCATTTCCCATCCACATATAATCCCTCCTTCCTACTTAGCAACTACCCCAAGTTCTACCTCTCCAATGCAGGGAACGAAACAAAAGGCATAGCCATATGCTTCTCTAAAAGCCTGAAATTCTCCCCATCTGTCACTATAAGATTTCAAGCAGGCAGATACATATTAGTAAAAGGCACCATAGATGGCACAAAATATTTCCTCATCTCTTATTACATTCCAAATAAAGGCCAGGCAACCTTCTTCTCCTCCATGATGTCCACACTTGGCCCACATTTGGAAACAAAAATAATTATGGTAGGTGACACAAACCTTGCATTTGACAAATCCCTGGATAAATAGGGGAAAGGCCCTCCTTGGACGAAAAAGCCCTCGAAACAGAGCACTAAAATAGCCTCCTCGCTGTGTTCCTTGGGCCTCATAGACATCTGGAGGGAACTTAACGCCAGGTCCAAAGACTACACCCACTACTCTGCGCCACACAAAATTTACACTAGGATAGACCACATTTTTATTCAATCTTACAACATTCCCTCAGCCACAAAGCTGTCATCAGGGATACCCCCATATCAGACCACTCTATGGTTCTTTTATACCTACAACAAACACCCAACCCCTGCACAAATTTCATATGATTCCTCAACGAGGGGTTTTTAAGCGACCCAGTCCAATGCACAATTCTTACAAAAGACATTTAAGAATACTTCCTTCTGAATGACAGAGACTCCATCTCCCCAGAAACCCTGTGGGCTGCCCATAAAGCGGTGATAAGGGGGAAGATTATTCAAACCACCTCTCTACTCAAAAAGAACGTAGGGCCACCATTAGCAAACTTACCGAGGAATTCCACTCATTAAGCAAAGCCCATAAAAGCGACCCCACTAGGGAATCCCTAGAACTTCTTGAATCGACCCTAACCACAGAAGCTGAGAAATACCTCAGATGTTTGGGAACTCGGTTCTATTCCCAGAAGGATAAGATCAGGGTCAAATTAGCAGCCAAACTATCCCCTAAACCCCGGTCACAGGCTTTCTCCAAAATACGTACCCAGACGGGAGAACTAACACAAAACTCACGACGCATCATGGAAGCGCTCCATGATTTCTACACGAATCTATACAAAAATAAGACATCAATTACACAATCTCGCTTAGACAACATTCTTAATAACACTTCTCTCCCAAAATTATCGGGAGAACACTCTGACCTCCTAGACAAGCTGATAACTGAACCGGAAGTCTTGGAGGTGATAAAACATCTTAAACAAAACTCAGCATCGAGTCCAGATGGCTTTTCGGTCTGTTATTATAAAAAAATTTCCAACACCCTAGCCCCCTATATGGTCTGGTTCTGCCCTGGATAAAGCCCTAAATTTAGCTTATATATCAGTTATCCCTAAACCTGGCAAGGATTCGAGCGCGGTGTCTAATTATCGCCCAATCTCCTTAATCTCCCTGGCGGTATGATTATTTCAGATTTTTGCTTCTCAAAGAGGTACAATTATTTTGCATAGAAATTTGGCATTTTGTATTGTAGGCCTGTAATTCTTAGCAATAACACACTTAAATCTGTCCACCAAGAGTCTAGTAGATATCCCAGGTATAATTAAATTTGAAACACAAAAGCATAAATTATAATATAATAAATAAATATAAATAATTAAAAAATAATAATATAATAATAATAAAATACATTTTTCACCACGATTCACTATCGCTCAATTCTGCAAGTGTTCTAATTTACTATCGCTGTTTTCTAGCTGGTCTAAAGCCACTTTTGATGTAAAGGGACACTTTTTGGTTGCTTTGGAAAATCTCAAGTTTCCAGGCAGAAAGAACAGTATATATAATATAAAACTGCATGCAGGGCATTGGACAAAGCATTGGGGACAAAAGGGATGTGAAATGATTTCATACAGTACTGTAATCTGTAAGATTACAGTACTGTATGTGTTATGATTTTTACAGTTGTTTTAATTTGCCACCAGGCTCCACCCCCCGTGCATCGCGACATTCGCAGGGAACGGAGCCCGGCACAGAGAGGCTTCGGGAGGAGGACACAGCCTGCAGACACAGTGAGGGAAATCGTGGGATCCTGGGGACAAGGTAAGTATACCGCACCAGGATCCTGCAATGCAATCCCGAGTGTGGCTCGGGGTTATCGCTAATGGTGCTGAAATTTAACCCCAAGCCACACTCGGGCTATACCGTCAGGGAGGCTACTTAATAACGATCTCAAAATCTTAACAATAGTTTTATCCAATAGACTCTCATCCTGTATCGCTCTCTATATCCATAAAGACCAGGTTGGCTTTATCCTGGAGAGACAGGGTCCTGACCAGATAAGAAGGGCGGTTGACATCATCTCTCTCCTCAACTCCCAATGGGATGGAGGCCCCCATCAAGAAGGCTTTCTGTTGTCAATTGACCTCCAAAAGGCTTTCGACACAGTTTCATAGCCTTACCTGTTTAATGTACTGGAGAGATGGGGCTTCAGCCCCAACTTTCTGGGAACACTACACTCCCTGTACTCTAACCCAAGTGCACAGGTAAGACTTCAGGGCTGCTATTCACAACCCCTCACTATCGAAAAAGGCACCAGGCAAGGCTGCCCGCTTTCCCCCCTCCTGTTTGCCATAGCTATCGAGACCCTGGCCATCACGATCAGGACCCACCCTGATCTGATGCTGTTTGTCACCTCTCCACTAATATCGACTCCCAACATTTTCTCCCTGCTCAATAAATTTAGTAATGCCTCCGGCCTTCTGGTTAACGCGTCGAAATCCTTAGTGCTAAATATCACAATTCCCCCAACTTGCTTAAAAACTTACAGGACCATTTCTCGTTCTCTTGATGCTCAACTTCTATCCCATATCTAGGCGTAAATTTATCCTCCAAGATTGACTCCTTATGCTCCTCTAACTACCCGGCCATTTTCCATAAACCGACGTCAGATCTCTCAACTTGGGCTAAACATAACCTATCTTGGCTGGGCCGCGTTAACGCTATCAAAATGACTCTCTTCCCATGCCTATTATATCTATTTAGGTCAGGGGTCTCAAACTGGCGGCCCTCCAGCTGTTGCAAAACTACAAGTCCCATGAGGCATTGCAAGGCTGATAGTTACAGGCATGGCTCCCTCAGGCAGAGGCATGATGGGACTTGTAGTTTTGCAACAGCTGGAGGGCCGCAAGTTTGAGACCCCTGATTTAGGTCTTTACCCATCCCGATTTCAACTACATATTCTTCAATCCAAAATTCTACAATTTATCTGCGGGCTTAAAGGCAGGAGGTGCTCTAAAAATATCTTGTTTAGACTTAAATCACAGGGAGGGTTCGCTCTTCATAATATTTGGTGGTATTACCAAGCAGCTCAACTTGCCCAGATCTTTATCGTATACTCACGAGACTCGAAGCCCAACTCAGTGACAATGGACAGGCAAGGTGTTCCCCTACACACAACTGACTTCGTATTATGGTCCCCTACTAAACTCAGACCTCCCATCCTACCCCACCCTTTCCTACTCACTAGCCTTATGCGACCAGGATAACATCCTAGCCTTTAGCTGGTGGCTCAAGGTCCTAGGATCACGACTTACGAATCATGGTGCTTGAACATCACGGATCAGAGGGAAGGGATAGCCATCATATAATCTTCCATGGCTGCATCTCTGTCCGATCCTTCCTACGCCCAATCATGGGAAAACTACCTTAATATAACATGGGATCAGGACAAATGGAATACCTGTTTCCAACATTCCTTTTTTTTTTTTTTCATTTACAACAAATTTATTTAAACCATGCAGCTTTATTTCTGGCTGGATTCAGATTTAGATGTGGAAGCTCTCAGTGATGAAAGTCTACGCCTCTTGGCAATCTGCTCCTGGCGCTTCTCCTTTGCTTTCTTTGTTCTCTTAGCAAGGAGCTTGGTATACTCTGATGCTTCCTCCTTATTCTTCTGAGTGCGCTGCTTCTTCAGGGCAATACGTCTGCGCTTGTGTTGAAGAACTCTAGGTGTTACAAGACACTGGATCTTGGGGGCCTTAGTCCTGGCTTTCTTCCCTTCCTTAGCAAGAGGCTTTCTAATCACATATTGGTGCACATCATCTTCTTTGGACAGGTTGAAGAGCTTGCGGATTCTGCTTGCCCTTTTAGGACCCAAACGACGTGGAACAGTATTGTCTGTGAGGCCAGGGATGTCCTTCTCTCTTTTCCTGACAATCACCAAGTTCAACACACTTAAGTTGGCATCTACAATACAGCCACGCACAGACTTACGTTTGCGCTCGCCAGTCCTCCTGGGGCGGTAACAGGAGTGACCCTTACTCAATAGCAGACAAACACGGCTGTGGGTGAGAACTCCCTGTTTTGTGGGGAAACCTTGCTTATCGTTGCCTCCACTGATGCGCACAACATATCCCTTCCATTCCTCACCCAAAGGATCAGCTGAAACTTCTGTGGCCATGCGTTTCTCATAAAAAGTATGCAGCTTGCGTTCATTGTCAACTTCAATCAGCTTCTGGCAGCCAGTGGCTGGGAAAGAGATATTAAGCTTCATGTCTGAACAGCCTATCTCAAGTCCCCAGCCAGAAAGAGCCCAATGTTCCTTTAAAGCTATATTAAATATCTCTCTGATTGAAGCCAGCCTCAAAATACTTACACAGTGGTACAGGATCCCTTCTCTCCTTGCCAGAATCTACCCATATGCATCCCCTCTGTGCTTTCGAAAGTGCAACCACGTGGGCACAATGCTCCACATATGGTAGACCTGTCCACGCATAAGAGGCCTTTGGAACAAAATTTTCTCTCTGATACGTAGGGTAACGACTGCACAGGTCCCCCAAACCCCAGACATAGCACTCCTTAACCTCAAAATGGTTAAAGTAGATAAATACACACAAAAATTGATCTTCTCTTATCCTAGTGGGCACCAAAAATTACAATAGCTTCTCACTGGAAAAAAAACCTCAGTCCCAATCTCAGCGGTGAAGCACAAAATATTTTGGATTATGGCGCAGGAGAAGATAGTAAGTATTATACAAGACAAAACCCGTATCTTTGAAATCACCTGGGAACCCTGGGCTAAATACTGTCATATACCTTTGTACCCAGGAGACAACTCCTCATGATGAATTATACTCTGGGTGACCCATCTGACTCTCCTTCCCCCACCCTCTTTCTCACCAATCCTCTCCCCCTCTCTCTAGATTCATTTCTCTTCTCTCCTTCTCCCCCTGCTCCCCCTCCCCCTGTCCATAACCATATATACAAGACATGTCCGGTCTTGTATCCTGCAATGCATACTAGTTTATGGAAGGAATAGCAACATATGGGCTTGATATGTCTGGGCTACCCAACAGCACTCCTACTCGATCTCATTCCTGTTCTGAACCCAGTCCCCGTCACAGTCCCATGAACTGTTTCATTTGGTTCACCCAATAAGGCCTGATGATATGCTTTAACGTTGCATACTCCCGCCCTACCCTCTTAAGTGAGGAGTCATGACAGTACTACAAAGCTAAACAGCGGGGGGAACCCCCATCAACAGCGTGATCCCTTTAGGGGTGGCTGGGGGATCCCTCTCCCACCCTCTTCTCTCCCACTGTCTAGGAACCACTGTCCTGCACCCCCAACCACAACCCACTGTTAGGATTTCAACGTTAAAATCAAACCATATCAGAGCTCAGATTATATACTGAGAAATGCATTTAAGTAACCATTTCTTGTACAACAATTGATGTATTCTCAGAGTATGCAATATGTTATCATGCTGCTTCTATGGTCAAGTATTCACCCTGTTTTTAGAACTCTGTACTGACACAACTGAGCATGCCCAGACTGAAAACTAGTCACAATCCTACTCTCAATTAGGTTTCCCGGCGTACTATAGTAAATTCCAAAATGTGGGAATGCCAATTAAGTGTTCAAGACTGGGAATTTGTGAGAGCTAGCAAACTATGTACTATTTATTTATAAATGCAAGTGTCAACCATTGATTCTGGGTTTTTATGTTGCTTCTTATTCCTTTTTTTTTTTTACAATGCCAGCAATCTGTAATGTTTTCCTGTTTTTGGAACAGATATTATTCTCTCTCTCGATAGATAGATAGATAGATAGATAGATAGATAGATAGATAGATAGATAGATAGATAGATAGATAGATAGATAGATAGATAGATAGATAGATAGGTAGAAGCGGCCTTGTAAATTCCACACCAGCAACAATTGCAGCCTCTTACCAAGCAAAAAGCCCCAAAGCTAGAGATGGTCCTATAGCAGCATGCCTACAGTAATCAGCCATAACCAGCCTTGGAACCAGATGGTATATCACAAAAACAGGTTGGTCAATGGCACTCAGGACTTCCAGGGTACATCTGCATTGATTAACTTTTTGCGCCCCAGGGACTTAGGGCTGTTTAACACTATAGAGATGGAGGCTCCATGCATGTAGCAGCACAGTGGTTAACTGGCTAGCACTTCTCCCTTGCAGCACTGGGGTCGTTGATTCAAATCCCAATGATGCCACTGTCTGGTTAGAGGTTTCTATGTTTTTCCTCTGTTGTGGTGTTATGGCTTCTTTTTCACAAGGTATTATATTTCTGATGGGTTTAACATAATGGAAACAAAGGAAATTACATTATAAATAAAGTGAGCTTGGGTTTTACACCAAATCTATAACAGTTTTTTTTTTGGTCACATATGGATTGATCCTGCATCCATTTTTAAATGTTGGATGCTGATGACGAATATGCTTGTTAACAATTTGTGTGAAGCAGTCCTCACAAAGTTGGCATGTCCTGCTTTGTACCCTCCACATGCCCAACAACTTACATTTTGAATTGTTTTATTTTTGGTATCACTGATCATGGCCATTTGATCTTTTCTATTATACACTGCACAAATACATATGCTTATATGGCTGATGCATTCTTTCATTTGGAAAGAATGTGTGTTCCTGATCAACAGGTGGGAGTACTTGAGGCATACATGAAGAGACAGAAGAGACAGAATTAATTACAATAGTGGGCGTGTCCTTTACTGGGTGAGTGTAGGTGTGCTATCAATCCAACCAAAGTTTTATAAAGGCCTGCACTAGTGTGGTTTGCTTTGCCTGAAAAGAGGCCAGATTATTTGCAGGCAAGGTGCTATAGTGTGCATAACTACCCACAGTGGCTGCGGTTTGATGAATGTTTTGTCTTGTTTTGTTTTCTGTAATTGTTTTGCATTTGGCCCTTTAAAAGTGGATTTTTGTGTGTCTTTGTCCAATGTGACAATGCATTTTTTGTTTGTGAGCATCAGTTGACCCTTCTCTATTGATTTCTCACATGTTAGACAACTCCTAATGTGATCTAGTTTTCAAAATTGTTTTTATAAAAATGAAGCTTCCTGCTAACTTAAACCAGAAATGTGTGTGTGTGAATTTAGAGGGGTGTAGTTATTGCATGGCCTTTTATTTTGTCAAATTTTATATCTTGTCTGTTTTGTTTGTTTCATCCTGCACTCAAACTTTTGATGGGGGTGGGGTGGTGAGAGTTGTTACACCCTAAAATATTTGACATGGTTAGTGCCCACCTTATTTTTGTCCCTGCTGTACACTATGAAATTTAAGGTGTGTCCAATTTAAGTGTTTCTTTTAGATTGTAAGCACGGTCCTTCTAACTATATTGTACAGTGCTGTGAAAAATGTTGCAAAATTTCATGCCAGTCATTTGTCAGTGTTCATATTGTCCAAATAAAATGTAGAATTGGTTTTGAATTTTTTTTTTTTTTTGAGGATTACTAAAATATTTTATATGTGAAATGTATTGTTAACACTAGGGATGAGCCAAACACCCTCCTGTCCGATTCGCAGCAGAACATGCGAGCAAAAAATTTGTGAGAACACACAAACACCATTAAAGTCTATGGGACAAGAACATGAATAATCAAAAGTGCTCATTTTAAAGGCTTATATGTAAGTTATTGTCATAAAAAGTGTTTGGGGACCCGGGTCCTGCCCCAGGGGACATGTATCAATGGAAAAAAAATTAAAAAAACGGCCGCTTTTTTCGGAAGCAGTGATTTTTTTAATGCTTAAAGTGAAACAATAAAAATTAAATATTCTTTTAAATATAGTGCCAGGGGGAGGAGGGGGGGGGGGGTCTATAGTATGCCTGTAAAATTGTTCCCATGTTTAGAACAGTACCACAGCAAAATGACATTTCTAAAGGAAAAATTGTCATTAAAAATGGCTGTAATGAATTGTCGGGTCTCGACAATGTGGATAAAACTCATTGAAAAAAAGAGCATAGGATCCCCCCAATCCATTACCAGGCCCTTTGGGTCTGATATGGAGGTTAAGGGGAACCTTGCGCCAAATTAAAAAAAAAATGGTATAGGGGTCCCCCAAAATCCATACCAGGCCCTTCAGGTCTGGTATGGATTTTAAGAGGAACCCGGCAACAAAATTTAAAAAAATGACGTGGGGCCCCCCATAATCCATACCAGACCCTTATCTGAGCACGCAACCTGGCATACCGCAGGAAAAGAGGAGGGGACGAGAGCGCCCCCCCTCCTAAACTATACCAGGCCACATGCCCTCAACATGGGGAGGGTGCTTTGGGGTAGCCCCCCAAAGCACCTTGTCCCCATTTTGATGGGGACAAGGGCCTCATCCCCACAACCCTTGCCCGGTGGTTGTGGGGGTCTGCGGGCAGGGGGCTTATCGGAATCTGGAAGCCCCCTTTAACAAGGGGACCCCCAGATCCTGGCCTCCCCCTGTGTTAAGTGGTAACGGAGTACAAATGTACCCCTACCATTTCACAAAAAATTGTCAAAATGGTAAAAAAGACAGCTTGGGACAAGACCTTTATTAAAAAAAAAAAAAAAATGTCCCACGGTGTAAGTTCATGCCGCCCGGCAGACCGAAAGAGAGAGAATAAAATTCCGCAACCTACCCGCCTCAATGGGCGCCTCAGCGCGTCTTCGTTGTGACAGCTCTTATATAACTGAGGGCGGGGCCACACGGTGATGTAACGCATGGGGGCTTCCCCATGGCTTCCCTGAGGCATCAGAGGGGGGTGGGGTCACCTGTTTACGTCGCTCTCTCTGCCCCCTCTTTTCCTGCAGCCTGCCAGGTTGCGTGCTTGGATAAGGGTCTGATATGGATTTTGGGGGGGACCCCTACACCATTTTTTTTGATTTGGTGCAGGGTTCCCCTTAATTTCCATATCTGAACCGAAATGCTTGGTACGGATTTTAGAGGGGACTCCCATGCAATTTTCTTTTAAAATTTTGATTTGGGGTTCCCCTTAATATTCATACCAGACCCAAATGGCCTGGTAATGGACCGGGGGATCCCATGATCTTTTTTTCAATTATCTGTATCTATATTGCCAAGATCCGACAATTCATTACAGCCGCGATCAGTTTTAAATGACAATTTTTCCTTTAGAAATGTCATTTTTCTGTGGTACTGTTCCAAACACAGGAAAAATGTGCCACTTTACAGGCATACTATAGACACCCCGCAGGCACAATATTTAAAGGAATATTTCATTTTTATTGTTTCACTTTAAGCATTAAAAAAATCACTCCTCCCGAAAAAACAGCTGTTTTTTAAAAAAAATTGTTGCATTGATACATGTCCCCTGGGACAGGACCCAGGTCCCCAAACACTTGCATATAAGCCTTTAAAATTAGCACTTTTGATTTTTCATGTTAGTGTCCCATAGACTTTAACAGTGTTCCTGCGGCTTTCAAATTTGCCACGAACACCACATATTGTTCGCTGTTCGGCGAACAGGAGAACACCCGATGTTCAAGTCAAACTTACATTCGACTCGAACATAGGGCTCATCCCTAGTTAACACACCTTCCAAGCTCTATTAAATCTACTTGGCTACAAAATAATTTTATTCTGCATACATAAATAAGTCATTAAACTGAGAAAAAATGTGTAAATACAAAACAAAAAGAGCAAGCTTTAACAGCTCCAATGCTGATTTTCAGGTTCCAATGATTTTTGCTATGGCCTAGGTAAACTATTGAACATCCCATGAAGAAGTCCTCGTGACAAAAAATGTCGGGGCGTGGCTATACAGCATTCTAGAACGTGTGACGTAAGACGTAGTGACGAGACACAGAGCGGTGGTTAGCGAAGGATTTGTCATAGGAGCGGGTGAGATTGTTACCAGCATCCACACTCCCTGGGTCCGCCGCGACCACTGGCATTTGGTTTACATCACTGCATGGATTACTATGATGTGTTTTGTCCTGCTCTTACCCAGTCACATGTGAGTACAATGGTGACGGATTATTACGTTTTTAATAAAGTTGTGAACGTTATCACACTATTGGAGCGCTCTTTTTCATTTACATGTGGAGCTAATACTTCAGGAAAAGCATTTGATATACACACCATTCGGCTCTGGAGATCGTATTTTAAACCCTCTTGTGAGAGGGCTAAGGCGATTTTGGCCAAACACGAGAGTGTGAGGCTATAGCAGCTGGTGAGTTTGCATTTTAGCGGGGAGTGGAATCACATCACTGAGGTGCGGTGGATGATTACAAGATTCACATTTTGTTTTTCTACCGGATATCTCTTTGGATTTTGGATTTTTTGTTCACACTGCTTATGGACTGTTTTTTTGATTTATCATTCCTTGATAAGTGATATGCACTTGGCACATTTATCACGAGGTGCATTACATCTGTTTTGGTGCACGTTATTCATGGATTGTCATAATTTATTTATTTTTCTTTAAGAAGTGACACATTTATTTCACCAGGTCCATCTGTGACTTGTTATTTATATTGTATATGGTTTGTTCTTATGCATTGTCACCATTCACTGGTATTTTTTGAGAAGTGCTACATATGTTGTACACTTGTCACAGGGTGTCATATATGTGTTCGAACCACTTCATTTCACTTTCACTGAGAAATTTGATTTTTATTCACATAGATTTCTAAGCATTTTTTCTTTCTACGGCAGCGCCACCATTCATTCTCACATATTTAGAGGTTTGAATTTGGTTCACAAACTATTGAACATATCAAATTAAGTATTAATTTTCTCTAATCACCAGTTGCCCACCCCATAAACACAATTTTTTAAATAATTATTTAGCGAAAAAAGCATATTGAACACATGTGAAAAGAGGTTAGCGGACATGAATTTATTGCGATTGAGCATATCTTTTCGCAATGGCACACAACTGGTTGCCTGGGCCAGCTCCTGGCCTGGAAATGCAACCTCATGTGTGTGCAAGGATGTTCGATGCACTTGTAAGTGTTAGTGCTGCTCAGAGTTGTCAGCAAGTTAACATGGTAAGATCACTTTTTTTTAACATGAGGAGAATTTGCTGATTTGCAAGGTAAGTGTGGGAGATGTCTTGGTGTTCCCATGGTTTAGGGGGATGTATTGTTTGGAATTTTGTGTTTAGTGATCCTCAGAACACACGTCACTTCCTGATTCTATGCACAGTAGACTTCCTGCATTTGTACATGTACAACACTTCATCTCTTGCTGGTATGTAGATATTAGACATGGAAGACATTAATCAGCTGACCTCATTAGCACACACCTGTGGCTGTGGTCCCTCCTTCCAACCACCCCCCAGCTAGGTGCACAGTTTTCTAATACAATTAATCAGTGATCACTGGTCTCACTAAATACAGACATTTTTTGTCTTAAATTCATCTTGCATAGATCTGTTCATTTGGAGAGTGCAGGAAATCAGATAACAGCCTATATGGATAGAGCTGTAGTATTGAAAGCAGGAGAATCTTGTTCTGGGTTCTGTAAAGCTCAGCATACACTATACAATCTGATTGTACAATCTCCTTTAGATCTGCCATCAATTATGTAGTGCAAGGGCCTGCCTGATTGGATACAGAGTGATCAGATTAGCTGGTGTGTCCTCCCATTATATAGTTTTGGTAAATCTAAAGGAGATTTTACAGAGCTTGTACAATCAAATTGTATAGTGTAAGGCGACCTTCAGCCACCTAAAATGAACTAGTTGCTAACTACTTCTAATCATTGTTTGCTTTGCAAGAACATTTTCAAAAATACAAATCCACTAAAGTAACATTTAGAAAGTTAGGGGTAGCTCTTAATTGTGTCCAGGGAACTCGTAGTTTTGTGGAGTGGAGTTGTGCTGCCTGCCCCAAGTGGGTGTAAGAACACAAACACAAATTTGATCGGGAAAAAAGGTCTCTTTTATATGATTAATAATTGTTAATGTCTAAATAAAGTTTGATTAGAATGTTGACTTCTAGATATATGTTTATGCTTTCATCATGGTACTACTATATATTGTACAGAGAAAGCTGGTCAACACAGTGGCTTACTGGTTAGTGCTTTGATTTAGCAACATTCAGGTCATTGGTTCAAATTCAACCTATGCTACCTACCACCTCCCTAAAGTTTCAATGACAAATGGATATGTAGGTGAAAGTATGGTTGCCATCAGCGTGATACAATTTATCTAGAATATAAAGAAGTACCATGATTACAGAATGAACATATATAAATAGAACTCAACATTTTCATGAAATACGAATTAGACAAGTTTGACATTTGTAGAATAGAGATATAACTTGTCAACTCCACATCAATGATAATAATATAAATAACAGCAAAAGAAGCAAAAAAAGTCACATTTACAAATGTTTGACAATTTAGCAATAATATTGCATTTGTATAATAGGAGAATATAGATTCTTTTGATCTATGTTCATTTTGTAATCATTGTACTACTGTATATTCTAAGTATAATTGTGCTCATCTCAATGGCTTAGTGGGCAGCACTTCTATCTAGCATGCCTCAGACCATGGGTTCAAATCCCAAGCATGGTTATCACCTGCTTAAATTTTAAACAGCATAGTATGCTGAAAACGGGCAAATGCCTAATTGCCACGGCCACATCAGCGTGGTTGTTTCCATAATTTTCATGCTCAATTGCATAAAATTGTATGTTATTTAGCAAATAATATAATCAAACACTAGTGAACACACAGGGTGTTAGCATGGTTAGGATTTGAACTCATGACCTAAGAGCTTTTTGTTTATGAGTGCAGACCACTAGGCAAACGTGCTGAGTAAGATTAGACTTGCTATATATATAGTTTAGTATGAAAAGAATGAACATGTTATTATTATTATTATTATTATAATACAGGATTTATATAGCGCCAACAGATTACGCAGCGCTTTACAATATAAAAGGAGACAATGCAGTTACAATACAATAAAATACAGGAGGATTAAGAGGGCCCAGCTCAGAAGAGCTTACAATCTAATAGGGTGGAGCAGGTGGTACAAAAGGTTGTAACTGTGGGGAATGAGCTGATGGAAGTGGTAGGAGATTAGTTGGAGACGTGATAGGCTTTCCTGAAGAGATGAGTTTTCAGGGATCGCCTGAAGGTAGCAAGAGTAGGGGATAGCCGGCCAGTGGCGGTAGCGAGTTCGAGAGGATGGGAGAGGCTCTGGAGAAATCCTGGAGACGAGTATGGGAGGAGGAGATGAAAGAGCTTGAGAGTAGGAGGTCTTGAAAAGAGTGGAGAGGACGATTTGGGTGATATTTGGAGACAAGATTGGTGATGTAGCTCGGGGCAGAGTTATGAATGGCTTTGTATCTTGTGGTTAGTTTTTTAATTTAATTTGCTGGGTGATTGAGAGCCAGTGTGGGGATTGGAGGAGAGGGTTGGCAGACATTGAGCGGTTGGTAAGGTGGATAAGTCTGGCAGCAGCATTCATGATAGACTGAAGAGGGGATAGCCTATGGAGAGGCAGCCCAGTGAGAAGGGAGGTACAATAGTCAAGGTGAGAGATAACAAGGGAGTGAATGAGGAGCTTGGTGATTTCAATTGTTAAAAAGGGGCAAATTTTAGAGATGTTACAGAGGTGAATTCTACAAACTTTTGACAACAATTGGACTTGGGGCTGAAATGACAAGTCAGAGTCTAGGATTACACCTAGTATCCTGGCGTGAGGGGAGGGACTGATAGTTGCATTGTTTATTTTGATGGAAAAGTCATGGAGGGGGGCATGTGCAGGGGGAATATTAATTGCTCAGTTTTAGAGCGATTTAGTTTAAGGAAGTGGTGCGACATCCATGCTGATATATCAGTTAGTAATGCAAGAGGAGACTGAAGGAGTGAGGTGAGGAGTATACAGATACAGTAGATTTGGATGTCACCGGTGTATAAGTGGAAGCCATGGGCCGTTATCAAGTGACCAAGGGAGGAGGTGTAGATAGAGAAAAGAAGGGGTCCAAGAACAGAGCCTTGGGGGACCCCTATAGAAAGGGGCAATGGAGAGGAGGAGACAGAGTTGTAGGTAAAACTGAAGGAGCGCTGTGATAGATAGGCAGAGAACCAGGATAGAGCAGAATCTCGGAGTCCAAGGGAATGTAGTTTATTGAGAAGGAGCTGGTGGTCAACAGTATCAAAGGCCGCAGAGAGGTCAAGTAGTAGGAGTATGGAGTATTGGCTGTTGGTTTTAGCAGTTAGTAAATCATTAGTGAGTTTTAGTAAGGCAGTTTCCGTGGAGTGCTGCGAGCGAAAGCCAGACTGTAATGGGTCAAGAAGATTATTTTCACTGAGGTAGGAGCTAAGACGGTTGTACACTAAGCGTTCTAGAAGTTTAGAGGTGAATGGGAGCAATGAGACGGGTCTTAACTTGATTGAAGATGTGATTTAGGGAGCATAGGATAGAAGAGGATGGCCGTAGTAGTTGTGAGGGAACAGGATCCAAGGGACAATTGGTTCTCTGGGCATCTGAGAAAAGTTTTGTAACCTCTTTAGTAGTAGCCAATTCAAAAGCGGAGAGTGTTGAATGTGCTGTTAGGCAAGGTATGTTGGGTGGGGAAGATGTACGCACAGTGGAGGTGTCCTCACGAATTACATCAATCTTGTCTTTGAAGTGATTGGCAATCTCTTGGGCAGTGAGGGAGTTAGTGGGCAGAGGGGGTGGGGGACGAAGCAGAGAGTTAAGGGTTGAGAAAAGCCGACGGGGACTGGATGACAAAGTATGGCAGCATGGAGGCAGAAATTGTATTTTAGAAGGGCAGATTTATATAGGGTGAAGTCTTGCAGGCATTTGGTTTTACACCACAGTCGTTCAAGAGCACGACAATGTCTCTTGAGATTTCTAGTGTTGTCAGTTTGCCAGGGTTGTCGGGCCTGATTCTGCGTGTGGTTAGAGAAGCAAGTGCATCTAGTGATGATGAGAGTGAACTGTTGTAGACAAAGGTGGCCAGGTGAGGACAGGACAGGGGAGAGATTATGTCATATAGGTGGTCAGTAGGGATGAGCTTCGTGTTCGTGTCGAAACCCATGTTCATCTCGAACATCGTCTGTTCGCCCGTTCGCCGAATTGCGAACGATATGGGCCGAAATTCGTGTGGCGCGTCACAGCCCATAATTCACTGCGGCATCGCAGTGCATTGCTGGCTGATGATTGGCAAAGCATGCACTATGACCCGCATGCTTGGCCAATCACAGCGCCCTCTGAACAGAGAGCCATAATTGGCCAAAGCCAAGGAGGCTTTGGCCAATTATGGCTCAGGGGATTTAGTACACGCCCCACACTATATAAGGCCGCCTGCACTGCGGCCCTGTGTAGTGTGTGTTCCGGTGTTGAGAGAGAGATAGATAGACAGAGAGACAGTGTCATTTGATTTAAGTTAGATAGATTAGGCAGGACAGTCAGTGAGTTAGCTGCACTTACAGTGTATTGTGTATATATGCATCCCAGGTGTGTACACTGTATTCAGTTTAGCTAGATCCGTTCCTGTTATCTTGCTACTGACAGGCAGGCTTGTGTTGTTACAGTATTTACAACTACCTGAAGAAAATTGCTGGTGTTCTTTTGATCCTATTAGTACCACAGTGAGGCAGCTAGACTATTTTCAGTTAGTGTAGTGCATCCTCCTTACAGTGTTCAGTTAAAACTACAAGTTAGTGTAGTGCGACCTCTGCACAGTGTTCAACTAAAGCTACAAGTTAGTGTAGTGCATCCTTCTCACAGTGTTCAGCTAAAACTACAAGTTAGTGTAGTGCGACCTCTGCACAGTGTTCAGCTAAAGCTACAAGTTAGTGTAGTGCGTCCACCTCACAGTGTTCAGCTAAAACTACAAGTTAGTGTAGTGCGACCTCTGCACAGTGTTCAGCTAAAGCTACCTGTAGAAGGTTGGTGGTGTTTTCCTGATCCTATCACTACTGCAGGCAGCTAAATAAGCTACAAGTTAGTGTAGTGCGTCCTCCTCACAGTGTTCAGCTAAAACTACAAGTTAGTGTAGTGCGACCTCTGCACAGTGTTCAGCTAAAGCTACCTGTAGAAGGTTGGTGGTGATTTATTAATCCTATCACTACCGCAGGCAGCTAAATAAGCTACAAGTTTGTTTTTTGCGAGCTCTGCACAGTGTTCAGCTAAAGCTACCTGTAAAAGGTTGGTGGTGTTTTCCTGATCCTATCACTACCGCAGGCAGCTAAATGAGCTACAAGTTAGTTTTTTGCGAGCTCTGCAAAGTGTTCAGCTAAAGCTACAAGTTAGTGTAGTGCACAGTGTTCAGCTAAAGCTACAAGTTAGGGTAGTGCGTCCTCCTCACAGTGTTCAGCTAAAACTACAAGTTAGTGTAGTGCGACCTCTGCACAGTGTTCAGCTAAAGCTACAAGTTAGTGTAGTGCGTCCACCTCACAGTGTTCAGCTAAAACTACAAGTTAGTGTAGTGCGACCTCTACACAGTGTTCAGCTAAAGCTACCTGTAGAAGGTTGGTGGTGTTTTCCTGATCCTATCACTACTGCAGGCAGCTAAATAAGCTACAAGTTAGTGTAGTGCGTCCTCCTCACAGTGTTCAGCTAAAACTACAAGTTAGTGTAGTGCGACCTCTGCACAGTGTTCAGCTAAAGCTACCTGTAGAAGGTTGGTGGTGATTTACTAATCCTATCACTACCGCAGGCAGCTAAATAAGCTACAAGTTTGTTTTTTGCGAGCTCTGCACAGTGTTCAGCTAAAGCTACCTGTAAAAGGTTGGTGGTGTTTTCCTGATCCTATCACTACCGCAGGCAGCTAAATGAGCTACAAGTTAGTTTTTTGCGAGCTCTGCAAAGTGTTCAGCTAAAGCTACAAGTTAGTGTAGTGCACAGTGTTCAGCTAAAGCTACAAGTTAGGGTAGTGCGTCCTCCTCACAGTGTTCAGCTAAAACTACAAGTTAGTGTAGTGCGACCTCTGCACAGTGTTCAGCTAAAGCTACAAGTTAGTGTAGTGCGTCCTCCTCACAGTGTTCAGCTAAAACTACAAGTTAGTGTAGTGCGAGCTCTGCACAGTGTTCAGCTAAAGCTACCTGTAGAAGGTTGGTGGTGTTTTCCTGATCCTATCACTACCGCAGGCAGCTAAATAAGCTACAAGTTAGTTTTTTGCGACCTCCTCACAGTGTTCAGCTAAAGCTACCTGTAGAAGGTTGGTGGTGTTTTCCTGATTCTATCACTACCGCAGGCAGCTAAATAAGCTACAAGTTAGTTTTTTGCGAGCTCTGCACAGTGTTCAGCTAAAGCTACCTGTAGAAGGTTGGTGGTGTTTTCCTGATCCTATCACTACCGCAGGCAGCTAAATAAGCTACAAGTTAGTTTTTTGCGACCTCCTCACAGTGTTCAGCTAAAGCTACCTGTAGAAGGTTGGTGGTGTTTTCCTGATTCTATCACTACCGCAGGCAGCTAAATAAGCTACAAGTTAGTTTTTTGCGAGCTCTGCACAGTGTTCAGCTAAAGCTACCTGTAGAAGGTTGGTGGTGTTTTCCTGATCCTATCACTACCGCAGGCATCTAAATTATTTACACGTTAGTGTAGTGTGACCTCTGCACAGTGTTCAGCTAAAGCTACCTGTAGAAGGTCGGTGGTGTTCTCATACTACAGGCAGGCAGCTAATTTTGCTAGCTGCAGTATCAGTATATATATATATATATCACAGCTTAGTGCAGCTACAGGCCATTAGTATGTCTGAGGCCAACAAGGAGAGGCAGACAGTCACAAGCCAATAAAAGAGGGCAAGCAGGCTATGTGTCTAGAGGCAACAGTGCTGGTTGTAGAGACGTAGCATCCTCATCAGCACATGGCTGTGGGACACGCTTGGCCTTTTTTTTGGCAGTTGGCCGTGTTCAGCCGCAACATGCCGTCCCTCTGGACGTGTCGCACAGGAAGTGACGCATGTGCTCCACCAACCGAGGAACCAGGAAGCGTGTGACTGTGGTTACACACAGGGAGCGCTCCTGACAGGTTTTCACGACTGGAGGACGCAATCAGGCACAGTGCACTTTGTTATCTTTGCTCAATGTTTATTAAATTTTGGTACGCATGGTTTTAAGGGGATGTTTGGATGGTTCAAATAAAAATGTTTAGCAGTATCACGCTATGTGAGCATTTTTGTTTCTTCTACATATCCTATTGGAACTACTGGGAATAATACTGACATCTGGTGGTCGCTTTGGATATTGATGCAGATTTACTACTATTAATCAAGGCTTTTATTGATCTGATTTCTGGTGAGTGAGTTTTCATTGGGGACCCCAGCACGTGGTGTATCGCTTGGTGAAAGGATTACTACCCTCACAGAATACATCTTGATTATTTATTGGTGGGACTCTGGCTATCAGATCCGTGTTTGAACTTTCTGAAATAGATTAAGAAAGAGACCCTGTTTAATTGGGGTGCACAGCGCTGCTGCAATACTGAAGAGACACTTTATATATTTATATATTTATAATTGTGTATTTATATATTTATCTAATTTAATTGATTCATTATTGCCTATATACAAGTCTTGGATCACCACCAGCTACCAAGCACCTGATGCTGATGTAACCGAATATTTTTTTTTGAAATTTAAGATCCCTTCAAAGACTGCCTATGCTGATGCTGAGTTACTATCCTCTTATGCTGAGTAATTATCCTCTTCCTCCTCAATGATCATGCTGATAGCTTGTAAGAACATTTTTGGTTCTGGGCACCGCCACCAGTACCTAAGGCCCAATTTTTAAGCACCTGTTTAACAAGGGCATGTAATTACAATTTTTGGTGCGAATCTTTGCAGCAGGGCTAGTTCCTGCGCTCCAACTAGAGTATCTGTGAGGGGTTGCAGTGTTGTGGCACCAGCACCAGTGCCTAAGGCCTAATTTTCAGCCCCTGTTTAACAGGGGCGTGTATTTACAGTTTTTGATGCAATACTTTGCAGCGGGGCTCATTCCTGCATTCCAACTAGAGTATCTGTGAGGGGTTGCAGTGTTGTGACACCAGCACCAGTGCCTAAGACCCAATTTTTCAGCCCCTGTTCAACTGGGGCGTGTAATTACAATTTTTGATGCAATACTTTGCAGCAGGGCTTGTTTCCGCGTTCCAACTAGAGTATCTGTGAGGGGTTGCAGTGTTGTGGCACCAGCACCAGTGCCTAAAGCCCAATTTTTCAGCCCCTGTTCAACAGGGACATGTAATTAGAATTCTTGATCTAATATTTCACAGCAGGGCCCATTTCTGCACCCACCAAGAGCGAGTGAGGACTTACAGTGTTGTGGCACCAGCACCACCACCACCACCAAAGGCCCAATTATTCAGCCCCTGTTCAACAGGGGCGTGTAATTACAATTTTTGATGCAATACTTTGCAGCAGGGCTCGTTTCCGCGTTCCAACTAGAGTATCTGTGAGGGGTTGCAGTGTTGTGGCACCAGCACCAGTGTCTAAAGCCCAATTTTCCAGCCCCTGTTCAACATGGACATGTAATTAGAATTCTTGATCTAATATTTCACAGCAGGGCCCGTTTCTGCCCCCCACCAAGATTAACTGTGAGGACTTACAGTGTTGTGGCACCAACACCACCACCACCACCACCACCAAAGGCCCAATTTTTCAGCCCCTGTTTAACAGGGGCATGTAATTACAATTCTTGATTGAATGTTTCACAGCAGGGCACGTTTCTGCGCCCACCAAGATTAACTGTGAGGACTTATGCCGCGTACACACGGTCGTACTTTTCGTCTACAAAAGTCCAACGGACGCTGACGGACTAAAGCTGGCTGGTAATCCGATCGTGTGTGGGCTTCTCCGGACTTTCAACGTACTTTTTTAGCCTCAAATCCGACGTACTTTAGATTTGAAACATGCTTTAAAACTTTACTTCGTAACTACGACGGACCCCGAAATCCGCTCGTCTGTGTGCTAGTCCGACGGACAAAAAGCCACGCTAGGGCACCTATTGGCTACTGGCTATGAACTTCCTTATTTTAGTCCGGTGTACGTCATCACGTACGAATCCGTCAGACTTTTGTGTGGTCGTGTGTAGGCAAGTCCGTTCGTTAGAAAGTCTGCCGCAAGTCCGCCGAAAGTCTGCCGGAAGTCTGCCGGAAGTCTGTCGGACAGGCTGTCTGACTTTTGTAGACGAAAAGTCCGACCGTGTGTACGCGGCATTACATTTTTGTTTCACCAGCACCAACACCACCACCAAAGGCCCAATTTTTCAGCCCCTGTTCAACAGGGGCATGTAATTACAATTCTTGATCTAATATTTCACAGCAGGGCCCGTTCCAGCGCCCACCAAGAGTAACTGTGAGGACTTATGCCGCGTACACACGGTCGGACTTTTCGTCTACAAAAGTCAGACAGCCTGTCCGACAGACTTCCGGCAGACTTTCGGCGGACTTTCGACGGACTTGCGGCGGACTTTCTTTTTTTTTTTTTTTTCTTTTTTTTTTTGTTTTTTTTTTGCGGCGGACTTTCTAACGAACAGACTTGCCTACACACGATCACACAAAAGTCCGTCGAATTCTTACGTGATGACGTACACCGGACTAAAATAAGGAAGTTCATAGCCAGTAGCCAATAGGTGCCCTAGCGTGGCTTTTTGTCCGTCGGACTAGCACACAGACGAGCGGATTTCGGGGTCCGTCGTAGTTACGAAGTAAAGATTTGAAGCATGTTTCAAATCTAAAGTACGTCGGATTTGAGGCTAAAAAAGTATGTTGAAAGTCCGGAGAAGCCCACACACGATCGGATTACCAGCCAGCTTTAGTCCGTCAGCGTCCGTTGGACTTTTGTAGACGAAAAGTCCGACCGTGTGTACGCGGCATTACAGTGTTGTGGCACCAGCACCACCACCACCATCACCAAAGGCACAATTTTTCTGGCACTGTTCAACAGGGGCATGTAATTACAATTCTTGATCTAATATTTCACAGCAGGGCCCTGTGAGGGCTTACAGTGTTGAGGCCACAACAACACCTAAGGCCCAAATTTCTGCTGAGTATATAGGGCAGGCCCCTACTTTCAAACATCCAACTTACAAACGACTCCTACTTGCAAACGGAAGGAGACAACAGGAAGTGAGTTGAAATCTATCCCATAGGAAGGGAAATTCTCTCCTGTAAGAGTTAACATGGGAAAAACTTTTCTCCTTTCCACTGATGCTTTATCACCAATCCTTGTTTCACTAAAAACCCCAAATTTTCAAAAAACATTTGTCATTGGGACAAAAAGTGAGGTGAAATCTTCTGAAGAGGAGCACAGACAGCAAAACAAATGTCACAGGGGTGATAACCCTTCCCTATGTTTTCCAAAAAGCTTAAAAACAGATTTTTTTGGCTGGAGCTACACTTTAAAAATGTACCAGTTCAAAATTACAAACAGATTCTACTTAACAACAAACCTACAGTCCCTGTCTTGTTTGCACCGCCTGTATACTGCTGTTCAGAATATATAGGGCCTGGGGGCCCCACACCTTTCCTTTTTTTAATTTGGGTGTTGGGTTCCCCTTAATATCCATACAGGACCCAAAGGGCCTGGTAATGGACTGGAGGGTACCCATGCCGTTTGTCTCACTGATTTTCATCCATATTGCCAGGACCCGACATTACATTAAAGCCGCAAGCAGTTTTAAATGACTTTTTTCCTTTAAAAATGTAATTTTGTACAGGGACTGTTCTATGCACGGGAAACACGCGCCACTTTACAGGCATACTATAGACACCCCCCAGGTACGATATTTAAAGGAATATTTCATTTTTTTTTTACTTTAACCGCTTCCCGACCGGCGCACACCGATGTACGTCGGCAGAGCGGCACGGCTGGGCAAATGGGCGTACCTGTACGTCCATTTGAATTTGCCGCCGTGCCATTGCGTGCGCGTCGGCCGGGAGCTCAGTGAGTCGGGTCGCGGGTCCCGCGGACTCGATCGCTGCGGGGATACCCGCGATCGCCTCACGGAGCGGATGAACGGGGAGATGCCGTTGTAAACAGCATCTCCCCGTTCTGCCTAGTGACAAGTGCACTCGATCTCTGCTCCCTGTCATCGGAGCAGAGATCAGTGACGTCACCCACACAGCCCATCCCCCTACAGTTAGTAATCACTCCCTAGGACACACTTAACCCCTCCCCGCCCCCTAGTGGTTAACCCCTTCACTGCCAGTGTCATTTACACAGTAATCCGTGCATTTTTAATTGCACTGATCGCTGTATAAATGACAATGGTCCCAAAAATGTGTCAAAAATGTCCAACATGTCCGCCATAACGTCGCAGTCACAATAAAAATCGCTGATCGCCGCCATTACTAGTAAAAAAAATAATTAATAAAAATGCCATAAAACTATCCCCTATTTAGTAAACACTATAAAGTTTGCGCAAACCAATTAATAAACGCTTATTGCGATTTTTTTTACCAAAAATATGTAGAAGAATACGATCGGCCTAAACTGAAGAAAAAAAATGTTTTTTTTATATATTTTTGGTGGATATTTATTATAGCAAAATGTAAAAAATAATGCGTTTTTTCAAAATTGTCGCTCTTATTTTGTTTATAGCGCAAAAAATAAAAATTGCAGAGGCGATCAAATACCACCAAAAGAAAGCTCTATTTGTGGGAAAAAAAGGACATCAATTTTGTTTGGGAGCCACGTCGCACGACCGTGCAATTGTCAGTTAAAGCGACGCAGTGCCGAATCGCAAAAAAACGCTCCGGTCAGGAAGGGGGTAAATCCTTCCGGGGCTGAAGTGGTTAAGCATCATTAAAATCACTGCTCCCGAAAAAACGGCAGTTTTTAAAAGTTTTTTTTTGCATTGATACATGTCCCCTGGGGTAGGACCCGGGTCCCCAAACCCTTTTTAGGACAATACCATGCAAATTAGCCTTTAAAATGAGCACTTTTGATTTCGAACGTTCGAGTCCCATAGACGTCAATGGGGTTCTAACATTCGTGCAAATTTTCGGTCCGTTCACAGGTTCTGGTGCAAACCCAACAGGGGGGTTGTTTGGCTCATCCGTAGTGGTCAGTAGCAGAATAGAGAAGAGAAGGGTTAAGGTGGCGAAGGTTCCTACAAGTAATTGTTTGCTGCTTGGAGGGATGGGTGAAACTAATGAGGTTGTGATCAGAGAGAGGAAAGGGGGTGTTTGTGAGGTTGCCAGGGTTGCAGAGCTGGGAGAATACAAGGTCAAGGGTATTACCATTGGAGTGAGTGGAAGTATGTGTCCATTGTGTTAGGTCAAAAAAAGAGGTTAAGTCGAGAAGTTTAGCTGTAGTTGGGCTGTTAACATTGACAGGAATGTTGAAGTCAGGGTAGCCAGGCAGCAAAGTCATCAAGAAAGCGCAATACCAGTCCAGGAGGCCAATAAATTGCTGCAATCCTCAGAGAAATAGGAGAAAACAGATGAATACAGTGCATCTCGAAAGAAGAGAGGAATAGAGAGGGAGGGATAGGAAGGACTTGGAAGTTGCTTTGTGGGGATAGAAGGAATCCAACTCCACCTCCTTTTTGCCTGTTGGGTCTGGGGGAGTGAGTCCAATGGAGGCCACCATGGGAGAGAGCAGCAGGAGAAGCTGAGTCCAAATTTTGAAGCCAGGTTTCGGTTATGGTGAGTATGTTAAAGCTATGAGAGATGAAGAGGTCATGTACAGATGTTAGCTTGTTACAGATGGAGCAGGCATTCCAAAGGGCGCATGAGATAGGTGGGCTGCTTTGAGGAAGCAGGGGATAGAAATTAAACTGAGTGTATTGTGGTGGTTGCCAGAGGAGGAGGGGTATTGGATATGTGGCTTGCAGTTGTAAAATGGTTGACCAGGATTAGGAGAAATGTCACCTGAGACTAGGAGAAGGTGGACGGTGAGGAAGGCAAGATGGGAGTGGTATGTGCATGAGCGCAAGTGTCTAGTGGCCCTGGTGTTTATGCCAGCATGTGGGTGCAGCAAATGCAGGAGATGATGGGTGCAGTAGTAGGGAGAGGGTAGGAGTGAGGGTGATA
The DNA here is from genome assembly GCA_037952835.1 of Lithobates septentrionalis. NCBI lineage: Eukaryota > Metazoa > Chordata > Amphibia > Anura > Ranidae > Lithobates > Lithobates septentrionalis. Next base: position 12,887,312 of record JBBDGP010000278.1, on the reverse strand, counting down.
TGTGCATGCTGCAGGGTAGAGAGGAGGGGTAGAGTAAGGATAATTTGAGGATACAAGACACTAATGTGAGAAGGAAGAGAATGATATTGATATTTTATATCAAGTCAGATTCCCACTCTATCCACTAACATAGTGGATAGATTGGGAATCTGACTTGATATAAAATAAATGTCAAATGCTGGTTTGCTTGCGGTCTTGCAGAGTGGAGCAGAGTTCTTGTTGTATCTTTATCCAACTTTAATTATCCTGCTTTTGTTAAACTGCGGCAGTGAAACTGCGCATCACTCATGACAGAGCCACTCAGGAAAGAGCCATGATGTCTGTGCCTTGCCCCTGTCTGTGCCACCCCATATGCTGCTTTAAATTTATAGGGAGACTGAGCAAGCATGCATTTTCCTATTGGTCATCATAGGGTGTGATTTGAGACACCTGAATATGGGAGAGGAGAGGGCCAATACCAGACCAGACACAGGCTAGGGTTGTAAAGCTAATTACCTCTCTTGATCACTCAAGCCAAATGGGGTTGAGAATCAATCACCAGTAATGTTGCTATTGTAGTGTGGTTGTTATATAGCTAGCATTAAATATAGAAGTTTAAAGATATGACAGCAGAAGACATTTACCAAATATGTTACAGCAATGTCAGTTCAGCAGAGTAGAGCGTACAGATGGATAGACATTTACCAAATAGGTTACAGCAATGTCAGTTCAGCAGAGTAGAGCGTACAGATGGATAGACATTTACCAAATATGTTACAGCAATGTCAGTTCAGCAGAGTAGAGCGTACAGATGGATACACATTTACCAAATATGTTACAGCAATGTTAGTTCAGCAGAGTAGAGCATACAGATGGATGGACATTTACCTGTAAAAAAGCAGAGAAGACATGATCAGAATTGATAACTGCGGCAGTGAAACAGTGCATCACTCGTGACAGAGTCACTCAGGAAACTCTATATTATATCTCTATAGTCTCCTAAAAAAGAAATGTAACATGATTTTTTTTTTTTAACATATAACAGATTTGTAGCTGTAAATGATAAATACATGTAACTTCAAGGAATAGCAGACATTACTCTGTAATAATAATTTAGAACCGTATTCGTTAGCAAAAGAAGAAAGCAAACTATGTACAATAATTGTAATATAAATAAATAGCCACACACAAGGTAGAGCACACCCCATATAAGAATGGTTTATTGGCATACACATACACACATGATCGTAGCTTAATACTGCAGTGCAATTCCATATAGGAAACTCGTTGGCAGTTGCAAATATGGAATCGTGACTATGCCGAATTGGAATTTACTGATATGCACTTACTCACTTGCATGTTCACCTAGCTGAGGTCTTAATTGGCTTAATTGGGAGTAACTAGATGTAGAGTGACTACTTTTTTCCTTATTCTTAGTGAATTAGACCCACTGTGTGCATTCAGATTTGGAAGGGAGAGTAATCCAATTGAGCTTGGAGAATCGGGGTTGTTGAGGTATGCCAAACGTGTAGATTTGAATAGGTACATGTGTGAATCACTTCAGATGAAGTAACAGACTGGTCAGGCATGGACAAGGAATGTCAAACCACAGAAGCAAATACAAAAAAAACAAACAGCTTAGCAGAATGGGTACAAACAAAGGTGACACTTTTGCATAAAAAAGGGGCTCTAGATGGAACCAGGAACAATAATACTGCTGCATGGGGTGGGTAAATGAAAATATGTAATTGCATGAAAAATAATAGACTCAGCCGGGGAAACCTGAGTCGAAATTGCAAACTTTGAAATCTAGGATTTGGAGCCCATATGGGACTAGACGTGCAATTTGTTTCAGTCCGAATTTAAATTCGAACACATTTTTTGGTTATTCGGAGATTCAGATTATATGAATCTCTGAATGAAAAAGTAACAAATTAAGTTTAAATTTGTTTAATTTTGTTTTGTTTATTCAGTTTCTAATGAATTCCAAATTTCCATTTCCAGGTCAGGTAGTACTTGCAGAGTAGACGCCTGTTCTGGGAGCTGTAGTCCATATTCCCATTGCACACATTCCTGTGGAAAGCTCTAGGATACTGGGTGCTGTAGCAACCACCAGCTGGAGACTGGATCATGAATGCCACAAAGAATACATTTGCCAGTATACCTCAGATCTTCAGTCCAAACTGTTTTTATTTCAGCATGATCACATCATAAGCAAGAAAGTGCAATGTTTCAGAGTCACGCAGAACTTCATCTCGCATTTGATTGATCAACACTTGCCTGACAAAGGGGTCCCGCATAACCCAAATGTTGCACTTTCTTGCTTGTGATGTGATCATGCTGAAATAAAAAAAAACATTTGGACCGAAGATCCTAGGTGTGCTAGCAAATATATTCTTTGTGATGTTCTGGGAGCTGGTGTCTCAGGCAGAAGGCAGCTAGCAATTTTACTGTGACCTGATAAAAATGTACCCTCAAGATGGCAGGAAGGAGGGCTTAGGGACCCTGTGGACATTTGCTGGGCTTCTGGTGCTTGGCAAGGAGAAAGCAGACCCTGTAGATTCATAAAAGCCGTCTGGCTTCTTCAGGACAAGTTGAGTTTATATTGCACTAACTATAGTAGAGAAAAGCACACAATTATACATTGTTTACAGTAGTCCATAAATATAACATATACGCTTTTTGAACATCTGTGTTGGTTGCTTACATAGTGAGATGTAATTTTCACATAAAAGAACATCTGGGTAGCAGTGATCAAAACATGATTTCATTTATTGTTAGCTGTAAGCAACAAGCTCATACGGGAAAGATAAAACCACTTCACTTTAAGAGAGCAAATTTTTCAAGGATGAGGGCTGCTCTTCAAGACCTATGCTCCATACACACGATCAGAAATTCCGCCAGCAAAAGTCAGATGTGAGCTTTTGGTCAGAAATTCCGACTGTGTGTATGCTCCATCGGACTTTTGCTGTCAGAATTCCAGCCAGCAAAAGATTGAGAGCGGGTTCTCTATTTTTAGGTCGGAAAAAGTTCCTATCCGAAAATGCAGTCGTCTGTATGCAATTTGGACGCGCAAAAATCATGCATGCTAGGAAACAATTTGACGCATGCTCGGAAGCATTGAACGTAATTTTCTCAGCTCGTCGTAGTGTTGTACGTCACTGCGTACTTGGCGGCAGAAAGTTCAGAGAACTTTTGTGTGACCGTGTGCATGCAAGGCAAGCTTGAGCGGAATTCCATCCAAGTTTTTTCTGAAGGAATTTCTGATCGTGTGTATGGGGCATTAGACTGGGATTGAATATTGGCATCAATGAACACAGAACAGAAATGGGAATTCTTTAAAAGGACTGCATGCAAAATCACTGCAAGGTATATTCCATGGGCAATACGTTTAAAAGGCCAAAAATAAAACATATGCGGCTCACGACCAAAGTTGAAAAAGCTTTATATAATAAGAAAAGAGCTTTTAAAAAAATATAAAAGATGAAGGAACACTATCATTGTTTAAATCTTACAAAGAATATAACAGAATATGTAAAAAGGAAATCAGGGACGCAAAAAAATTCAAAACGAATGACAGATTGCAAAAGATAGTAGGATAAACCCCCAAAAATTCTTAAAATATATTAATAGTAAAAAGGTCAGGTCTGAGAATGTAGGCCTTTTACAAAATCTAAAGTGGGTGACTGGGGACAAAGAGAAGGAAACTGTATTAAATATTTTCTTCTTTGTGTATACAAAGGAGCATGGGGGAGCTCATGGCCATAATGGGGATGGTATTATTATTATTTTTTTTTATTATTATTTTCAGCAATTTAGAAAATTCCAAACATTATCTTGAAACATATACAATGCAATTTATCTTATTAGTTCCCATCCTCTCCCCTCCGATGGCAAAGTAGAGGGAGGAGGGTGGGAGCAATACAAAAAAAAAACATAGAAAAAAAAACGAAGGGGAAAAAAAAACAAGGAAAGAGAAAGAAGAGGGAGGTTAGGCGTGAACCTATGACAAATATAGATATAAAAATGTTGGGCGGGTACAAAAAAAATAAGATTAATCAATATTATTTAATAAATATTATTCTGACTTACCATCAGAGTCTGAAACTATTTCATAGTATAACTTAGTTTTCTTAAATTCAAACCATTTTGCCCATATCTTAAGATATTTCCTGGTCAGCCCTTTATTTCTACAGGTTATTTCTTCCATTAGGCGGAGTTCATCAACCCTTCCTAGCCACTGTGAAATAGCAGGTATTAAACATTTTCCCCAATATAGTGGAATCAAAGATTTACAAGCATTTAACAAATATGGGGTCATGGACATCTTGTATTGCTCTGTTGTTTTATTCATACAATGAAGTAAAAAAGTTAATGGCTCGGGTTTAATTACTTGGCCCAGTATCAGAGAGATCACCTTTGCCACTTCTTCCCAAAATGGGCAGATCTTAGGGCAAAATCACCATATATGCCCATGTGTAGCTCTCTCTTCGCATTCCCTCCAACACAGGAGTCAGACATTGCATGTAATTTTACTGGTGTATAATGATATTGAGATAGGAGTTTAAAGTTTACCTTCGTCATTCTACTCAAGGTGGCTGACATATAAGAAAATTGTAAAATCCTATCTTCTTGATTATCTGTAAGTGTAATTTGTAAGTCTTTTTCCCACCTGCCTATATAATCTGGATATCCAGGGTATTGCAGTATCATCAAAGCTTTGAAAAAAATAAATACAATGTTGTGGTTTGTCTTTATATTGCATAATTGTTTCAATAGGATACAGTTGGGGATATTATTAACACAGCCTCAAATGATCCTCTATAGCTCAAAATTGATATGGTCCAGAAATATTTGAGAGAATAAAGATGGACCAGATGACATAAACCCACAAATCCTAAAAATTCCTAAAAAAATTATCTCTCTCATTTCAAAGCCATTGTTTCTAATTGTTTCAAAGGCTTTACCAAGTAACTATAGACCTGTTAGTATAACTTCTATAATTGGGAAGATAATGGAGTGTTTAATAAAAGAACACATAGATGAATTCTTGCTGGAATAAATGTTTTAAGCAACAGACAGCATGGATTCATGAAAGGCAGAAGTTGTCAAACAAACCTGATTTCTTTTTATGAGGAGGTAAGTAAAACCTTGGACAGAGGGGTGGCTGTGGATTTAGTATACTTGGATTTTGCTAAATAATTTGACATAGTTCCCCACACACGCCTAATGTGTAAGGTAAAGTCTACAGGCTTGGAAAGATCAGTTTGTAAATGGATAGAAGACTGGCTAAAGACAGAAGTCAGGGAGTAGTGGTTAAAGAGGAAGTCCACCTACATCAACCTAAAAAAATAATATTAAAAGCCAGCAGCTACAAATCCTGCAGCTGTTGACTTTTAATACATGGCCACTTACCTGTCCCAGGGTCCAGCGATGTCGGCAGCCGACGCTGATGAATCGCTCGATTCTCGGCAGCTGCCGCCGCCATCCTAGGTGAGGGAATCAGGAAGTGAAGCGTTGCGGCTTCGTAACTGGTCCCCGCTATCTCCTGGGACCTGTGAGTTTCCCAGGAGACAGTGCGGAGGGACAGGAAGAGGCATAGACTCCCATGGGAGTCTATGCCGGAAGTGGATGCAAATACCTGTCTTAGACAGGTATCTGCACCCCCCTCCCCCCTGAAAGGTGCCAAATGTGACACTGGAGGGGAGAGGGTTCCGAAAAGTGGAATTTTTCTGTGGAACTCCGCTTTAATGATTCTTACTATGAATGGTCTAAGGTTGTCAGTGGTGTACCCCAAGGTCCAGTGTTGGGACCCTTAGTTTTTAATATGTTTATAAATGATATAGGGTCTGGGATTAGAAGTAATATTTCAGTCTTTGCAGATGACACCAAGCTATGCAGTGGAATAACTTCCTTGCAGGATATCGCCTTTTTACAAGCCAACCTCAATGCACTGTTTAATTGGGCAACTAGGTGGCAAATGGAGTTTAACGTTGATAAATGTAAAGTTATGAACGTGGTGTTTTGGACCAAACCAGAATCGTTTGGTACTTTTGTTTCTGTCCCCCTCGCCAAATTAACCTTCAATATAAAAGTGTGCACACTCGAAGCCGGAGGAAGAACCAGAAGAGCCAGAAGAACCAGAAGATGAAGGAAGATAGAAGAAAGAAGAAGCATTTAAATAATAAATACCAGACCCGGATAAGGGTCTGGTATGGATTTTTGGGGGGACCCCACGCCGGTTTTTTTTTTTGGCCGGGGTTCCCCTTAATATCCATACCAGACCTGAAGGGGGACTCCCACGTCATTTTTTTTTTAAATTTTGGTTCGGGGTTCCCCTTTGGGGAATTCCCATGCCGTTTTTATCAATGAACTTCTATGTGTATTGTCGGCAATGCAATAGCCGCGGGTAGTTTTAAATGTTTTTTTTCCTTCAAAATGTCATTTTGCTGTCAGACTGTCCTAAACACGGGAAACATGCGCCCCTTTACAGGCATACTATAGACACCCCCCAGGGACGAAATTTAAAGGGATATTACACTTTTATTGTTTGACTTTAAGCATTATTAAAATCACTGCTCCTGAAAAAACGGCAGTTTTTAAAACTTTATTTTGCATTGATCCATGTCCCCTGGGGCAGGACCCAGGTCCCCAAACACTTTTTATGACAATAACTTGCATATTAGCCTTTAAAATTAGCACTTTTGATTTCTCCCATAGACTTTTAAAGGGTGTTCCGCGGCATTCGAATTTGCCGCGAACACCCCAAATTGTTCGCTGTTCGGCGAACTTGCGAACAGCCAATGTTCGAGTCGAACATGAGTTTGACTCGAACTCGAAGCTCATCCCTAGTTAAGGCTAATAGCTGGTTATATGAGATAAGCACTTATATCTATGCGATTATATTAGAAATAGGCATTTCATCATGGCACTCATAATCACATCCACTACAGTGGGGGCTAAGAATCATACATACTAGGGGGAGTACAACTAAAGGAATCAATGGTGGGGAGGATCTGGGTGTTTTGGTAGATCATAAGCTTAATAATAGCATGCAATGCTACGCTGAGTTTTCCAAAGCAAGCAAAATCATTTATTGTATTAAGAGAGGTATGGACAGCAGATAGAGTGATATAATTTTACCCCTGTACAAATTATTAGTAAGACTTCATTTCGAATATGGAGTTCAGTTTTGGGCACCAGATCACAAAAAGGATATTGGGGAACTGGAGAAAGTGCAGAGAAGAGAAACCAAACTGATAAGTGGTATGGAGGAGCTCAGCTATGAGGAAAGATTAAAGGAACTGAATTTATTCTCTCTTGAGAAGATGAAATTAAGGGGGGATATGATCAACATGTATAAATACATAAGTGGTCCCTATAATGAACTTGGTGTCATCACAGAGGGCAAGGGGGCACTCTTTACGTCTAGCAGAAAAGAGATTTATTCTCCAAATACGGAAAAGTTTCTCCACAGTAAGTGCTGCAAAAATGTGGAATAGACTCCCTCAAGAGCTGGTTCTGGCCAGCCAAGTAGATTCCTTTAAAAAAATGCCTGGATTCCATCCTAAATGTACATAATATAACTAAATGCCAACACTTATAGGTAAAGTTTATCCAGTGAATACCCAATTGCCTCTTGGGGGATCAGGAAGTAATTTTTTCTCTTGCTGCAGCAATTTGGATCATGCTTTGCTGGGATTTTTCCCCTTCCCTTGGATCAACTGTGGGTATAGGCTTGTGTATATGGGATTGTATGCTTTTTTTATTTGTTTCCCTTTTATTGGTTGAACTAGATGGACTTGTGTCTTTTTTCAATCAAACTAACTATGATAAGCATATAATAATGCAAAAAACTCTTTATGAAATCCCTCAACTTTCCCCTCAGCTCCCGGCCTGTACCATTCACAATTCTCTAGAATTTTTAGACACATTTTGTGTTTTTATGCTGTGCCTTACCCAGCAGAACAATGTTCCCACCCCTGTCCAAGGGTTTTATCACTTTTTCCTTATTCTGGCTTATTTATCAAAGAGCTTGAGCTTATAATGGGTAAAGATTTCCAGAGATAAATCCCTGTATAATTAGACTCTCAATTTTCTTACACACCTGAGTGAAAGATGCCTACATATTGGTGTTTGTTTGTAAGTGATCCATTTCTTGAATAGGACAAAAAGATAACCTCAACCCAAATACCCCCCTCTTTGCCCCAGTTAACATGGGATGACAAATTAAGGCCTGTATTGGTTGTGTCAGCTTGACCAAATATTGGTTGATGCTGCTCCCTTTTTTTTGTTGTCATTCCTGTTGGTCAGTAGTGTTTATTACCCTAAAAAAAATATTATTAGGGGAAGGCACGTTATGCGCTTCAGACGTGCTAACCCCCTGAGACTGTGTAAGTGAATTATCTACATGTAGCGGTGCCCTCATAGGGTCACTATGTGTTCTAGCATTCAAACTTTTCACCCTGCTGGTCAGACATCGATTTTGGCACACTTTCCCAGACAATGAATAGTCTCTTGCTTGTTTTTGTTGTTTTTATTAGGGGATTAAACTTGGATGGGGAAAAGGGACATGGGATGCCCAGATAATGAATCTTTAGCAATGGAAATAAATGTAGTTTTAATCCAAATCTGACAGTCTCTTCCTCTGCACATCTCCTCCAGCACACTACTTGAGATCACTTGCTTCACTTCACTGTCCAAATCTAGATTCCTGTCACCATTAGCACTTGGCTAGGCCTCACTCTGAATAAGTCCTAATGTTCTTCTGATAGCCTTTTTACAGACAGGGGTTTTCAGTCCCCTTTATGGTAGCAACCATTTTAGATGGGAAGAATAAATGTGCTAACTGACACTTGGTGGACTACTAATCCCAGCACATCCAATGCAAATCCTGCCAGCCCTCCTGGCTGCAGTGACTTGATTCCAAAACAACACCACAGTCTCTCCCTCTGGCTCCACATCCAACTCCTGGCATGTCTCTCCCAGAGCTTCACACTGTGCTTCTCACTCAACAACCCCGTGGATCCCTCCTGAATGACTTGCCTGGACGTGCTCCCAACTGTCCTCTTTCCTGCTCCTGTTCCAGCACACCTCTCAATGACCGTGTAATGAGAGACTCTCTCCCAGCTCCCAAGCTCTGGTCTGAGGTACACCCCCCCCATAAAGGGGGGTTCCCTCAGACCACAACAGTCTAACACTCTATCATTCAGTTCTTCCACCTGACAATTCCCCGCACAGCATGCTGACCATGGGTATATGTAGGAGGCCTGCCCCTGCCAATCCTATTTGGGGATTGGTCAGGGCTCCCACATACACACCATGTAACGCCAGCTCTCTGCCCTGCCTCTTTTCCAGAACCTTCTGAAAACCAGAGGAGGTGCCCAAGGGCTGAAGCACATGTCAGTCACCTGCTGCTACACTAAACCACTCCCCTGCCTATGCTCATAGCATAGGCCTGCCTAAATTTACCTGCACTGACAGTACAAAACCCACTACTCTAGCACCTACCTAAGGTAGATGGTGCTACATACATTATTGGCATTCCTTGAACTGGTAGTTAATGACTGAATTTGGAAGTACCATGACCAACCTCACCTCATCCCCCTTGTGTGTGTGACATTGAATCAGCAGCATGCGAGGTGTCAAACAAATGCTTTTTACCATTACCATTTTGTGATGAAACTTCATTGCCTATTTTGGACCTTTTTTCTAGTAGAACTGTTTCTTCAATGTGTTTTTTTGTAACCCTGTGATGTACAGGAAAAAAAAAACAGACGTGTTAGAAGAATCAGATTCCATCTCATCCTTATCTTGTGTTCTATCCATGGCCCATTGTGTCCCCCTTCCTCTGGATCCAAGGCAACCTTGGACCATTTTGTAGCCATTTATATGCCATATTGCTTCCAAATGCTATTTTATCCCTAAAACAAAATGTTGTTCTTTGTGATGGATCAAATCTACATTAAAATGTTCCTTTAATTCCTTTATAGACATCTCTCCTGCGCTCAGGTGTCTAGATCCTCAGTATGTGGTGTGACCAACTTCATACAGTAGTGCCTGCTGTCTTGCAGCCCTCCTCAGAATAATGGGTATTCATAGGCTAAAGAAAAAAGAAAAAAGGAAGGTGCACCGACCTAGTGCATCACCACTGGTAAAGCTTTATGAAAGCATAAAACAGCAAAGTGTATACTCACAAACGAGCATAGGTAACAGACATAGACAATATAGCAGGTATGCGGTTCTGAACACCAACAAGCCAGGACCTGACATCAAGTGGATAGAATGATGGCTGACGCGTTTCAGGGGAGAACCCCTTTCCTCAGAGCCTAAGCGGGCAATAGCTGCTCTCTCACACAGTCCCCTCTATATATGTGTCTGTGCACCTCAATTACTGCCAACACCCACCCACATGAGTCATGCCCACCCACATTGTTGGGCCCTCCCTGACTCCACCCAATCAACACATGTAACACCATAGGGGTTTCATAACAAACAGTAACCCCATAAATGCTTAGCCAGAGAATGGGATAAATGGTATACAGTGTTCTAAGCAATGGTGGAGGAGTGCATGGGGAGGCGATACAGCCTCCTATTGGGAAGTGGTCAGGCATATGATCTACCTGTACCACCCCTATACTGGTCCCATGCTGTGGGGAATAAAAGAATGTTGGGGTAAAGCCCTACCAGGCTCGGTGAGGCCTCCAGCTGCTGTCATTCGCGGGTTGAACACACGCTGCTTGGATATCCAGGAAGTGCCTGCGCTCCACCCGCAACTTCTGGCCAGCCTAGGCATAACTTGAGTTTCCGCGCACGCCAGTGAATATACTGCGTGCGCAGAATACACGGGCCAGAAGTGCGGGTGTGTTTGCGTTCCACCCGCTATTTCCGACCGCTAATACACTGGCTTTCCCTGTGTGGATGCGTGCACATAGAATTGAATGACCACGCCCACACTCACTGTCTACTCAGGAGCACCCGCTCTAGTGGCCCAAAAGCTATACTGTAAAATTGACTTAGATAGGGGGAAGGGGATAAAGGCTGCAAATGTAATTGAGGCACACAAACCCATATAGAAAATGAAACAAAGAAGATAAATATATAACAGTGATGTAGGATAAAAATGCCCAATGGCAATCAATATTGTCCACAAAAGTGGCCACCAAAAAATATACCCAAGGGAGGTATATAATAAAAATGATAAAAAATACATATAAAATATATATTGATATATAAAAGATCTATAAAACATCTATAAAAACAACCCTTATGAGGGGCGTGGCTTGGCGCGCAGCGAGGATAGCAGCTTAACTCCAGAGCTCCGCCAGATACTCGGCCCAAGCACGTCTTTTCTGCACTCAGCACAGAGGATGAGCAGACAAAACAAACACCCTCATCACACCCGATCACGGAGATCCATGGCCTCAAGCGCTGGGAGAGATATCTCTGACATTTTCAGGAACCAGGCCGCGGCTTTGAAAGACATGGAGGGGGGCAAGATGGCGCCGGTACATGCGGACGACGAATTCAGTGAGGACTCTCAGTCGGCAGCAGAGGAGTACGGTAGGAGAGGCTCACGAGCGGGTCACCCCCTCACATATGAGGACATGTCAGGCTTTGCAGCCGACATTAAGGCTTCATTTTCTGCTGCAATCACAGATCTCAAAACTAGCCTATTAGTATTACAAGAAAAGATGGCCGCAGAGGAAACAGCAGGGAAGCTGAGGGACACTAGAATCCATAGACTTGATAAAGTCACTTCCTCCCATGCACGCCATTTCATAGAAATGAACAGGCATTTAGAAGATCTCGACAATAGGGGAAGACGCAATAATATAAGAGTCCGCGGCATCCCTGAATCTGTCCTGGCTGATCAAATCCCCTCAGTCTTACAAAGAGTCTTCAACAGCCTCTTAGAGAAGCCAGAAGACACAGAAATTGAGTTTGTTCGGGCGCACAGAGCTCTGAGAGCCAGGGGTCCAGACACTTTACCCCCAAGAGACATAATCTGCTGCTTGCAAAATTTTGCACTCAAGGAGGAAATAATGTTTAAAGCTTGCAGAAATGACCAAATCATTTTCAACGGCGAATGCATTAAACTATTTCAAGATTTATCCCAGATCACCTTGAAAAATCGCAGGGCCTTGTGACCTTTACTGGATAAACTAAGGGAGAAAGAGATCAGATATACTTGGCGCTTTCCCTTTGCCCTATTGGTCACTTTTGATGGCAGACAGCACACGCTTCGCACGCCAGAAGATCTCCCGGATTTTTGTGACGCACTCCAACTTGGAGTAATTGAGCTTCCGGACTGGTACCAGGAATTTATCATTCCACCCCAAGTACAGGGCCCTCTACGCTCTCCTCTAAACACACCTGAAAAACAACATACAAAGAAACAGAAGCACTCTCGTCATAAGACACAGTCTAATGGCACACCGCGCAGCCGCCCACATCCCGCTGGAAGCATGGTTTTTATGTTTTTTTTTTCTTTTCTTCCTCTGTTTATTCTTTTTTGCCTCAAACCCTGACGCCACCAGACCCAATTTGAGCTGAGTTGCACTCACATCTCATTGACATGTATGGTTTCTGGTTAAGTATGACCAATCTCAGCTTGCTTAACATATCTCAGGACACCATTGGGGTCTTTAGGAGTAGACTATCTGCTTATTGAAATATACCTAACAGATACATCTGAATATGAAGGAAAAGCAGTAGTGTTTTTGGAACGGTCTTTGTTTTTATTCTTCTTCATGACCATTTTGATTTCACTTTTCGTTTACAAAGTGCTCGGTGGCTGTGTCCCCCTCCTATGGATAGGAGACAGTTGGGGATATGAGGCCCAGCCCATATCACGCTTCACATGGGCTTCGTTTCAAACTCAGATCGCACCTGTGAAGAATGGAGGGCTTCATGTTCACCCTACAACTTCCCAAGAGGAACAATGAACTCAGCCATAGTTATAGATAACCATAAGAGTTGTACAAATATTTCTTAAATTGCAGATCCTAATTGCTTAACAAGGTGGCAAAAATGAGCCTATAGATGGCTGATTATTATTATTGAGTTCTTTTCTTTTTTTTTTAATTGTTGTTTAATTAGTTTTATAGTGCAGATCAGACCTTTCAGCACATTAAATGAGAGTTTTAGGCCGTAGTCTGGCCAGGCTTGGTTCACCCACTGTTGAATAACACCTAATTTCCACAGACTATACAGACACCCACGTTACGTGTGGATAGGTGTTTGTTCTCAGGGGTCCCCCTCGCTGGGTTCCTTCCCCAACCCCACAATAGTGTGTGTGGTGGGCAACGGTTGTGCCCATTGACTCACACTAAACTTGATCTTCCAGGATGTATTATTTCCGAGGAGGAAGTACCTATATCCCCTCCACTCTTACTTCTCTACCCTAACTCCTTACTTCTTTTCCTATCTTTCACTGGGATATCTATCTTACATACATATACCTGTACAGAGTGATAAAATCCTCAGATAACAGGGGTGTGTCTATTATCCACATATTCCTCATTTTATGGTATATAACTTCACATTGTTTATTTTTTATTGTCGTAAATAATTTCAGTTAATTTAATTTTAATTTTATTTAATTTAATTTCAGTTAATTTAATCCTTTTTTCTTTGTTTTTCGTTTGTTTGTATTTCCCACTAAGCAGGGTACAAGGGAGTGTTGGAGCATCTCTCTCTGATTGCTTACCATGGCTTACGCAGGCTTAGGACGTAACCCTACAATCATCTCACACAACATGAGAGGTCTGAACATCCCTGAGAAGAGATCCTCTCTCCTCAGAGAACTGAAGAATGGTAGGCCCAACTTTGTTTTCCTCCAGGAAACGCACTTCCAAACGAACCATATACCAAGACTAACTGACAGCTACTTCACAGAGGCACACCATGCTACACACAATACTTCTAAATCCAAAGGGGTTTCAATTTTAATCAGTAAAGACGCAAACTTTGACTTAACAGATAAAGTAGTGGACCCAGAAGGAAGATTTATCTTCCTGAAGGGATCATGTCATGGAACTACCATAACTTTGGCCAATGTGTACTTCCCAAATTCAGGGCAAATCACATTTTGCCAGAAAATGATCGCAGCGCTGACAAGTTTCCATGCAGGGCGCGTGATTCTGGGAGGGGACTTTAACGTCCCTCTCAACCCCTCTGAAGACACTTCCACTGGGAAAACATATCTCACATATAAAATTCTCAAAAAAATTCTAAATTTGATACATTCTCTGTCACTGGTAGACACATGGCGATTTTTACACCCAGAGGATCGAGACTACACCTTTTACTCGGTACCACATAACCGTCACGCGAGAATAGACTTCTTATTCGTCTCACAAAGGGACCTTGACACATTAAGTGCGGCGAACATAGGCATACAGTCCATTTCGGACCATGCACCAATAGCCATTACATTGAACATATTAGAACCCATTGTGAAATCCAACACATGGAGATTAAATTCATCACTTTTAACGGACCCATCCTTACTACCAAAACTGACGTCATCGTTAAGAGAATACTTTACACTTAACGCCACCCCGGCAGCAGACCCCTTAATGGTCTGGCAGGCACACAAATGCTATATCAGAGGGGAACTGATCCAAATGGGCACACGAAAGAAAAAAGAAACCGAGTTGGAAATAACTAAACTGACTAACAAAATACGTGACTTAGAGACCCTGCATAAGCAATCACTTACTACCCAATCAGCGACATTATTACTGGAAACAAGAAAGTCCCTCAAAGACATTCTGGAAACTAAATCCAAGAGATTTCTCTTCTTCAAAAAAAAATCTACTATGAACATGGGGACAAAACGGGGAAAATTCTAGCACGAGCACTAAGAGGTCAAATATCCCAACACTCAATTTTAGGTATTCAAAATAAATCAGGTAAAATAGATAGAGCAACGGATAAAATTGCACAACAATATTTTTACGCATTCTACACGGCATTATATAACCTCCCACCCCAACACAAACCCAACAACATAATGAGAGATAGGGATCTGGCCATAAAATATCTAAAAGAATCCAAACTCCCACCTCTAGCTATAGAGGACATTGCACAATTGGAGAAACAAATAGAAACTTCAGAAATTCATAACGCTATCAAAGAGTTGAAAACAGGAAAGAGTCCAGGCCCAGGTGGCTTTAGCGCCATTTATTACAAAACATTTACAGACATCCTGACCTCCCCTTTAACAAAGGCACTGAATTCACTATCTACTCAGAGAACCGTCCCACACGACTTCTTGGCAGCACACATAACAGTACTACCTAAAGCAGGCAAGGACCCAACACATTGCGCCAGCTATCGCCCGATCTCACTATTGAACCTTGATGCCAAGTTACTAGCCAAAATTATTGCTAATAGGATGAAGCCCCTACTGCATGACATAATTGGACCAGATCAGGTGGACTTTGTCCCCAATAGGGAAGCTAAAGACAATGTTACAAAATCATTGGACCTGATCTATGCAGCCCATCAGCGAAAGATCGAGGGCTTTCTCTTGTCCACCGACGCTGAGAAGGCCTTCGATCGAGTAGCTTGGGACTATATGATGAAGACCTGTGAGCACATAGGACTGGGTCCACACATGTTGACGTGGATCTCGGCTCTGTATCAAAATCCCTCAGCCAAAATTAAAATTAACGGCACATTATCAGAAAGTGTCAGTATAAAAAACGGGACTAGGCAGGGGTGTCCATTGTCTCCGCTGCTCTTCATCATATCACTGGAACCGTTCATTAGACATATCTTATTAAATAGCTCTATTAGAGGCTTCAATCTAACAAACAGAGAATTCAAAGTTGCTGCTTACGCAGATGATCTTTTATTTTTCTTGACAGACCTGCACATTTCTATCCCCTCATTAATGAAAGAGTTTTCCATATATGGTTATGTTTCCAACCTTAAAATTAATTTTTCGAAGTCTGAAGCCATGAACATTACGCTGCCGACTGATAAATTGAACAGAGCTCAGAGCAACAGCCCCTTTAAATGGGAGAACACTGCAATAAAATATCTGGGCACCTGGCTGACACCTAAACTCTCCTCAGTATTAGGACGGAATTTTCCACCTATTCTTAAAACTATTGAAAAAGACCTACAAAACTGGCACACCTCATACTTTTCATGGTTCGGCAGGGCAGCCATATGTAAGATGACTGTTCTGCCAAAAATCCTATACTTATTACGCACTTTACCTATAAAGATTCCCCATAGTTTTTTCAAAAAACTACACGCACTACAAATGAGATTCATTTGGGCTCACAAAACGCCCCGCATTAAAGCCTCACTCTTTACCAGACCCAAAAAACTGGGGGGTCTGGGGATACCTGATTTTAAAAGGTATTACCATGCCTCCCATCTTGCCCGTATCATTGATTGGCATTGCCACTCAAAAAGTAAGGACTGGGTCACCATAGAAAACGACGTGTGCTCTATCCCACTTCAATTTCTACCTTGGGTTTCAAAACTGACATATCCCCACACAGTGAAGACTCATCCACTTATGTGTACCTCCCTAGACATTTTCCACATCCTAGCAAAGCAGTCTAAATTCTCTTCCCCGCTAAGCCCGCTCACACCGCTAAAAGATAATCCAGACTTTCCACCGGGTATGGGTAATCACTTTCTGACAACAACAGACACCAAAATGCCTATACTGGCAGGGCAATGCTTCACAAACAAGACAATGAAGGATCTCTCCCAATTTAGGAGTGATAACAAAACACCTCGCATACCTATGTGGACATACTTCCAAGTACGCAGTTTTGTCAATTCCGCTATACACAGGAATAATTTCCTAAGAGATCCCACTGAATTCGAACAGATATGTATGAAGGGGAGATAGTGGAAAAATCTACCTCCCTTTCTTATACTTTACTACAGAATTTGAAGTGTGATGACATGGACAGATTCAGAGAGAGATGGTCAAAGGAACTGAATATACAGTTCACTGATAAACAATGAGAGGCAGCCTGTATACTGTCCCATAAAGGTTCGATAGGCACACGGATGCAGGAAACGGCTTATAAGATCTTGACTCGCTGGTATGCCACCCCTGATAAACTACATAAATGGTTCCCTCAAACTACCGAATTATGCTGGAGATGCAATAAGGCCAGGGGTACGTTGCTACACGTTTGGTGGCAATGTGACCTGATCCAGGTTTTCTGGGATGAGGTGAGGAAAGTCATCCAACAGATCATGGAGACCAAACTAAAATTAGATGCGGCATGTTGCTTGCTCCATATAACAAATTTTTCATTTAAAAAATATAAAACATCTCTTTCTAAGCACTTGATTAATGCAGCCAATTCGCTTATTCCACTTTACTGGAAATCCACTCACACTCCTACATTAAAAGAATGGCTTCATAAAGTTGCTTATATCTGCGAGATGGAAGATACAGCAGCACAATCATCTGAAATAATAGAGAAATATCATAAAACCTGGTCTCTGTGGTTTGTTTTCCAGTACTCCCAGGTCTTTGAACAAATAATGAGATAAGTAAAGGGTCTGAACACTTTCCTTCTGATTTGATGATTCACAAACTCCTGGACATATCCTTAGTGATTTAAAACATTATGTTGTTCTGTATATGGCAGAATTGTACTAAATATTATAGATCGTCCTAACAGGTCCTCCCTAACAATTTATCCCAAGGTACCCTCCTCCATTAGTTCAATATACCCCCCTTTTTCCCCTTTCTTCTATTTTTTTTTTCTTTTTTCTTTTCTTTATTATCTCCTCACATATCCCATCTTTCTCAATTATCTTCTGTACTTTTTCTCTTTCCACTCATCCCATTCCCCCTTTTAATAAGAATTGGAGTACGTATTGGTAAAAATGGTAGATCATATGGCGAGTTATCAAGCTTTCAATAATGAGAGGATTTGTAAGGTGACATTGGGGCCACTTGCATGT
Source organism: Lithobates septentrionalis (assembly GCA_037952835.1). Classification (NCBI taxonomy): domain Eukaryota; kingdom Metazoa; phylum Chordata; class Amphibia; order Anura; family Ranidae; genus Lithobates; species Lithobates septentrionalis. The sequence goes on along the minus strand of JBBDGP010000278.1, from coordinate 12,869,372 downwards.
CCTGCATTTGACATCACCATGTGTCATAATTGGTAAATTGGTTTCTTTATATGTTTGCCAATCATTATTAATATCCAAGACAACGTAACTGTACTCAATTGGATTGTTCGCTGTATTGTACTTTATACCGCATTTTCAACTTATTCTATACAGATATGTATGTATACAAGTTTAATGCTTTAATAAACTTTTATGTAAAAAAAAAAAAAAAAAACAACCCTTATAAAGGATTACACATTATATATATATATATATATATATATATATATATATATATATATATATATATATATATATATATATATACACTGTATATATATATATATATATATATATATATATATATATATATATATATATATATATATATAACATGTACACATATACATAGCGAGGCAATTGAAGGCTATTGTAAATAGCAAGAGGTATAATTTAAAAACAATATGGAAGCCATTAGGGTGAGCATTCTAATATGTGCTACAGGAAACTTCTAGGGACTGTCAAACTACGAAAACACCATTTGCCCGCTTATATCTGATAACATACATAAAATTATTGGACATCTAACATACTGACCAATCTAAACTAAAAACTGCACATAATGATCTATCTATTCTAAAACCTTACTGTCTAAGTACTTAAATCAATATATCGACACACAATGACCCATACTCAGCAGACGAGGACCCTCCCAATCTAAACACCAGTACCCTTGGGATCCCATAGCTACAGAGTAGTTAATGTGGTGCAAACGCCAGTAGATAGTGGGGCCAGACCTCCATAGACAGCAATAGAGTCCCACAAAGGATTCTTATAGTAGAATAGAAGCCCCCAATGGACAACTATGATCGTCCTAACTACACCACAGGGAAAACAGAAGGCCCTACAGGGACTGCAAATGTCATACGACACTATGCAGTTCAATTTCATCATTCAAACCCTTCGGAGCCAAAGTCCCTAGGGTGAAAATCCAGTAGGCCTCTCTTGTACACAGTAGCTGGTGCTTTTTTCCACTATCTAAATCATTAGGCATGGCTTCTATACCGAACACCCTGAGGCCATCTATATTACTATCATGGACTTCCAGGAAATGTCTCGGTACTGAGTATTTATCCGTCTCTGTCAGGATACTACTTCTATGTTCATTCATCCTGGTTCTCATTGGCCTTGAGGTCCGGCCAATATACAGGAAGCCACACGGGCACAGGAGGCCATAAATAACTTTTGGAGTGCCACAGTTGATAAAATGCTTGATCTTATGTATCTTGCCACCAACTCCTACTACATCTTTCTTTCTATGGTAAATCATTGTCCAAGGGCTATTAAGTCCTCTACTTTTGGTCTTCTTCACCCTACTTGGGGCAGTGATGCTCCTTAGGTCCTTAGGTCTCCTGAAGACCAGATTTGGATGTGAAGAGAGGCTTGTCTTCAAGATTGGGTCTGATTCAAGGATCCTCCAATTCTTTTAAAATATTTCTTGTATAATAGGGGCCTTGTTATTGAACCTGGTGCAGAACCATACCTGTAGTTGTTCATCTCTATGGAGTTCTGTCATTCTCTCTCCCTCAGCACCGGCATTGTCGTACAGCAATAGGTATTTCTGAAAGGCTTCCTCTATATGTTCATCTTTATACCCCTTCTCTTTATACCCCTTCTCTTTGAGTTTACTCTTTAGGACAAGACTTTGTTCCTCATAGTCACGTTTCAGGGTGCACGTCCGCCTAACAAAACTGGCCGAAGGGAACGTTTCAGATCCATCTAGGATGGTGGTGGCTACAGGCATGAAGGTACGAGTTGCCAGCACTTGGCTTGAAATGGGTTTTTGAATAAATACCTCCAACATCGTCAACCTGCAACTCCAGATCCAAAAAGATCAAGGGTTCGCTCCTAGTTACGCAAATTTATTCATGGGATACTGGGAGCTTAATTACATTTGGGCCAATAACCCATTTGGTAGGAACCTAGTACTGTATGCACAGTACATCGATGACATTCTCATTATCTGGAGTGGCACTGACGAAGAGTTAGAAGGATTTATAGCACATTGTGCAGGGAATACGTTTGGAATTTCATTCATGCATGTGGTGGATGATAAGTCCTTGATCTTTTTGGATCTGGAGTTGCAGGTTGACGATGTTGGAGGTATTTATTCAAAAACCAATTTCAAACCAAGTGCTGGCAACTCGTACCTTCATGCCCGTAGCCACCACCATCCTAGATCGATCCAAAACATTCCCTTCGGCCAGTTTTGTAGACTTAGGCGGACATGCACCCTGAAACATGACTATGAGAAACAAAGTCTTGTCCTAAAGAGTAAATTCAAAGAGAAGGGGTAAAAAAAAAGATGAACATATAGAGGAAGCCTTTCAGAAATACCTATTGCTGTACAACAATGCCGGTGCTGAGGGAGAGAGAATGACAGAACTCCATAGAGATGAACAACTACAGGTACGGTTCTGCATCAGGTTCAATAACAAGGCCCCTATAATACAAAAAATCTTTAAAAAGAATTGGAGGATCCTTGAATCAGACCCAATCTTGAAGACAAGCCTCTCTTCACATCCGAATCTGGTCTTCAGGCGACCTAAGGACCTGAGGAGCATCATTGCCCCAAGTAGGGTGAATAAGACCAAAAGTAGAGGACTTAATAACCTTTGGACAATGATTTTTGATCAAAAAGGCAGCTACAGATGTGGTAGCAACAACTGTGGGAAATGTACACATATGTGTTATAGAAAGAAAGATGTAGTAGGAGTTGATGGCAAGATCCATAAGATCAAGCAATTTATCAACTGTGGCACCCCATACGTTATTTATGGCCTCCTGTGCCCATGCAGCCTCCTGTATATTGGCTGGACCTCAAGGCCAATGAGAACCAGGATGAATGAACATAGAAGCAGTACCCTGACAGAGAAGGATAAATACTCAGTACCGAGACATTTCCTGGAAGTCCATGATAGTAATGTAGATGGCCTCAGGGTGTTCGGTATAGAAGCCATGCTTAATGATTTAGATAATGGAAAAAAGCACCAGCTACTGTGTACAAGAGAGGTCTACTGGATTTTCACCCTAGGGATTTTGGCTCCGAAGGGTTTGAATGAGGACATTGAACTGCATAGTGTCGTATGACATTTGCAGTCCCTTTAGGGCCTTCTGTTTTCCCTGTGGTGTAGTCAGGACCATCATAGTTGTCCATTGGGGGCTTCTATTCTACTATAAGAATCCTCGTGGGACTCTATTGCTGTCTATGGAGGTCTAGCCCCACTATCTAGTGGCGTTTACACATTAACTACTCTGTAGCTATGGGATCCCAAGGGTACTGGTGTTTAAATTGGGAGGGTCCTCGTCTGCTGAGTATGGGTCATTGTGTGTCGATATATTGATTTAGTTACTTAGACAGTAAGGTTTTAGAATAGATAGATCATTATGTGCAGTTTTTAGTTTAGATTGGTCAGTATGTTATCTGATAGCATATCCTTGCTATTTTTGTAACAGCACGTATGTATTTTCATTCAGCCTACATATAATATAATAATAATTTTATGTACCGTATGTTATGAGATATAAGCGGGCAAATGATATTTTCGTAGTTTGACAGTCCCTAAAAGTTTCCTGTAGCACATATTAGAGTGCTCGCCCTAATGGCTTCCATATTGTTTTTATAAATTATACCTACATAGCTTTTAATCACTTAAGGACCAGCCTTGTTTTGGAATTTAGGTGTTTACATGTTTAAAACAAGTTTTTTTGCTAGAAAATTACTTAGAACCCCCAAACATTATATACAGTTTTTTTTCTAACACCCTAGAGAATAAAAAGGCAGTCATTGCAATACTTTTTTTCTCACCGTATTTGCGCAGCGGTCTTACAAGTGCGCTTTTTTTGGAAAAAAATCACTTTTTTGAATAAAAAAATAAGACAACAGTAAAGTTAGCCCAATTTTTTTTTATATTGTGAAAGATAATGTTACCCCAAGTAAATTGATACCCAACATGTCACGCTTAAAAATTGTGCCCTTTCGTGGAATAAAAAATTCTACAGGTTGCATATTTTGCGTTACAGAGGAGATCTAGGGCTATAATTATTGCTCTCGCTCTAATGATTGCGGCGATACCTCACATGTGGGGTTTGACCACCATTTTAATATGCAGGCGCTACTCACGTATGCGTTCGCGTCTGTGCGCGAGCTCGTCAGGACGGGGGGTTTTTTACATTTTTTTTTATTTTTTTTTATTTTAAATGATTTTATTTATTTTTACACTGTTTTAAAAAAATAAATTGTGTCACTTTTATTCCTATTACAAGGAATGTAAACATCCCTTGTAATAGAAAAAAGCATGACAGGACCTCTTAAATATGAGATCTGGGGTCAAAAAAACCTCAGATCTCATATTTACACCAAAATGCAATAAAAAAAAAAGTCATTTAATGACATAGAAAAAATGTGCCTTTAAGATATATGGGCGAAAGTGACGTTTTGATGTCGCTTCCGCCCAGCAGTGTCATGGAGACGAGTGGGCGCCATCTTAGCCTCACTCGTCTCCAGGCACAGCAGGGAGACAGATGCGATCACCTCCGCCAGTACCGATGGCTCTGGTAAGTGGCAGACACCAGATCACGGCGGGAGGGGGGCCCCTCTCCCATCACCGATAAAAGTGATCTCGCGGTGAATTCACCACAGAGACCACTTTTCTCTGAAAGCCGACCGCCGCATGAAAACGGGGATACTGGGGTTATGGCAGCTAGCTGCTGCCATAACAACGATGTCCGCCACCAAACTTTGGACGTACATCGGCGTGCGGCGGTCGGCAAGTGGTTAATGATGGCTATATCAAAGATCGTTACCAGGTGGGGTGTCTTATCTGACACGCTGCCATACATTAGTTGATCTCTTGCTATTTACAATTGCTTATGTACAAAGAGGTTGACAGCATGCTGGATGTGTATACTTGAGCCGAAGGACTTGAGTACAAGGCCAGAACTGCATTCAGAATTTGTCCACCGAAACCAAACTTAGAAAGTGTCATTCACATATATTTCCAATGGACTCTATCAAACGCCTTCTCTGCGGCTATAGAAAGCATCAGAGAAGGCGTTTTTGTTCATTCAACATAGTGTAATATATTAATAATTCTATGGGTGGCATCTGAGGTTTGTCTCCCCTTCACAAAGCCCATCTGGTAGCGTTTAATAAGAGAAGGTATAAAATCTGCTAATCTTTTGGCTAGTAGCTTGGCGTAAATTTTGATATCAGTATTCAATAGAGATATAGGACGAAAGTTGGAAGGTGTGTTGGGTTCTTTTTCTGGTTTAGTTAGTGTGACTATATATGCTTTTAACATTTCTGGGGGAAATGTCGCTGTAGTTGCAGCTTTAGTGAAGACTGGTTGCATATGAGGTGCTAAGGTGTTACTGAATAATTTGAAGTATTCATTCGAAAATCCGTCAGGCCCTGGCGATTTGCCGTTGGGTAAGGTAGCAATGATTGCTTGGATTTCGGGAGCAGTAAATGGGGAATTTAGAAAGTGTAGTTGGGCCTCCGACAGAGAAGGTAGGTTCAAGGTTTGTAGGAACTGTTGTATGTTAGCTGTTGTGGGTTGGGTAGTGGATATGTCCTCATGCAGGTTGTATAGTGCACTATAATAATTGGCAACTAGTTTGCGATGTCTTGTGGGTTGGTGATCTTGTGTTTAAGGGTGGGGTGGATCAAATGTGCTATTCTGGTTTTGGAAGAGATAGCTTTGATTCTATTAGCTAGATATTTACCTGCTCTATTTGCATTAGCGTAAGAGTGTAGTTGTAACCGCCTAAGGTGTGTGTCATACTTCTGTGACAATAGCTCTCTCAGCTTTTCTCTTAACTGTGAGAGTGTATGAGCATGGGTTGGGATGGGAGAAATTTTGTGGTGTGTTTCTAGAGTATGTCAGTTAGAATAGCATTAAGTTTGGAGGTGTAACGTTTCTTTTCCCTTGCACCTAGATGAATTAATATGCCTCTCATGTATGCCTTGTGGGCGTTCCATAAGCTGAATGGGTCCTCTACCAAGAGGGCATTATACTGAATGAAGTTTTGGAGGTGTTGTGAAATTTCAGTAAATATTAGGGGTTCCTGAAATATTCTAGTATTACCACGCCAAATGGGTGGTGAAAAGGAAACAACCGGATCGTTAATAGACGTCGCAATAGCTGCATGATCTGACCACGTGATATCGTGGATCTGAGTGAGCACAGCTTTTTGAAACAGCCTTTTATTGATTAGAAATAAGTCAATGCGTAAGTATGAGCAATGCCTGTAAGAGAAAAAGGTATAATCCCTTTCATTTGCATGGTGACATCTCCACACATCGAATAGGTCTGCTTTATGTAGTACGTTACTCAAACACTTATTATGGTTCCTTTTGTGTGCTGAGGAGTCCAGTTGTGGATCCACAATGAGGTTAAAGTCTCCACGGATAATGAGGTTAGCATACGGTCGAGATTGAACTCTTTTGAGCAATCTGTTTAGAAAACATGATTGATGTGAGTTTGGAGCATATAACGTCACCAGTGTGTAAGGTTTAGAGTTCATGACTATGATGTAGTGGCCGTCATCCACAATGGTTTCCTTAAGTTGGAAAGATAAAGTATTTCTGAGTGCCAGTAACACTCCTCCTTTTTTCTGACCAGGTGTACATGCTAGGAACACATGAGGGAAGTCCCTGTGTGTACATTTAGGTGTCTTAGATATATGGAAGTGAGTTTCTTGAACACATAAAATATCTGCTCTGTGCTTATTTGCCTCAACCCACATGGAAAACCTCTTTGCTGGGTGGTTTAGACCCCTGATGTTAATAGATAGGAAATTAAAGGCCATGAAGGGGGGTTGGTATGGTGTGAGCTACTGTGAGGTGTATGTACTCACTGTGACCATAGCAGTCCATCTTGGATGCCAAACTCCCATTGAGTAATGCCAGGACAATGTGTGTGCTCGCAGGCGGAGTATACGTTATGGTAACTTCAAGGTGGTGTGCTTCATTCATGGTGCATAAAGAACAATAAAAAATAAACAGAGTTAAAGAAAGGGATGCAAATAGAACTTTAAGAACAGGATCTTTAAACCGACCCATTTGCAGGCGTAACTGCTGTGAAAAAACTTAAGGGAGAAAACAGGGATTGTAACTGTGAACCCCTGTATCCGGAGAGATATGTGTAACTGGTTAAACACTTTGTTCACAAGTTGCCACCAGTATTTTTCTTGGAAGATCGTTTGCGTGAGACCACCTGCCATTCTTCTTAAAGTGGAAGTGGTTGTCCTTTAAGCGAATTGTGCATTGTTTGTTCAGGGAGTATTCCCAATTGGAGCAGGGCCGCAATGCCCTCCTCCAGAGTGGAAATAAAGATGGAGACCCTATTGTGGGTGACAGACAACTTTGCTGGATATTTCCATTTATGGAGTATCTTGTGGTTCCGTAAGGCCTTAGTGATTGTCACCAGATTGCTGCGTTGTTATAGGGTGTGTCTGGACAGGTCTGGAAGCAATTGAAGCTCCGCATACTGTGGATGTTTGTTTTCGGCCCTGTGGGAAGCCATTAAGATCTGTTCTTTTACATGGTAGTAGTGCACCCTTAGAACCTGGGGGTATTTTCTGGATGGAAAGAGGGCTTGGGGACCCAATATATTTGGTCCACTGTGAGGTCCTGTGGTGACAGGGCAGGTATCAGAGTGGAGAATAGCGTTTGGGCATACTGTAGTAGCTGGGGGGCAGGTATAGTTTCAGGCACCCTTCTTATTTTGATGTTGTTCCTTCTGGATCTATCTTCTAAATCTGCCATTTTGTTTTTAAGCCATGCAATCTCCTCATTTTGGGTGTTATGTGCATCTACCAAGGTGTTGAAAGATGCTGAGTAGGGATGAGCCGAACACCCCCCCTGTTCGGTTCGCACCAGAACTTGCGAACAGGCAAAAAATTAGTTTGAACACGCAAACACTGTTAAAGTCTATGGAACACGGGGCGTGGCCTGGACCGGCATGGTGTGAGGAGCACAACACGGGAGCTCCGCTCGAGGGAATATCTGTAGCCTCAAAATCCTGCAATTTTCAGTAGCCTTTATACCCCTATAAGGCTAGATATTCTCCTACTGATCTCCCGCTACTATGTCGCCGCCGAAAAAAACGGCAGAATCAATCGCTAAACTCGACAAATACCGGCTGAAGGAGAAGGGGAACTCAGGTGAAAATGGCGCCGATGCATCTTCCTCCTCTGAGCCAACGACGGACGATACAGCCCGGGTCCTAGAGGCAATATCGGATTGCAAAAGCTCCCTGACCTGCAAGATAGAGGAGGTGAAGATCGATGTGTCCCTCATAAGGCAGGATCTGCAAAAACTCAGGGAACGGGTCACTGAAACAGAGACTCGAATCAGCAGAGTGGAGGATGAAATGCCGCCATTGCAGCAGTCCACAGATCATATACAGCAACAACTTCACTCCATTCTCTCCAAGCAGGACGACATGGAGAACCGCCTGAGGAGGTGTAACCTCCGCTTTGTGGGATTACCAGAGGGTGCAGAGGGCTCAGATCCCCCAGCATTTTTGGAAAACCTCCTCATTTCTACCTTCGGGCATGCAGAATTTTCAACGTCATTCGTGGTAGAACGAGCACACCGCTTAGCGGCAAAGCCTCCACCGCAAGGTGCACCTCCCAGGACATTTATAGCTAAATTCCTGAACTTTAGAGACCGGGACGCTATCCTCAGCCTCACAAGGCTAAAAGGCAACATCCCCTTCAAGAATTCCGAAATAAAGGTGTTCCCGGATTTCTCAGCGGAGGTGCAGAAAAAAAGAGCGCTCTTTACCGAAGCTAAGCGCCAACTCCGGATTCGACACTACACATACGCCATGTTATTTCCCGCCAGGCTCCGCGTGGTGGGGGATGATCTCACTCACTTTTTCGATACCCCGGAGGCAGTGTTTGCATGGCTGGAGGACCGAGCTGCCCCTCGCCGCCCACCACCGGGAGAATAGCTACTCCTGCCGGCCAACTTGTCACGGCTGTGATAGGGTCATGGAGCTCTTTCCTTTCTAATAGAACACTCCGTCCGGCTTCCAGATAAGGTATCTCATCCCCCTCACAATATCCTCCCACACACTGTACTGTACTTTCTATGGCTCGGGGCGCTGGGAGAGGCTGGTTTTCTTATACTTATTCCACTGGAGACAATACTCGTACAACTGTACAGCTATTCTTAGTTGAGCACTATCAAGCGAACAACACTCTTTGCTGATCTCCTCAGCGCGGCCGTGCTGAGGGACACAGAACTTTTCTCTGTGAGCCCAAAGGGAGACCCCCAAAATAGTTTCCAACACCAGGCTTGTGCCCATCTATCAGGCTCTCCTCCCCTTCTTCCCCCATGCACCACTTTCACCTCTATAGACCCTTATCCACCCTAAAGTCTTATACTGTGATTGTCGATTGTCTAGAGTAACCTCGAGCTATCCCCCACCTAAAAGTTTAATGACTGGGCATACAGTGACTGTTTTATGTTTTTTTTTTTTTTTTTTTTTTTCTTTTTTAAATAGTTTTTATTCAAGTTTTGTCAGTTTACAAAGATATACACCATGCTGACATATAACAGTAGATATCGTACATCAAAATATAAACCATAGAGGCTAACAGTTACTTATATCTTTATAGTCATAGTACAATTCCCTAATATGTGAGGAATTAAACGAGGCAGGAGGGTCTGTATGCCCCCGCCAGCCACCCCATGTGGGAGCTAACTGTGGCTCGACTGAGGCCCAGCCTCCTCATGCCTCTGTGCTAACAGCAGTATTAACCAGTTTATATCCGTTAGCGGTTTTGTAACAAAAGCGTATAGTTAGAAACTAATAAAAGGAGCTAAAAGCCATATGGAAAGGGATGTTCATGGGTTTTTTTTTTTTTGTTTTTTTATTTAAAACAAAATAAAGAGCATTAGATGTGGTGTCAATCATTTGTGATAATTATCATACCACTTTATCCAACCTTGCCAGCGTAGGAAAAATGCGTCGTATTTTCCATTGATGGATGCTAGCATCTTTTCGTAAGTGTAATGCAAAGACAGTGTAGTTATCGCCTCATCTATGTGTGGAGGGTGCAGCGATCTCCATTTCCTTAGTATTACTAGCTTGGCTGCTAGGAATAAGTGAACAGTAAATTGTCTATGTATTGGTGGGATGTCTTCTATACCTATGTTTAGGATAGCTAAGGATGAAGGGTTCCGTATAGTTAAATTCGTTATTTGATGTAGGATTGTGAGGATGTGGGACCAATATGACGTCAGGTGTGTACATCCCCAAAGGATGTGATAGATAGTGCCGGTTTGCCCACAGTTTCTCCAACATGTGGAGGGTGCAGAGCAATTGAATTTGGCTAGACGATATGGTGTTAAATGCCAACGCTGTATGATTTTATGTGAGAGTTCCCATAGATTGGTACTATTGGTAGCCGAGTGGGTATATTGTATTGCTTTGTGCCATTGTTGCGAGGAAAAGGTATCCTTAAGATCTCTTTCCCATGCTAGCATGGAATTAGTTTTGATGAATATGTTTTTGTCATGGAGATAAGTGTAAAATAACGATATACCTCCCTTGCGAGGAATTTTGGCTGTGAGATATACGTGAATTTTCCAGAATAACTTATAATTGACGTTATGTTTTTTGAGGTACGTAGCAATTCTAAAATGTTGAAAACGGTCTGAAGAAGGCAGATTATAAGCCGTTTGTAGAGTGTCAAACGAGCTGGCTTTAGTGTCGGAATGTAAGTCCGAAACCCATTGTATTCCCTTCGCTGACCACCTATTCAAGGGTATGTCTGGGATCAATAGAGCCAATGTTGACAAAGGGACCGACAAAGATATAGTAGGATATGATCTGGATTTAGTTGTTATCAGTGTTTTCCATGAGTTTAGTGTTGCTAGAGTCGGGAGAGAGATGTCGGAGGGTTTAGACTTTAGGTGCATAGAAGCTAACAAGTAATCATAGATGCTTCCTCCTGGTATGTTAGTTTGTTCAATAGAACACCAAAGAGGCTGTTGGGGATGGGGGAACCACCCTCTTAGTTGTGCTAGGATTGCAGCTAGATGGTAGTCTGCAAAGATTGGGAGACCAACCCCTCCTGCTGTTTTTGTTTTACGGAGTTTGGTTAGAGCACTTCTAGCTTTTTTTCCATCCCATAAATATCTAGAAAGTATGGATTGTAAGGTATGAAAGTGTTTTCGTGGGACAGGGATGGGAACTGTGCGAAATATATATAGTATTTGTGGCAGAATTTGCATTTTGAAGGCAGCCAGTCTGCCTGACCATGACAATGTGTGTTTGCTTAGGGATTGGAGACTTATTTGCAATGTACGTATTAACGGAAGGTAATTGGCGTGAAATAGTTGTGAGGGGTGGGAGGTTAGTTTAATCCCTAAGTATGTTATTGCTTGTGAGTCCCATACGTATGGGTATTTGTTTTGCAAAATTGTTTTATCTGATGTTGCTACTCCAAGATCCAATATGTAGGATTTGGTTTCGTTCACCTTGTAGTATGATACCTTACCATAGTCACATAAAAGTTGAGATACAAATTGTAGGGAAGACACCGGATTAGTTAACATAAGGATCACGTCGTCAGCAAAGAGACTTATGACGTGTTTACGGTTATTGAAAGAAAAGCCTTGTATATTAGTGTTTTGTCGTATGCTGGCTGCAAGGGGCTCCATTAAGAGGTTGAAAATGAGAGGGGATAATGGACAGCCCTGGCGGGTGCCATTTGTGATCTTGAAAGGTTTAGATAGCATACCAGATGTGTATACCCTAGCTGAAGGGGAGGTATATAAAGATAGTATTGCAGACAATATGTGACCTGTGAAACCAAATTTTTCCAAAGTGGTTGAGAGATATGTCCAGTGCACTCTGTCGAACGCCTTCTCTGCATCCAAAGCAAGAAGCAGAGAAGGCGTCCCATGTTTCCTGGCTGTATGAATCACATCTATTAGTCTTCTGGTAGCATCAGATGTTTGCCTACCTTTGGTAAATCCAGATTGATCTGGGTTGATGATAGTGGGGAGGATGTCAATAAGCCTCAGTGCTATCATTTTGGCGTAAAGCTTGAGATCGGTATTCAATAAGGATATCGGTCTAAAGTTTTGAGGTACATCCGGTGTCTTCCCTGGTTTAGGCAACGTGATTATTAATGCTTCTAACATTTCAGGTGGAAAGGAAGACGAAGCAGCAGCAGCCTCAAACACCTTTAGAAGGTGCGGTCCTAAATAGTGTTTAAAAGTCTTATAATATTCCCCTGTCAAACCATCTGGTCCTGGAGATTTATTGAGAGGAAGAGTGTCAATTACTGTCAGTAGTTCAGATAGCGAGAAAGGGGAATTCAAGGCTTGAATTTGAGAAGTGGAGAGTTTGGGTAGATTAATATTTTCTAAAAACTCGTTTATAGCTTTTTGTGATGGCTGGACAATATGATTGTCGTGATTAAGGTTGTATAGGGACCCGTAGTATTCGCTAAATGCATTAGCAATGCCTTGGGGGTCAAATACTTTTTGTTTGGAAGTAGGGTTAATGAGGAAAGGTATTTTAGTTTTAAAGCGTTGGCCCCGTAGTTTACGGGCCAGTGCTTTGCCAGCTTTGTTACTGGTCGAATAGAAAAACATTTTTAGTCGTCGTTCCTTTAGTTCAAAGGAATGAAGTAATTCTAACCTGAGAGCATGTCGCAGATCTGTCAGTTTTTTGCTAACCTGGCTTGTAGGGTTTTTTTTGTCTATATCTTCTAGAGCTTTGATATCTGCGTAAAGAGTATCAAGCCGCTGCTGCTTCTGTTTTTTAAGCTTTGTTGACAATTGAATAAATATGCCTCTAATGTATGCCTTGTGGGCATTCCAAAGTACATACGGATCATTTGTGGAAGAGGAATTAATCTGGAAGTAATCAGCCAAGTGGTTTTCTAGCAATTTCTTAGTGGTTGTGGATTGTATTACTTGAGGGCTTGCGCGCCATATATGCCCCGTTAGTAGGATAATTGTCTCCTATCGTTAAGAGGATAGAAGCGTGATCGGACCAAGTAATATTATTTATTTTAATATTAATCACTTTTTGAAGTAACCACTTGTCCATTAGGACCAGATCAATCCTCGAATAAGTGCAATGCCTGTGAGAATAAAAGGTGAAGTCCCGTTCGTTAGCATGTTTACAGCGCCAGCTATCGAACAGATCATGCGATCTGAGGAAAAAATTCAGAGAAGGAGGTTTTTTTGAGTAAGTCGAGGTAGAGTCCATGCTGGGGTCAGGAGTAATGTTAAAGTCTCCACAGATTATAAGGGGACCTTGTTGGATTCTTTTCAGCTTCTTCATCAAACTGTTCAGGAAATTAATTTGTTTGGTATTGGGAACATATACATTCACAAGAGTATAGCGGGTGGAGTTGATATCACAGATAATAATAAGGTATCTGCCTGCTATATCGGATATTTCAGAATGAAGGTGAAATGATATAGAGTCTTTGATAGCTACCATGACTCCTCTTTTTTTCACATTCATATTGGAGAAAAAGTAGTGTTGAAAATTCCTGTGAGAGCATTTTGGTGGTGTTGCGTGATGGAAGTGTGTTTCCTGAACACACAGAATATCGCATTGGGAAGAGTCAGCGTCTTTCCAAAGAGATGCTCTCTTGGCTGGGTGATTTAAACCATGAGCATTGATGGACAGTATTTTAACTGGCATTGTGTATATAGGAGGGTATGCTGTATGGCGAGGTGGAGCAGTACTCACGCTTGATGGGTGGTTTCTTTTTCAGGATGGCTTTGCGTCTGGAGTGTCCTTCAGGATGGATAGGCGGGTCGCAGGATTGGTATGATCCTTTCCATAAGAGCATATACGGGTACGGCTCTGTAGATGGTGGTTGATCCATAAAAACTATGCAAAACAAGCAACAGAACAAACGAAAAGGAGAAAAAAGAAAAGTTACAGGGTGATAGGAGAATCCGCAGGGGGATTCGTGATCCATAAGCACTGTTCAGTAGGTTTGAGGGGTATTGGAAATATTTCCAAGTATGCCTTCGCCGGGGGGTTGCGGGTGTAAGAGTTGAATGGTTCGCTTAGGAGCAATCCGGTAGTGGAGCTGGTTTTTTATCACTCTTCTTTCGTTTCACCACCTGCCAGTCTGCCTGCATATGTGAAGGAGGGTCGACTGGTATGGGAGACGGATTTGACTCTGACAGTATTCCCCATTGTCTGAGGATGTGCAGACCTTCCTCCATAGTGGAGACCGTGGCGGTCACACCGTTATGAGTGATTGAGAGCGTTGCTGGGTACTTCCATCTGTGAAGTATGTGATGGTTGCGTAGCGCTTTAGTAATGGTAGCTAGATTGCGGCGTTTTTGAAGGGTATGTCTAGACAGATCAGGGAGTAGCTGAAGAGAGGCATATTTAGGAGGACGCTGATCAGGGTTGCGGAAGGAGGCCAATATGGCTTCTTTGGCTTTATAAAAGTGGAGCCTTAATAGAACATCTCTGGGTACATCATCTGGTAAGAAGGATGGTTTAGGTATTCTGTGCACCCTATCTACTGTGAGCTCCAACGCTGACATTGCAGGGAGCAGTGTCGTGAATAACTCTTGGACATACTGTGGTAGTTGTAGCGCAGGGATGGATTCAGGAATGCCTCTAACTTTTAGGTTATTCCTTCTGGATCTGTCCTCGAGGTCAGATAACTTGTCTTTGATCCAAGAAACGTCATCTGACTGATTGGCATGAGCATCCACCATTGCATTGAAAGAGGATGCATGTGAGTCTAGAGTAATCTCAATCTGATTTACCCTTTCACCTAGTGAGTGCACTTCTGCCTGACATTTTTGCACTGTTTTCAGCATGTCCTGATGCAGAGATGATCTTAGGGACATTAGCATCTCCTTAAGGACAGTGTCTGAGACTGGCTGCCCAGATGTAGGAAAACCCTCTATGGGATCAGGGGTTGCTGAGGCCTGAGACTGTGAGGCAGTGTGAGCGCTTACCTCCATGTCATGCAGCGGCCTAGTATCCTGAGGAGAGGATGTCCTCTGCCTGGATTTGGCAGGGCTTCTGGTAGTTGGTGTGGACGCCGCTGAGGACGATCCGCTGTGTGGATGCCCTGGATCGGTGCCGCTCAGACCCGGAGAACAGGCCGTGGATGCGGCCTGGTTCGATCCGCGTTTCGTCTGGGCGCCATTTTGGCTAGGCCGCGCTGAGGTGAAGTATCCCGGCAGCTTGCGGAGCTGTGGCGGCGGTTCTTTCCTTCTCCGCGGCATCTCCGGAGGTTGTTTGTGCTCTGATGTGGCGGATGGAGGAGGATGATTAGTCCAGATGCTCCGATGGAGACGGATTACCCCGGCGAGGTGGCGGAGCTCAGAAGCTAAGCGGCCATCTTTGGGCTCGGACGCCACGCCCCTCCTTCCTGTTTTATGTTTTTTTATCCTACCACCTTTTCTGTTAAGCCCGCTCCTGAAGATAGCTTTCATCACACTGTTGCTGGCTTTTCAGCTGATGTTCGTCCCACTAGTCGCGGGAGCTGTATTGAACCCCGCTATTTCAATTCAGGCTAATACTGTAAACGTTATACAAGCTAAGTTTCCCTGGTCTGTCTGGGAACACATCTCCCGCGTATATTTGCGTGGGGGGTGTGGGGAGCCCAGCCAGATCGGTGCAATGGTTTATAACACTGTTTTGTTTCATTTTAAGTTTATCGTTCTTATTGTTTTTTTCGTAACACATGGCACTTTACAGAGGTATGCAGATCCGGCAGGAGTGAGTAGAAGTATATATGATAGACCTGCTCGCATGCTTTCGGGTTGTTTGATGGACACCTCCCAGCAATATTGGGCGAGTACACCCCGTTGCTGGGACGGGTCAACACAGGCTGCGGGCTATGCATATGTTTTGATTACAATGCTATGTCATCTCTAAAATGCTTAGCGTGGAATGTTCGGGGTCTTAGAGACAAATCCAAGAGGAATGCCGTTATGACGTACCTTAAGGCACAGCAGGCACAAGTGATGGTCTTAGTAGAAACACATCTAACTGGTCAATTAATGCTCTCACTTAAAAAACCTTGGTTGGGATGGGTTTACCAGGCCCCATACTCAGCCTATTCTAGAGGGGTGGCAATATTAATAGCCAAAACAACGCAGTTTGTTATGCTGACACTGAGGTCTGACCCCCAGGGCAAATTTCTGTTTATACACTGTAGATTAAATGGACTGGAAGTACTCTTACTGGCAATATATATACCTCCCCCATTCCAGTTTAATGTCATCAATGAGGGATTAGACTTTATGGCACAATTTCCCACAATCCCAGCCCTGTGGATGGGAGATTTTAATGCGGTATTGGACAACCACCTAGATAGGACTTCCCTGACATCTCCGATTGAAAATACACCTTCTCCCACACGCTTCGGGAAATTGATAGGTGAGATGGGACTAATAGACGCCTGGAGGTCCCGCCACCCCCTAGCAAAAGCGTTTACATGCTTCTCTGCGACACATAACACCATGTCGAGAATCGACTTAATCCTTATATCCAACACTTTGGCACCAAACCTTAAAAAGGCAGGGATGTCCCCCCGCATTCTCTCAGATCATACCCCCTGTTGGATAGAACTTGAGGTGGGCCCCCCCTCCTCTTCTTACACATGGAGACTTAACCCCTTCTGGCTTTCAGTTGTCCCAGGGTTGGAGGATCTGGGGGAGGAGTGGGAGTTCTTCTTTCATACCAACACTGGCACAGCCTCTTTTGACCTAGTTTGGGACATGTTCAAAACCCACGCCCGCATGCTTTTAGCACAAAAAATAACCAGACACAAACGTACGTCTAATGACATTATCCGACAGGCAGAACTAGCAATGGCAGATGCAGACAAAGCCTTCTCAGAACACCCCTCCAACGAAACAGCGAATCAGGTAAAACTACAAATGCGTATAGTGAATGGGCTTCACTTTGAAAGAGCAGAAAGGAAAATATTCTACATTAAACAAAAAGTGTACGAGTGTGGAGAACGCGCGAGACGTTTATTGGCCCACTTGGCTCATATGGAACACAGGCCACCTACTGTTGTTGCCCTACGAGATCACGCGGGAGTTCTGATACAAGATCCTGACAGGGTGGTTGATGTGTTCCGCGCCTTTTACGCTTCTCTATACTCGTCCAAAACTAACAAATCCAAACAAGAAATAACAGACTTCCTATCCAATGTAGCCTTCACACAATTAACAAGTTCCCAAATAGAGATACTGGAGGCGCCCATCTCTAAAGATGATGTTGCGGAAGCCATGTCCCACCTCGCCTCTTCAAAAGCTCCTGGGTCCGACGGTCTCCCACTGGAGTTTTATGATACCTACAGTGAGATTTTGACCCCCAAACTCCACGTGTTATTCACTTATATATTTGAATCTGGTTCCCTCCCTAAATCAATGAATGAGGCATTTATTGTACTCATACTAAAGCCGGGTAAAGACCCAACACTCCCTGAATCTTACCGCCCCATCTCACTACTACAACTAGACATAAAAATATTGGCTAAGGTCCTGGCACTACGCATGAACAAGGTGATCCTGAGTCTTATACACCCCGATCAAACCGGATTCATGCCGACAAAAAATACAGCGTTTAACTTACGCAGGCTATATATGAACTTACAGGCCAGATACGAACAAATGGGCACCAGAGTGGTAGTATCCCTAGATGCTGCTAAAGCATTCGACTCTGTCGAATGGGACTACCTTTGGGAGTGTCTGGCCAGGTTCGGGTTTGGCCCTAAATTCATCCGTTGGATCCAGCTTCTATACCAAGCTCCAAGTGCCAGGATCTTGATTAATGGTAAAACGTCGCAGACATTCCCGCTAACTAGAGGTACTCGACAGGGCTGTCCCCTCTCCCCTTTATTGTACGCCTTGGCGGTAGAACCCTTGGCAACATCACTGAGGGAGCATCCCGGGGTTAGGGGGCTGAGTCGGGGTCCACTAATTGAGAAGATCAGTCTATATGCTGACGATATGCTTTTATACCTAGAAGATTCAGGTGACTCCCTGTTAACGGCCCTCGAAATTATCAAGCAATTTGGAACCTATTCAGGTCTAAAGATTAATTGGGAAAAGTCTCAGGTACTCCCTGTGGATCTTGGAGTCCCAACAGAGACACAGACATCCTCACCACTGATGCGTGTTAGTGAAATTACATATCTAGGCATAAAAATCACACGCACCCCAGCAGACTATATCAGACTAAACTTGGAACCGCTATTTCAAATACTAAAAACCAAAACACAGCTATGGTCCAGACTGCCATTTGGGAATTATGGGTCGAGTAAACTTGACAAAAATGATACTGCTACCCAAGTTCCTATATGTATTCTGGCATGCTCCTGTCTATATACCCCTGAGATTTTTCAAATCTATAGAAGTGATTTTAACCGCTTCCCGACCGCCCACTGTATATTGACGTCCTGTGTTTTAAAGATGGATATCTCGGTAACGGCAGCAGCTGCTGCCACAACCGAGGTATCCATCTTTAGGGCCGGCGATTCTACACACGATAATGGTGGTCTATGCGGCGGGTTCGCCGCGAGATCACCGTTATCGGCGGCGGGAGAGGTGCCACCCCCCCTCCCGCCGCTCTCCCGCACCCTCCGCCGCTTACCGGAGCCGTCGGTAACGGCGGAGGCGATCGGGTCCTTTCACTTCCTCGGTACTGAGACGAGTGAGGCCAAGATGGCCCCCACCCGTCTCTATACCATGTGACGGCCGGAGCGACGTCATTACGACGGCTCCGCCCACTTCTCTTAAAGGCACAATTTATTTTGTGTCATTTTTTAAACGACTTTTTTTTTTTTTTTTTTTTTTTTTTTGCATTATAGTCTAAATATGAGATCTGAGGACTTTTTGACCCCAGATCTCATATTTAAGAGGACCTGTCATGCTTTTTTCTATTACAAGGGATGTTTACATTCCTTGTAATAGGAATAAAAGTGATCCAAATTTTTTTTTTTTAAAAAACAGTGAAAAAATAAATAAAATAAAGTAAAATAAATAATTAAAAAAAAAAAAAAAATTTTTTAAAGCGCCCTGTCCCGACGAGCTCGCGCGCAGAAGCGAACGCATACGTGAGTAGCGCCCGCATATGAAAACGGTGGTCAAACCACACATGTGAGGTATCGCCGCGACCGGTAGAGTGAGAGCAATAATTCTAGCCCTAGACCTCCTCTGTAACGCAAAACATGCAATCTGTAGAATTTTTTAAACGTCGCCTATGGAGATTTTTAAGGGTAAAAGTTTGACGCCATTCCACGAGCGGGCGCAATTTTAAAGCGTGACATGATGGGTATCAATTTACTTGGCGTAACATTATATTTCACAATATAAAAAAAAATTGGGCTAACTTTACTGTTGTCTTATTTTTTTTTTCAAAAAAGTGAATTTTTTCCAAAAAAAGTGCGCTTAGAAGACCGCTGCGCAAATACGGTGCAAAAAAAAGTATTGCAATGACCGCCATTTTATTCTCTAGGGTGTTAGAAAAAAAACAATATATAATGTTTGGGGGTTCTAAGTAATTTTCTAGCAAAAAAACCTGTTTTAAACTCTTAAACACCTAAAATCCAAAACGAGGCTGGTTTTGAAGTGGTTAAACACATTTGTGTGGGGAAAAGCACGGCACAAGTTGTCCTGGCAGGAGCTGAAAAACCCCACTGATTTGGGGGGCACGGCGCTGCCAGACTTCAACTTGTACTATTTAGCAGCACAGCTATCCCACTTCTTTCATATCGATAAAGGTGATAGGGAGCGGTTCATGCTTTTAATAGGCTCTCATGCTGCAAAAATGCACATCCACCCCTTCCAGCTTATTCTTAGAGAGAATAGAGAATGCAATGGGACAGACGGGTGTGGAGGCAGGGGGTTACTATATAACTACTGTAAGATATGGGAGATTGTTGGACGCAAACTTAAAACTCCCTCAACACACAGTCAGACACCAATGTGGAACAATCCAGGCCTACCCGAACTATTACATTTACCTGATAATGAGCTGTGGATCTCTAGAGAGGTTGTTTACTTGGCAGACATGTACACCGGGACAGTACTGAAATCATTCCAACAACTAAAAGACCAGTTTGGGCTCCCTAACTTTATGCATTTCCGATACCTCCAGCTTCGCCACGCTCTACAGACCCAATTCCAAAACTCTCCACCTAGCCTGCAACAATTGGATATTCTAGCTGTGATAAATGGCCCAGATCAACAAAAGCTAATATCCATATTCTACTCATGCTTAATACGCCCTGGTGCGGTAACAATTGCCTATAAACTAAAGGAGCACTGGGAGGGAGACGTGGGTGAGATGGAGGATGAGGAATGGGAGGAAGCCCTGGACGCCTGCAAAAAAGTCTCACACAAACTATCAGACCGCCTTACGCAGTTGTTTATCCTACACCGCACATATCTGACCCCCATACGACTGGCCAAATTTAAAATTAACCAGAGCTCACTTTGTCCTAGATGTGCAGGCCCTCAGGGAACATTTTTTCATCTCCTTTGACTTTGTCCAATAATACAAAACTACTGGGCCCAAATAGTTAAATTTATCCCTGATAACATGGGCTCCCCTTTAACTCTATGCCCGAAGCAATGTCTACTGGGAGTATTCCCAGATCCTGAATCAGACAAATTCCACCATATTTTTCTTCAGGAAACATTGTTCATTGCCAGAGTGCTCATTGCAAAGAAATGGCTTAGAGCAATGCCGCCCACTGTCAAGGAATGGGTGGCATTGGTAAATGCTGTCCTGCCATATAAAAAAGAAATTTATGCTCATAGGGGTTGCCCCACCAAATATAACAATATATGGGATACTTGGCTAAATGAAGCCTCCACATGCGATGAACTAGATGAAACACCACCTGCCTAAATAAAAATAGAAAACTAACAACGCTAGTAAATTATAACAACTGAGATTATTGATGTGTAGCAAGTAAGCCTATATACATAAATGTACCTGTTGTATATCCATCACTTTGCCTGTCTTCAAAAATTGTAAGGCCTTGACTCAACTGATATCTATGATGTGCTGATTACGCCTGCTATATGTACCACGAAATTAATGCAATGTACACCTGCATACTGTTTTACTAAAGAACGCAAGTTTGTAAAAAAAAAAAAGTCTATGGGACACAAACATGAATAATCAAAAGTGCTAATTTTAAAGGCTTATAGTCAAGTTATTGTCATAAAAAGTGTTTGGGGACCTGGGTCCTGCCCCAGGGGACATGGATCAATGCAAAAAAAGTTTTAAAAATGGCAGTTTTTTAGGGAGCAGTTATTTTAATAATGCTTAAAGTGAAATAATAAAAGTGTAATATCCCTTTAAATTTTGTACCTGGGGGGTGTCTATAGTATGCCTGTAAAGGGGCGCATGTTTCCCGTGTTTAGAACAGTCTGACAGCAAAATGACATTTCAAAGGAAAAAAAGTAATTTAAAATTACTCGCGGCTATTAATGCATTGCCGGTCCGACAATACACATAGAAGTTCATTGATAAAAACGGCATGGGAATTCCTCACAGGGGAACCACAAACCAAAATTAAAAAAAAAAATGATGTGGGGGTCCCCCTAAATTGGAAGACCTGAAGGGCCTGGTATGGATATTAAGGGGAACCCCCGCGCCAATTTTTTTTTAAAAAACGGCGTGGGGTCCCCCCAAAAATCTATACCAGACCCTTATCAGGGCACGCAACCTGGCAGGCCACAGGAAAAGAGGGGGGACGAGAGAGCGCCCCCCTGAATCGTACCTGGCCACATGACCTCAACATTGGGAGGGTGCTTTGGGTAGCCTCATCAACCTTGTCCCCATGTTGATGAGGACAAGGGCCTCATCCCCACAACCCTGGCCGGTGGTTGTGGGGGTCTGCGGGCAGGGGGTTAATCGGAATCTGGAAGTCACCTTTAACAAGGGGACCCCCAGATCTCGGTCCTCCCCCCTGTGTGAAATGGTAAGGGGGTACAGTACCCCTAGAATTTCACTAAAAAACTGTCAAAAATGTTAAAAAGGACAAGAGACAGTTTTTGACAATTCCTTTATTTAAATGCTTCTTCTTTCTTCTATCTTCCTTCATCTTCTTCTTCTTCTGGTTCTTCTGGTTCTTCCTCCGGTGTTCTCGTCCAGCATCTCCTCCGCAGCGTCTTCTTCCCTTCTTCTCCTCGGGCCGCTCCGCATCCATGGCATGGAGGGAGGCTCCCGCTCTTCTCTTCATCTTCTTCTCTTCATCTTCTTCTCCGGGCCGCTCCGCATCCATGGTGGCATGGAGGGAGGCTCCCACCGTGTGACGCTTCTCCTCTTCTGACGGTTTTTAAATAATGGGGGGCGGGACGCACAGTGACTTGACAGGACTTCCCTGTGATGTCACGGGGAATGCCACAGGGAAGTCCCGTCATGTCCCGTGCATCAGAGGGGGGGCGGGGTCACCGGGTGGCCCCAACCCCCCATTATTTAAGAACCGTCAGAAGAGGAGAAGTGTCACACAGCGGGAGCCTCCCTCCATGCCATGGATGCGGAGCGGCCCGGAGAAGAAGATGAAGAAGAGAAGAAGATGAAGAAGTGAAGAAGATGAAGAGAAGAGCGGGAGCCTCCCTCCATGCCATGGATGCGGAGCGGCCCGAGGAGAAGAAGGAAAGAAGTCGCCGGGGAGGAGATGCTGGACAAGAACACTGGAAGAAGAACCAGAAGAACCAGAAGAAGAAGAAGATGAAGAAAGATAGAAGAAAGAAGCATTTAAATAAAGGAATTGTAAAAAACTGTCTCTTGTCATTTTTAACATTTTTGACAGTTTTTTAGTGAAATGGTAGGGGTTCTTTTGTACCCCCTTACCATTTCACACAGGGGGGAGGGCCGGGATCTGGGGGTCCCCTTGTTAAAGGGGGCTTCCAGATTCTGATAAGCCCCCTGCCCGCAGACCCCCACAACCACCGGTCAGGGTTGTGGGGATGAGGCCCTTGTCCTCATCAACATGGGGACAAGGTGTTTTGGGGGGCTACCCCAAAGCACCCTCCCAATGTTGAGGGCATGTGGCCTGGTACGGTTTAGAAGGGGGGGTGCTCTCTCGTCCCCCCCCTCTTTTCCTGCCGCCTGCCAGGTTGCATGCTCGGATAAGGGTCTGGTATGGATTTTTGGGGGGACCCCACACCGTTTTTTTTTAATTTTGGCACAGGTTTCCCCTTAATATTCATACCAGACCTAAAGGGACTGGTATGGAATTTAGGGGGACCCCCCACGTCATTTTTTTAAAAAATTTTGGCCGGGGTTCCCCTTAATATCCATACCAGACCTGAAGGGCCTGGTATAGAATTTAGGGGGACCCCCACGTCATTTTTTTAAAAAATTTTGGTTCAGGGTTCCCCTGTGGGCAATTCCCATACTGTTTTTATCAATGAACTTCTATGTGTATTGTCGGACCGACAATGCATTAATAGCCGCGAGTAGTTTTAAATTACTTTTTTTCCTTTGAAATGTCATTTTGCTGTCAGACTGTTCTAAACACGGGAAACATGCGCCCCTTTACAGGCATACTATGGACACCCCCAGGTATGAAATTTAAAGGGATATTACACTTTTATTGTTTCACTTTAAGTATTATTAAAATCACTGCTCCCGAAAAAACGGCCGTTTTTAAAACTTTTTTTGCATTGATACATGTCCCCTGGGGCAGGACCCAGGTCCCCAAACACTTTTTATGACAATACCTTGCACATAAGCCTTTAAAATTAGCACTTTTGATTTCTCCCATAGACTTTTAAAGGGTGTTCTGTGGCATTCGAATTTGCCACGAACACCCCAAATTGTTCGCTGTTCAGCGAACTTGCGAACAGCCCATGTTCGAGTCGAACATGAGTTTGACTCGAACTCGAAGCTCATCCCTAATGCTGAGTATTCATCCCTTTTATGTTCTACATGATCCACCCTTCCACCTATGGCCTGAACTTTCCTCTGGCAGTTATTGATTTCAGCTGTTATGTCAGCTTTCAGAGATGCTTTTAGGGACAGAAGCATTTCTTTTAATACCGTGTCTGAGACTGGCCTGTCTGCTGTGGGGAAGGATACTATGGGATCCTGCAGGGGCTGCAATGTGGAGCTGTCCTTATCAGAGGGCCCACTTACCTCCATAGCAGGATCTACCAGCGGCCTTTCTGGTGAGGTAATCCTCTTTTGTTTGGCAGGGCATCTGGTTGTGGGACTAGAGGTCCCAGACGAGGATCTGCTGTGTGATTCAAGCTTGTTGGCATGTTTGGGAGGTTCCGGCCCGCCGTTGGAGCATACCGCGGCCTTGTGCTCCGGCTTCTTCACACTCGCTCCACTGCCATGTTGTGGTCCACGGGCGGAGAAGAAGCTCTCTATCTTCTGAGGCTGTTACAGATTTTTCTGGTGCACGCAGCGCAGTTTGGAGGAACGATGCTTGTAAGCAGGTGTGCAGATGGAGACTGTGGGCTCAGATGGATGCTGATTTTCTCCGGCAGCGGAACGGAGCTCTCAGCTCATGCGTCCATCTTGGAGCTCGGTCGCCGCGCCCTGTCTTTATATTTCTGATATGTGTCTGCTGTACCATGTACTTGCATGAGAAAGTATCCCGTTTTTATTGTAATACTTCATTTTTGTAAAATCCCCGGTGTTCCTGCCAGTCCATATGAAACAAAAAGAGGGGGGTTTGGGACTGTAAACGAGGTGTGTGGGGTCACACAGCTCCATCCCTATCTATATGCAAGAAAAAGAGCGTTTGGGACTTTAAATGTAGATCTAGTATTGCTAAAAGATGAGTCAATATAACAAGACATGTTTCATTCATTAAAAAAACATGACATGGCAATATGAGTACATACATAGTAAATAAGCAAAACAATCACATATTCACCAGATATTCATAAAAACAATCATAGCAACTTGGAGATGACATATTGAGGTATCGGACAATCGTCCATAGTAAAGAATCGCTTGAAAAGCAGCATGGTGGGGTAGCTTGGGGTTGAATGAAATAAAACCATGTAAAAAGAAAATGGTGCATTAAAATTGGACCAATGCACGTTTCGTGGTTTCCTACCACATCATCAGGGGCGAGTGCACCAATGTCTGTAAAAAAGCATAAATAAACAATATGGTCCAAACTCATCCCACTAAGTACTTACATGTCAATGAAGTCTAGGCCATGTGAACATGAAAACTGGTGGCTGCTTGAAATGTTCATCCCGGGAGCTGAGGAAGGGGCCCGCAGGAAAGCCGGACACACACAATGCTGGATGCACACAATGATCTCCAGAGAAAAGGAAACAAGTGATCAAAAAGAAAACCAAAAACCAAAAGTGAATAAATCAGGTAAACTATGAGTATACGAAGGTGTATTATATCATTGGAAATTATTGAACAGTAAATGGATCCCAACACCATGATAAAAAGTGGATACAAATGAAGTGTGGAAATAGTGAAAAAAAGGGGGCATACCTGATCTGAGGGAAAGGAAGAGTGCAGAGGATATAGGAAAAATGATGAAGGACAGCCAATGCTGTCTTCAATCAAACACTAAAAAGCATAGGCAGAAAGCCCAGCCAGTTGAATACCTAAAGCTGTGACAGAGAACCGTGATCCACAGATCTGTGCAGTATGCTGCTGGAGGTGCTACCAAGAGAGCTAGCAGAGTGAAATTGGGATCCTTATGTGCTCAGCATGAACAAATGGGCTCCTCCCTGCATCATGCTGGCATAGCAAAAAAAGGGAGAAGGCCCTCCTGCCAGAGCAACCGAAGCCACGCATGACAGTTAGACACACCTCCCCATGTGCTGGCCATGATTGAAACTCCACTTCCACGCCAGAAACAGGATGCCCTGAGAGGGTGTCGTGTGCATGGCATGGGGAGGCGTGGTGCCAATGCTCAGTGGGCTGGCCCACCCAATCCCCCGCATCAACCAATGGTGGATGGGGGGAAGAGGGAGGGCCCCCAATGCACCTTGCAGCTCCCGGGTAATGAACACAGACCAGCCCACCAGAAAGGGATCATAAAGGTCAGACAGATATGACCATATATAAAAAATTGCTACGTGCGATACGAGTATTAAATCAGTATTAACAGTATTAACACTTGTTTCCTTTTCTCTGGGGATCATTGTGTGAGTCCTGCTTTCCTGCGGGCCCCTTCCTCAGCTCCCAGGATGAACAGTTCAAGCAGCCACCAGTTTTCATGTTCACTTGGTCTAGACTTAATTGACATGTTAGTACTTAGTGGGATCAGTTCATTTCTCTCCTCCTTTACATATATAGTCTCCCTTGTGTTTGGGTGTACCTTTGGACCATATCATTTATCTATGCTTTTTTACAGACATTGGTGCACTCGCCCCGATGATGTGGTAACAAACCATGAAACGTGCATCGGGCCAATTTTGTTGCACCATTTTCTTTTTAGATGGTTTTATTTCATCCACTCCCAAGCTACCCCACCATCCTGCTTTTCAAGCGATTCTTTACTATGGACAATTGTCCGATACCTCAACATGTCATCTCCAAGTTGCTATGATTGTTTTTATGAATATCTGGTCAATAATATGTGATTGTTTTGCTTATTTACTATGTATGTACTCATATTGCCATGTTATGCTTTTTTTTTTTTTTTACAAATTACGTTCTTTATTAAAAGATTGTTCATATGTACAGGACATTAAATTTGTGGTACAGGTATCAGATGTATACAGTAGATTATGGATAACAAGTGTTCCGAGGCCTTACAATTTTATAAAACAAAATGATAGATATACAACGGATACATTTATGCACATAATCATGCTTGATTCGCTTCAGTAATCTCATTTGTTATGATCTACTACCAGTATTAGCTCTTTATCCCTATTTTAGTCAGATGTTATGGTATCTAGTTCATCACAAGTGGAGGCTTCATTTAACCAAGTGTCCCAGATCTTATTATACTTTGTGGGACAGCCTCTGTGAGCATATATTTCTTTTTTATATGGCAAAACAGCATTAACTAGTGCAACCCATTCCTTAATATTGGGCGGCGTTGCTCTAAGCCACTTCCGTGCAATGAGCATTCTAGCAATAAACATTGTTTCCTGTAGAAATATGTGATGGAATTTATCCGATTCGGGATTTGGGAACACCCCCAATAAACATTATTTCGGGCATAAAGTTAGAGGAGAGCCCATTTTATCATGGATAAATTTAACTATTTGGACCCAATAATCCTGTATCATTGGACATAGCCAAAGGAGGTGAAAAAACGTTCCCTGAGGACTTGCACATCTAGGACAAAGTGGGCTATGGTTAGCTCTGAATTTGGCTAATCGTATGGGGGTCAGATAAGATCTGTGTAAAATAAACAGTTGTGTGAGGCGGTCTGAAGGCTTATGAGAGACTTTTTTGCAGGCGTCTAGGACTTCTTCCCATTCCTCTTCCTCCATCTCCCCCACGTCCCCCACCCAGCGATCTTTTGGTTAATAAGCAATTGTTACCGCAGTAGGGCGTAGTAAGCATGAGTAAAATATGGAGATTAACTTTTGGTGTTCCGGACCATTTATCACAGCCATGATATCCAGTTTCTCCAAGTTTGGTGAGAAATCTCGAAATTGGGCCTGAAGAGCGTGGCGGAGCTGGAGGTATCGGAAATGCATAGAGTTGGGAAGACCAAACTAGTCTTTTAGTTGTTGAAATGATTTAAGAATGTCACCATTGTACATGTCTGCTAGGTAAACCACCCCATTAGAGATCCATAAATCATTATTCGGTAGATGTGATAATTCGGAGAGGCCTGGGTTATTCCATAGTGGTGTCTGACTATGTGTTGGGGGTATCTTAAGTTTGCGTCCGACAATCTCCCATATCCTGCAATAATTGTTTAATAGGCCTTTGCCTTTGTGATCGTCCAGGTTACCACGTTCTCTATTGTCTCTAAGGATGAGCTGAAAGGGGTGGGTGTGTATTCGTGTGGCTTGAGAGCTTATTAGAGCCATGAACCATTCCTTATCTCCTTTATCTATATGGAAAAAATGGGACAGCTGTGCTGCTAGATAATAAAAAATTGTAATCCGGCAGAGCTGTACCCCCTAAATCAGTGGGGTTTTTCAGCACCTGCCAGGACAACTTCTGTCAAGTTTTACCCCACACAAATGTGTTTAGAATCGCTTCTATGGATTTAAAAAATCTCAGGGGTATATAGAAGGGTGCGTGCCAGAAGACATATAAAAATTTGGGCAACAGAATCATTTTTGTCAAATTTACTCGACCCAAAACTCCCAATGGTAGTCTGGACCACAGCTGTGTTTTAGTTTTTAGTATTTGGAATAACGGCTCCAAGTTTAGTCTAATATATTCCTCCGGAGAACGTGTAACTTTTATACCTAAGTATTTAATTTCACTAACACGCATTAATGGGGAAGAGGCCTGTGTCTTTGATGGGGCTCCAAGATCAACAGGGATTATCTGAGATTTTTCCCAGTTGATCCTTAAACCTGAGTAGTTCCCAAATTGCTTGATAACTTCAAGGGCCGTTAGCAGGGAGCGACCTGAATCTTCTAGGTATAGGAGCATATCGTCCGCATATAAACTGATTTTCTCGACCAGGTGGCCTCGGCTTAAACCCTTGACCCCTGCATGTTCTCTTAGTGATGTTGCCAGGGGCTCTACCACCAGGGCATACAGTAGAGGGGAAAGGGGACAGCCTTGACGTGTGCCCCTGGCTAGTGGGAATGCCTGCAACGTTTTGCCGTTAACCAAGATCCTGGCACTCGGGGCCTGGTAAAGAAGCTGAATCCAGCAAATATACTTAGGTTCGAACCCGAACCTGGCCAGACACTCCCAAAGATAGTCCCATTCGACAGAGTCGAACGCTTTAGCAGCGTCCAGGGACACCACTGCTCTGGAGCCCGTCCGGTCATGTCTGGCCTGTAAGTTCATATATAGTCTACGTAAATTATACGCTGTGTTTTTTGCCGGCATGAATCCGGTTTGATCGGGGTGTATAAGACTCAGAATCACCTTGTTCATACGCAGTGCCAGGATCTTGGCCAATATTTTTATGTCTAATTGTAGTAGGGAGATAGGATTCTGGGAGTGTTGGGTCTTTACCCGTTTTTTTGTATGAGTACAATAAATGCCTCGCTCATTGATTTTGGGAGAGAACCAGATTTAAATATATAAGTAAATATCGCATGGAGCTTTGGGATTAAAATCTCACTGTAAGTATCATAAAACTCCAGTGGGAGACCGTCGGATCCAGGAGCTTTTGAAGAGGTGAGATGTGACATGGCTTCTGCAACGTAATCTCTGGTGATAGGCGCCTCCAGCATTTCTATTTGGGAGTGTGTTCATTGTGTAAAGGTTACATTGGATAGAAAATCTGCTATTTCTTGTCCAGATTTGTTAGTTGTGGATGAGTATAGAGAAGCATAAAAGGAGCGAAACACATCAGCCACTTTGTCAGGGTCCTGTATCAGGGCCCCCGTATTGTCTTGTAGGGCAACAACAGTGGGTGGTTTGTGTTCCATATGAGCCAAGTAGGCCAGCAATCGTCCCGCCCGTTCCCCACACTCGTACACTTTTTGTTTAATATAAAATATTTTTCTTTCAGCTCTTTCAAAGTGAAGCCCATTCACTACACGCGTTTGTAATTTTACCTGATTCGCTGTTTCAGTGGAGGTTTGTTCTGAGAAGGCTCTATCTACTGCTGCCATTGCTAATTCTGCTTGTTGGATAACGTCGTTTGAAGTGCGCTTATATCTGGCTATTTTTTGTGATAATAGCATGCGGGCATGAGTTTTAAACATGTCCCAGACAATGTCAAAAGGGGCTGTATCAGTGTTTGTGCGGAAGAAGAACTCCCACTCCTCCCCCAGAGCATCCAGACCAGGGACGACTGAAAGCCAAAAGGGGTTAAGCCTCCATGCGTAGGAAGAGGAGGGGGAGCCCACCTTGAGTTCTATCCAACAGGGGGCGTGATCCGAGAGAATATGAGGGGACAGACGTGCTCCTTTGAGGCTCGGTGTCAGCGAGTGGGATATCAGGATTAAGTCAATTCTCGACATGGTGTTATGTGTCGCAGAAAAACATGTAAATGCTTTTACCGAGGGATGGCGGGATCTCCAAGCATCCAGCAGACCTATCTCATTCACTAGTTTCCCGAATCGTGTGGGGGAGGGTGTGCTGTCACTCACGGATGTCAGAGAGGTTCTGTCTAGGTGATTATCCATTACAGTATTGAAATCTCCCATCCACATAGCTGGAATTGTGGGAGACTGTGCCATAAACTATAGGCCCTCATTGATAACACTGAACTGAAATGGAGGGGGTACATATATTGCCAGAAGAAGTACTTCTAGGCCATTCAGTCTGCAGTGTATAAACAGGAACTTGCCCTGGGGGTCAGACTTTAGTGTCAGCATAACAAATTGCGTTGTTTTGGCCACTAAAATCGCCACACCTCTAGAGTAGGCTGAGTATGGGGCCTGGTAAACCCACCCCAACCATGGCTTTTTAAGCGATAGCATTAATTGACCAGTTAAGTGGGTTTCTACCAAGACCATAACTTGTGCCTGTTGTGCCTTAAGATACGCCATAACGGCATTTCTGTTAGATTTAGCTCTAAGGCGACGAACATTCCATGTTAAACATTTTAGAGATGACATAGCATTGTAGTCAGTGTGTATGCATATCTCCCATTTTTCATCAGCCTGTCCCAATGACTGAGCATGCTCATACAGCAAAGCTGGGAGATAGTAACTAACCAATCTGAAAGCATGCAGGCAAATCTAGCCCATGTGTCTCTACATCCATTTGCATGGTCGTTATACCACTTTAGATTTCCATACATCATGAATAAAATAATAAGAGCGATTAACTTAAAACGAAACATAACATTACCATGAACAAATACACCGGTCTGGCTGGGCACGTCACACCCCCTGCACAAACGTACTCGGGGAATGTGCTCCCAGACAGGCCAGGGAAACTTAGCTTGTGAAACATTAACAGTACATTCCTGTATTGAAACAGCGGGGTCTAGTAAGGCTCCCGCGACTAGGACGAACTTCCGCTAAAGAGCCAGCAATAGTGTGAGGGGAGCAACCTTCAGGATCGGGCGTATAGGATAACATTGTAGGATAAAAAAAACATAAAAAAATAAAAAATGCATGCCCAATCATTTGACATTTTGGTGGGGAATGACTCGAGGATAGCTTAGGGAGTCGACAGTTGCAGTGTTAGTCCGCAGGATAAGTTAGTATCTGGGGAGGTGAAAACAGTGTGCATATTTTGGGGCGGGGGGGGTCTGGGAGATGACAAAGTGCCTTATTCTGGTGACTGTCCGAATGATCTGTTGTAGGAAAAAGACCTGTGTCTACAGCACAGCCGCGCTAAGGGGGTCAGCACAAGATACAATTTTCCTGGCGGTGGGTGGTGAGAGACAGCCCGGATGTCTAGCCATACAAATACCGCCACCGGTGTGGCTGAGAGAGTGAGTGCCATCATCCCCCACCACCCGAAGCCTGAGGGGGAATAATACGGTATACGGGGGGTGCCGTGGGAGATGATAAAGTACCTTAACCTGAAGTCTGTCAGAGTAATCCTTTACAGGAGAAAATCCTGTGTCTTCAGCGCGGCCGTGTCAAGGGGGTCAGCATGAGTTGTTATTCTCCCGGTGGTGGACGATTAGGAGCAGCCCGGTTGTCAAGCCATGCGAATACCGCCTCCGGTGTGTCGAAGAAGTGGGTTCGATCATCCCCCACCACTCGGAGCCTGGCGGGGAATAACATGGCGTAGGTGTAGTGACGGATCCGGAGTTGGCGCTTCGCTTCTGTGAAGAGCGATCTTTTCTTCTGTACCTCTGCTGAAAAATCCGGGAACACCTTTATGCCCGAATTCCTGAAGGGGATGTTGCCTTTTAGTCTGGTTAGACAAAGGATGGCGTCCCGGTCCCTGAAATTCAAGAACTTCGCTATAAATGTCCGGGGAGGTGCCCCTTGCGGTGGAGGTTTTGCTGCCAAATGATGCGCTCGGTCTACCACAAATGAAGTCGAGAATTCCGGTCTGCCAAATGTAGAAATGAGGAGGTTTTCCAAAAATGCCGGAGGATCCGAGCCTTCCGCACCCTCTGGCAGTCCCACAAAGCGGAGATTGCAGCGCCTTAGGCGATTCTCCATGTCGTCCTGCTTTGAAAGGATGGTGTGGAGTTGTTGCTGTATATGGTCGGTAGCATGCTGTAATGGCGGCATTTCATCCTCCACTCTGCTGATTCGGGTCTCCGTTTCGGTGACACGTTCCCTGAGTTTTTGTAGGTCTTGCCTTATGAGGGACACATCAATCTTCACCTCTTCAATCTTACAGGTTAGGGAGCTTTTGCAGTCTGATATTGCCTCTAGCACCCGAGCCGTGTCATCCGTCGCTGGTTCAGAGGAGGAAGGTGCATCGGCGCCATTTTCACCTGCGGTCCTCTTCTCTTTAAGCCGGTATTTGTCGAGCTTAGCAATTGATTCTGCCGGTTTTTTTTAGAGGCGACATGGTAGCGATATGTTTGGATGTGAATATCCTGCGTTGTAAGGTTAGAAAAGCCACCTAAAAGTGTAGGATTTTGAGGCAACGGATTTTCCCTCGAGCGGAGCTCCCGTGCTGCACTCCTCACACCATGCCGGTCCAGGCCACGCCCCCATGTTATGCTTTTTTAATGAATAAAACCTGTCTTGTTACATTGACTCATCTTTTAGCCATGCTAGATCTACCTCACTTAAGGTCCCAAACCCTCTTTTTCTTGCCAATTCCTCTGCTTTCCTATTAAGAACTGACCACACTAAGCAGGACAGCACACCATGGTCAGTTCTCTAGCTGTGCTATGAACTCAGCCTGCTCTCCTCCAATTATAAGACTTGTCCTGACATGCCCCCCCCCCCCGCCTGCACAGCCTTTGACTGGGAAGCTCAGTGTCCTCCTGCTTTTCCTTTACCCAGATCTTATGCAGCTCAGAACAGAGAGAAATATGTATAATGTTTTTTTTTTTAATCCATAAACAAATGTTTTGCCATTGATATCCATTTCAAAGTGAATGGGTTGATGTACAAGGTGATTGCTTACAACAACTTTAACTTTTTGTCCCATTCAAGAAATGGATCAGTTTGAAGTTAGTAAAGATTTGAAATTTTTTTTGCATAGAAACTCATTCATAAGTTTCTCTGTGATAAAGATCAGAAGAGAAAAAATAATTATAAATGGCATTAACTGAACAATGGAGACATTTATCTATATGCGATTTATGTGCAATAAAAGATTAATTGCAACTTCTAGAGGAGAATGAGGCACAGGTGACTTCACTCTGGGACTCCTCCGGGTGATAGGAATCACAGCTGTGCCACTCCCAGAACCTCTGTGGATGTCCCTCAGCTGGATGACGTATAGTGCCTGAAAAAAGTAGTCATACCCCTTGAAATTTTCCACATTTTGTCATGTTACAACCAAAAACGTAAATGTGTTTTATTGGGATGCTATGTGATAGACCAACACAAAGTGTCCCATGATTGTGAAGTGGAAGGAAAATGATAAATGGCTTTCAAAAGATTTTACAAATAAATATGTGAAAAGTGTGGCGTGCATGTGTATTCAGTCCACCTTACTCTGATACCCCTAACTAAAATTAGTGGAACAAATTACCATCAGAAGTCACCTAATTAGTAAATAGAGTCCAGCTGTGTGTAATATAATCTCAGTATAAATACAGCTGTTCTGTGAAGCTCTCAGAGAACCTTAGTGAACAAACAGCATCATGATGGCCAAGGAACACACCAGACAGGTCAGGGATAAAGTTGTTGAGAAGTTTAAAGCAGGGTAAGGTTATAAAAAAATATCCCAAGCTTTGAACATCTCCCAGAGCACTGTTCAATCCATCATCTGAAAATGGAAAGAGTATGGCACAACTGCAAACCTACCAAGACATAGTCATCCACCTAAACTGACAGGCCGGGCAAGGAGAGCATTAACCAAAGAGCCAAGAGGCCCATGGTAACTCTGGAGGAGCTGCAGAGATCCACAGCTATAGTGGAAAAATCTTTCCACAGTGGCAAGAAGAAAGCCATTTTTGAAATAAAGCCATAAGAAGTCCTGTTTGCAAGAAGGCATGTGGGGGACACAGCAAACATGTGGAAGAAGATGAGACCAAAATTGAACTTTTTAGCCTAGAAAAAAAAAACACTATGTGTGGCAGAAAACTAACACTGCACATCACCCTGAACAGACCATTCCCACTGTGAAACATGGTGGTGGCAGCATCATGTTGTGGCAGCAGGGACAGGGAGGCCAGTCAGAGTTGATGGGAAGATGGATGAGCCAAATACAGGGCAATCTTAGAAGAAAACCTGTTAGAGTCTGCAAAAGACTTGGAGGTTCACCTTCCAGCAGGACAACAACCCTAATCTATTTGTAGATTTCTGCTGGCATTGAGCCCTACAGATTTCTTCATTCCTTTCTAACACTGAATTTTAAAATAGAACAACTATAAAAGAACTATAAAAAAATGTTTTATTTGAAAAACTTTCATTTTGTACTTGTTTCGAGGATTAAGGTTCTAACTTTCAAAAGAAAAAAAATACATGATGTATATCACTAAATTACATTAATAGTATATTAACTGTATACAGTACAGTAACTTAATACAAGATTAATTCAGCAAAGGTCTTGCTTATTGAAATGTAAATGTCTGTAAGTAATGCCATTTTCTAAAACATAAATCGCTCTTTCAGAGGGCCATCAAGCATTATGCTATGTTATAAACACAAATTATTTATTAACTTGCTGTGTCCATTCAGATTACATTGATATTCACAATACAGCTCATTTTTACACATCATATATTAACTTTGTTTTGTCTGAAATAAAAAGATGATCCTTGTGGAATAACATCTGCTGTGAAAAGCAATTCAACCACAATTCTTCGCTTGTCTTCATTAGCAGAGAAGCCAAAGAAACGATGACCTTTCCTTGTTTATTTCTAAAGTGTGAGCATGAATGCTACACTGAATACTTTGACAGAAAAAAATACAGAATATTGAAAAGGTCAAGGTAGTATGCCATGCTACTATTGTGTAATTAACAGAGCATTCTCTCTCATCTCGACATGATAGCTCATTCTTGTAGTTAATGTAGCTCTTACAAACAACATGCAGAGATTAGGAGACTGCCAGCAAAATATCAAGAAAGACTAGTTTTCACTGGGGAATGTCAGACAATGCAAAACTTTCTCCTAGCCATCACTCTTCCATAGAAATGTATGGCATTACCTAATGTTTTATGTAATTTGAAAAGTTGCTGTTTTAATTGTTAATTCTTGTCTCAAGTTGATTAATGTAAACCTTTTTACAAGACAATATGACTTATTTAATATGGGAGGGGTGTATAACCACTATGTTTATAAAAAAAGATGTCAGTGCCATGAGAAACCACACGCCTGCAGAACCACTAGTGATGAGACACACATGAATTGAAAAAATGTTGAAGCCTACCTATTTTCACCATTTACAAATGGAATACTGTGGTGTTCTTCTGTGGTCATCCGATAATGTCACCCGGAGAGTCCGCTCCATGGCTATGTAAGAGATGCCACACAGCGGGTGACAACACAGTGGAGGAAGACCGCCACAGAAGAACGGCTTTTTTTTTAATAGCGGGTAACTGGCAGTGCGGAAAAACACAGCAGATGGAGAAGACGGCGGCGGCAGGAGAGACGGCTCTGGGAGAATACAGCTCGGGGAGAAGATGGAGGAGGGAGGGACAGCATCTGGAGAAGACGGCTCAGGGAAGAAGACAGCTGGGAGCTATTTTACAATAAAGGACTTGTCAAAAAACAGCTATTGATTTTTTTACATTTCACTGCTTTTTTTGGTGAACAGGTAGGTATTGTACGATGTACCCCATACCTATTCACATAGGGGGCAGGATCTGGGAGCCCCCTTGTTAAATTCTGATAAACCCCCTGCTTCGCAGACCGACAACCACCAACCAGGGTTGTCGGGAAGAGGCCCTTCTTTAGGGCATGTGGCTTGGTACAGTTCAGCAGGGGAGAGTGCTCGCTCGCCCCCCCCCCCCCATCCTGACCTCCAGGCTGCATGCTCTGATAATGGTATGGTATGGATTTTGGGGGGACCCCCCATCAATTTTACTTTACATTTTGGTGTGGGGTTCCCCTTAAAGTCCATACCAGACCCAAAGGGCCTGGTATGTACTGGAGGGACCCTAAAACGTTTTTTTCCTTGATTTTTGGAATTCCACACCATAACATTATTGAATAAGTACATACCATTTGAAGAGTTAAAATATGGAATAAACCAAACTGATGTGCATTGGCTAATTGTGCTGCTGAGTACAATGCATGCTTTTAGGAGGTAATGGGATTTGAACTCATGGCTTGAACCTTTGAGGGCAGCAGGGCATACCGCTATGCTGCAGAGCTGAGTATATACCTACTGTACAGAGAAAATACATTTACTAATGTTTGATTCTATGCAGTAATGTTTTGCATTTCAGGCATTAATATTATAGTAACAACCATGCTCATGCTGATGTGGCATTGGCTAATAGGCGTTCGCCTCTTTTCAGCATATGCTGCTGAGTCTAATGCAAGCTTTCAGTAGGTGATACCATCTTTGTGATTTTCAGCCATTTGAGCACAATTATATTGAGAACATACATTTACTAGTGTTTGATGGTGGGACTACTTTATATTCTAGGTATAATAGTACTCAGCACAGTGACTTAGGCCCCTTTCACACTTGTGTGACCTGAAAGTTGCGCGATTTTGATGTGACTTTAAGCAATGCCTGTGTAATCTTGAGGTCTATGGATGCAGGAGTCGCAGGGAAAGGCGCACAATTTTCCTGTGATTCCAGGGAATGCCTGTGTAAACTTGAGGTCTATGGACCTTAACTCGCATTAAAGTCAGACCAAAGTAGTACAGGGATTACTTTGAAGTCGATGTGACTTGAAGTCGCACAGATATAAATGGTACACATTGAAAATCATGGGGTATGACTTGTCATGCGACTCTGATGTCCAAAGTCGCACAAGTGTGAAAGGGGCCTCAACCCAACTTTGTGAGCGATTTCAGAGACATCAGTGCACTTTCCTGCACAGATGTCTAGTGAAATCACATAGGCCCCAACTGTCCCTGATTTGGGACAAAGTCCCATTCTCTCTCTTTACTCCTCATTTTTCCCTCATTTTGCTCTGACCTGTATAGTTGTTTATACAATGCACTTTTTATCTTTCTTTATTGCTTTTTTTGTACATTTCCAAAGCCAATCTAAAGGAATATTATTGGTAAAAAAAAAGCACTTAGAGGTTTAACTAATATATATTTTTTTAATAATTCTCCTTTAAGAAGGTGTTATAGGAGGTGTGTCCCATGCCTACATACTTTTGCTAATAGGTGTCCCTTATACCCATCTCAAAAAGTTGGGAGGTAAGAAATCGCCCCCTGAAGTCGCTCAAAGTAGTGCAGGAACTACTTTTGGGAATCGTGGCGTCACACCAATTCGGACAGTTCCATTGCCGTCAATAGGCGCCGATTTGGCCTGCAATTTGACATGTCAATTCAGAGCTATGAAAAGAGTAGTGGACCCGCGCAGTGGAGATAGTGGAGATGTGATTGCAAACAATTTGGAACTGCTGCCACCCAACATGCAGTCACCATAAATGGGGACAGCTGGATTGATTAATTTAGTAGAAGGGTATGGCGCTGTTCCTCTATCAAACTTGTGATTTCCTATATATGTGCTATATACTTCATAAAATAAAATAAACCATAAAAGAATCAAAATCCATACATGGTGCTGCTGTATATATCATATGTGTCAAGTGGCACCTTGTGGATGTGCATACCAGTGTGGAAGAAGTGATGGGGGGTGGGGGGTGGAGGAGGGGGGGGGGAATGGTTTAAAAGGTGATGAAAAAATCCGCTATATATCCAAAAACAGTCTACTAAAGTGCACTCAAAATCATATAAAAGTCCTTATTTGCACAATAACTTGGCACATGTGATGTTCGTGTTTATAATCCTTCTGCTGATAAGATTCAGTGCTCTAAATGTGCAGCCACTCACCAGCTCACTTCACCCCTGCAGGGGTATCAGGCAGTCACAGTCTAAGCCACTGTGCGGCAATCTCTGGCAGACTCAGGATCGCAGTATGTCATATAAAAAGAGAGAGAAGGGGTGCCCATAGTGTAAGATCGTTTTAAAAAAAGTTTATTTAAAACAGGTGGAGAGGTACTCACAATTTAAAAGTATGTAGCAGGCAAAAAAGACAAATTTCTCGGTTAACCATCAGCTGTTGAGAGTTGTTTGGGAAGCACAGATTAGGCCACGGGTGGAATCTTATCAGCAGAAGGATTATAAACACGAACATCACATGTGCCAAGTTATTGTGCAAATAAGGACTTTTATATGATTTTGACTGCACGAGTGCACTTTAGTAGACTGTTTTTGGATATATAGCGGATTTTTTCATCACCTTTTAAACCATTCCCCTCCCCCCCTTCCATTTCCCTCCCCCCCCCCCCCCCCATCACTTCTTCCACACTGGTATGCACATCCACAAGGTGCCACTTGACACATATGATATATACAGCAGCACCATGTATGGATTTTGATTCTTTTATGGTTTATTTTATTTAATGAAGTATATAGCACATATATGAAATCACAAGTTTGATAGAGGAACAGCGCCATACCCTTCTACTAAATTAATCAATTCAGAGCTATGTGAACATGGGTGAAGTTGCATAGATATGAATGGAAATCATGGGGGGGAGAACTTTTCATGTGACTCTAAGGTCCAAAGCTGCATGAAAAGTCACCCAAGTGTGAAAGTAACCCAATGAGATTATTTGATAACACCTTTGAATAAGGCCCCATTTGCACTTGTGCGACTTTAAAATGGCACAGCTTTGCCATGACTTGAAGCAATGTCTGTGTAATCTTGTGGTGTATGGACCTCAAATCGCATCAAAGTCAAACCA
Organism: Lithobates septentrionalis; assembly: GCA_037952835.1. Lineage (NCBI taxonomy): Eukaryota > Metazoa > Chordata > Amphibia > Anura > Ranidae > Lithobates > Lithobates septentrionalis. The sequence goes on along the minus strand of JBBDGP010000278.1, from coordinate 12,830,310 downwards.
AGGTAGTGCAGGGACGAATTTACCACACTTTCAGGATGCACAAGTGACAATAGGGCCAAATTCAAAGGTGTTATCCTTGAATCTCATTTACATTGCTGCGACCTGAAAGACACAGTATTTTGCTGCCACTTTGCCGCTGCAACTTGGCCCCAACTTCTGGGAATGCCTGTGTAATATTGCACCCTAAGTACCTCAAGTCACATGAAAGTCACACCAAAGTAGTAAAGGGACTGCTTTGAAGTTGGTGTGACTTAAAGTAGCACAGATATGAATGGTTATCATTAATAATCATGGGGTACAACTTGTCATGCAATTCAGAGGTCCAAATTTGCTGGAAAAGTTGCCCAACTGTGAAACAAGTCATATATATTTTAATAAAAGGAGCTCTCATTTATACTTGCATAGTCCTTACTGATTTACATCAGCAGAAAAAATGCAGGAAGTGATGTGTGCACATGGGATGGAAGCAAATGTGTGGTGATGCCAAACAAATCAATGAGACTCAACCAACCCCAAATTTAACCACTTGAGCCCCGGACCATTATGCTGCCTAAGGACCAGAGGTCTTTTTCCAATTTGGCACTGCGTCGCTTTAACTGCTAATTGCGCGGTCATGCAATGCTGTACCCAAACGAAATTTGCGTCCTTTTCTTCCCACAAATAGAGCTTTCTTTTGATGGTATTTGATCACCTCTGCGGTTTTTATTTTTTGCGCTATAAATGGAAAAAGACCAAAAATTTTGAAAAAAAATGATATTTTCTACTTTTTGTTATAAAAAAAATCCAATAAACTCAATTTTAGTCATACATTTAGGCCAAAATGTATTTGGCCACATGTCTTTGGTAAAAAAAATGTCAATAAGCGTATATTTATTGGTTTGCGCAAAAGTTATAGCGTCTACAAACTAGGGTACATTTTCTGTAATTTACACAGCTTTTAGTTTATGACTGCCTATGTCATTTCTTGAGGTGCTAAAATGGCAGGGCAGTACAAAACCCCCCCCAAATGACCCCATTTTGGAAAGTAGACACCCCAAGGAAATTGCTGAGAGGCATGTTGAACCCATTGAATATTTATTTTTTTTGTCCCAAGTGATTGAATAATGACAAAAAAAAAAAAACATTTACAAAAAGTTGTCACTAAATGATATATTGCTCACACAGGCCATGGGCCTATGTGGAATTGCACCCCAAAATACATTCAGCTGCTTCTCCTGAGTATGGGGATACCACATGTGTGGGACTTTTTGGGAGCCTAGCCGCGTACGGGGCCCCGAAAACCAATCACCGCCTTCAGGATTTCTAAGAGTGTAAATTTTTGATTTCACTCTTCACTGCCTATCACAGTTTCGGAGGCCATGGAATGCCCAGGTGGCACAAAACCCCCCAAAATGACCCCATTTTGGAAAGTAGACACCCCAAGCTATTTGCTGAGAGGCATATTGAGTCCATGGAATATTTTATATTTTGACACAAGTTGCGGGAAAGTGACACTTTTTTTTTTTTTTTCTTCATAAAGTTGTCACTAAATGATATATTGCTCACACAGGCCATGGGCATATGTGGAATTGCACCCCAAAATACATTTAGCTGCTTCTCCTGAGTATGGGGATACCACATGTGTGGGACTTTTTGGGAGCCTAGCCGCGTACGGGACCCCGAAAACCAATCACTGCCTTCAGGATTTCTAAGGGTGAAAATTTTTGATTTCACTCTTTACTGCCTATCACAGGTTCGGAGGCCATGGAATGCCCAGGTGGCACAAACCCCCCCCAAATGACCCCATTTTGGAAAGTAGACACCCCAAGCTATTTGCTGAGAGGCATGGTGAGTATTTTGCAGCTCTCATTTGTTTTTGAAAATGAAGAAAGACAAGAAAAAACATTTTTTTTTTCTTTTTTCAATTTTCAAAACTTTGTGACAAAAAGTGAGGTCTGCAAAATACTCACTATACCTCTCAGCAAATAGCTTGGGGTGTCTACTTTCCAAAATGGGGTCATTTGGGGGGGGGGTTTGTGCCACCTGGGCATTCCATGGCCTCCGAAACTGTGATAGGCAGTGAAGAGTGAAATCAAAAATTCACGCCCTTAGAAAGCCTGAAGGCGGTGCTTGGTTTTCGGGGTCCTGTACGCGGCTAGGCTCCCAAAAAGTCTCACACATGTGGTATCCCCGTACTCAGGAGAAGCAGCAGAATGTATTTTGGGGTGTAATTTCACATATTTCCATGGCATGTTTGAGCAATATATCATTTAGTGACAACTTTGTGCAAAAAAAAAAAAAAAAAAATTGTCTCGTTCCCGCAACTTGTGTCGCAATATAAAATATTCCATGGACTCGACATGACTCTCAGCAAATAGCTTGGGGTGTCTACTTTCCAAAATGGGGTCATTTGGGGGGGTTTTGAACTGTCCTGGCATTTTATGCACAACATTTAGAAGCTTATGTCACACATCACTCACTCTTCTAACCACTTGAAGACAAAGCCCTTTCTGACACTTATGCCGCGTACACACGGTCGTACTTTTCGTCTACAAAAGTCAGACAGCCTGTCCGACAGACTTCCGGCAGACTTTCGGTGGACTTGCGGCGGACTTGCGGCCTACTTTCTAACGAACGGACTTGCCTACACACGACCACACAAAAGTCGGTCGGATTCGTACGTGATGACGTACACCGGACTAAAATAAGGAAGTTCATAGCCAGTAGCCAATAGGTGCCCTAGCGTGGCTTTTTGTCCGTCGGACTAGCACACAGACGAGCGGATTTCGGGGTCCGTCGTAGTTACGAAGTAAAGTTTTAAAGCATGTTTCAAATCTAAAGTACGTCGGATTTGAGGCTAAAAAAGTACGTTGAAAGTCCGGAGAAGCCCACACACGATCGGATTACCAGCCAGCTTTAGTCCGTCAGCGTCCGTTGGACTTTTGTAGACGAAAAGTACGACCGTGTGTACGCGGCATTATTGTTTACATGAAAAAGTTATTTTTTTTTGCAAAAAAATTACTTTGAACCCCCAAACATTATATATTTTTTTAAAGCAAATGCCCTACAGATTAAAATGGTGGGTGTTTCATTTTTTTTTCACACAGTAATTGCGCAGCGATTTTTCAAACGCATTTTTTTGGGAAAAAACACACTTTTTTAAATTTTAATGCACTAAAACACACTATATTGCCCAAATGTTTGATGAAATAAAAAAGATGATCTTAGGCGGAGTACATGGATACCAAACATGACATGCTTTAAAATTGTGCACAAACGTGCAGTGGCAACAAAATAAATACATGTTTAAAAGCCTTTAAAAGCCTTTACAGGTTACCACTTTAGATTTACAGAGGAGGTCTACTGGAAAAATTACTGCTCTCGATCTGGCCTTCGCGGTGATACCTCACATGCATGGTGCAATTGCTGTTTACGTTTGACGACAGACCGCCGCTTGCGTTCGCCTTAGCGCGAGAGCAGGGGGCGACAGGGGTGCTTTTTTTTTTTCTTTATTATTTTTTTGCTTTTTTAATCTTACTTTTAAACTGTTCCTTTCATATTTTTTTTTTTTAATCATTTTTATTGTTATCTCGGGGAATGTAAATATCCCCTATGATAGCAATAGGTAGTGACAGGTACTCTTTTTTGAAAAAATTGGGGTCTATTAGACCCTAGATCTCTCCTCTGCCCTCAAAGCATCTGACCACACCAAGATCAGTGTGATAAAATGCTTCCCCAATTTCCCAATGGCACTATTTACATCCGGCGAAATCTAAGTCATGAAATGCTCGTAGCTTCCGGTTTCTTAGGCCATAGAGATGTTTGGAGCCACTCTGGTCTCTGATCAGCTCTATGGTCAGCTGGCTGAATCACCGGCTGCATTCTCAGGTTCCCTGTTGAGACAGGAGAGCCAGAGAAAAACACGAAAGACGGTGGGGGGGGCATTCCCTCCCACGGCTTGTAAAAGCAGTCTAGAGGCTAATTAGCCGCTAGGATTGCTTTTACATGAAAGCCGACCGCTGGCTGAAAAGAATGATACTAAGATGATACCTAAACCTGCAGGCATCATTCTGGTATAACCACTCAAAGTCGTGAATGGCGTACCTGAAGACAAAAAAATGGTTAACAATGGTTAACAATAAAGCACAGTAAACAGTAAAGTATAAATAATTACATACCTGAAAAACAAACATGATAAAACATAATAACAATAACAATAACAATAAAACATTGCAGAATAGAATACAGTAAAAAAAGAGCAGAACAATAGAGAGAGAGAATAGAGAGAGAGAGAACAATAAAACGACAACTATTTTTTTTTATTTTATATTTTTTTTTTTTTTACACTTTTTTTGTAACTAACTTTTATAACTGTAACCGGTTCCAGGTTCGGGTCTCTCAAAATGCGATGGCATCTTGGGAGACCCTGTGAAAGTGTGTCCTAGTCTGTGCAATGCTGTACCCTACGCTAATACTCAACTAGTGCATGGTAGCGTTCAAAACATTCACCAATGCAAAGACCATGATTGTCAGGACAGGAGGGACAATAATAGCGGGTGTCACGCCTATATCCGCGCTAGCTGCAGACACAACATCTTTTTTGGGGGGTTCACTGGGTAGGGGTACTCGGGAGGACATAAAAATGCCTCTCATGCAGCCGACTGCATTTGGTTGGGGATGTGAATGGGGGAAGTACGGGCGCTGCAGAAGCGGTGGGTTCCCAATTAGGATTGGCGAATGCAGCAGGAAGGGCATTATGGGCACGACGGGCCTGTGTTTGTCTTTTTGGTGTCAGCGGGACACTACTTGTGCTTGCCACCTCACCAGCTTGAACTGCACTTATGGGACTCGCCACGTCACCAAGTGTTACTGCAGTGCTGGTTTGGCTACGACCGGGGTGTACTACGCCGCTGGCGCTTGCCAGTTCCCCAAAACGCTACCAAAAAAACTGTTAACGATCGCAGGGATCAGGCCTGACTCTGCGAACGCTGCAGTTATGCGTTTAGAGTTTTGTAAGTGACAGTGATCGATCGATACTGCACTTGGGTGGGCTGGGCCGGGCCGGGCGGAGGGGCAAAACGCAGGTGCTAGCAGGTATCTGGGCTGATCCCGCTAACACTGCGTTTTTGGGAACCCTAAACTGCTGGTGACGCTAGTATAGATCTGATCGGATCAGATATTGATCCGATCAGATACTATACCACTAAGGGAGGTGTACGGTGCGTGCGTGGGTGTTAGCGGTACTGGCGCTAACCTGACGCTGCCTGGGGCTGGTGCTTGCCAGTTCACCAAAACGCTACCAAAAAAACTGTTAGCGATCGCAGGGATCAGGCCTGACTCTGTGAACGCTGCAGTTATGCGTTTAGTGTTCTGTAAGTGACAGTGATCGATCGATACTGCACTTGGGTGGTCTGGGCTGGGCCGGGCGGAGGGGCAAAACGCAGGTGCTAGCAGGTATCTGGGCTGATCCCGCTAACACTGCGTTTTTGGGAACCCTAAACTGCTGGGGACGCTAGTATAGATCTGATCGGATCAGATATTGATCCGTTCAGATACTATACCACTAAGGGAGGTGTACGGTGCGTGCGTGGGTGTTAGCGGTACTGGCGCTAACCTGACGCTGCCTGGGGCTGGTGCTTGCCAGTTCACCAAAATGCTACCAAAAAAACTGTTAGCGAACGCAGGGATCAGGCCTGACTCTGCGAACGCTGCAGTTATGCGTTTAGTGTTTTGTAAGTGACAGTGATCGATCGATACTGCACTTGGGTGGGCTGGGCCGGGCGGAGGCGCAAAACGCAGGTGCTAGCAGGTATCTGGGCTGATCCCGCTAACACTGCGTTTTTGGGAACCCTAAACTGCTGGGGACGCTAGTATAGATACTATACCACTAAGGGAGGCGCATGCTGCATGCGTGGGTGTTAGCGGTACTGGCGCTAATCTGACGCTGCCTGGGGCGACGCATATCACCGCCGGGCGATTAGGGGGCTAAACCTTTATTCGGTAATAAACGGCGGGTGCCCTGACACTATAAAAAATAAACAAACTAACCAGCGTCAACCGTAACGGTTATACGGTGATCAGTGGTGAAAGGGTTAACTAGGGGGTAATCAAGGGGTTAAAACATTTATTAGGTAGTATATGGGGGTCCCTGACGCTATAAAACGCTGACGGCGAACCTAAGTATTTACCTCACTAACTAGCGGAACCAGCGACACTAATACAGCGATCAGAAAAATGATCGCTTAGTGACACTGGTGACGGGGGGTGATCAAGGGGTTAAAACTTTATTAGGGGGGGTTAGGGGGGTACCCTAGACCTACAGGGGGGTAACAGTAACTGTGCTAACACTGTAACTGTCACAAACTGACACCATGCAGTAATCAGAAAAAAAAAAAAAAAAACTGCTGGTGTCAGTTTGTGACAGGGGGGGGGGGTGATCGGGGGGGGGATCGGGGGGCGATCGGGGGGGGGGGATCGGGGTGTAATGTGTGCCTGGCATGTTCTACTGTGTGTGTGTGTGTTGGTGCAGTCACTCACATGCCGTCTCTCCTCGGGCCGGAACGGAAACTACCGACCCGAGGGGAGATGACATCATTTCCTTTGCTGCTGTTTAGCATACAGCAGCAAAGGAGTGTTCCCATTGGCCGGCGGCGATCGCGAGGGGGGGGCCACGAACGGATGGCCTCCCCCTCGTCTCCGATCGCCGGGGGACAAAACGGGACCGCCTCGGGCGGCGGGGGGGGGTCCGATCGGACCCCCCACCCGCGGAAGGCAAATCACGTACCATGTACGTGATTTTGCCTGTCCGTGCCGCTTTGCCGACGTACATCGGCGTGAGGCGGTCGTCAAGTGGTTAACTACCACATCCACCCTCACATTGAGTAAGCACGAGTACATATCCTACACTTGCCCGGCCAATCAGCAGCACCTCCTCTTTGCTAAAGAGGGACCTCGCCATGTCCACCTAGATTGAGATCCTGACCAGCACAGGAACTTCCGGGCGCATACAATGACTCATTTCCGGGTCAGAAGGTGAAACCACGCTCTTTTGATCACAGCTGCGAATATTTGATCACAACCACCATTAGTTTTTTATTTTCGTTTATTTGCAAATATGCAAATCTGTATTTCTACATATGATATTTGAAGATAAACTTAGGGGAGTTTGATAAGAAATGGTGTTCCTGGGATAGCAGGATAGCAGCAGGTGTATTACAAAGACAAAAGGCCCAGTTTGAGCCCTGGTTCACACTGACAGCAGGAGGAAATCGTTCAGCTTAACTCTCACAATTTCATTCCTGCATGTCTGTCCCAACTGCGGGGGCAATATCAGAGACATCTGTGCAGGTTTCTGCACTGATATCACTACAAATTGCACCCCAAAGTCTCACCAATTAGAACGGTGCAATTGCCACCGATTTGACATGTCAAATCGTACCAATGTGAACCAGAGCTGACACATTCAAACACTGCCTATCCACCAGCTGAATTCATTACCTGCAATTCTACACAGCTGTTATATGTAAAGATTCCACCTTTATCACTTACTTGCAGGTGTGCTGAAGCCTAGGTTTACATTGGAGCGATTTGTCATGCGATTTGAGAGATCAAATCGCATGACAAGCCACAGCCTATTGGCGGCAATGGCACTGTTCCAATCGATGCGACACCAATTTGCAAAAGTAGTTCCTGCACTACTTTTGCTGATTTCAGGTGTGATTTCAATAGAAATCTGTATGTAGGACCATGTGATATTTCAGTTTTTCTTTTTTAATAAATCTGCAAAAATGTCAACAATTCTGTGTTTTTCTGTCAATATGGGGTGCTGTGTGTACATTAATGAGGAAAAAATGATCTTAAATTATTTTAGCAAATGGCTGCAATATAACAGAGAGTGAAAAATTGAAGGGGGTCTGAATACTTTCCGTCCCCACTGTACATAGGCGACCATGTTCTGCTGGAAGCTGCATTTCTGTGTACATTATTAAGTAATGAGATGAAAGAGTAGAAGGTCAGCACATGCTCCCAAACCATGTTGGCATGGTCAGACAGGAACAATACACACACAACATTGACAGCATGGCCACAAAAACCCACTTTTGATGGAAAAAAATGCACAAGAATTTCAGCAAACAACCCTAGTTGGGCATTTGTCAATATGCACAATTTCATTCCTTCTCCCCCACAGATCACAGCAAAAAACCTGACTTTCTCAGGCCAAACGAACCCCCCTACTGGAGCCCTTTATATAAGAGAGGTTGTATTGTTAGCACACTGACACATGCCCAATAAAAGTACACGCCCACCAGTATCTTTCAATCTATCTCTTCATGTATGTCTAAAGTGATTGCACCCGATGAGCAGGAACACATAATACTATTTGCAACTGTGTTAGCCCTTGGCTATGTGCATCAAATCTCCAACTACAGGCCAAAGATCAAAGTCTATTTGCATGAACATAAATAAAGCAACAGTTTTCTAAGCATATGTACCTGTGCAGTGTAAACCCTACAATTTTAAATGTCCAAGTCCCTGGGCATGATTAGTGTTAACAAACATCGGGGGTTATTTACGAAAGGCAAATCCACTTTGCACTACAAGTGCAAACTACAAGTGCAAAGTGCACTTGAAAATGCACTGAAAGTGCACTTGGAAATGCAGTCGCTGTAGGTCCATGCAAGGAAAATAAAAAACAGCATTTTAGCTTGCACATGATTGGATGATAAAATCAGCAGAGCGTCCCCTCATTTCAGATCTTCCCCTCAGATCTACAGTGACTGTACTTCCAAGCACACTTTGCACTTGTAGTGGAAAGTGGATTTGCCTTTCGTAAATAACCCCCATTAACATCAGTCCCTGGCTGCAATAAGTTTCCAATCTAAAGTCCAAAATTAACTTTCTTACATTAGAGACCTTTTCGACAAGAGACAAATAAAATGCCAGCATGTCTTTGGATTGTAATGAGAAACCCACACAGGGAGAACATATAAACTTCAACACAAGCATTAGCATGTTGCGGAATTGAACCAGCAATTCTAGTGCTGCTAGATGGAATTTCTGCCCACTTAGCCAGCAGGCAGCCTCACACATGGTGTCTGCATCTCTGTGGTGTGAACCATCCCTAAATCCATAGGCATGCTCAGTGTCACAAGCAATACACAATATATTGGCATAAGTATTGGGACGCCTGCCTTTACAGGCATATGAACTGTAATGGCATCCCAGTCTTAGTCCGTAGGGTTCAATATTGATTTGGCCCACCCTTTGCAGCTACAACAGCTTCAACTCTTCTGGGAAGGCTGTCCACAAGGTTTAGGAGTGTGTCTATATGGGAATGTTTGACCATTTTTCCAAGTGCATTTGTGAGGTCAGGCACTGATGTTGGATGAGAAGGTCTAGCTTACAGTCTCGACTCTAATTCATCCCCAAGGTGTTCTGTTGTGTTGAGGTCAGGACTCTGTTTAGGCCAGTCAAGTTCCTCCACCCCAAACTCACTCATCCATGCCTTTATGGACCTTGCTTTGTGCACTGGTCCAAATCATTTGGTGGAGGGGGATTATAGTGTGGGGTTGTTTTTCAAGGGTTGGGCTTGGTCCCTTAGTTCCAGTGAAGGGAACTCTTAAGGCATCACAAAGAAAATTGCTGAGAGGCATGTTGAGCCCATTGAATGTTTTGAATGTTTTATTTTTTTGTCCCAAGTGATTGAATAATGACAAAAAAATATATATTTTACAAAAAGTTGTCACTAAATGATATATTGCCCACACATGCCATAGTTATATGCGGAATTGCACCCCAAAATACATTTAGCTGCTTCTCCTGAGTACCTGGATACCACATATGTGGGACTTTTTGGGAGCCTAGCCGCGTACGGGGCCCCCGAAAACCAATCTCAGCCTTCAGGATTTCTAAGGGCGTACATTTTTGATTTCACTCCTCACTACCTATCACAGTTTTGAAGGCCATAAAATGCTAAGATGGCACAACCCCCCCCCCCCAAATGACCCCATTTTGGAAAGTAGACACCCCAAGCTATTTGCTGAGAGGCATGTTAAGTCCATGGAATATTTTATATTTTACCACAAGTTGCGGGAAAATGACAAACTTTTTTCTTTTTGCATAAAGTTGTCACTAAATGATATATTGCTTAAACATGCCATGGGCACATGTGGAATTACACCCTAAAATACATTTTGCTGCTTCTCCTAAGTACGGAGATCCCACATGTGTGGGACTTCTTGGGAGCCTAGCCGCGTACGGGGCCCCGAAATCCAAGCACCTCCTTCAGGATTTCTAAGGGCATAAATTTTTGATTACACTCCTCACTACCTATCACAGTTTTGAAGGCCATAAAATGCTAAGATGGCACAACCCCCCCCCCCCAAATGACCCCATTTTGATAAGTAGACACCCCAAGCTATTTGCTGTGAGGCATGGTGAGTGTTTTGCAGCTCTCATTTGTTTTTAAAAATGAAGAAAGAAAAGAAAAATGTATTTTTTTCTTTTTTCAATTTTCAAAACTTTGTGACAAAAAACGAGGTCTGCAAAATACTCATCATACCTCTCAGCAAATAGCTTGGAGTGTCTACTTTCCAAAATGGGGTCATTTGGGGGGGGGGGGGTTGTGCCATCTGGGCATTCCATGGCCTCCGAAACTGTGCTAGGCAGTGAGGATGAAATAAAAAATTTACACCCTTAGAAACCCTGAAGGTGGTGCTTGGTTTTTGGGGTCCCGTACGTGGCTAGGCTCCCAAAAAGTCTCACACATGTGGTATCAGTGTACTCAGGAGAAGCAACAGAATGTATTTTGGGGTGTAATTTCACATATGCCCATGGCATATTTGAGCAATATATAATTTAGTGACAACTTTGGGCAAAAAAAAATTGTCTTTTTCTCCCCAACTTGTGTCACAAAATAAAATATTCCATGGACTCAACATGCCTCTCAGCAAATAGCTTGGGGTGTCTACTTTCCAAAATGGGGTCATTTGGTGGGGTTTTGAACTGTCCTGGCATTTTATGCACAACATTTAGAAGCTTATGTCACACATCACCCACTCTTCTAACCACTTGAAGACAAAGCCCTTTCTGACACTTTTTGTTTACATGAAAAAATATTTTTTTTGCAAGGAAATTACTTTGAACCCCCAAACATTATATATATTTTTTTAAAGCAAAGGCCCTACAGATTAAAATGGTGGGTGTTTATTTTTTTTTTCACACAGTATTTGCGCAGCAATTTTTCAAACGCATTTTTTTTTTGGAAAAAACACACTTTTTTAATTTTAATGCACTAAAACACACTATATTGCCCAAATGTTTGATGAAATAAAAAAGATGATCTTAGGCCGAGTACATGGATATCAAACACAACATGCTTTAAAATTGCGCACAAACGTGCAATGGCGACAAACTACATACATTTTTAAAAGCCTTTAAAAGCATTTACAGGTTACCTCTTTAGATTTACAGAGGAGATCTACTGCTAAAATTACTTCCCTCGATCTGACCTTCGCAGTAATAGCTCACATGCATGGTGCAATTGCTGTTTACATTTGAGGCCAGAGCGACGCTTGCGTTCGCATTTGCGCGAGAGCAGGGGGAACAGTCCTTCTTTTTTTTTTCTTTATTTTTTTTTTTGCTTTTTTATCTTATTTTTAAACTGTTCCTTTCATTTTTTTTAAATCATTTTTATTGTTATCTCAGGGAATGTAAATATCCCCTATGATAGCAATAGGTAGTGACAGGTACTCTTTTTTGAAAAATCTGACCACACCAAGATCGGTGTGATAAAATGCTTTCCCAATTTCCCAATGGCGCCGTTTACATCCGGCGAAATCTAAGTCATGAAATGCTTGTAGCTTCCTGTTTCCAGCCGGCTGCATTCTCGGGTTCCCTGTTGGGACAGGAGAGCCAGAGAAAACCATGGAAGACGGTGGGGGGGACATTCCCTCCCACTGCTTGTAAAAGCAGTCTAGAGGCTAATTAGCCGCTAGGATTGCTTTTACATGAAAGCTGACCGCTGGCTGAAAAGAATGATACCAAGATGATACCTAAACCTGCAGGCATCATTCTGGTATAACCACTCAAAGTTCAGCAACATACCAGTACGTTGCTGGTCCTTGTTGGGCATATATTGTAATCTTTTTTTCATGCAGCCTGTGGGCTGCATGAAAAAAAAGAGATTGATCGATGGGTATGCCCACCATTAGAATACCTCCCTTCATCCACCCACTTCAAATGATGGGCATACATGCACCATTTATATATGCCGAAGCATGGGGGCATCCGCCCCAAAAGTTAGGAGCAAATCGCTCCTCCGCCCCTGCTGCCCCCATGCTTCAGCATATATGCTCTTTTTTTTTACTGTGGTGGTGAAATCACCTCCGACAGCGCTGGAGTCACAGCTTTATGTATTGTGAGAGCAAACGCTGTTGCTGTCAAGATAAATAAATCCGCGCTGCAACTGAATGGTGTACCTGCTAAGAAAATTATGGTTAACAATAAAACAAAGTAACATTACAGTATAACAGTAATGCCCCGTACACGCGGTCAGATTTTTCGATGGAAAATGTCCGATCGGAGCGTGTTGTCGGAAATTCCGACCATGTGTGGGCTCCATCGGACATTTTCCATCGGATTTTCCGACACACAAAGTTGGAGAGCAGGAGATAAAATTTTCCGACAACAAAATCCGATCGCGTCAATTCCAACCGTGTGTGGCCTGTTCCGACGCACAAAGTGCCACGCATGCTCAGAAGAAATTCCAAGACGGAACAGCTCGTTCTGGTAAACTTAGCGTTCGCAATGGATACAGCACTTTCGTCACGCTGCAATGTTAAAAATTGTTTAATACAGCGCACTCTCTTCTTCTTTATAATGTGACAAGAATTAAGTAGTTTTGCTGCTCATATTCACACACACTTCTCACAAACTTTTATTTGTGTTTTTTTAGTGGGATTCCCTGAATATATTGTTATTAGTTGTCACATCTGACCTCTTTTTTTTTTTTTTTTTTTTTTTTTAATTTTTTGGGGGATTTTAAGCCTTTTTTTTTTTTTTTTTAAATGTTCATATTTTTTTAAAGGCTGATCTTTGTTCAATGTTATTTTTATTTTTACTACAGAATATTTTTGGGTGTGTTTTGTGTGTCAAGTTACCCCAACACCATTGATATCTTTTATTATTTAATCTCAAGGAGATTGTTTGTTGTTGGTGTCCCTTGTTCATTTCACATTGTATATTTGAAATGTACCTGAATCCTCACAAACAAACTGTCCTTTTTGAAGTAAAACACATAGGAGAGTATAATTCAAAACAAAAATCCTTTATTAAGGGATCAGAACCAAACAAAGGAAGGCAACACTGGATCAACAGGAGAAATTAGCGAAGCCTGGGACCCCCACAGCAGACATCAATTCTTGAACATCAAAATTGGTGGCCTGAGGAGTCCATATGTAAGGAAGGGCAGTCTGGTCCAGAATTCGCAGAGATCCAGATAGCAGCAGATGACATCTGTGTCCCCAGGCTGTGGTACCACAAGAGGCTGCATCTTTTGGCCGACCAGACTGGATCCAGGGTCCTCACTTTCTGGTCTTCCTTACACGCTTCCTTCCGGGCTGTGGCTCTTCTGTTGGAGATGTGGCAGGAGGAGGTGTAGGACCTGGAGGAGGACTGGGAGGACCTGGAGGAGAGGGAGGAGGAGGACCTGCAGGAGGAGGACCATCGCAAAGGTGTATCTGAGCTGTAATTTGGCCCCTCATACCTTTCTTAACCACTTGCCGACCGCCTCACGCCTATATACGTGAGCAGAATGGCACGGGCAGGCAAAATCATGTACCTGGTACGTGATTGCCTTCCCGCGGGCTGGGGGTCCGATCGGACCCCCCCCGGTGCCAGCTGCGGTCGGCATTTGGCTGGGAGAGTTGAGAGACGAGGGGGAGGCCATCCGATCATGGCCCCCCCCTCGCGATCGCTCCCAGCCAATGAGAAACATCCTCTGCCTCTGTATAGTACACAGAGGCAGAGGATGTGATGTCATCTCTCCTCGGCTCGGGAGTTTCCGTTCCGGCCCGAGGAGAGACGAAATGTAAGTAAGTGCACAACACACACACAACACAGTAGAACATGCCAGGCACACTAAACACCCCGATCCCCCCCCCCCGATCGCCCCCCGATCCCCCCCCAATCACCCCCCCCCCCCCGTCACAAACTGACACCAAGCAGGTTTTTTTTTTTTTTTCTGATTGCTGCATAGTGTCAGTTTGTGACAGTTACAGTGTTAGGACAATTAGGGTTAGCCCTCTGTAGGTCTAGGGTACCCCCCTAACCCCCCCTAATAAAGTTTTAACCCCTTGATCACCCCCCGTCACCAGTGTCACTAAGCGATCATTTCTCTGATCGCTGTATTAGTGTCGCTGGTGACGCTAGTTAGGGAGGTAAATATTTAGGTTCGCCGTCAGCGTTTTATAGCATCAGGGACCCCCATATACTATCTAATAAATGTTTTAACCCCTTGATTGCCCCCTAGTTAACCCTTTCACCACTGATCACCGTATAACTGTTATGAGTGACGCTGGTTAGTTCGTTTATTTTTTATAGTGTCAGGGCACCCGCCGTTTATTACCGAATAAAGGTTTAGCCCCTGATCGCCCGGCGGTGATATGCGTCGCCCCAGGCAGCGTCAGATTAGTGCCAGTACCGCTAACACCCACGCACGCTGCATACGCCTCCCTTAGTGGTATAGTATCTGAACGCATCAATATCTGATCCGATCAGATCTATACTAGCGTCCTCAGCAGTTCAGGGTTCCCAAAAACCCAGTGTTAGCGGGATCAGCCCAGATACCTGCTAGCACCTGCGTTTTGCCCCTCCGCCCAGCCTAGCCCAGCCCACCCAAGTGCAGTATCGATCGATCGATCACTGTCACTTACAGTACACTAAACGCATAACTGCAGCGTTCGCAGAGTCAGGCCTGATCCCTGCGATCGCTAACAGTTTTTTTGGTAGCGTTTTGGTGAACTGGTAAGCACCAGCCCCAGGGAGCGTCAGGTTAGCGCCAGTACCGCTAACACCCACGCACGCACCGTACACCTCCCTTAGTGGTATAGTATCTGAACGGATCAATACCTGATCCGATCAGATCTATACTGGCGTCCCCAGCAGTTTAGGGTTCCCAAAAACGCAGTGTTAGCGGGATCAGCCCAGATACCTACTAGCACCTGCGTTTTGCCCCTCCGCCCGGCCCAGCCCAGCCCACCCAAGTGCAGTATCGATCGATCACTGTCACTTACAGAACACTAAACGCATAACTGCAGCGTTCGCAGAGTCAGGCCTGATCCCTGCGATCGCTAACAGTTTTTTTGGTAGCGTTTTGGTGAACTAGCAAGCGCCAGCGGCCTAGTACACCCCGGTCGTAGTCAAACCAGCACTGCAGTAACACTTGGTGATGTGGCGAGTCCCATAAGTGCAGTTCAAGCTGGTGAGGTGGCAAGCACAAGTAGTGTCCCGCTGCCACCAAAAAGACAAACACAGGCCCGTCGTGCCCATAGTGCCCTTCCTACTGCATTCGCCAATCCTAATTGGAAACCCACCGCTTCTGCAGCGCCCGTACTTCCCCCATTCACATCCCCAACCAAATGCAGTTGGCTGCATGAGAGGCATTTTTATGTCCTCCCGAGTACCCCTACCCAACAAACCCCCCCAAAAAGATGTTGTGTCTGCAGCAAGCGCGGATATAGGCGTGACACACGCTATTATTGTCCCTCCTGTCCTGACAATCCTGGTCTTTGCATTGGTGAATGTTTTGAACGCTACCATTCACTAGTTGAGTATTAGCGTAGGGTACAGCATTCCACAGACTAGGCACACTTTCACAGGGTCTCCCAAGATGCAATCGCATTTTGAGAGACCCGAACCTGGAACCGGTTACAGTTATAAAAGTTACAAGTTTGCAAAAAAAACACAAACAAAAATAAAAAAAATAGTTGTTGTTTTATTCTCTCTCTCTATTCTCTCTCTATTGTTCTGCTCTTTTTTACTGTATTCTATTCTGCAATGTTTTATTGTTATTATGTTTTATCATGTTTGCTTTTCAGGTATGCAATTTTTTATACTTTACCGTTTACTGTGCTTTATTGTTAACCATTTTTTGGTCTTCAGGTACACCATTCACGACTTTGAGTGGTTATACCAGAATGATGCCTGCAGGTTTAGGTATCATCTTGGTATCATTCTTTTCAGCCAGCGGTCGGCTTTCATGTAAAAGCAATCCTAGCGGCTAATTAGCCTCTAGACTGCTTTTACAAGCAGTGGGAGGGAATGCCCCCCCCCCATCGTCTTCCGTGTTTTTCTCTGGCTCTCCTGTCTCAACAGCGAACCTGAGAATGCAGCCGGTGATTCAGCCAGCTGACCATAGAGCTGATCAGAGACCAGAGTGGCTCCAAACATCTCTATGGCCTAAGAAACCGGAAGCTACGAGCATTTTATGACTTAGATTTCGCCAGATGTAAACAGCGCCATTGGGAAATTGGGGAAGCATTTTATCACACCGATCTTGGTGTGGTCAGATGCTTTGAGGGCAGAGGAGTGATCTAGGGTCTAATAGACCCCAATTTTTTCAAAAAAGAGTACCTGTCACTACCTATTGCTATCATAGGGGATATTTACATTCCCTGAGATAACAATAAAAATTATTTTAAAAAAAAATGAAAGGAACAGTTTAAAAATAAGATAAAAAAGCAAAAAAATAATAAAGAAAAAAAAAAAAAAAAAAAAAAAGCACCCCTGTCCCCCCTGCTCTCGCGCTAAGGCGAACGCAAGCGTCGGTCTGGCGTCAAATGTAAACAGCAATTGCACCATGCATGTGAGGTATCACCGCGAAGGTCAGATCGAGTGCAGTATTTTTAGCACTAGAGCTCCTCTGTAAATCTAAAGTGGTAACCTGTAAAGGCTTTTAAAGGCTTTTAAAAATGTATTAATTTTGTTGCCACTGCACATTTGTGCGCAATTTTAAAGCATGTCATGTTTGGTATCCATGTACTCGGCTTAAGATCATCTTTTTTATTCCATCAAACATTTGGGCAATATAGTGTGTTTTAGTGCATTAAAATTTAAAAAAGTGTGTTTTTTCCACAAAAAATGCGTTTGAAAAATCGCTGCGCAAATACCGTGTGAAAAAAAAAAATGAAACACTCACCATTTTAATCTGTAGGGCATTTGCTTTAAAAAAATATATAATGTTTGGGGGTTCAAAGTAATTTTCTTGCAAAAAAAAATAATTTTTTCACGTAATCAAAAAGTGTCAGGAAGGGTTTTGCCTTCAAGTGGTTAGAAGAGTGGGTGATGTGTGACATAAGCTTCTAAATGTTGTGCATAAAATGCCAGGACAGTTCAAAACCCCCCCAAATGACCCCATTTTGGAAAGTAGACACCCCAAGCTATTTCCTGAGAGGCATGTCGAGTCCATGAAATATTTTATATTGCGACACAAGTTGCGGGAAAGAGACAATTTTTTTTTTTTTTTTTGCACAAAGTTGTCACTAAATGATATATTGCTCAAACATGCCATGGGGATATGTGAAATTACACCCCAAAATACATTCTGCTGCTTCTCCTGAGTACGGGGATACCACATGTGTGGGACTTTTTGGGAGCCTAGCTGCGCACGGGACCCCGAAAACCAAGCACTGCCTTCAGGCTTTCTAAGGGCGTAAATTTTTGATTTCACTCTTCACTGCCTATCACAGTTTCGGAGGCCATGGAATGCCCAGGTGGCACAAAACCCCCCAAAATGACCCCATTTTGGAAAGTAGACACCCCAAGCTATTTTCTGAGAGGTATAGTGAGTATTTTGCAGACCTCACTTTTTGTCACAAAGTTTTGAAAATTGAAAAAATAATTTTTTTTTTTTTTCTGGTCTTTCTTAATTTTCAAAAACAAATGAGAGCTGCAAAATACTCACCATGCCTCTCAGCAAATAGCTTGGGGTGTCTACTTTCCAAAATGGGGTCATTTGGGGGGGTTTTGTGCCACCTGGGCATTTTATGGCCTTCAAAACTGTGATAGGTAGTGAGGCGTGAAAGCAAAAATTTATGCCCTTAGAAATCCTGAAGGCGGTGCTTGGTTTTCGGGGCCCCGTATGCGGCTAGGCTCCCAAAAAGTCCCACACATGTGGTATCCCCATACTCAGGAGAAGCAGCTGAATGTATTTTGGGGTGCAATTCCACATATGCCCATGGCCTGTGTGAGCAATATATCATTTAGTGACAACTTTTTGTAATTTTTTTTTTTTTTTTTTTGTCATTATTCAATCACTTGGGACAAAAAAAAAAATATTCAATGGGTTCAACATGCCTCTCGGCAATTTCCTTGGGGTGTCTACTTTCTAAAATGGGGTCATTTGGGGGGGGGGGTTTGTACTGCCCTGCCATTTTAGCACCTCAAGAAATGACATAGGCAGTCATAAACTAAAAGCTGTGTAAATTACAGAAAATGTACCCTAGTTTGTAGACATTATAACTTTTGCGCAAACCAATAAATATACGCTTATTGACATTTTTTTTACCAAACACATGTGGCCGAATACATTTTGGCCTAAATGTATGACTAAAATTTAGTTTATTGGATTTTTTTTATAACAAAAAGTAGAAAATATCATTTTTTTTCAAAAATTTCGGTCTTTTTCCGTTTATAGCGCAAAAAATAAAAACGGCAGAGGTGATCAAATACCATCAAAAGAAAGCTCTATTTGTGGGAAGAAAAGGACGCAAATTTCATTTGGGTACAGCATTGCATGACCGTGCAATTAGCAGTTAAAGCGACGCAGTGCCGAATTGTAAAAAGTGCTCTGGTCAGGAAGGGGGTAAAATCTTCCGGGGCTGAAGTGGTTAAGAGCCTCCGATATGGGCGCCTCACACATGACTTGTTGGCCCTCCTCCATCCTCTGCATTTTATATGCAATGACGGCAGCAATGTCCTCCTCCACGGTCTGTCGTGCTCCCAGGACCTCTGTAGCCCTCCAAAAGAATCCTATGGCAGCCTCCTCTAGGGCACTCCTCCTACTGCCACTTTCTCTTTTCAGGGGGGGTGGAGGGACCTGCAGATCAGCCAGCCGGCTCGGCCCGGCCACCTCCTGGCTGAGACTTCCCTGTGTATGAAAAAGGGACATGGTTTTAGTTGTTGCATCATCAATCCCAATCATAAATTTGTACTCCCAACTAACATCTAGTTAACATCATTGATTGGACAAGCAGAAATATTTAGAGGAATGCTATACCTGGCTCAATCTGGGCTCCTCCACATGTTGCCTGGAAGGCCCAGGTTGGGCGTCAGAAGCCTCAGCTGGGGGGGAAGGAAGCGTGGAAGGAAGACTGGAGAGGGATGGCCTGGGTTCAGTCTGGTCTGCCAGAAAATGCAGTCTGTCATAGTACAACATGCTGGGGACATAGATGTCATCTGCTGCTCCGGATCTCTGTGAATCCAGGACTTTCTTGCGCTCCCTTAGATATGTGCTCCTCAGGCCACAAATTAATATCTTTAAATAGGTGATGTCTGCTGTGGGGATCACCTGCTTCACAATTTCACACAATTGCACCAGTGCTGCCTTCCTCTTTGCTTGGTTCTTGAAATGGGGGTGTTTAATCTCCCACAGACAGGGCAGCTCCCTTAACATATCTACGAATACTGACATGAAGTCATTGTCTTTCAGTAGCATATCCATGTTCACTGCAAGACACAACACAAGGCAAAGCCTAATGTCAGACAAAACTCTCCTAATCTTGTTACAATATAGGCCTCAATGTAGAAGCAGTATAGGCACAAGTTTGTCTCTTACCTTCGTTCTTACGATCGGCGCGTCCAATGCTCCTTCCTCCGCTCACAGATCGTACGTAATACGCACGCGTGTTACGCTTTATATACACTGCGCATGCGTGTAACTCCGCCCGCCCCTGGCGTTCTTTCTATTCTATTCCCCGCCCCTTTTCGTTCGGCGCAGTGGGGGAAGAGCACATGGCGGAGTCACAGCAGGTGCGTGATAATTACAGGAACGAGGAGGAGGAGGAGGAGGAAAGCCCGGATCCGGACACGTCCCGATCCAGAAGGAGACATTTTAAGGCCACAAATATGTCCTTTGGGGAGATGTTGGAGATGGTCGACAACATGAAGAAGTCTGACTATGACAGGAAGTATGGGCCTTACCCAACCCCAATATCAGAAAGGCCAAGATCATGGCGAAAGTGGTCAGGAGTCTTCACAGGAATTTTGGGGTACGACGATCGAAAGATCAGCTCAGGAAGCGGTGGTAGGACCTGAAATTGAGAGAGCCAGAGCAGTACAGAAAGATCCGGAGAGTGCTGCAAAAAAGTAAGTAGTTGTGCTGTGTTCCTATTCTTTCTGTCTTTATTCCGTTCGTGCTGCTCCATATGCTTTTCTTAATTGTACAGTTTAAAAGGGCAACTTTAATGTTCATGGGCCCATTATTTGTTCGTATCAAACATTTTTCTTTCGGCCTCTAAAACACCATTGTTTAGGCCATATGCATTTTCCCACTTTTTTTTGGGCCTACTTGGATGCCAAATATTTGTTTGTGTAGATGGGTTTGTTCCTCGAATGAAATGCAAACTAGATTCTGTGTAAGGAGAGGACACTGAGCAGCTGTTTTCACATCTGGACACTGGAGCACTAGTGTGGGACACAAGAACATCATTTTTATTAGGGGGCCACACAGGTGCTCCAGTGTATACTATAGGGGGGTCTCCATCTGTGAAGCTTGTACCAAACAGGTAAAGAATTGCAGCTTGACAAAGGGCAATAAAAAAAATACATCTTGGAACTCGGCTAAAATAGACAATTGTACCTCACTTCCAAGCAATGTTTCCTATTTCTAGTTCTGCCATGAAATATCTGTATGCTAATTATACCATTTTTGTTTTACATAGGGGAGAAAAGACTCGGAGGACACCCCTCATCCGAGGAGACCAGAGACCCCCCACCTCTGGAAGAAGGGGAAATAACACCAACCCAAGAAGAGCTGGAGGAAGAAGAAGATGTGGTGGAAATTGGCACCACAACAGGTGAGTGTCTGCGACCACAGACTCAGGTAAGAGATGGATGCTGGCAGATTTTTGATACCTGTTTTTGTTTTGTTTCTCTCTTTTTAGGTGATCGTGATCCAGATCCTTTCACATCTGAAAGTGCCCACATCCTGATTGGGGAGATCATGGGGTGTAATCTCGAATTCCAAAACATACAGCAAAAAATCAATGATGTGATTAAAAAAATAAAATAATAACATCATTGATGTTTTGGGGTGAATTTAAACCCCACAAAATCACTTTTGGGATTGTGGTCCGATCTTTTAAATCTTTTTGCAATGTTTTGAAAAGCCAAATTTGGAGGATGCACACAGTGTGCCAACATGTGCTATCTGCCATCACGGGAGATCAATGGATGCGTTTTGGGGGTGCAACCCCTTCCTCAATTATAAAGTAGCGGTGAGGAAGGGCTTGCTCCCCCAAAACACGTCCCTTGATCCCCCGTGATGGCAGATAGCACATGTTGACATTCGTAAATTGGTGTGCATCTTCCAAATTTGGCTTTTCCAGGGGTGATTTCCCCCCATCTGAACGCTCTATCAAACCCAGTTCCTAAATACTGATGTCTGATATAGCCTTCAGGTTTTACCTAATGTGAACTTTGTAAGTTCAATTTTTTTGGCTTTCTTGTTGGTTTTACACAGGCCTGTTCTATCTTAAATGGACATTTCTATTTTTGATAATGCTACTCCAAAAATTGTTATACAACAAACATGTTGGTTTGTTTGAAAAACCTTTGGTAAATGCACATGTGATTGTGCAGGTATAAAAAAGTTGGTTAATCAAGAATGTGTGGATTATTGTCTCAACACTACAACACTTTTGGGGTGATGTAATTGCTGTTTTCAGCGAAAATGGGGGTTATTTCCTAAGGGCAAATACACTTTGCACTACAAGTGCAGGTTCAGTGCAGTTGCAAGTGCACTTGTAGTGAAATGTGTTTTTGCATTTAGTAAATAACAGCCAACAGTGCTTTGTATAATAATAAGGTTACACAATCAGAACATTTTAGGGACTCAACACATTTCTGTCAGGGTCAGCTAAAACAAACACAAGCAGTAAATGTCCACAAAGATTTTCTTTTTTTGTTTTATTATAAAAAGGCTTCACAGATTTGCTGGCATATTGATAGCCCCCCCTACCCGCAAAGAACTCCAGGTAGCGTAACCAGACATCACGGACACTCAGGGAGGGCAAGCCAGGACGTCCACTTTCAAGCGCCGTCAGTGTGGTTTGATGTATCATTCCGGCCTCAGGCCCAACTGAGCCAGCATAGTTGGCCGAATGTTTTCTTAAAAAATTATGGAGAACACAGCACGTAAGGATAATATGGTTCAGTTTATACTCCGCCATATGGATGGGTGTTATAAATAGGCGGAACCGGCTGGCCAGGATTCCAAATGTGTTCTCCACCACTCTTCGGGCTCTGGCCAACCGGTAATTAAAAACCCTCTGTTCTGGGGTGAGGGTCCTCATTGGGAATGGCCGCATCAGGTGGTCCCCCAGCGCAAACGCTTCATCAGCAACCAACGCAAATGGGAGTCCTTCAACATTGTCCTCTGGAGCTGGCAAGTCCAAGCTGCCATTCTGGAGACGCCTGTAAAACTACGTCTGGGCGATGACTCCACCATCGGACATCCGGCCATTCTTCCCCACGTTCACATACAGAAAGTTGTAATTAGCCCCTTGTAATTATAATAGTATGACCCCGAGTTGGGTGGTGGGACGATGTGGATGTGTTTCCCATCAATTGCCCCTCCGCAGTTAGGAAAGTCCCACCGCTGGGCAAAGTGGGAGGCCACAGTCTGCCATTCCTGTGGCGTGGAAGGAAACTGTTGAGGAAAAAACAATAAACATTACTATTTTTTCACAGAAACATGGCAAGCAGATTAGACACAAACATTATGGGGCAACCTCCAGATAGCATTTAGTAAGGGGAATTTAACAAGGCCAAAGTATAAGGTACACCTATCATATTCCCACTCCCCCCCCCCCTCATGGGCCATTTCTAACATTATAGGGGGTGTGTGGAAATCTTGGACAGGTAACCCTCTTCACTTCATTGAGAGATGAATGCCTAAATAATGGGTATTACTTGGAACAGCCCCTCCTTAGTTACACTATTGGCAGCCCACTGGACAGGTAAGAAGTGTCATAATACAAACATATAAATACACATTGTACACATTTGAGGACATTTGGACATTCTGCTATTACCTATCAAGATAATAATAGAATACAAAAAGTTGAAACAGTACCATTTGAAAGTATACAGGCAGACCCTTGCACTACATGCTTTGGGGAATTCATCCATAAATCTGACCAGTAAAGAGATGGGTATAGTGTGTATGGGTTTGGCAAAGTCAGCAGATAGATGATTGAGGATACATAGAGAATTGGGATCAGCTGACTTAGCAGTTGGGGGAGGGAGGGTTACTAAAAATTATTTGGGGACACCAACAAAAAAAAGCCTCTGGCACTCTGCCAGAATTTAAATCAAAAATAACATTTCCAAACATTTTAGGGGGTGTTTGGGGTAAAGCACTACCATGGAGCTGATAAAATACATTGTTAAGTGACTACATGAGGTGAATATAGGGCCAAGGAGACACCATGCTGGGGAGGTTAGTGAAGGGCAAATATGTATGAAGGACCTAAAATAATAATTACATAAAAATCCAGCATGCATGAGAACAAAGGGGACATTCACAGCATATTACAATCATGGTAATTAGGGAATGAGGAAAGAAATACAATACATTAGCAAACATTCAATACAATAAAATGTGATATAAAAGGATAAAAATCTTACCTTCATATACTCCTTCTGCAGGACCTGGATGATGGCAGAACAGGTCTCTGGGATAATGATCCCCAGAGCCTGGGGGGAGATGCCTGTCGAGAACTTCAAGTCCTGCAGGCTTCTCCCTGTGGCCAAATACCGCAGGGTAGCGACCAACCTCTGCTCCGGAGTGATGGCTTGCCTCATGCAGGTATCCTGCCTGCTAATATAGGGGGTCAGCGAAGCCAACAAACGGTGAAACACGGGGTCCGTCATCCGGAGAAAGTTCCTGAAATCATCAGGATTATTCTCACGGATCTCACGGAGCAAAGGCATATGACAGAACTGGTCACGCTGAAACAACCAATTCTTGGTCCATGAACTCCTCCCCACCCTGTTCATGGACTGGACTTGTGTCAAGATCAGGACCCCAACACCAAGCCGCCGCACAGCACGAACTCTACGAGGAGTACGCATACGCAACATGGCTAGAAAACGGTCGGCTGCTCAGAATGCACTGAAGAACAGCAAGGCCTGTGAAGAGTGACCTGAAAAACAGTAACGAACGAACAAGAATACAATGACTAAGTCACGAGGAACTTGCTTGCACGCACTGAAGAGCAGATACAAACCCACAAGCACAAACTGAACGGCAGAAAACGATCTGAAAGCCACGAGTCTGAAAAAGCACGAATCGTCTCTCACCAAACTTTTACTAACACGAGATTAGCAAAAGGAGCCCAAAGGGTGCCGCGCTTGGTTCTGAACCGGCCTTTTCTAGTCTCGTCGTACGTGGTGTACGTGACCGCGTGGTTGGCAATCGGAAATTGTGCGACCGTGTGTAGACAAAAAAAGTTTGAGCCAACATCCGTCGGAAAAAATCCTAGGATTTTGTTGTCGGAATGTCCGAACAAAGTCTGACCGTGTGTACGCCCTATAAGACTTACCATACCTGCAAAGCAAATACAAAAACAATAGCAAAAAATAAAACATTTTTTAAAGCAACCTGTTTCTAAATTATATATATGCCGAAGCATGGGGGCATCCTCCCGCAAAAGGTAGGAGCAAATCGCTCCTCCGCCCCCTGCTGCCCCCATGCTTCGGCATATATGCTGAAGTATGTAACTGTGGTGGTGAAATCATCTCTGACAGCGCTGGAGTCATGGCTTTATGTATCGTGGGAGCAAACGCTGTTGCTGTCAAGATAAACAAATCCGCGCTGCAGCTGAATTGCGTACCTGAAAACAAAAAAAAATGGTTAACAATAAAACACAGTAAACAGTAAAGTATAAAAAAATTGCATATCTGAAAAGCAAAAATGATAAAGCATAATAACAATAAAACATTGCAGAATAGAATACAGTAAAAAAGAGCAGAACAATAGAGAGAGAATAGAGAGAGAGAGAGAACAATAAAACGACAACTATTTTTGTTTTTTTTATTTTATTTTATTTTTTTTACTTTTTTTTTTTATTTTTTTGTAACTGTAACTTTTGGAACTGGTACCAGGTTCGGGTCTCTCAAAATGCAATGGCATCTTGGGAGACCCTGTGAAAGTGTGCCTAGTCTGTGCAGTGCTGTACTCTACGTTAATACTCAACTAGTGTATGGTAGCGTTCAAAACATTCACCAATGCAAAGACCAGGATTGTCAGGACAGGAGGGACAATAATAGCGGGTGTCACGCCTATATCCGTGCTTTCTGCAGACACAACATTTTCTTTGGGGGGCTCGTTGGGTAGGGGTACGCGGGA
This sequence comes from Lithobates septentrionalis, assembly GCA_037952835.1. NCBI lineage: Eukaryota > Metazoa > Chordata > Amphibia > Anura > Ranidae > Lithobates > Lithobates septentrionalis. The sequence continues at coordinate 12,804,701 of JBBDGP010000278.1, read as the reverse complement.
GGACATAAGGAATATGCCTCTCATGCAGCCGGCTTACTGCATTTGGATTGGGAAGGTGAGGTGGAGCACCGTCTGGAAACAGAAGGGCTCTTACAATCTCTTCCTGGAATTTAAGGAAGGATCCAGACCATCCTGAAGCTCTGTATAGCACATGAGCGTTCAGCAAAGCCAATTAAAATAAGTATACAGACACTTTTTTATACCAGCGCCTGGCCTTACGGGCAACTAGGTACGGCGCCAACAACTGGTCGTTGAGGTCCACCCCTCCCATATTGAGGTTATATTCGTGGACCCAGAGGGGTTTCTCCACAACACCAGTCGCCGTAGTAATTTGGACCATCGTGTCTGCATGAAGGGATGTAAGAATGAAAACATTCTTATTATCCCTCCACTTCATAGCGAGCAAATTATTACACTGCAAGCAGGCTCTCTCCCCCAGCCTAAGACGGGAGTCTACAAGCCGCTGGGGAAAGCCCCGGCGATTAGGTCGCACGGTGCCACATGCTCCAATCTGATGATCAAAAAGGTGACTAAAAAGTGGCACGCTCGTGAAATAATTGTCCACATATAAGTGGTACCCCTTTCCGAATAAGGGTGACACCAAGTCCCACACAATCTTGCCAACTCTTCCTATTTAGTCAGGGCAGTTTGTCGCCTCTACGTGACTATCTTTTCCCTTGTAAACCATAAAACTACATGTATAGCCTGTGGCCCTGTCACAGAGCTTATACATCTTGACCCTGTATCTGGTACGCTTGCTGGGAAGGTACTGTTTGAATGACAAGCGGCCAGAAAACGTAATCAGGGACTCATCAATGCAGACAACTTGATGGGGAGAAAACAAGTCTGCAAAACGTTGGTTGAAGTGGTTTACAAGGGGCCGAATTTTGTAGAGCCGATCGTATCCAGGGTCTCCACGAGGACGACATAGTTCATTGTTGTTGAAGTGCATGAACCGCAAAATCTGCTCGTATCGTGCCCTGGCCATGGAAGCAAAGAACATGGGCATATCATGAATTGGGTCAATGGACCAATATGACCGCAACTCACTCGTTTTGGTTATGCCCATGAGGACGGAAAGGCCCAGAAAGATCTTGAATTCGGAAACCGTAATTGGTTTCCAATCTCTGGCAAGGGAGGACTGGGGAATAGTGGCGATGTGTTGACCAGCGCACAAATTGCTTTGATCCACAATAGATCTATAGAGATCTTCGGTGAAAAACAGTGAATAAAAATCAAGTGGCATAAAATCAACTGTTTCCACATGAATGCCGGGTTGGCCAGTGAATGGGGGAAGTACGGGTGCTGCAGAAGTGGTGGGTTCCCAATTAGGATTGGCGAATGCAGCAGGAAGGGCACTATGGGCACGACGGGCCTGTGTTCATCTTCTTGGTGGCAGCGGGACACTACTTGTGCTTGCCACCTCGCCAGCTTGAACTGCACTTATGGGACTCGCCACGTCACCAAGTGTTACTGCAGTGCTGGATGTACAACCAGGGTGTACTAGGCTGCTGGTGCTTGCCAGTTCACCAGAAGGAATAGCGGCGCTAATACTTCTCTGCTCCATATGAGATCCCTGCGGTTCTTGCACCTCAACAGCAGAAGAAGAAGTTTGGGGTCTGGTACGCCTGACCTTAGCAGGGACCACAACTCCATCGTCAGAGCTATCTGTCATGGAGCCGCTGCTGTCTACAGGTTCGTATTCTGAGCCTGAATCTGACAGATGAGTGACTTCCTCTTCACTATCTGTCATGCTCAGAAACGTGTAGGCCTCTTCACTAGTGTACCTTCAATTTGCCATTTTGGGCTCTAAATTTAGTGGTACACTAGTGAGACTCACAGGCAAAAAAGCTCCTGACTGTTGGCGACTGTATCAAAACGCTACCAAAAAACTGATAGCGATCGCAGGGATCAGGCCTGACTCTGCGAATGCTGCAGTTATGTGTTTAGTGTTTTGTAAGTGACAGTGATCGATCGATACTGCACTTCGGTGGGCTGGGCAGGGCTGAGCCGAGGGGCAAAACGCAGGTGCTAGCAGGTATCTGTGCTGATCCCACTAACACTGCATTTTTGGGGACCCTAAACTGCTGGGGACGCTAGTATAGATCTGATCGGATCAGTTATTGATCCGTTCAGATACTATTACACTAAGGGAGGTGTATGCTGCGTGCGTGGGTGTTAGCGGTACTGGCACTAACCTGACGTTGCCTGGTGCGACGCAGACCCTATCTGACCCTAAAACTTAACTTATATCACCCCAGGGCGATTAGGGGGTTAAACCTTTATTAGGTAATAAACGGCGGGTGCCCTGAAACTATGATAAACAAACTAACTAACCAGCGTCACCCGTAACACTTATACGGTGATCAATATATACTGGTGAAAGGGTTAACTAGGGGGCATTCAGGGGGTTAAAACCTTTATTAGATAGTATATGGGGGTCCCTGACGCTATAAAAAGCTGACGGCGAACCTATATACTTACCTCCCTAACTAGCGTCACCTGTGACACTAATACAGCGATCAGAAAAACAATTGCTTAGTGACACTGGCAACCGGGGGTGATCATGAGGTTAAAACTTTATTAGGGGGGGTTAGGGGGGTATCCTAGACCTAAAGGGGGCTAACACTAACTGCTATACCACTTATAACTGTCACAAACTGACACCAATGCAATAATCAAAAAAAAAAACTGCTATTGGTGTCACTGTGACAGGGGGTACAGGGGGGTGATCGGCGGGTAACTGGGAGGTGATGGGGGGTGAAAAGTGTGCCTGCGTGTTCTACTGGAAGTCTAGTGTAACTCACATTGATGTCTTCTCTCCTCGACGCCGGAACGAAAAGACCGGCTCGAGGAGAGATGACATCACTTCCTCCGCTTCTGTTCACATTACAGAGGCCGAGGAAGCATTTAATTCGCCAGGAGCGATCGCGAGGGGGTGGCCACGAATGAGTGGCCTCCCCCTCTCCATGCATCGCTCCGGACGAGAATCCGACCGCTGAAGTCACCGGGGGGGTCCAATTGGACCCCCCACCAACGGGCAGGCAGGGACATACAGGTAAGCCCTTATGCCTGCCCGTGCCATTGTGCCAACCTACATTGGCGTGCGGCGGTCGGCAACTGGTTAACCACTTAAAGTCTAAATCTTTTTCTGACACTTCTTTCTTAAGTTAAAATCAATATTTTTTGCTAGAAAATTACTTGGAACCCCAAACATTATATATATATATATATATATATATATATATATATATATATATATATATATTAGCAGAGACCCTAGGGAATAAAATGGCAATTGCTGCAATATTTTAGGTCACACTGTATTTGCCCAGTAGTCTTTCAAATGCAATTTTTTGGGAAAAAATACACTTCAATGAATAAAAAAAAAAAACGAAATAGTAAAGTTAACCCAATTTTTTTTGTTTTAACCACTTTAGCTACGGACCATTATGCTGCCTAAGGACCAGAGGTCTTTTTCCAATTTGGCACTGCGTCGCTTTATATAGCTTTAACTGCTAATTGCGCGGTCATGCAATGCTGTACTCAAACTAAATTTGCGTCCTTTTCTTCCCACAAATAGAGCTTTCTTTTGATGGTATTTGATCACCTCTGCGTTTTTTTTTTTGCGCGATAAACGGAAAAAGACTGAAAATTTTGAAAAAAAATGATATTTTCTACTTTTTGTTATAAAAAAAATCCAATAAACTCAATTTAGGCATACATTTAGGCCAAAATGTATTCGGCCACATGTCTTTGGTAAAAAAAATGTCAATAAGCGTATGTTTATAGGTTTGCGCAAAAGTTATAGCGTCTACAACTAGGGTACATTTTCTGGAATTTACACAGCTTTTAGTTTATGACTGCCTATGTCATTTCTTGAGGTGCTAAAATGGCAGGCCAGTACAAACCCCCCCCAAATGACCCCATTTTGGAAAGTAGACACCCCAAGGAAATTGCTGAGAGGCATGTTGAACCCATTGAATATTTATTTTTTTGTCCCAAGTGATTGAATAATGACAAAAAAATAAAAATATTTACAAAAAGTTGTCACTAAATGATATATTGCTCACACAGGCCATGGGCCTATGTGGAATTGCACCCCAAAATACATTCAGCTGCTTCTCCTGAGTATGGGGGTACCACATGTGTGGGACTTTTTGGGAGCCTAGCCGCGTACGGGGCCCCGAAAACCAATCACCGCCTTCAGGATTTCTAAGGGTGTAAATTTTTGATTTCACTCTTCACTGCCTATCACAGTTTCGGAGGCCATGGAATGCCCAGGTGGCACAAAACCCCCCCAAATGACCCCATTTTGGAAAGTAGACACCCCAAGCTATTTGCTGAGAGGCATGGTGAGTATTTTGCAGCTCTCATTTGTTTTTGAAAATGAAGAAAGATAAGAAAAAAACATTTTTTTTTCTTTTTTCAATTTTCAAAACTTTGTGACAAAAAGTGAGGTCTGCAAAATACTCACTATACCTCTCAGAAAATAGCTTGGGGTGTCTACTTTCCAAAATGGGGTCATTTGGGGGGGGGTTGTTCCACCTGGGCATTCCATGGCCTCCGAAACTGTGATAGGCAGTGAAGAGTGAAATCAAAAATTTACGCCCTTAGAAAGCCTGAAGGCGGTGCTTGGTTTTCGGGGTCCCGTATGCGGCTAGGCTCCCAAAAAGTCTCACACATGTGGTATCCCCGTACTCAGGAGAAGCAGCAGAATGTATTTTGGGGTGTAATTTCACATATTCCCATGGCATGTTTGAGCAATATATCATTTAGTGACAACTTTGTGCAAAAAAAAAAAAAAAATTGTCTCTTTTACCGCAACTTATGTCACAATATAAAATATTCCATGGACTTGAGATGACTCTCAGCAAATAGCTTGTGGTGTCTACTTTCCAAAATGGGGTCATTTGGGGGGTTTTGAACTGTCCTGGCATTTTATGCACAACATTTAGAAGCTTATGTCACACATCACCCACTCTTCTAACCACTTGAAGACAAAGCCCTTTCTGACACTTTTTGTTTACATGAAAAAATTATTTTTTTTTGCAAGAAAATTACTTTGAACCCCCAAACATTATATATTTTTTTTTAAAGCATATGTCCTACAGATTAAAATGGTGGGTGTTTCATGTTTTTTTCACACAGTATTTGCGCAGCGATTTTTCAAACGCATTTTTTGGGGAAAAAACACACTTTTTTAAATTTTAATGCACTAAAACACACTATATTGCCAAATGTTTGATGAAATAAAAAAGATGATCTTAGGCCGAGTACATGGATACCAAACATGACATGCTTTACAATTGCGCACAAACATGCAGTGGCAACAAAATAAATACATTTTAAAAGCCTTTAAAAGCCTTTACAGGTTACCACTTTAGATTTACAGAGGAGGTCTAGTGCTAAAAATACTGCACTCGATCTGACCTTCGCGGTGATACCTCACATGCATGGTGCAATTGCTGTTTACATTTGACGCCAGACCGACGCTTGCGTTCGCCTTAGCGCGAGAGCAGGGGGGACAGGGGTGCTTTTTTTTTTTTTTTTTTTTTTCTTTATTATTTTTTTGCTTTTTTATCTTATTTTTAAACTGTTCCTTTCATTTTTTTATAGTTTTTATTGTTATCTCAGGGAATGTAAATATCCCCTATGATAGCAATAGGTAGTGACAGGTACTCTTTTTTGAAAAAATTGGGGTCTTTTAGACTCTAGATCTCTCCTCTGCCCTCAAAGCATCTGTCCACACCAAGATCGGTGTGATAAAATGCTTTCCCAATTTCCCAATGGCGCTGTTTACATCCGGCGAAATCTAAGTCATGAAATGCTCGTAGCTTCCGGTTTCTTAGGCCATAGAGATGTTTGGAGCCACTCTGGTCTCTTATCAGCTCTATGGTCAGCTGGCTGAATCCCCGGCTGCATTCTCAAGTTCCCTGTTGAGACAGGAGAGCCAGAGAAAAACACGGAAGACGGTGGGGGGGCATTCCCTCCCACGGCTTGTAAAAGCAGTCTAGAGGCTAATTAGCCGCTAGGATTGCTTTTACATGAAAGCCGACCGCTGACTGAAAAGAATGATACCAAGATGATACCTAAACCTGCAGGCATCATTCTGGTATAACCACTCAAAGTCGTGAATGGCGTACCTGAAGACAAAAAAATGGTTAACAATAAAACACAGTAAACGGTAAAGTATAAAAAATTGCATACCTGAAAAGCAAACATTATAAAACATAATAACAATAAAACATTACAGAATAGAATACAGTAAAAAAGAGCAGAACAATAGAGAGAGAGAATAGAGAGAGAGAGAACAATAAAACGACAACTTTTTTTAAAATTTTATATATATATATATATATATATATATATTTTTACACTTTTTTTGTAACTAACTTTTATAACTGTAACCGGTTCCAGGTTTGGGTCTCTCAAAATGCGATGGCATCTTGGGAGACCCTGTGAAAGTGTGCCTAGTCTGTGCAATGCTGTACCCTACGCTAATACTCAACTAGTGAATGGTAGCGTTCAAAACATTCACCAATGCAAAAACCAGGATTGTCAGGACAGGAGGGACAGTAATAGTGGGCGTCACGCCTATATCCGCGCTTGCTGCAGACACAACATCTTTTTTGGGGGGGCTCGTCGGGTAGGGGTGCTCGGGAGGACATAAAGAAAATGCCTCTCATGCAGCCGACTTGCATTTGGTTGGGGATGTGAATGGGGGAATTACGGGCGCTGCAGAAGTGGTGAGTTCCCGATTAGGATTGGCGAATGCAGCAGGAAGGGCACTATGGGCACGACAGGCCTGTGTTTGTCTTCTTCTTGGTGGCAGCGGGACACTACTTGTGCTTGCCACCTCACCAGCTTGAACTGCACTTATGGGACTCGCCACGTCACCAAGTGTTACTGCAGTGCTGGTTTGACTACGACCGGGGTGTACTAGGCCGCTGGTGCTTGCCAGTTCACCAAAACGCTACCAAAAAAACTGTTAGCGATCGCAGGGATCAGGCCTGACTCTGCGAACGCTGCAGTTATGCGTTTAGTGTTTTGTAAGTGACAGTGATCGATCGATACTGCACTTGGGTGGGCTGGGCTGGGCCGGGCGGAGGGGCAAAACGCAGGTGCTAGCAGGTATCTGGGCTGATCCAACTAACGTTGCATTTTTGGGAACCCTAAACTGCTGGGGACGCTAGTATAGATCTGATCAGATCAGATATTGATCCGATCAGATACTATACCACTAAGGGTGGTGTACGGTGCGTGCATGGGTGTTAGCGGTACTGGCGCTAACCTGACGCTGCCTGGGGCTGGTGCTTGCCAGTTCACCAAAATGCTACCAAAAAAACTGTTAGCGATCTCAGGGATCAGGCCTGACTCAGCGAACGCTGCAGTTATGTGTTTAGTGTTTTGTAAGTGACAGTGATCGATCGATACTGCACTTGGGTGGGCTGGGCTGGGCTGGGCGGAGGGGCAAAATGCAGGTGCTAGCAGGTATCTGGGCTGATCCCGCTAACACTGCGTTTTTGGGAACCCTAAACTGCTGGGGACGCTAGTATAGATCTGATTGGATCAGATATTGATCCGTACAGATACTATACCACTAAGGGAGACGTATGCTGCGTGCGTGGGTGTTAGCGGTACTGGCGCTAATCTGACGCTGCCTGGGGCGACGCATATCAGCGCCGGGTGATCAGGGGGCTAAACCTTTATTTGGTAATAAACGGCGGGTGTCCTGACACTATAAAAAATAAACGAACTAACCAGCGTCACCCGTAACACTTATACTGTGATCAGTGGTGAAAGGGTTAACTAGGGGGCAATCAAGGGGTTAAAACACTTATTAGGTAGTATATGGGGGTCCCTGAAGCTATAAAACGCTGACGGTGTGCCTAAATATTTACGTCCCTAACTATCGTCACCAGTGACACTAATACAGCGATCAGAAAAATGATCGCTTAGCGACACTGGCGACAGGGGGTGATCAAGGGGTTAAAACTTTATTAGGGGGGTTAGGGGGGTACCTTAGACCTAAAGGGGCTAACAGTAACTGTCCTAACACAGTAACTGTCACAAACTGACACCATGTAGTAATCAGAAAAAAAAAAAAAGTGCTTGGTGTCAGTGTGACAGGGGGGGGAGGGGTGATTGGGGGGTGATCGGGGGGCCATCGGGGGGGGTCGGGGGTGTTTTGTGTGCCTGGCATGTTCTACTGTATGTGTGTGTGTTGTGCACTCACATTGATGTCTTCTCTCCTCGGCGCCGGAACGGAAAATACAGAGATGACATCATTTCCTTTGCTGCTGTTTAGCATACAGCAGCAAAGGAATGTTCTGATTGGCCGGCGGCGATCGCGAGGGGGGGCCACGAATGGATGGCCTACCCCTCACCTCCGATCACCGGGGGACAAAAGAGGACCCCCCACCCGCGGGAGGCAGATCACGTATATTTACGTGATTTTGCCTGCCCGTACCGCCTTGCCGACGTATATCGGCGTGAGGCGGTCCTTAAGTGGTTAATGTGAAAGATGATGTTATGCCGCGAGAATCGTGAGAGAATCGTGATCTATCTTCTAAGCAAAAAAATTGTGATTCTCATTTTAGCCAGAATCGTGCAGCTCTAGCGCCTGGTAAAAAGTACACTGGAGCTAAAATCAGAGCTATTTGCAGGTCTGAGCATGCTAAGTTGTGTTGGCACATAGTTGTACAGAAACGGGGAATTTATCTCTTCTCAGACTTTTAAAGATATTTCAGTGTAGAAATCACTTTTTCACACAGTTTAAAAGCAGATTATCTTTAAATAATATACCTCATATTTCAGTACCATTTAGGCAATTATATCATGCTCTAAACATTATTTTCATGTGCAATTCTCCAGCTTTTAGCAGAGTAATGCCCCGTACACACGGTCAGATTTTCCGAAAAATGTCCGATCGGAGCGTGTTGTCGGAAATTCCAACCGTGTGTGTGCTCCATCGGACATTTTCCGACACACAAAGTTTGAGAGCAGGATATAAAATTTTCCGACAACACAATTTGATCGCGTCAATTCCGACCGTGTGTGGCCTGTTCCGACGCACAAAGTGCCACGCATGCTCAGAAGAAATTCCGCACGGAACAGCTCGGTCTGGTAAAATGAGCGTTCGCAATGGATACAGCACTTTCATCACGCTGAAATGTTAAAAATGGTTTTATACAGCGCACTCTCTTCTTCTTTATAATGTGACAAGAATTAAGTAGTTTTGCTGCTCATATTCACACACACTTCTCACAAACGTATTTTTTTTTCTTGGGATTCCCTGAATATATTGTTATTTGTCACATCTGACATATTTTTTTTTTGGACTTAAAGCCATTTTTCGTTTAGAGTTTATGTTTGTATTTTTTCCAAGGCTGATCTTTGTTTAATGTTATTTTTCGTTTTACTCCAGACTATTTGTTTGTGTGTTTTGTGTGTCAAGTTACCACAACACCATTGATATCTTTTATTATTTAATCTCAAGGAGATTGTTTGTTGTTGGTGTCCCTTGTTAATTTCACATTGTATTTTTGAAATGTACCTGAATCCTCACAAACAAACTGTCCTTTTTGAAGTAAAACACACATAGGCAAGTATAATTCAAAACAAAAATCCTTTATTAAGGGCTCAGAACCAAACAAAGAGGGACGACGCTGGATCAACAGGAGAAATTAGCGAAGCCTAAGACCCCCAGGGCAGACATCAATTCTTGAACATCAAAATTGGTGGCCTGAGGAGTCCATATGTAAGGGAGGGCAGTCTGGTCCAGAAGTCGCAGAGATCCGGAAAGCAGCAGATGACATCTGTGTCCCCAGGCTGTGGTACCACAAGAGGCTGCATCTTTTGGCCGACCAGACTGGATCCAGAGTCCTCACTTTCTGGTCTTCCTTCCACGCTTCCTTCCTGGCTGTGGCTCTGCTGTTGGAGATGTGGCAGGAGGAGGAGTAGGACCTGGAGGAGGAGGAGGACTGGGAGGACCTGGAGGAGAAGGAGGAGGAGGAGGACCTGCAGGAGGAGGAGGAGGAGGAGGACCATGTGTGAGTTCGCAAAGGTGTGTATCACATGTGATTTGGGCCCTCATACCTTTATTAAGAGCCTCCAATATTAGCGACTCACACATGAGTTGTTTTCCCTCCTCCATCCTCTGCATTTTAGAGGCAATGATGGCAGCAAAGTCCTCCTCCACGGTGTGTGGTGCTCCCAGGGCCTCTGTAGTCCTCCAAAAGAGGCCTATGGCAGCCTCCTCTAGGGCACTCCTCCTCCTGCCACTTTCTATTTCCAGGTGTAGGGGAGGGACCTGCAGATCAGGCAGCCGGCTCGGCCCGGCCACCTCCTGGCTGAGACTTCCCTGTGTATGAAAAAGGGATATGGTTTTAGTTTTTGCATCATCAATCCCAATCATAAATTAGTACTCCAAACTAACATCTAGTTAACATCATTGATTGGACAAGCAGAAATATTTAGAGGAATGCTATACCTGGCTCAATCTGGGCTCCTCCACATGTTGTTGCCTGGAAGGCCCAGGTTGGGCGTCAGAAGCCTCAGCTGGAGGGGAAGGAAGCGCGGAAGGAAGACTGGAGAGGGATGACCTGGGTTCAGTCTGGCCTGCCAGAAAATGCAGCCTGTCATAGTACCACATCCTGGTGACATAGATGTCATCTGCTGCTCCGGATCTCTGCGAATCCAGGACTTTCTGGCGCTCCCTTACATATGTGCTCCTCAGGCCACCAATTAGGATCTTCAAATATGTGATGTCTGCCGTGGGGATCACCTGCTTCACAATTTCCAACAATTGATCCAGAGCTGCCTTCCTCTTTGTTTGGTTCCTGTAATGTGGGTGGTTGATCTCCCACAGACAGGGCAGCTCCCTGAACATGTCAATGAATATTGCCATGAAGTCATTATCTTGTAAGATATCCATGTTCACTGCAAGACACAACACAAGACAAACCCTAATGTCAGGCCAAACTCTACTAATCTTGTTACAATATAGGCCTCAATGTAGAAGCAGTATAGGCACAAGTATGTTTCTTACCTTCGTTCTTACGATCGGCGCCTCCAATGCTCCTTCCTCCACTCACAGATCGTACGTAATTTGCACTTGTGGTACGCTTTATACACACTGCGCATGCGTCCAACTCCGCCCACCCCTGACGTTCTTTCTAGTCTATTCCCCGCCCCTTTTCGTTCTGCGCAGTGGGGGAAGAGCACATGGCGGATACACAGCAGGTGCGTGCTAATTACAGGAACGAGGAGGAGGAGGAGGAAAGCCCGGATCCGGACACGTCCCGATCCAGAAGGAGAAGATTTAAGGCCACAAATATGTCCTTTGGGGAGATGTTGGAGATGGTGGACATCCTGAAGAAGGCCGACTATGATGGAAAGTATGGACCTTACCACAACCCCAATATCAGAAAGGCCAAGATCATTGTGAAAGTGGTCAAAAGTCTGCACCGGAATTTCGGGGTACGATGATCGAAAGATCAGCTCAGGAAGCGGTGGTCGGACCTGAAATTAAGAGAGCCCGAGCAGTACAGAAAGATCCGGAGAGTGCTGCAAAAAAGTAAGTAGTTGTGCTGTGTTCCTATTCTTTTTGTCTTTATTATGTTCGTGCTGCTCCATACGGTTTTCTTAATTGTTGTACAGTTTAAAATGGAAATTTTAATGTTCATGGGAACATTTTAATAGTTCGTATCAAACATTTTTTTTTTCGGCCTCTAAAACACCATTGTTTAAGCCATATGCATTTTCCGACATTTTTTAGGGCCTACTTGTATGAAAAATATTTGGTTGTGCAGATGGCTTTGTTACTAGAATGAAATGCAAGCTAGATTATGTGTAAGGAGAGGAGACTGAGCAGCTGTTTTCACATCTGGACACTGGAGCACTAGTGTGGGACACAAGAACACAATTTTTATTAGGGGGGGCACACAGGTGCTCCAGTGTATACTATAGGGGGGTCTCCATCTGTGAAGCTTGTACAAAACAGGTAAAGGATTGCAGGTTGACAAAGGACACTAAAAAAGCTCCATCTTGGAACTCTGCTAAAATTGACAATTGTACCCCACTTCCAAGCAATGTTTCATATTTATAATTCTGCCATCAAATATCTGTGTGCTAATTATACTATTTTTGTTTAACATAGGGGAGAAAATACTTGGAGGACACCCCTCATCCAAGGAGACCAGAGACCCCCTACCTCTGGAAGAAGGGGAAATACCCCAAAAACAAGCTGAGCAGGAGGAGGAAGAAGATGTGGTGGAAATTGGCACCACAACAGGTGAGTGTCTGCAACCACAGGCTCAGGTAAGAGATGGATGCTGGCGGATTTTTGATACCTGTTTTTGTTTGGTTACTCTCTTTTTAGGTGATCGTGATGTTATGGATCGAGGTCCTTTCACATCAGAAAGTGCCCAGATCCTGATCGGGGAGATCATGGGGTGTAATTTTGAATTGGAAAACCTCAAGAAAAAAATCAATGATGTTATTCAAAAAAAATAATAACATCATTGATGTTTTGGGGCGAATTTAAAACCCCACAAAATCACTTTCTGAGCGATGTTTTGAAATTCCAAATTTGGAGGATGCACACAGTGTGCCAACATGTGCTATCTGCCATCACGGGAGATCAATGGACGCGTTTTGGGGGTGCAACTCCTTCCTCAATAATAAAGTAGCGGTGAGGAAGGGGTTGCTCCCACAAAACATGTCCCTTGATCCCCGTGATGGCAGCTAGCACATGTTGACATTCGTAAACTGGTGTGCATCTTCCAAATTTGGCTTTTCAAGGGGTGACTTCACCCCATCTGAACGCAATATCAAACACAGTTCCTAAATACTCATGTCTGATATTGCCTTCAAGTTTTACCATATGTGAACTTTGTAAGTTCAAGATTTTTGGCTTTCTTGTTGGTTTTACACAGGCCTGTTTTATCGTAAATGGACATTTCTATTTTTGATAATGCCACCCCAAAAATTGTTATACAACAAACATGTTGGTTTGTTTTAAAAACCTTTGGTAAATGCACATGTGATTGTGCAGTAGGGATGAGCTTCGAGTTGAACATTGGCTGTTCGCAAGTTCGCAGAACAGCGAACAATTTGGGGTGTTCGCGGCAAATTCGAATGCCGCGGAACACCCTTTAAAAGTCTATGGGAGAAATCAAAAGTGCTAATTTTAAAGGCTTATATGCAAGTTATTGTCATAAAAGTCTTTGGGGACCTGGGGCCTGTTCCAGGGGACATGGATCAATGCAAAAAAAGTACCTGGGGGGTGTCTATAGTATGCCTGTAAAGGGGCGCATGTTTCCTGTGTTTAGAACAGTCTGACAGCAAAATGACATTTCGAAGGAAAAAAAGCCATTTAAAACTATCCGCGGCTATTGCATTGCCGACAATACACATAGAAGTTCATTGATAAAAACGGCATGGGAATTCCCCACAGGGCAACCCCGAACCAAAATTTAAAAAAAAATGACGTGGGAGACCCCCTAAATTCCATACCAGGCCCTTCAGGTCTGGTGACCCCACCCCCTCTGACGTACGGGACATGACGGGACTTCCCTGTGGCATTCCCCGTGACGTCACAGGGAAGTCCCGTCAAGTCACCGTGAGTCAGAGGGGGGCGGGGTCACCGGGTGGCCCCGCCCCCCGTTATTTAAGAGCCATCAGACGAAGAGACGCCGTCACACAGCGGGAGCCTCCCTCCATGACAGCATGGATGCGGAGCGGCCCAGAGAAGAAAATGAAGAAGAGAAGAAGAGAAGAAGGAAGAAGAGAAGAGGATGAAGAAGAAGATGAAGAGAAGAGCGGGAGCCTCCCCTCATGCCATGGGTGCGGAGCGGCCCGAGGAGAAGAAGATAGAAGACGCCGTGGAGGAGATGCTGGACGAGAACACTGGAGGAAGAACCAGAAGAGCCAGAAGAACCAGAAGAAGAAGAAGATGAAGGAAGAAGCATTTAAATAAAGTTATTGTCAAAAACTGTCTCTTGTCATTTTTAACATTTTTGACAGTTTTTTAGTGAAATGGTAGGGGTAAGTACCCCCTTACCATTTCACACAGGGGGGCGGGATCTGGGGTTCCCCTTGTTAAAGGGGGCTTCCAGATTCCGATAAGCCCCCTGCCCGCAGACCCCCACAACCACTGGCCAGGGTTGTGGGGATGAGGCCCTTGTCCTCATCAACATGGGGACAAGGTGTTTTGGGGGGCTACCCCAAAGCACCCTCCCAATATTGAGGGCATGTGGCCTGGTATGGTTCAGGAGGGGGGGGCCGCACTCTCGTCCCCCCTCTTTTCCTGCGGCCTGCCAGGTTGCGTGCTCGGATAAGGGTCTGGTATGGATTTTTGGGGGAACCCCACGCCGTTTTTTTGTTTTTTTTTGGCGCGGGGTTCCCCTTAAAATCCATACCAGACCTAAAGGGCCTTGTATGGAATTTAGGGGGACTCCCACGTCATTTTTTTTTAAAATTTTGGTTCGGGGTTACCCTGTGGGGAATTCCCATGCCGTTTTTATCAATGAACTTCTATGTGTATTGTCGGCAATGCAATAGCACTTTTGATTATTCATGTTCGTGTCCCATAGACTTTAACGGTGTTCGCATGTTCGAGCGAACTTTTTTCCTGTTCGCATGTTCTGGTGCGCACCGAACAGGGGGGTGTTCGGCTCATCCCTATTGTGCAGGTATTAAAAAGATTGTTAATCAAGAATGTGTGGATTATTGTCTTAACGCTACAACACTTTTGTGGTAATGTAATTGCTGTTTTCTGAGAAAATGGAGGTTATTTCCTAAGGGCAAATCCTCTTTGCACTACAAGCGCAGTTTCAGTGCAGTTTCAAGTGCACTTGTAGTATAAAAAGTGTCTACGCCTTTAGTAAATAACACCCAACAGTGCTTTATATAAGGTTACACAATCACGCCATTTTCAGGACTCCCCACATTGCTGTCATGGTCAGCTAAAACAAACACAAGCAGTAAATGTCAACAAAGATTAGCTTTTTCTTTTTTATTTGATAAATGCTTCACAAATTGTCTGGCATATTGATGGCCCCCCTACCCGCAAAGAACTTAAGGTATCTTAACCGGACATCACGGCACTCAGGGAGGGCAAGCCAGGACGGCCACTTTTAAGCGCCGTCAGGGTTGGATCATGTAGAATTCTGGCCTCAGGCCCAACTGAGCCAGCATAGTTGGCAGAATGTTTGCGTAAAAAGTTATGGAGAACACAGCACGCCAGGATTAGATGATTACGTTTATACTCCGCCATATGGATGGGTGTCAGAAATAGGCGGAACCGGCTGGCCAGGATTCCAAATGTGTACTCTACCACTCTTTGGGCTCTGGCCAGCCAGTAATTAAAAACCCTCTGTTCCGGGGTGAGGGTCCTCATCGGGAATGGCCGCATAAGATGGTCCCCCAGCGCAAATGCTTCATCCGCAACGAAGACGAATGGGAGTCCTTCCACATTGTCCTCTAGAGGTGGCAAGTCCAAGCTGCCATTCTGGAGATGCCTGTAGAACTCCGTCTGGGCGATGACTCCACCATCGGACATCCGGCCATTCTTCCCCACGTCCGCATACAAGAAGTCGTAATTAGCCGACACCACCGCCAACATCACAATACTATTGAACCCCTTATAGTTGAAATAGTACGACCCCGAGTTGGGTGGTGGGACGATGTGGACGTGTTTCCCATCAATTGCCCCTCCGCAGTTAGGAAAGTCCCACCGCTGGGCAAAGTGGGAGGACACAGTCTGCCATTCCTGTGGCGTGGAAGGAAACTGTTGAGGAAAACAAAAATAAATTACTATTTTTGCACATAAACTTGGCAAGCAGATTAGGCACAAACATTCTTGGCCAAACTCCAGATAGCATTTATTAAGGGGAAATTAACACCAAAGTATAAGGTACACCTATCATCTTCAACCTCCCCCCCCCCTCTCATGGGCCATTTCTAACATTATAGGGGGGGGTGGAATCTTGGACAGGTAACCCTCTTCACTTCATTGAGAGATGAATGCCTAAATACAGGGTATTACTTGGAACAGCTCCTCCATAGTTACACTATTGGCACACTATTGGCAGCCCACTGGACAGGTAAGAAGTGTCATAATACAAAGATATAAGTACACACTGTACACATTTGAGGACATTTGGACATTCTGATATTACCTATCAAGATAATAATAGAATACAAAAACTTTAAAGGACTTAAAAAATAATTACATAAAAATTCAGCATGCATGAGAACAAAGGGGGCATTCACGGCATATTACAATTGGTAATTAGGGAATGAGGAAAGAAATACAAGATATTAGCAAACATTAAATACAATAAAATGTGATATTAAAGGATAAAAATCTTACCTTCATATACTCCTTCTGCAGGACCTGGATGATGGCAGAACAAGTCTCTGGGATAATGATACCCAGAGCCCCACCCTGTTCATGGACTGGAGTACGTATACGAAACATGGCTAGAAAACGGTCGGCTGCGATGACTACTTGAAGTCACGCGGAACTTGCTTGCACGCACTGAAGAGCAGATACAAACCCACAAGCACAAACTGAATGGCAGAAAATGATCTGAAAGCCATGAGTCTGAAAAAGCGCAAATCGTATCTCACCAAACTTTTACTAACACAAGATTAGCAAAAGGAGCCCAAAGGGTGCCGCGCTTGGTTCTGAACTGGCCTTTTCTAGTCTTGTCGTACGTGCTTGACGTCACCGCGTTGTTGGCGATCGGAAATTCTGACAACTTTGTGCCACTGTGTGTACGCAAAACAAGTTTGAGCCAACATCCGTCGGAAAAAATCCTAGGATTTTGTTGTCGGAATGTCCGAACAAAGTACGACCGTGTGTACGGGGCATAAGGGGTTTGGGCGCTATTACTTTCGGGGAACTATAGTAAATTCGATTTTGGGAGTATTTTATCACCAGCGCTATAGTGAATACCGTTTTAGTGCTAATTCACGCAAATTTGCGCGAATTAGCACCGCTATAGTAAATGACCCCTGTGTGTTTTGGGGCTTTTGGCAAACTAGATGTATGGAAATACAAACATTTTAGACATGGAATCATGAGGGAAATACGAATGTTAAGGCACAATTTGGGAGCACCTTAAAATTTTGTGTTTCCTCTAACAAGAAACAATACACCATTCATTAACCACTTCAGCCCCGGAAGAATTGGCTGCTCAATGTCCAGGCAATTTTTTGCAATACGGCACTGTGTCGCTTTAACTGACAATTGCGTGGTCATGTGACGCTGTACCCAAACAAAATTGATGTCCTTTTTTTCCCACAAATAGAGATTTCTTTTGGTGGTATTTGATCACCTCTGCGGTTTTTATTTTTTGCGCTATAAACAAAAATGGAGCAACAATTTTGAAAAAAACGCACTACTTTTTACTTTTTGCTATAATATATATCCCCAAAAAATATATAAAAAAAACATTTTTTTTCTCAATTTAAGCCGATACGTATTCTTCTACATATTTTTGGTAAAACAAAACTCAATAAGCGTTTATTGATTGGTTTGCGCAAAAGTTATAGCATCTACAAAATAGGGGTTAGCTTTATGGCATTTTTATTAATAATTTTTTTTTTTACTAGAAATGGCAGCGATCTGCAATTTTTATCGTGACTGTGACATTATGGCGGACACATCGGACAATTTTGACACAATTTTTGGACCATTGTCATTTTTACAGCGACCAGTGCTAAAAATTGCTGTAAAAATTACACTGGCTGTGAAGGGGTTAACCACTAGCTGGCTAGGAAGGGGTTAAGTGTGTCCTAGGGAGTGATTCTAATTGTTAGGGGGCATGGCTTCGAGTGACATGCTACTGATCACCGCTCCCGATCACAGGGAGCTATGATCAGTGACAGTGTCACTAGGCAGAACGGGGAGATGCTTGTTTACATTAGCATCTCCCCATTCTTCAGCTCCATGAGATGATCGCGGGTACCCCCGCGAACATTGAGTCCGCAGGACCCGCGATCCTACTCACGGAGCTCACGGTAGGGTCACGCGTGCGCCACGGCATGCACGTGACCACACGGCGGCAAATTCAAAGGGACGTACAGTTATGCCCATTTGCGCAGCCGTGCCATTCTGCCGACGTATATGTACATGCAGCGGTCGGCAAGTGGTTAAGTTCTCGTGACTGAGAAATGGACTGGAATAAGTACAGGACTTATTAGAAAAGCAAGCATAGGATTATTATTCTTTATTTCCTACAAAAGTACTAATCAATGAAAAAGGCAATCTCACAAAAGTAACAATTACTAAATTATGAGTAGTGTACTGAATAAATGAAAATTATTTTCTAACAAAATTACGAATTTCAAATCAAAGCAAATTAGACTAAGGGAATTACGAATCCTTTTGTATAAAATAAATATAACTGTTACGAAAATACGAACAAGTCAGAATATGAAACCTCGCGTCTTACGAGATTACGAATCGTTAGACTAACGGAATTATGAATGATTTCATATAAACGAAAATATATCTGTTACGAAAATATGAACGAGTCTGAATATCAAAACTTGCGTCTTACGAAATTACAAATCATTACGAATCAACAGAAATGTAAAGAAACGAAACAAAACAAAACTAAATTTTTTGTTGTGCACATGTCTACTGCACATCGCTTCCTCTTTAATCCTCAGGTCTTTCTCCTCCTGCACATCACTTCCTCTTTAATCCTCAGGTACAGCTAGCATGAAGTAGTTAGGCCTGACACTGACTCAGCCAGGCCTTAGCAATTGCCTTTTGCAGGCAGGGACCACGGGCCCCTATAGTGTAGAGAAAGTTCATATGTTAGCTGTCCCACATGCAGCTACTGATCCCAGTAAGCCCTCTTTAGGCCCTTCCAGTCCTCCTGGCTGCAGCTGCCCAACTCCACTGCCCCTTCCACTACAGTCCACTCTTCTGGTTCTGCACCCATCCATGACTGCAATCTCCCATTGTGTGATGTTAGAAGGGGCCGAGTCACTCGGCCACTTCTCCGGGTGGCCCCACCCTTGCTTATATAAGAGCTATCAAAGCAAAGAGACAGTAGTCGGCGGGAGCCCTCCCATCAAGCTTTTTCGTTTTTTTTCAATTTTTCAAGACCATCGGGCATCATGATTGACAATGGATGTACATCATGGGGCACTTTTTTAAATAAAGGAATTGTCAAAAACTGTCTCTTGTGACAGGATATGGGGGCTCCCTTATTCTGATAAGCCCCCCGCTCGCAGACTCTGACAACCACCGGTCAGGGTTGTCAGGAGGAGTCCCTTGTCCCCATCAACATGGGGACAAGGTGCTTGGGGGAGACCCACAAGCACCCTCTCCATGTTGAGAGCATGTGGCCTGGTGTGGAGCTCGCTCGTCCCCCAACATCCTGACCTCCAGGCTGCATGCTTGGATAAGGGTCTGTTAAGGATTTTGGGGCGGACCCTGCATCAATCTTTTTTTACATCCTGACCTCCAGGCTGCATGCTTGGATAAGGGTCTGTTAAGGATTTTGGGGGGGACCCTGCATCAATCTTTTTTTACATTTTGAGCAGGAGGTCCCCTTAAAATCCATACCAGACCCGAAGGGCCTGGTATGGGCTGGGGAGGACCCTACACTGTTTTTTTCATTTTTTTTATCTATATTGCCGGGAGCTGGCTAAACATTACAGCCACCAGCAAGTTTAAAGAACATTATTTCCTTTAGAAATGTAATTATTGCAGTAACATGTTCTAGACATCGCACAGATGTGCCACTTTACAGGCAGACTAAGGGGACTACCCAGATACGATATTTAAAAGAATATTTCATTTTTATTGTTTCACTTTAAGCATTATTAAAATCACTGCTCCTGAAAAAACAATTATTTTAAAAACTTTTTTTGCATTGATACATGTCCCCTAGGGCAGTACCCGGGTCCCCATGCACTTTTTATGGCAATAACTTGCATATAAGCCTTCAAAGTTAGCACTTTTGTTTTTTCATGTTCATGTCCCATAGACTTTAATAGGTTAGCATGTTCGCTAGAACTTTTTGTCTGTTCGCGAGATGACATTCCAATTCCTTGTTATGGAGAGTCTAGCTGCAATTAGGATGTGGGTGAGGATGATATGATGAGAAGCATCCCATGTTTCAATCCCCAAGTCTAGCAATGCTAGTTGGGGGGTGATTTTTGTAGAGTTTCCTGTGATGTTGGTTTTGAGAGATTGAATAAGCTGCCAGTCATACCAGACGTCCATACAGTCACTGATGGGTGTGAGTATAAGGCTAGTATAGCTGTGTTGATGTTGCCTGCAAATCCAAATTTTAGAGGACTGAGTTAAGGTAGGACTTATGGACTCTGTCAAATTCCTTCTCTAAAGAAAGGAGCAGAGAAGGCATTTTGTGGAATTCAGCCCATTGTATGAGGTCCAAGATTCTTCTAGTGCCTGTCAGATGTTTTGCGCCTTGGGATAAAGTTGACCTGGTCTGCATGTATTAGTAAGGGGATATGTAATGAAATACGGGAGGCTAGTATCTTTGCATACATTTTAAGGTCAGTGCTTAGGAGTGAGATAGGCTTGTAATTAGCTGGGTTGTCATGGGGTTTACCGGGTTTTGGAATTGTGACAATGAGAGCCCCTAAGGATTCCTTTGGGATATTGCCTGTCTGCATAATATGATTAAAGGAATTGCAGAGGTGTGGTGTCAGAATATCTGTGTATGTTTTAAAGTACTCATTATAAAATCCATCAGGCCCGGGGCCTTATGTAAGGGTAGTGAACGGATGGCTTTTAGAATTTCTGCCACAGAGAATGGAGCATTAAGATCTGCTAGTTGGTCGGGTGTAAGGGTGGGCAGTTGCAATGGATCCAGGAACTGGGAAATATGGGTGGCAGTTAGCAATGTCTACGGGATTACTGACTCTGTGTCCCTGGGTTGCTTGCATGAATGGGATTTTGGAGGCGGCAGCTTTACGCTTAATTTGTTTGAATAAGAGATGGTGATCAAAGGAGGCATGTAGGAAGGAGTGAAGTTCCTCTCTGAGTGTACATAAGCGGGTGGTGTCTGCATCGTTAGGGGAGTTTTGTTTGGCTTTTCAAGTTTGCATATCTCATTAAGGAAGTGGTTGTATTATTCGTTTCGTACACGTTTCTTATGGGCCCCAAGCTGAATGAAAGCACCTCTCATAAAGGCTCTATGTGAGTTCCAAAGCAGTACGTTATTTGATACAGAGTTCATATTGCAAGCAAAGTAAGTCTCCAACTCCTGCTTGATCTTTTCCTAACACTTAGGTTGGGATAAAAGGGAGGTGTTCGTGTGCCAAATGGTGAACTGTTTATAACTGCGTTATCAATCGCATCATTAAAGTCTAAAATGATGTGCTCTTTTGGGTAATGAGATTATTCATAATCATTTTGAAGAATTGTTTTTGGTGAGAATTGTGTGCATATATGTTAGCTATAACATATGGTACATTGTCAGAGGGGGCGTCTAGGATTAGGTATCTGCCACAGGGATCAGCTTCCAAGTGACAGAGCTAGAAAGATAGGGATTTACGTATAGCAATCATGACACCCTTTTTTTTTTTGTTATCATGTGCAAATTAAGTATGGAAGTGGAGGTGGTGCTGACATGAGGGGGCTCTGTCTTGCATAAAGTGCATTTCCTGAATGCATAGTATGTCTGATTTATTTTTTATTGATGGCTTCTCGCCATAGTCTAGACCCTTAGTAAGGGCTATTAAGGCCATTTGCATTGATAGTGGTAATACAGATGGACATAGTTAGTAGTGACAGTAACGCTAGAAGGATGTAAAATAAGGAGATAAGTATACCACCGAGTTGTAGGTGCATGGGAGGGTAAGGAACGATACCTGGATTCAGTCTAATACTATCATAAGCAGTAGGTTATGACAAACAGTCATAATTAACACAAAAAATAATAGAAACAGTTGCAATAAATGTAGGCTGTGTGCATAGCACACATTGTGCCAGGGGTGTGTAGTAACTAGAAATGGATAAAACAGATGAACAAGTTATAACATTTTGGTCCACCTTGTGGTCAGGAAAAGCTCAGGTAGGTTTTGTGGTTGCAATGAGGCATACCTCTCAGGATTTATGGGTTGTTACTTGGATGCCTTGTAGAGGATTAGGGTGTTAAGCCCCAGTTGTGGAGCATCTTGTAACCATTTTTAGATGTGATGGTGATTTGTTGGCTCTGATATGTGAAAGCAATTTGGTGGGGAAGCCCCAGCGGTAAGCAGTATTGTCGTCCCTCAGAATCACAGTGAATGGAGGTGTATTCTTTTCTAATTTTTGAGGTTCAGGTCTTGATATAGGGCTATACCCCCGCGTATGGAGGGGAGAGTGCATGTAAGGATCTGGCTCCTCTCAGCTGGCGTTCTTTGATATGATAAAAATGGACCAGCGTTAGTACGTCTCTAGGGACTGTGTCAGGCAGATGTGCTGGTTTGGGGATCCTGTGTGCTCTATCCAACAGTAAATCTCTAGGTGTGAGGTCTGGGATAAGCTTTAGGAATAGCTTCTGCAAGTAAAGTATGAGATCTTGTGGCTTCAGGAATTCCTCTTATGTTTAAATGATTGCGGTGGGAGCGATCCTCTAAGTCTGCATCTTTCGATTGTAGTTTACGGATCATGTCCGTCTGTTCCTCATGAGTAGGGATGAGCCGAACACCCCCCGGTTCGGTTCGCACCAGAACCCGCGAACGGACCGAAAGTTCGCACGAACGTTAGAACCCCATTGACGTCTATGGGACTCGAACGTTCGAAATCAAAAGTGCTCATTTTAAAGGCTAATTTGCATGGTATTGTCCTAAAAAGGGTTTGGGGACCCGGGTCCTACCCCAGGGGACATGTATCAATGCAAAAAAAACTTTTAAAAACGGCAGTTTTTTCGGGAGCAGTGATTTTAATGATGCTTAAAGTAAAAAAAAAAAAGTGAAATATTCCTTTAAATATCGTACCTGGGGGGTGTCTATAGTATGCCTGTAAAGTGACGCGTGTTTCCCATGTTTAGAACAGTCCCTGCACCAAATGTCATTTTTAAAGGAAAAAATCTCATTTAAAACTGCTTGCGGGTTTAATGTCATGTCGGGTCCTGGCAATATGGATGAAAATCAGTGAGACAAACGGCATGGGTACCCCCCAGTCCATTACCAGGCCCTTTGGGTCTTGTATGGATATTAAGGGGAACCCCGCACCCAAATTAAAATAAGGAAAGGTCCCTATATACTCTGAACAGCAGTATACAGGCGGTGCAAACAAGACAGGGACTGTAGGTTTGTTGTTAAGTAGAATCTCTTTGTAATTTTGAACATTTTTAATGTGTTTAGCTCCAGCCAAAAAATCTTTTCTAAGCTTTTTGGAAAACATAGGGAAGGGTTATCACCCCTGTGACATTTGTTTTGCGTCTTTCCTCCTCTTCAGAAGATTTCACCTCACTTTTTTGTCCCAATGAAAAATGTTTTTTGAAAATTTGGGTTTTTTTGTGGAACAAGGATTGGAAAGCATCAGTGGAAAGGAGAAATTGTTTTCCCATATTAACTCTTACATGAGAGAATTTCCCTTCCTATGGGTAGATTTCATCTCACTTCCTGTTGTCTCCTTCCGTTTGCAAGTAGGAGTCGTTTGTAAGTTAGATGTTTGAAAGTAGGGTCCTGCCCTATATACTCAGCAGAAATTTGGGCCTTAGGTGTTGCTGTGGCCAAAACACTGTAAGCCCTCACAGGGCCCTGCTGTGAAATATTAGATCAAGAATTGTAATTACATGCCCCTGTTGAACAGGAGCTGAAAAATTAGGCCTTAGGCACTGGTGCTGGTGCCACAACACTGCAACCCCTCACAGACACTCTAGTTGGAACGCAGGAACGAGCACTGCTGCAAAGTATTGCATCAAAAATTGTAATTACACGCCCCTGTTAGACAGGGGCAGAAAAATTGGGCCTTAGGCACTGGTGCTGGTGCCACAACACTGCAACCCCTCACAGACACTCTAGTTGGAACGCAGGAACGAGCACTGCTGCAAAGTATTGCATCAAAAATTGTAATTACACGCCCCTGTTAGACAGGGGCAGAAAAATTGGGCCTTAGGCACTGGTGCTGGTGCCACAACACTGCAACCCCTCACAGACACTCTAGTTGGAACGCAGGAACGAGCACTGCTGCAAAGTATTGCATCAAAAATTGTAATTACACGCCCCTGTTAGACAGGGGCAGAAAAATTGGGCCTTAGGCACTGGTGCTGGTGCCACAACACTGCAACCCCTCACAGACACTCTAGTTGGAACGCAGGAACGAGCACTGCTGCAAAGTATTGCATCAAAAATTGTAATTACACGCCCCTGTTAGACAGGGGCAGAAAAATTGGGCCTTAGGCACTGGTGCTGGTGCCACAACACTGCAACCCCTCACAGACACTCTAGTTGGAACGCAGGAACGAGCACTGCTGCAAAGTATTGCATCAAAAATTGTAATTACACGCCCCTGTTAGACAGGGGCAGAAAAATTGGGCCTTAGGCACTGGTGCTGGTGCCACAACACTGCAACCCCTCACAGACACTCTAGTTGGAACGCAGGAACGAGCACTGCTGCAAAGTATTGCATCAAAAATTGTAATTACACGCCCCTGTTAGACAGGGGCAGAAAAATTGGGCCTTAGGCACTGGTGCTGGTGCCACAACACTGCAACCCCTCACAGACACTCTAGTTGGAATGCAGGAACGAGCCGTGCTGCAAAGTATTACATCAAAAATTGTAATTACACGCCCCTGTTATACAGGGGCTGAAAAATTGTGCCTTAGGCACTGGTGGTGGCGCCCAGAACCAAAAATGTTCTTACAAGCTATCAGCGTGATGATTGAGGAGGAAGAGGATAATTACTCAGGGATAATCACTCAGCATCAGCATAGGCAGTCTTTGAAGGGATCTGAAAAAAATTATTCAGTTACATCAGCATCAGGTGCTTGGTAGCTGGTGGTGATCCAAGACTGATTCATTTTTATGAAGGTCAGCCGATCGACCGAGTCAGTGGACAGACGCACCCTGTGATCGGTTACCACGCCTCCAGCAGCACTGAATGTACGTTCCGAAAGAACGCTGGATGCAGGACAGGCCAGTAGCTCAATTGCATACTGTGCAAGCTCTGGCCAGTGATCCATCCTCAAGACCCAGTAACCCAGAGGATTTTCGGTGGGAAAGGTGTCCAAGTCTGATCTTGCCCCTAGGTATTCCTGCACCATGTAAAACAGACGCTGGCGATGGTTGCTGGAACCGATCATACCTTGGGGCTGCGGACCAAAAAATTGTCTGAACGCATCGGTCAGACGGCCACCTTCTCCACCGCTCCTTCTTTGACTGACCGAAGCCTCAGCAACACGTTGTCCAGAAACAGGAGTTTGTAACCTCCCAGTCTCTGGGAACGCGTTGCACAGACCTTTCTGCAAGGCCTCCCGAAGATGTTTCATCCTCTGCTCCCTCTGCGATGGCAAGATAAGGTCCGCAACCTTACCCTTGTAACGTGGATCAAGGAGGGTTGCCAGCCAGTATTGGTCCTTCTCCTTGATACCACGAATACGAGGATCCTTACGCAGGCTTTGCAGGATCAGGGAGGCCATGCAGCGTAGGTTTGCTGAGGCATTCGGTCCGGAGTCCTCTGGGTCACTAAGGACAACAACGTCCGCAGCCACCTCCTCCCAGCCACGTACAAGTCCATGTGTTCCTTGGGACTGATCCCTTAAAGACTGCTGATGCTGAGTGCCAGGCTCCACCTCCATACTGACACAATCTTCCTCCTCCTCCTCCTCCTCCTCCTCGTCCTCTTCCTGTGTGATCGGCGGGCACGCAGGAACACTGTCTGGATAAAGGGGGCCTTGAGAGCTAAGGAAGTCCTCCTCTTCCTGCCTCTGTTCTGCCTCAAGTGCCCTGTCCATTATTCCACGCAGCGTGTGCTCCAACAGGTGGACAAGGGGGACAGTGTCACTGATGCATGCACTGTCAGTGCTCACCATCCTCGTGGCCTCCTCGAATGGTGACAGGACAGTGCATGCATCCCTGATCATGGCCCACTGGCGTGGGGAAAAAAAACCAAGGTCCCCTGACCCTGTCCTGGTGCCATAGTCGCACAGGTACTCATTGATGGCCCTCTGCTGCGTGTGCAGCCGCTGCAGCATGGCCAACGTCGAGTTCCACCTGGTGGGCATGTCACAGATTAGGCGGTTCTTGGGCAGGTTAAACTCCTTTTGGAGGTCCGTCAGCCGAGCACTGGCATTATATGACCGGCGGAAATGCACACAGACTTTCCTGGCCTGCCTCAGGACATCCTGTAAGCCCGGGTACCTGCCCAAGAACCGCTGCACCACCAAGTTAAGGACGTGAGCCAAACAGGGCACATGGGTCAGTTGTCCCTGTCGGAGGGCAGAGAGGAGGTTGGTGCCATTGTCGCAAACCACCATTCCTGCCTTAAGTTGGCGTGGCGTCAACCACCTCTGAACCTGCCCCTGCAGAGCTGACAGAACCTCTGCCCCAGTGTGGCTCCTGTCCCCCAAGCACACCAGCTCAAGCACCGCATGGCATCTTTTGGCCTGCGTACTTGCGTAGCCCCTTGAACGCCTACGGAGCACCGCTGGTTCCGAGGAAGAGGCCATGGAGGAAGAAGAAGAGGAGGGGGTGGAGGAGAGAGGTGTGTCACAATCAGCATTTTGGAGGCGTGGTGGCGGAACAACCTCCAACACTACTGCACCTTGTCCTGCATCCTTCCCAGCTGCCAGCAGAGTCACCCAATGCGCCGTGAAACTTAAGTAACGTCCCTGTCCATGCCTGCTGGACCATGAGTCAGCGGTAATATGCACCTTACCGCTGACCGCCCTGTCCAGCGAGGCATGGACATTGCCTTCCACATGCCGGTAGAGAGCCGGAATCGCCTTCCGTGAGAAAAAGTGGCGTTTGGGTACCTGCCACTGAGGAACCGCACATTCCACAAACTCACGGAAGGGGGCAGAGTCTACCAACTGAAAAGGCAGCAGTTGAAGTGCTAGCAATTTTGCCAAGCTAGCATTCAACCGCTGGGCATGTGGATGGCTGGGAGCAAACTTCTTTCGGCGGTGCAGCAGCTGGGGCAGGGAAATTTGCCTGGTACAATCTGACGTCGGTGTACCAAAAGCAGATTGCCCACAAGTACTTGGCTGTGACACACCTAATTCTACACCTTCATTCCTCTCACTGCAGGTCTCAGAGAGGACTGAAGGTCTAGTGGGGTTGGAAATCTCAGCTGATGAGGAGCAAGGAGAGATCCTCTTTGTTCTTTGGTGTGGGTCTTTCAGATACGCTTGCCAACGAACTGCATGGCAGGTCAACATATGTCTGGTCAAGCATGTGGTACCCAAGCGGGAGATGTTTTGGCCACGCGAGATACGCTTGAGACATATGTTGCAAATAGCAGCGGTGCGATCTGATGCACTCGTCTCAAAAAAGGCCCACACCAAAGAACTTTTTGAATAACGCGCAGAGACTGCAGCGCCCTGCACATGTGGAGCTTTGGGGTGTGATGCAGTCAATGTGCTGCCCTTAGGCTGGCCCCTGGAGGGCATCCTGCCTCGTTGGTGATGTGCCGCCTCCTCCTCCTCCTCCTCCTCCTCTCTCCTATCAGGCACCCACGTTGAGTCAGTGACCTCATCATCCCCTCCCTCCTCATCACTGGAGCAAACCTGGCAGTATGCTGCAGCAGGGGGAGCATGACTGCCAGATTGCTGTCCTTCTTGGGCACCCCCTCTGTCCGTGCTCATGTTACTGCCTTCATCGAGCTCAGTATCATCATCAGAGCCTTCCAAACGCTGGGCATCCTCCTGGAGCATGTACCCAACACTGTGGTCAAACAGTTCGAGGGAATCCTCATGAGGACATGGTGGAGCTAGGGAAGGAGTCACTGATGACATTGAGCTGAGGGAAGAGGCCGCTGCTTTGCCAGACAAAGCACCCTGGGCATGGGTGAGAGAGGATGAGGAGGATGAGGACGGCTTGGTCATCCACTCGACCAAGTCTTCCGCATGTTGCGGCTCAACACGGCCAGCTGCCGAAAAAAAGGCCAAGCGTGTCCCATGGCCACGTGCTGATGAGGATGCACCGTCTCCACGACCAGCACTAGACACAGAGCCTGCTTGCCCTCTCTTATTGGCTTGTGACTGTCTGCCTCTCCTTCTTGGCCTTCCAGACATACTAATGGCCTGTAGCTGCACTAAGCTGGGATAGAACACCTGTAATTTTCTTCAGGTAGCTTTATATACTGTAACCAGACAAGCCTGCCTGTCAGTAGGAAGATAACAGGAACGGATCTAGCTGAACACTGTGAGCAGGACACACTGTACTAAATGTAAATAGTCTAGCTGCCTGACCGTGGTACTAATAGGATCAAAAAGAACACCTGTAATTTTCTTCAGGTAGCTTTATATACTGTAACCAGACAAGCCTGCCTGTCAGTAGGAAGATAACAGGAACGGATCTAGCTGAACACTGTGAGCAGGACGCACTGCACTGAATGTAAATAGCAGGAACGGATCTAGCTGAACACTGTGAGCAGGACGCACTGCACTGAATGTAAATAGCAGGAACGGATCTAGCTGAACACTGTGAGCAGGACGCACTGCACTGAATGTAAATAGCAGGAACGGATCTAGCTGAACACTGTGAGCAGGACGCACTGCACTGAATGTAAATAGCAGGAACGGATCTAGCTGAACACTGTGAGCAGGACGCACTGCACTGAATGTAAATAGCAGGAACGGATCTAGCTGAACACTGTGAGCAGGACGCACTGCACTGAATGTAAATAGCAGGAACGGATCTAGCTGAACACTGTGAGCAGGACGCACTGCACTGAATGTAAATAGCAGGAACGGATCTAGCTGAACACTGTGAGCAGGACGCACTGCACTGAATGTAAATAGCAGGAACGGATCTAGCTGAACACTGTGAGCAGGACGCACTGCACTGAATGTAAATAGCAGGAACGGATCTAGCTGAACACTGTGAGCAGGACGCACTGCACTGAATGTAAATAGCAGGAACGGATCTAGCTGAACACTGTGAGCAGGACGCACTGCACTGAATGTAAATAGCAGGAACGGATCTAGCTGAACACTGTGAGCAGGACGCACTGCACTGAATGTAAATAGCAGGAACGGATCTAGCTGAACACTGTGAGCAGGACGCACTGCACTGAATGTAAATAGCAGGAACGGATCTAGCTGAACACTGTGAGCAGGACGCACTGCACTGAATGTAAATAGCAGGAACGGATCTAGCTGAACACTGTGAGCAGGACGCACTGCACTGAATGTAAATAGCAGGAACGGATCTAGCTGAACACTGTGAGCAGGACGCACTGCACTGAATGTAAATAGCAGGAACGGATCTAGCTGAACACTGTGAGCAGGACGCACTGCACTGAATGTAAATAGCAGGAACGGATCTAGCTGAACACTGTGAGCAGGACGCACTGCACTGAATGTAAATAGCAGGAACGGATCTAGCTGAACACTGTGAGCAGGACGCACTGCACTGAATGTAAATAGCAGGAACGGATCTAGCTGAACACTGTGAGCAGGACGCACTGCACTGAATGTAAATAGCAGGAACGGATCTAGCTGAACACTGTGAGCAGGACGCACTGCACTGAATGTAAATAGCAGGAACGGATCTAGCTGAACACTGTGAGCAGGACGCACTGCACTGAATGTCAATAGCAGGAACGGATCTAGCTGAACACTGTGAGCAGGACGCACTGCACTGAATGTAAATAGCAGGAACGGATCTAGCTGAACACTGTGAGCAGGACGCACTGCACTGAATGTAAATAGCAGGAACGGATCTAGCTGAACACTGTGAGCAGGACGCACTGCACTGAATGTAAATAGCAGGAACGGATCTAGCTGAACACTGTGAGCAGGACGCACTGCACTGAATGTAAATAGCAGGAACGGATCTAGCTGAACACTGTGAGCAGGACGCACTGCACTGAATGTAAATAGCAGGAACGGATCTAGCTGAACACTGTGAGCAGGACGCACTGCACTGAATGTAAATAGCAGGAACGGATCTAGCTGAACACTGTGAGCAGGACGCACTGCACTGAATGTCAATAGCAGGAACGGATCTAGCTGAACACTGTGAGCAGGACGCACTGCACTGAATGTCAATAGCAGGAACGGATCTAGCTGAACACTGTGAGCAGGACGCACTGCACTGAATGTAAATAGCAGGAACGGATCTAGCTGAACACTGTGAGCAGGACGCACTGCACTGAATGTAAATAGCAGGAACGGATCTAGCTGAACACTGTGAGCAGGACGCACTGCACTGAATGTAAATAGCAGGAACGGATCTAGCTGAACACTGTGAGCAGGACGCACTGCACTGAATGTAAATAGCAGGAACGGATCTAGCTGAACACTGTGAGCAGGACGCACTGCACTGAATGTAAATAGCAGGAACGGATCTAGCTGAACACTGTGAGCAGGACGCACTGCACTGAATGTAAATAGCAGGAACGGATCTAGCTGAACACTGTGAGCAGGACACACTGCACTAAATAGTCTAGATAGAAGATAACAGGAACGGATCTAGCTAAACTGAATACAGTGTATATATATATATGCAACACCTGGGATGCATATATATACACAATACACTGTAAGTGCAGCTAACTGACTGACTGTTCTGCCTAATCTATCTAACTCAAATCAAATGACACTGTCTCTCTCTCTCTCTATCTCTCAGCACACCGGAACACACACTACACAGGGCCGCCGTGCAGGCGGCCTTATATAGTGTGGGGTGTGTACTAAATCCCCTGAGCCATAATTGGCCAAAGCCACCCTGGCTTTGGCCAATTACAGCTCTCTCTACTGACGGCGCTGTGATTGGCCAAGCATGCGGGTCATAGTGCAT
This sequence comes from Lithobates septentrionalis, assembly GCA_037952835.1. NCBI lineage: Eukaryota > Metazoa > Chordata > Amphibia > Anura > Ranidae > Lithobates > Lithobates septentrionalis. The sequence goes on along the minus strand of JBBDGP010000278.1, from coordinate 12,773,740 downwards.
GCTTGGCCAATCATCAGCCAGCAATGCACTGCGATGCCGCAGTGAATTATGGGCCGTGACGCGCCACACGAATTTGGCGCGAACGGCCCATATCGTTCGCAATTCGACGGACGGTCGAACAGCCGATGTTCGAGTCGAACATGGGTTCGACTCGAACACGAAGCTCATCCCTACTCATGAGCATCCACCATTTCATCATGTGCTTTTATGATCACTTCTAGCTGAGATTCTAGGTGATCTGTGCGGTCTTTAATGCCATCTATTCTGTGAGTAAGGTGGGACACTGAGGAGCGTAGCTCAGAATGCAGGCCAGCTTGGGGGAACAGTAACATAGCCTTAATGGTATTTTCTGAGGCAGGGGCGTCTGATGCAGGAAAGGCAGCTAGGTGTGCTCTGTGCTCTGCTGGTGTGTCTGCTGATGACTCAGGCATGTCTGCCCACTGGTGTTTCTTTGTGTGCAAGGGATTCTCCAGCTCTCTTACCTCTGTCAGAAGCTGGAGAGTTGTCTTGCTGCTGTGAGGAGTCCTCCATATCAGAAAGATCATCTTGGGTTAGAGCAGGTAATGGCTGTGTGTGTAAGGTGAAGGAGGAGAGTGGTCACTCTCCAAGGCACCATCTTGCGCATGCTTGCTCGCTGACTGCATAAAGTAATTCGTCCAAAAGTGCACATGCGTGGGCTTCCCAGAAGATGCTGTGACCGGGAGCTCCAACCCGCTCCAGCCTTACAGAAGCCCCCACCCCAGCAAACAAAAGTGGGACCTTAGTAACTGACCTGCCCAGACACCGGACATCCTAGAGCACCTGTCCACATGTAGATGCAGAGTCCTCGTCTTCAGGCGTGGGCTCTTACACCACCCCCTCCCCTTTTTTTATGTATTATCACAGGATCTATTATAGATGCATTTGTTTTACATGGTCAATTTATGTGCATTGTGTTAACATGTTTTATCTTTGGTTTACTTCTGTTCCCCCTATCCATAGGTCCCCAATTCTCACTGGATTACCTGGGGGCCCTGTGGCCGGGGCAATTTAGTTTGCCACTCCTCCTGTTGTGTCTCAAATGCATAAACGACCTCTGGTGACATCGGGGCAGCAACCTACATTTAGGTTGCACCTACACAGAACCCCACACATTTTAGGGATTTGGAGCAGGACTTGACTGGTCCAATCCTGCGCATAGGAAGTTTTGAAACGACTTTCGTTCTGGATTCCCTATCTCTCTCTCTCTCCTCTCTCCTATCCTTCCTTTTCTTCCTATCTGCTCTTTACTCACTCCTTATTATTTTCTTCCCCTCCCAGATACCTACACGGAGAGCTTACTTAATCTTGAATGCTTTGACCCTAGGGCTGGGCTGGACCTTCAACACTGAGATCCCCCCAGCTGCAAAAAGGGTATGTAATCTGCACACGGGTTCTCACTCCATCTCTCATGCCCATGGCTAATTCTGCACTCATAAAGGCAACCATCAGTATCGCTTCTCATAGCACACAAGGCCTTAACTCCCCAACTAAGAGACGCAAGGCTTTTCAAAGTTACCATTCCAAGGGTATTGACATCCTTCTACTACAGGAAACCCACTTCCCAGGTAATTTCAACCCCTCATTTCTACACCACAAATACCCCACCTTTTTCTTTGCCAATGCAGATGTCAAGAAAAGGGGGGTGGCTGTTCTCATTTTTAAAAGTACCTCCTTCAATCACTCTCTAACTGTAATGCCCCGTACACACGGTCGGACTTTGTTCGGACATTCCGACAACAAAATCCTAGGATTTTTTCCGACGGATGTTGGCTCAAACTTGTTTTGCCTACACACGGTCACACAAAGTTGTCGGAATTTCCGATCGCCAACCACGCGGTCACGTACACCACGTACGACGAGACTAGAAAAGGCCGGTTCAGAACCAAGCGCGGCACCCTTTGGGCTCCTTTTGCTAATCTCGTGTTAGTAAAAGTTTGGTGAGAGACGATTCGCGCTTTTTCAGACTCGTGGCTTTCAGATCGTTTTCTGCCGTTCAGTTTGTGCTTGTGGGTTTGTATCTGCTCTTCAGTGCGTGCAGCAAGTTTCGCGTGACTTTAGGTAGTCATTGTATTCTTGTTTGTTCGTTACTGGTTTTCAGGTCGCTCTTCACAGGCCTTGCTGTTCTTCAGTGCGTTCTGTTACTTCGTTCTGAGCAGCCGACCGTTTTCTAGCCATGTTTCATATGCGTACTCCTCGTAGAGTTCGTGCTGTGCGGGGGCTTGGTGTTGGGGTCCTGACCTTGACACAAGTCCAGTCCATGAACAGGGTAGGGAGGAGTTCATGGACCAAGAATTGGTTGCTTCAGCGTGACCAGTTCTGTCATATGCCTTTGCTCCGTGAGATCCGTGAGAATAATCCTGATGATTTCAGGAACTTTCTCTGGATGACGGACCCCGTGTTTCACAGTTTGTTGGCTTCGCTGACCCCCTATATCAGCAGGCAGGATACCTGCATGAGGCAAGCCATCACTCCGGAGCAGAGGTTGGTCGCTACCCTGCGGTATTTGGCCACAGGGAGAAGCCTGCAGGACTTGAAGTTCTCGACAGGCATCTCCCCCCAGGCTCTGGGGATCATTATCCCAGAGACCTGTTCTGCCATCATCCAGGTCCTGCAGAAGGAGTATATGAAGGTAAGATTTTTATCCTTTTATATCACATTTTATTGTATTGAATGTTTGCTAATGTATTGTATTTCTTTCCTCATTCCCTAATTACCATGATTGGAATATGCTGTGAATGTCCCCTTTGTCCTCATGCATGCTGGATTTTTATGTAATTAGTATTTTAGGTCCTTCATACATATTTGCCCTTCAATAACCTCCCCAGCATGGTGTCTCCTGCCCTATATTCACCTCATGTAGTCACTTAACAATGTATTTTATCTGCTCCATAGTAGTGCTTTACCCCAAACACCCCCTAAAATGTTTGGTAATGTTATTTTTGATTTAAATTCAGGCAGAGTGCCAGAGGCTTTTTTTTTTGTGGTGTCCCCAAATTTTTAGTAACCCTCCCTCCCCCAACTGCTAAGTCAGCTGATCCCAATTCTCTATGTATCCTCAATCATCTATCTGCTGACTTTGCCAAACCCATACACACTATACCCATCTCTTTACTGGTCAGATGTATGGATGAATTCCCCAAAGCATGTAGTGCAAGGGCCTGCCTGTATACTTTCCAATGGTACTGTTTCAAGTTCTTGTATCCTATTATTATCTTGATAGGTAATAGCAGAATGTTCAAATGTGCTCAAATGTGTACAGTGTGTATTTATATCTTTGTATTCAGACACTTCTTACCTGTCCATTGGTCTGCCAATAGTGTAACTAAGGAGGGGCTGTTCCAAGTAATACCCATTATTTAGGCATTCATCTCTCAATGAAGTGAAGAGGGTTACCTGTCCAAGAGTTCCCCCCTACTATAATGTTAGAAATGGCCCATGAGAGGGGGGAGGGGGAATCTGATAGGTGTACCTTATACTTTGGTGTTGTTAAATTCCCCTTAATAAATGCTATCTGGAGGTTGCCCCATAATGGTTGTGTCTAATCTGCTTGCCATGTTTCTGTGAAAAAATAGTAATGTTTATTGTTTTTTCCTCAACAGTTTCCTTCCACGCCACAGGAATGGCAGATTGTGGCCTCCCACTTTGCCCAGCGGTGGGACTTTCCTAACTGCGGAGGGGCAATTGATGGGAAACACATCCACATCGTCCCACCACCCAACTCGGGGTCGTACTATTATAATTACAAGGGGTTTAATAGTATAGTGATGTTGGCTGAGGTGTCGGCTAATTACGAGTTCCTGTATGTGGACGTGGGGAAGAATGGCCGGATGTCCGATGGTGGAGTCATCGCCCAGACAGAGTTCTACAGGCATCTCCAGAATGGCAGCTTGGACTTGCCAGCTCCAGAGGACAATGTTGAAGGTCTCCCATTTGTGTTCGTTGCTGATGAAGCGTTTGCACTGGGGGACCACCTGATGCAGCCATTCCCGATGAGGACCCTCACCCCGGAACAGAGGGTTTTTAATTACCGGCTGGCCAGAGCCCGACGAGTGGTGGAGAACACATTTGGAATCCTGGCCAGCCGGTTTCGACTATTTCTGACACCCATCCATATGGCGGAGTATAAACTGAACCATATAATACTTGCCTGCTGTGTTCTCCATAATTTTTTAAGAAAACATTAAGCCAACTATGGCTGGCTGATCTGCAGGTCCCTCCACCCCCCCTGAAAAGAGAAAGTTGCAGTAGGAGGAGTGCCCTAGAGGAGGCTACCGGAGGAGTCTTTTGGAGGGCTACAGAGGTCCTGGGAGCACGACAGACCGTGGAGGAGGACATTGCTGCCGTCATTGCATATAAAATGCAGAGGATGGAGGAGGGCCAACAAGTAAAGTGTGAGGCCCTCATATCGGAGGCTCTGGAGAAAGGTATGAGGGGCCAAATTACACCTCAGACACACCTTTGTGATGGTCCTCCTCCTGCAGGTCCTCCTCCTCCTCCTTCTCCTCCAGGTCCTCCCAGTCCTCCTCCTCCTCCAGGTCCTACTCCTCCTCCTGCCACAACTGCACAGCCACAGCCCGGAAGGAAGCGTGGAAGGAAGACCAGACAGTGATTGCCCTGGGTTCAGTCTGGTCGGCCAAAAAATGCAGCCTCTTGTGGTACCACAGCCTGGGGACACAGATGTCATCTGCTGCTATCCGGATCTCTGCGAATCCCGGACCAGACTGCCCTCCCCTACATATGGACTCCTCAGGCCACCAATTTTGATGTTGAAGAATTGTTGTCTGCCGTGGGGGTCCCAGGCTTTTTCTAATTTCTCATGTTGATCCAGTGTTGCCTTTCTCTTTGTGGTTCTGAGCCCTTAATAAAGGATTTTTGTTTTGAATTATACTCTCCTATGTGTTTTACTTCAAAAAGGACAGTTTGTTTGTGAGGATTCAGGTACATTTCAAATATACAATGTGAAATGAACAAGGGACACCAACAACAAACAATCTCCTTGAGATTAAATAATAAAAGATATCAATGGTGTTGGGGTAACTTGACACAAAAAACACACACAAAAACAGTTTGGAGTAAAAATAAAAATAACATTGAACAAAGATCAGCCTTTGAAAAAATCCAAACATTACAGAAAAAAAAAGGCTTAAAATCTAATAAAAAAAAAAAGTAATATAAAACTGTCAGATGTGACAACTAATAACAATATATTGAGGGAATCCCAATAAAAAAACACAAAGAAACGTTTGTGAGAAGTGTGTGTGAATATGAGCAGCAAAACTACTTAATTCTTGTCACATTATAAAGAAGAAGAGAGTGTGCTGTATTAAACCATTTTTAACATTGCAGCGTGACGAAAGTGCTGTATCCATTGCGGACGCTAAGTTTACCAGAATGAGCTGTCCCGTGTCGGAATTTCTTCTGAGCATGCGTGGCACTTTGTGCGTCGGAACAGGCCACACATGGTCGGAATTGACGCGATCGGATTTTGTTGTCGGAAAATTTTATCTCCTGCTGTCCAACTTTGTGTGTCGGAAAATCCGATGGAAAATGTCCGATGAAGCCCACACACGGTCGGAATTTCCGACAACACGCTCCGATCGGACATTGTCCATCGGAAAATCCGACCGTGTGTACGGGGCATTAGAGATCGAGAGGGTCGATACACCCTGGTCAAGGGCCATATTAATGGTGCGCTATATACCCTTATTTCTTATTATGCTCCGAACCAAGGCCAAGCTACGTTCTTTTCTAAAATGCTCACCTCACTCTCTCCCTACTTTGAGGGCCAAGTGATAATGGGAGGAGATTTCAACATAACCTTTGACCATCTATTGGATAAATCAGCACAGAGAATTCCCCATCTAAAAAGACCTTCCAAACAGGGCCTCCATATTACTCGGCTCTTACATTCTCTAGGTCTGATAGACAGGTTGAGGGAATTAAACCCATTAGCTAAAGACTATACACATTTCTCTGCCCCACACAGGATGTACTCCAGAATAGATCATGTCCTCAGAGATCCATATAGCAATTCAAGCCTCTATTCACAAAGTGCCCTGTTCAGACTACTCCATAGTAATCCTCAAGCTCACAGGGACCCCATCCATGGCACTTCAATGAACCCCTCTTGAACAACCCAGTACACTGTACAATGCTAGAGAAGGAACTCGGTGAGTATTTCCTCCTTAATGACATAACATTTCTCCAAGCTCACTTTGGGGGGCACATAAAGCGGTAATGAGGAGGAAAATGATCCAATTAGCCTCACGTTTGAAACACAAAAGGTAGGTGGACATAACAAACCTAGAAATAGACTTTAAATTGCTTAGCAAGACACTCAAACACAATCCTACCCCTGACTCCCTATCTAAAATGTAAGCCTCCAGAATAGCCTTAAACTTGGCACTAACTTCCAGTGCAGCTAAACATTTAGGATGGTTGAGTGGACGGTTTTACCTATACAATGATAAAATTGGTCCACAACTCGCAGCCAAATTATTCCCTAAACATCGGACTTATTCTCTACCCAAAATTTAAATCCTTGTCCTTTATCTTAAAACCCTAAACAAATTTTGGAGGCTTTACACTCATTCTATTCCAATCTTTACTCCAAAGATAGCTCTACCTCACTCCATAAATTGGAAACCTTCCTGGAGGACATTCCCTTCCCTAAACTTAAAGACTCCCATTGCTCAGACTTAGAATCCCTCATCCTGGAGAATTATGTGAGAAATGTCATTAAACATCTTCGTAATGGCTCGGCCCCAAGCCCAGATGGCTTTTTGAACCTATATTACAAAAGGTTTGTAGATGTTCTCTCTCCCTATCTGGTCCGGTTCTTCAATTCCCTTAGCAAAGGCGCACACCGCATGGAGTACAATGCAGACAGTCTTCCCATAAATGTGCACTATTTGCAGATAACATCCTACTCTTTGTGACGTCTCCTTTTATCTTGACCCCTAACATTCTCCAGCTGCTACACAAATTTGGGCAATTCTCTGACCTCTATGTCAACATGGCAAAATCTATGACCCTTAATATATCGACCCCTCCGAACCTCGTAGACAGACTTAAAAGCCACTTTCCCTTCCCCTGGAGTTACCCCTCTATACCATACTTGGACATTCACCTTACGGCTTCTATTGATCTTCTCTACAAAAATAACTACCCGCCTATGCTCAAGAAACTATCAGCTGACCTATCCCAATGGTCTTTATATGGGATGTCCTGGCTGCGCAGAGTAAATGCGATCAAGATGAACCTTTTACCGAAAATGCGTTATTTATTCTACTCCCTCTCAATCCCGTAACTAAGCTACATATAAATAAGTTACTATTAGCTATCATTCATTTTATCTGGGGTAAAAAGGGATACCGCCTCTCTAAACCCATATTACATAGACCCAGACTGAAAGGGGGGGTTAGGCCTACCTAACCTCTAGTGGTATTATCAGGTGGCACAGCTGGCCCGAATTTCTAACGTCTACTCTAGAGGCCCTAAATCAGACTGGATAGAAAGGCAGGCGGTCTCAAATTATACAATAGACTTTTTGATATGGAGCCCTCCCAAGTCACGCCCCCCGATTCTATCCCCAACCTTGTCTCACTCAGTAGCACTGTGTGACTCACTATATAAACTGAAGAATATAGCATCTGCTTGGCAGCCACTTGCCCATATCTTCCATAATTCTTAATTCACCCCAGGGATGGATAACAAGGCCTTTCAGTGGTGGCTGAACAAAGGGTTGTTCCGAATACGGCACTTCTTCAACTCAAATTAACCCATTGCATTAATAAATTAGAAATGCTCCCTTCTGAAAAATTCCGCTTGTCCCAAATCTTCCATTTCTTAAACTCAATCTAGACTCATAAACCAAACCCTCTAACGGTCACCTCATATGAGCTCTGGTACTCAAAAGTCATGGACTCTCGCTGATATACTCAGCCCTGGCTGAACCGATAGAGAAAGCATCCTACATACTGAGTTGAGAACGGGATCTCGAGATTGAATGGGACTTGAACACTTGGCACTCCTGCTTCTCTAGATTGTTTAAGGGGATTCATAATATCTCCCTGATCGAAGCTAATCTTAAAGTCATGTCTCTCTGGTACCTTGTCCCTACCCGCCTCGCCAAATGTTACCCGCAGTCTTCCCCCCCTCTGCTTCAGAGGATGTGGATACCTGGGCACTCTATTCCATACCCTTTGGCAGTGCCTTAGAATAAGGGGCTACTGGAACAAAATCTTTAATCTAAACTGCAAAACCACTGTGGTGGCTGTAAACCAAGATCCATCTATTGCTCTTCCTAATCAACGCATTCCCAGAATCTCCAAATATTCCCAAGCTCTAAACTTCTATATACTCTTGGGGGCCAAACTAACAATCACACGAGCCTGGAAATCTCCCTATGTTTCTTTCCATTTGGCCAAACAAAAATATCCTGAATCATGTGCCAGGAAAAGATCTCCAGTATCACCCTTGACATTTCTGAGAAATTTGAACTGATATGGGAAACCTGGGCTCGATATGTCAGAATAACTCTATAACCCCAGCAGGGAGTAGCCTAAACTTGGGAGCCCCCCTAGTCACCAGCACCATTAGCTCTCCGTGTGGGTTCTTCTCTACCCCTCTACCCTTTCTAATGCTCTCCACCTATATCTGAACCTCTTTCCTTTTTTACACCTGACCTCACTTCTTCTCTTGTACTAGCCAGACCAAATAAGCTTTAAAGGCTAATGATCCAACTTCATAACTATAGCTTTTGGTTCCTAGTCGTGGACCATGATCCTTGGGGCTTGTGGGCTCGGTCCTCAGGGTCTAGAGGTTATGGACCCTCGGGACTGGGTCAACAAGACCGACTACCGACAACATGTCTTGCTGGAAAAATCCTACCTAATCCTATGGACCTCCTAGGAATGATCCCTGCAGGTACTCAATGTAGGGAAATCTGAACAACCTAACTTACCGCTGGTGGGGGACGTCCACATCGCCTACCAAGATATTTCCAGTACAGCTCCTACCTATGCTACATCGGTGGGTGAGTGCAAGGGCCACCTAGGGGAGATTCTTTGTTTCTGTTGTTTTTGTTCAGACGCGAATGTTACAGTTTACTCATTATTCTTGAGCACCAGGCGGCATGTATCTAGTTTCATTATCCAGTTTCCCTTGATGTTAATAAGCAAGGACCCTTCAAGCTGTACAACCTTATTATAGAGTAACACTTGATCTGATCGATATCTCATTACCCCATTATGAGTCTACTTTTTAGAAGCTATTCATTCTAATTCCTGTTAGTGTTGGTCACCATCATATTTCTTTACCGGATAAAATCTGGCAAATTCTGGACTATAGTATTATTTGATCTCATGTAACAAATGCCCACCTAAATACACAAGAACAAATAAGAGGCGCTCATATACCTAATGGTGAAAATCTAAATAAGTGTTAACATGTCACCAAATAGTGACTGCATTAAAGTGTGTACATATATGAACTGGATGACGTGATAAATCAATACACAAATTAATCCTGTGTGACAGTGAATTAAATAGTGTCAAACAACTTATAATGCTTATGCAAATCAGGTAAAAAAATCACCAATTAATGTGACATACCCAATAACAAAATTATTACAGTGCAATATAATTTAATAAGACACATCAGTCCTTGAATCTTTTGTGACAAAAAATGCGTGATTAAATCTGTGACAAAAAAATCCACATAGATCTTCTGAGGTGCAGTGATCCTGGTAGTGTAAACTCAAAACGTCCTTCACCTCACCAACGTGAAAACGTGAATCCACTCCCAATGGAATCTCACTCACCAAATATTTTTGCCAGCACTCTCATGCACGGCAAAATACGCTTAAGAATCACACTCCAGAGTGATCGAATAGTAATTAGGCCACCATGGTTAGGATCAATCCACATGTAAAAGAATATGAAGAACTCACATAGCGTAAACCAGCACGGCAAATTTTATTTAGAACCACTACAATCTTCCATAAAACCACTCACATTTTAAAAGATAAATGACAGCAGTAAAACCAGTGCAGATCACAGCAGCTTCAAAATTCAGTGGATACACTCAAAACAGCAAATGGTCACGGCGGACCCGAGATGTGCAAATGCCAGGACTCACGGTCCCTCTCACCCCCTTCGTGGAGCACCGTACAGCCAAAATCTCTCCTTCCTCGAGTGCGGCTCTCAGCGTAGCTCGTCAGACCTTACAGCCACGCCCCCGACATGTTTCGTCATGTTTCGTTATTCGTCATGAATAAGTCAAATCTATGACGAAACATGTCGGGGGCGTGGCTGTAAGGTCTGACGAGCTACGCTGAGAGCCGCACTCGAGGAAGGAGAGATTTTGGCTGTACGGTGCTCCACGAAGGGGGTGAGAGGGACCGTGAGTCCTGGCATTTGCACATCTCGGGTCCGCCGTGACCATTTGCTGTTTTGAGTGTATCCACTGAATTTTGAAGCTGCTGTGATCTGCACTGGTTTTACTGCTGTCATTTATCTTTTAAAATGTGAGTGGTTTTATGGAAGATTGTAGTGGTTCTAAATAAAATTTGCCGTGCTGGTTTACGCTATGTGAGTTCTTCATATTCTTTTACATGTGGATTGATCCTAACCATGGTGGCCTAATTACTATTCGATCACTCTGGAGTGTGATTCTTAAGCGTATTTTGCCGTGCATGAGAGTGCTGGCAAAAATATTTGGTGAGTGAGATTCCATTGGGAGTGGATTCACGTTTTCACGTTGGTGAGGTGAAGGACGTTTTGAGTTTACACTACCAGGATCACTGCACCTCAGAAGATCTATGTGGATTTTTTTGTCACAGATTTAATCACGCATTTTTTGTCACAAAAGATTCAAGGACTGATGTGTCTTATTAAATTATATTGCACTGTAATAATTTTGTTATTGGGTATGTCACATTAATTGGTGATTTTTTTACCTGATTTGCATAAGCATTATAAGTTGTTTGACACTATTTAATTCACTGTCACACAGGATTAATTTGTGTATTGATTTATCACGTCATCCAGTTCATATATGTACACACTTTAATGCAGTCACTATTTGGTGACATGTTAACACTTATTTAGATTTTCACCATTAGGTATATGAGCGCCTCTTATTTGTTCTTGTGTATTTAGGTGGGCATTTGTTACATGAGATCAAATAATACTATACTCTTGATTATTATTTAAAGGGGCAGCTCGGTTTATTCATTTATTTATTTAATTTATTTTATTTATTTTGTCACACTATATATATATTTTTTTCATTACTTTTCGTTAAGTTTTGATTTGTTTGCACACTGAGTGGGCCATTCACTTGATCTCACTCTTTATCATTTTACACTCCATCCATTGGCGCAGTGGGGGTGATTTTGAGTTAAGGGCGGTATTATTCAGATCATTCACTTGTAATAAATTCTGGACTATGATAAATAATGCAGCCTGATTTCTGACTGAGGCGAGCACTATTGCTTCCTACCCCAATACACAGTTTACTCCCGTTTGGGGTGCTTGGGAGGGGAGCAATATCCTCGCCACATTTTCGGGCGTCAGGCCCAAACCAATGTTTGACACATGTCTTGACTATGCATGCCTACCACCATAATATCCAGGTATGACTGTATGGCAGGAACTATTGCAGATTATATTTGTTTTTATACTTTTACTTTGTATGTTCAAAAACCTCAATAAAAATCATTTAAACCTAAGAAATCTGTCAGGCAGCGTGGTCCCAGTTCCTGATTTTTTCTGTGGGACATAGCCTGAGTGATCCCCAATGTTTGTATCCCTGTTTGGGGCTGAAAATGGTGTGGCAGGGAGATCCGAGCGGCCATCTTGGTCTGCAGCTTGGATATGCCCCCCCAGTTTGGCTTTTTATGTATAAACCTAACCTTCCTTTTCTGAGTATCCCCATATGTGTAACATACACTCACTTCACCAATGCCATGTTGGAGGTCAATGGACATCAGTTTAATAGCTCCATCTTCTTTACCGTTAATCCCTCCTACTATTTCTTAGAGCCCCTTAAAATTTCTTCAAAAACACATTTCTGGACCTTCAGTCCAGGTGGTTTTCCTCTAAGCCTGGTTGCTGTGTAATGCCTTTAGTATGTTCTGTTAAGCAGACGACATGTGCACTTCCTAGGAGACCAATCTTTCCCCTGCACCCCTAGTCTCTTAAATGTACATTTACCTTTAAATGTGAGCTTACATTGAAGTATCCAATGCATTGCCATCCATCTTTATGGTTGCAGATGGGAACTTTTTAAAACTGTATAAGCTCATGTCTGGTCCTAATACAACCGAGTGGCTTTCTATTTTTATGCTTTTTCAAATAAGATGACAGTGAGCACTGTATACATTTTCATTGGCTTTTAACATGTAAATACACACTGACTTGTCCATCCATATACCTACCTGAGCTGCAGAGGTTCTCCATGAGTCAGAGTCCTTGCTGATTAGGAAGGATAGAGTCAGTTTAGTGTTGAAGCTCATATTGACCTTTGTTGTGGGGGTCAATACAGTGAGGTGAGAGTTTGCCCAAAAGGGATTCACTACTGTATTTTCTACTTGCATGTTTTTGCAGCACTTACCTAGGTGTGATATATATCACAAGTTGTATGGGACTACCACATTCATAATTATTTGGACTTTTACTGTTTTTTTTTGTGTATGATTCACGCTTGTGCGCAGATAATCACATTAAAGTAGATCCATAGTGCTTTCCATCATAGCTATGCTAGTATCTTAGGCAGGATTACAGAGGCATATCTTCATGGTGTATGAGACATAGTGCACTGTATAATGTGAGTGGTTTTTGTTTTTTAAATAAAATATTGTATGATGGAAAGCACTGTGGATCTATCTTATGTTTTATTTTGAACAATGCATGCAGGGATACTCTCTGTAAAGAATCTAGAAGGTGCATTTTAAAAATTGATGTGAACTATGTGTTATAATGGACTTTAACAGAGTGGCACATGGAGCACTACTGAATTTTAAATTGGATTGCTTATGTAGTCAATTTAGAGCACTTTAAAGTTTGCATTTATTGATTATTGTTTCAATTACTTATGGGGATAAATATCAAGTTTATTTTGAGAGGTAGGATTGTATTCCAATCAGGCAGTGGCTGTAATCTAATGCTAACAGTAATCTGTTTTAAGGCACCAACTATAATCTGGCACTGGCTCAAGTGCAGGCTGTAATAAAGTGAAGATACTATAATTAGGCAGTGGTTGTAATCTGATGCCAACAGTAATCTGGCATAAGGCGATGCCTGTAATCTGGCGATGGCTTTAATCAGGTGCAGGCTGTAATCCAATCTTGGCTTTAATCTGGCACTGACTGTGATCAAGTAGGGAAACTTTGATTAAGTAAGGGCCACTGTAATGTAAGGGGTACTTTGATGTGTGCACTGTAACAGTGACTGCAAAGAGAATCCATACATTTTCTCTCCCTTCCTCCATAATAGCTTTGTATGTGTCATAGAAAGGGGATAGCTGTCTGTGATTGGTCACATCAATCATGTGATACAGAGCCATTTTCATTGGTTCTGTACCCTTTTCTGTGATATGCACTGTCAGTGACAGTGCAACCATAGTTACTGTACTTGTGCACACTATGGGGAGTGCATAAGCCAAGAGGATTGCACATTGCTACATGCCCAGTTATCAGCATTTACTCAACTTGATAATGTCAGTTTTCATAGATTTGCTACACTTAGTTGAGTATGGATTGCCAAGACTTTTAATTATGGCCATACAATAAGTGAATTTTGCTCAGTGAAAGAGTGACCCTGCTCCAGGTTAGTTCACTACTGCACAACCTCTCACACTATCTAGATGCCAGCACAGCTCGTAGAACAGTTTGTAAACAGAGAAGGAAAGATCTGGACAGCTCTCCTCACTAATAAAACAACCTTAATTGCAGTAAATTCCAGGAAAAACAGCACTCACAAGTACAAAGATCACAGTGGGGGACAAAAGGTTGACCATGTTACACATATTTGCTACACTCCACCTGGACCGTCAGATTGTTTTAGCCCTTATGGACATTAGTTGAGTATATATATTCAAGACCTCTTATGCTGGTCATACACTAAGTGAATTTTTCTTAGTGGTTGGTCCTGCTGGCCCTGTCCCATTTGACAAAAGTAATTTGGTCAATTGAACAAATTGACTTTTGTCAATAAAGGCCACTTAAAAGAAAAAAGGAAAAACAGCGTCTGCATCCAATCAGGTGTCAGCTGTCAGAATACAATAGCTCAGAATGAAAGAAGTCTAACAATGCATGGTCAGCAAACTCTCTAAATCACTGGATTCTCAAATTCCTCTTTACTACTCATATACCATTCTGTATGTAGTAAGACATGAGAGTTTCATTGCAATAGTTTTCCAAAAAAAACACAATTTATTTTGTTATCTTAACAAAGCAACCATAACACATAGAAGTCCAGTAACACCTTGCATTGTTAATCTATAATCTCCTGTGTGTAAAACAATTGTTGCAATTGCAATTTTAAATTGCACTTGTGGCATTACTTAAATAGATTAACCTTCTTATAGATTGTAATAAATCCTGACAAGAAAAAAATATGTAAAATGTTATTCAGCGTCGTAGTTAAAGGACCATAAAGTTGTTCAAGTCCCCTAATGGAGCATTTACTGTACTCATTTGTACACATTAATATCACAGTATTCCTCTTCTCATTGATTTGTGGAAAGCTAACGTTTAATTTATTTTAGAACATTGTAAAGATTATATGTTTGCTAAGGAAAAAGCTATTTTGATTTTTAGAGCTACAAATTGTGTTTTTTAATCAGTTCATTGATGATGTATGTGTAGCATGTATTGAAACAAAATATAATAATAATAATAAGGTAAAAATTAAGCCCACATAGACCAAAATCGCACATCACAAATGGTTTTGTGGCTGCCTTTCAGTTTAATGTAAGCAATATATCATGTTGAGGTCTAGACCTGAATATATTTTTACCATAACTTTCTACCCTAAAGTATGTTTCCCAACTGAATGTTGGGTTGAAACTTTAGCAGTTAAAGCTGTATGATGTCAGACAACCACCAGAACTTATATCAGAGTGTAAAAAAAAGCAAGTGAAAGTAAGTGTGAAAATATACATACATGTAGATAAAAACAATGTTGTCTTAAAATATTATGCAATATCTATGTAAAAGTGTGATAATCCATACCAACCATGTGATATAATTAATTGGTAAGCAAAACATTAAATGTACTGTAATTGGTCTGTGCTATATTTTTAAATATTATAATAAAGCATATTTGGGTGTGCACTTTTATCAAAGTGTATGTAGTGTGGATTAGGACTAGGGATGAGCCGAACACCCCCCTGTTCGGTTCGCACCAGAACATGCGAACAGGAAAAAAGTTTGTTCGAACACGCGAACACCGTTAAAGTCTATGGGACACGAACATGAATAATCAAAAGTGCTAATTTTAAAGGCTAATATGCAAGTTATTGTCATAAAAAGTGTTTGGGGACCTGGGTCCTGCCCCAGGGGACATGGATCAATGCAAAAAAAAGTTTTAAAAACGGCCATTTTTTTTAGGAGCAGTGATTTTAATAATGCTTAAAGTCAAACAATAAAAGTGTAATATCCCTTTCAATTTTGTACCTGGGGGGGTGTCTATAGTATGCCTGTAAAGGGGCGCATGTTTCCTGTGTTTAGAACAGTCTGACAGCAAAATGACATTTTGAAGGAAAAAACCAATTTAAAACTACCCGCGGCTATTGCATTGCCGACAATACACATAGAAGTTCAATGATAAAAACGGCATGGGAATTCCCCAAAGGGGAACCCCGAACCAAAATTTAAAAAAAAAAGGGCGTGGGAGTCCCCCTAAATTCCATACCAGGCCCTTCAGGTCTGGTATGGATATTAAGGGGAACCCCGGCCAAAATTTTTTAAAAAAATGACGTGGGGTTCCCCCTAAATTTCATACCAGACCCTTCAGGTCTGGTATGGATTTTAAGGGGAACCCCGCGCCAAAAAAAAAAATCGGCGTGGGGTCCCCCCAAAAATCCATACCAGACCCTTATCCGAGCACGCAACCTGGCAGGCCGCAGGAAAAGAGGGGGGACGAGAGTGTGCCCCCCCTCCTGAACCGTACCAGGCCACATGCCCTCAACATTGGGAGGGTGCTTTGGGGTAGCCCCCCAAAACACCTTGTCCCCATGTTGATGAGGACAAGGGCCTCATCCCCACAACCCTGGCCGGTGGTTGTGGGGGTCTGCGGGCGGGGGGCTTATCGGAATCTGGAAGCCCCCTTTAACAAGGGGACCCCCAGATCCCGCCCCCCCCCTGTGTGAAATGGTAAGGGGGTACTTACCCCTACCATTTCACTAAAAAACTGTCAAAAATGTTAAAAATGACAAGAGACAGTTTTTGCCAATTCCTTTATTTAAATGCTTATTCTTTCTTCTATCTTCCTTCATCTTCTGGTTCTTCTGGTTCTTCTGGCTCTTCTGGTTCTTCCTCCGGCGTTCTCGTCCAGCATCTCCTCCACGGCGTCTTCTATCTTCTTCTCCTCGGGCCGCTCCGCATCCATGGCATGGGGGGGAGGATCCCGCTCTTCTCTTCTTCTTTTCTTCTCTTCTTCTCTTCTTTATCTTCTTCTCCGGGCTGCTCTGCATCCATGCTGGCATGGAGGGATGCTCCCGCTGTGTGACGGCGCTCCTCGTCTGACAGTTCTTAAATAACGGGGGACGGGGCCACCCAGTGACCCCGCCCCCCTCTGACGCACGGGACATGACGGGACTTCCCTGTGGCATTCCCGTCAAGTCACCGTGCGTCAGAGGGGTGCGGGGTCACCGGGTGGCCCCGTCCCCCGTTATTTAAGAACTGTCAGACGAGGAGCGCCGTCACACAGCGGGAGCCTCCCTCCATGCCAGCATGGGTGCGGAGCGGCCCGGAGAAGAAGCTGAAGAAGAGAAGGAGAGAAGAAAAGAAGAAGAGCGGGAGCCTCCCCCCCTTGCCATGGGTGCGGAGCGGCCCGAGGAGAAGAAGATAGAAGACGCCGCAGAGGAGATGCTGGACGAGAACGCCGGAGGAAGAACCAGAAAAGCCAGAAGAACCAGAAGATGAAGGAAGATAGAAGAAAGAAGAAGCATTTAAATAAAGGAATTGTCAAAAACTGTCTCTTGTCATTTTTAACATTGTTGACAGTTTTTTAGTGAAATGGTAGGGGTAAGTACCCCCTTACCATTTCACACAGGGGGGGGGCGGGATCTGGGGGTCCCCTTGTTAAAGGGGGCTTCCAGATTCCGATAAGCCCCCCGCCCGCAGACCCCCACAACCACCGGCCAGGGTTGTGGGGATGAGGCCCTTGTCCTCATCAACATGGGGACAAAGTGTTTTGGGGGGCTACCCCAAAGCACCCTCCCAATGTTGAGGGCATGTGGCCTGGTACGGTTCAGGAGGGGGGCCGCACTCTCGTCCCCCCTTCTTTTCCTGCGGCCTGCCAGGTTGCGTGCTCAGATAAGGGTCTGGTATGGATTTTTGCGGGGACCCCACGCCGTTTTTTTTTTTTTGGCGCGGGGTTCCCCTTAAAATCCATACCAGACCTGAAGGGTCAGGTATGGAATTTAGGGGGAACCCCACGTCATTTTTTTAAAAAATTTTGGCCGGGGTTCCCCTTAATATCCATACCAGACCTGAAGGGCCTGGTATGGAATTTAGGGGGACTCCCACGTCATTTTTTTTTTAAAATTTTGGTTCGGGGTTCCCCTTTGGGGAATTCCCATGCCGTTTTTATCAATGAACTTCTATGTGTATTGTCGGCAATGCAATAGCCGCGGGTAGTTTTAAATGTGTTTTTTCCTTCAAAATGTCATTTTGCTGTCAGACTGTTCCAAACACAGGAAACATGCGCCCCTTTACAGGCATACTAGAGACACCCCCCAGGTACGAAATTTAAAGGGATACTACACTTTTATTGTTTGACTTTAAGCATTATTAAAATCACTGCTCCTGAAAAAACGGCCGTTTTTAAAACTTTTTTTTGCATTGATCCATGTCCCCTGGGGCAGGACCCAGGTCCCCAAACACTTTTTATGACAATAACTTGCATATTAGCCTTTAAAATTAGCACTTTTGATTTCTCCCATAGACTAATAAAGGGTGTTCCGCGGCATTCAAATTTGCTGCAAACACCCCAAATTGTTCGCTGTTCGGCGAACTTGCGAACAGCCAATGTTCGAGTCAAACATGAGTTTGACTCGAACCCGAAGCTCATCCCTAATTAGGACTACTGTTTTTACTAGTATTCAGGGTGCCTTTAGATAGATTTGCCCTCATGTCCTGTTGTAGTGACAAAGGTTTCTACAGAAAGGAAGTGAGGGAAAATCTGCAACAGGGAAACAGACAGACATAAAACTCTTACAGGAGTTTTAACCTTACCCTAATCAACTAAAGAAAATATTTTTATTTCTATATCTGTTGCTGTTACATAGGTACTTCTTTTTATCTGGTAAAATGTTGTCAACAGAACTGAATTGGGGGGGGGGATTCTCTAACACAGTGTTTCTCAACTCCGGTCCTCAAGGCGCTCCAACAGGTCATGTTTTCAGGATTTCCCTCAGATGAAATGGATGTGGTAATTACTAAGGCAGTAAAACTGATCAAATCACCTGTGCAAACTAATGGAAAGCCTGAAAACATGACCTGTTGGGGCGCCTTGAGGACTGGAGTTGAGAAACACTGCTCTAACATAGCTCCAAATAGCAGAAACACCTTAATTCTTTCCCACTTTAAAAAGTTTTGGCTGTGCATAAACTTAAATGTCAGTTGCTGGGATTGTGATACTTATTGGATATACTGTATATACTCGAGTATAAGCCGACTTTTTCAGCACATTTTTTATGCTAAAAAAAACCCCATTGGCTTGTACTCGAGTGAGGTTGCAGTCTCACTGTGCCCATCTGCAGCCGTACCTTTGATAACTGAAACAGCGGGTGTCTCCCGTTGTGTCATGCGGTCTGTTCAGCAGTCGTCCACTGTAACAAAGCCCCGCCTACTCCTTGTCAATAATAAACGGAACCTTGATACAATGCTGGTAAACTGAATCAGTGTTCCGTCTATCACGGACGAGGATGAGGCGGGGCTTTGTTACAGTGGGCGGCCACCGAACAGACTGCATGACACAGTGGGAGACACCCGCTGTTTTGGTTATCAAAGGTACGGCTGCAGATGGGCACAATAAAGGGCTGCAGATGGGCACAGTGAGGTGCCTCGGCTTATAATTGGGTCAGCTTATACTCGAGTATATACAGTACAGCTATTCAGTATGATAAAGTGAGTTAATGCCACCCTGGATGATGTTATCTGACACTGCAGTAATGTAAACCAGTAACAAGGATCTGTCATTTTGCAATGGGAGTGCATCACGGAAACATTGTTGGTTGGCAAATCATCACAATTGATGAAGATTTACATTGCTGGATATAGGACAATGTTATTGACAAAGGATTTACACCAGGGGACATTATTTCCTTTTTTTTAATTAAAGGGGGCTTCCATATTCCCTTATGAGCTCCCAAATATCTTCACATCTTTTTTGGGGGGACCATATGTGAGGAAGAGGCCCCTTACCCTCAACACAGGGACAAGGTACATTGTAAGGAGGAAAGGCTTTTTAGCCCTCCCCTTTTTTCAAAGGGATTAACTATGTAACTATGTAACATAGTCCTTAAATCCGTTGTCGGAAATTCCGATCGTGTGTACACAAATCCGACACACAAAGTGCCACGCATGCTCAGAATAAATAAAGAGATGAAAGCTATTGGCCACTGCCCCATTTATAGTCCCGATGTACGTGGTTTACGTCACCGCGTTCAGAACGATCGGATTTTCCGACAACTTTGTGTGACCGTGTGTATGCAAGACAAGTTTGAGCCAACATCCGTCGGAAAAAATCCTAGGATTTTGTTGTCGGAATGTCCGAACAAAGTCCGACCGTGTGCACGGGGCATAACAGTAGAGAAACGTTTACACAATTAAAAAATAAACCTTCTTTCTATTAATCTCAATTTGGGGCCACATGTCTTCTTAAGGGAGTAAACAGTTTATTATCGTTACTATAATCACCTTTGATATATTTGTACATTGTGATCATATCCTCTCATAAGCACCTCTTCTCCAGAGTGAATGCGGCAAATTTTTGTAATTTCGTCCTCCTAGCTGAAATACAAGGGCATACATATAGTTATATTGATGACCAAAACTGAAATGCATATTAAACATAATCAGTGTATTGTAAAGGGGTAGCATTATTGATTTCTATCTTAAATATATGTCCTTTTGAATTCATAAGAGTATTCTACTATCTTTGTAATTGCAGCTTGGTATTGAATACTATTGCTAAGTCTTTGATCTACAAGAACCCCCAAATCTTTTTCCATCGCTGATTTTTCCAGAGGTGTCTGTCAGGACGCCAGTCAGAATAAACGTAAGCATGTACTGAGAGAAATACTTGGCATAGTTCCCAGTACTATACATGGCCATGCTCATTTGCACAGAAATGTGCGCATGTGGATGAACATGCGTGTTAGCACACTGGCGCATGTTCACGTACATCTACTGCTGAGACTGGCACCAAACGCCCTATATAAGGACAGTAGCTGCACAATTTGCTGGATGATCTTTGGCTAACAGTACTCCTTGCTCCTGTGTATACTATGTTCCTTGAACCTCCTGTTACTGACCAGGTTTGTCTCATGGACCTCCCTGGTGCCTGATTCCTGGTTTGACCCCAGCTTGCTCTAAGGACTCTGCCTCTCCTGCCCAATCATGCATGACTCTGGCCTGTCACCTGACTACTCTTCTGCCTGCTCCCTTGTATTCCTGTGTATGACCATGGCTATTCTTCCTGCCCATGCTCCTGCCCACTCTCTGTCGTGCCTCTTCGTGTATGACCTCGGCTTCAATTCAGACTATGCTTCTTCAGTCCGATCCTGCCAGTCTGACCATGCCACCACCTCAGGTGCCATCTTGCTTGTGGCTGCTGCCTTGGTCCTGCTGCATCTCTGAGTCTTCAAAAGACTCGTCATGCTTCCTAAAATACCTTGGGGTGTTTGTTTTCCAAAACGTTGCCAATTTATGGGTGTTTTCACTGTTCTTGTGCTCCAGGGCCTCTAAAAATGTGTTAGGTAGTCTGGAAATCAGATGCATAATTTATGCACCTGAAGGGGCTCCTTGGATTTTGGACATCTCTATGTGCCTAGGCTTGGAAAAAGTCTCACACATGTGGTATTCCCACCTTCAGAAGGAGTATCAGAATGTATTTTGGGGTGTAATTCTAAGTATGCCTATAGTGTGTGTTAGAAATATCTTATTAATTGACAACTTTAAATAAAAATATACGTTTTTATTTTTTTTTCCTGTGTTTTCCAAAAAATTACATTTTCAAAAGACTTATTGAGCCTCTAAGAAAATACCTTGGAGTGTTTGCCTTCCAAAATGGTGTCTTTTTGTTGGTTTTTCTGTTGTTCTGGTGTTCCAGGGCCTTCAAACAATTTTTACTACCATCTCATACACGGATTCCTGTTCTGTACATTCTACCTAAAGTACACAAGGACAGTCAATCCCCCCGGGACGTCCTATAGTCTCAGGGAGGGAATCTATCTTTGTTCCAATAGCACAATTTCTTGACAGGATTCTGTCCCCCCCTTGTAAGAAATACCAAATCGTACATTAAGGATACTAATGACTTTTTATCCAAAATCAGGGAAAAATCTGTATGCCATGGAGATGAAATCTTAGTGACCTGGGACGTTACAAGTCCATATATATCTATCCTGCATCAGGTGGGAATTGATGCAACAATTGGACTCATTAAAAGCAGTAACGAATACTCTGATGCTCAGATAATGCTTTTTTTTAAAAAATGTTTCATATGGTGTTGTGTAACAACTATTTTCTGCTCAAAGATGAATTCTATATGCAGCTCAGTGGAGTTGCAATGGGCTCCAATGTTACCCCGCCATACGCTTGCTCATTCATGAATGAATTTGAACACATATTCGTTTTTATCAATGAGTTATTTCAGAAGTATTGCGCCACCTGGTGGGGCTATATAGATGACATCTGTGCAGTGTGGCGGGGCAGCATTGAATCCTTGATGCTGTTTGATGAGATGCTGAATGGATTTTGTTCTGATATACAATTAAAAATTAACGTTGGTGGCAAGTCTATTCCTTTTCTTGACACTAGAATTTATATAGACCGGGGTCAGATTGACTCCGACCTATATATTAAAGCCACGGATAGGAATCAACTTCTACTTTTTAACAGCTATCATCCCCCATGTATTTAAATCTATTATTAGGAGTCAGTTACTAAGGGTAAAACGTATTGTAAGCAATGGAGTAATAAGAGAAATGAGATTATAAGAAATGTGTCAAAGATTTAGAGAACGAGGTTACCCAGAGAGAATGATTGTACAGGAATATACTCAAATTCAACAAGAGGATACTACTCGTAACACGAGGAGATTTAAACGGGAGAGACCAAGATTACCGTTTATTTTCCAGTATCACAGCTACAGTGAGAAGACATTTAATATCATCAAAAAACATTGCACAAGTGTGAACTTAGGCTGAAAAGGTTGCAAAAGCTTTGAGGTGATTATAGCCGTATTATTGCACTTGCAACAGAAACAATTGAGTACTGTTAACCCTGCATGGATTTTCCTTGTTGGACAATTTAATATTCACATTTACCCACATTTATTTATAAAGTGGACTTTTTATTGCAATCTTAAAAATAATATGATTGATTAGCGCTACTAATGTTATAGACATATTTGGTCAGTGATGTCAGCCACCCATTTGTTTACATTCAGCTTAATGGTCACAGTAAGGATGTGTCAATGGTTTCTAGGAAACTAGCAGCTGCTAGCTTCCTAATAACCATCATGAGTGGGAGTCTGTAACATTAAGCAGTGGTAGTAGGACTGCTTCTAAATGTATCACTTATGTAACACATATTTTATTCAAAATTACGGTAATAAAAACGATTTTGTTGTACTCTCACTTCAATGCAGCCAAAGCCCTGTTGTTTAAAGCATTTGTAATAAGACACTTTTATATAAATTTGCTTGGGAATGTTCATTTTGCAAAATGACTTTTCACAAGCTTAGTAAATAAGGTGTAGATGTGCTCACTTTTAAAATCCAAACACTTGCAAGGGGAATAGAAAAAAAAAAGATTGTGTATACATAATTGGATGATTAAAGTGAGCAAAATGTCAAATTATACATCAAGCTAATATAAGATTCACTTTATAAAGTAAACCGTCTTTATTATTTTAGTAAATTGATAAGTATGAGTCTCCTGACATGGCTTTCCATGAAAGCCATTCACTTACTGTGTGGCTGATATCTTACCATAACAGTCATTAATCAGTTAGATAGAGGCAGGGTAGTGGCCAATCTACTTTGAATGGCACTACTTGTAGTGTCACTACTAGTTGATTTACTAAAGATGTAAGCAAGCATTAGAAGTTTTGAAGCTTTGCTTGTCTGAACTGCCAAAAAATCAACCATGATAGTAAGAGGATTCCCCTCTAGGGTGGTGACGTCCCAGCCGGTGGGGCCATTTAGGGGGAGCACAGTGGCCAGGATGCGTGCCACTTGCTGACTCTGTTACTTTGAATGGAGATTGTGTTATCACTTCATATACTGTAAGGTACGGTACGGTAAGCATATTTTGTTCCCAACAAATAGGACTGTGTTGGGACTTGTTATTAGCCCTCCCTTTGGGGAGTAATCGTGATTGATGCTATTGGGGGTGGAAATGTGATGCTAGGCTCCTACTTTTATTTATGGAGTGATGGGTCCATGGTATATGGTCCTCTATAAAGTAATTTATAATCAATATTATAGAGCCCCTTGTTTAGCAATCCATATCCATAGATTACCCTATTTTCAGTTTAGAGCAGCCTAGTTTAATCACTTGAACTTGGACATGTTTTAGTGATCCATTTTTGATTGTTTTATTAATTGTCACTATTTATGCTCCACAATGTCCCAACATAATTTAGGAGGGACTTTGGACAGCGACTCTTGCCCCTTATTTCCCTCTTTCTCATTATTTATCCATGGATTGGCATCTTCATGTGATTTATATGATGATCCTTAGAATTTCTGTACTTAGTATGCCTATCCTTTCTTTACATTCCAGCTGAGATTGTGTGGGCAGTCGCTGCCTTCACCTCTCCCTCTATTGGCTCAATGCATGGCTGCTGCCCTCCCCCTCTGTTCTCAGGGGGGCTGGGTCCTTAAGACCATTTGTGATGCCATCTCATGAGTCAGTGGCTGTGTAAAATTGGTTGTGGTAAGCAGTGAGTTATGTTTGCAAAATATGTTTTTGTAAAATTAATTTTTTACAATTATATATTTTTTCTATGCTATCATAAATCTTCATTAACTTTCCAGAGCAATCCCACACTGGCCCTGATGAAGCAACTGTGTAATGAGAAATGCAGCAGGACACAAAATTCCTCTGTATTCATTTGTTTTGATGGTATTTGCTATGAAATCATATGCATGAATTTTACTCTGTGGTGATGTTGTTATCCACCAAAATATTTGTAATGTGATAATACAATTATAATTATATATATATATATATATATATATATATATATATATATATATATATATATATATATATATATATATATATATATATATATATATATATATATATATATATATATATATATATATATATGTATATATACATATATATATATATATATATATATATATATATATATATATATATATATACATATATATATACACTACCGTTCAAAAGTTTGGGGTCACCCAAACAATTTTGTGTTTTCCATGAAAAGTCACACTTATTCACCACCATACGTTGGGAAATGAATAGAAAATAGAGTCAAGACATTGACAAGGTTAGAAATAATGATTTGTATTTGAAATAACATTGTTTTTACATCAAACTTTGCTTTCATCAAAGAATCCTCCTTTTGCAGCAATTACAGCATTGCACACCTTTGGCATTCTAGCTGTTAATTTATTGAGGTAAGCTGGAGAAATTGCACCCCACGCTTCTAGAAGCAGCTCCCACAAGTTGGATTGGTTGGATGGGCACTTCTGGCGTACCATACGGTCAAGCTGCTCCCACAACAGCTCAATGGGGTTCAGATCTGGTGACTGTGCTGGCCACTCCATTACCGATAGAATACCAGCTGCCTGCTTCTGCTGTAAATAGTTCTTGCACAATTTGGAGGTGTGTTTAGGGTCATTGTCCTGTTGTAGGATGAAATTGGCTCCAATCAAGCGCTGTCCACTGGGTATGGCATGGCGTTGCAAAATGGAGTGATAGCCTTCCTTATTCAGAATCCCTTTTACCCTGTACAAAGCTCCCACCTTACCAGCACCAAAGCAACCCCAGACCATCACATTACCTCCACCATGCTTAACAGATGGCGTCAGGCATTCTTCCAGCATCTTTTCATTTGTTCTGCGTCTCACAAACGTTCTTCTTTGTGATCCAAACACCTCAAACTTGGATTCATCCGTCCACAACACTTTTTTCCAGTCTTCCTCTGTCCAATGTCTGTGTTCTTTTGCCCATCTTAATCTTTTTCTTTTATTGGCCAGTCTCAGATATGGCTTTTTCTTTGCCACTCTGCCCTGAAGCCCAAAATCCCGCAGCCGCCTCTTCACTGTAGATGTTGACACTGGTGTTTTGCGGGTACTATTTAATGAAGATGCCAGTTGGGGACCTGTGAGGCGTCTGTTTCTCAAACTAGAGACTCTAATGTGCTTATCTTCTTGCTTAGTTGTGCAACGCGGCCTCCCACTTCTTTTTCTACTCTGGTTAGAGCCTGTTTGTGCTGTCCTCTGAAGTGAGTAGTACACACCGTTGTAGGAAATCTTTAATTTCTTTGCAATTTCTCGCATGGAATAGCCTTCATTTCTAAGAACAAGAATAGACTGTCGAGTTTCAGATGAAAGTTCTCTTTTTCTGGCCATTTTGAGCGTTTAATTGACCCCACAAATGTGATGCTCCAGAAACTCAATCTGCTCACAGGAAGGTCAGTTTTGTAGCTTCTGGAAGGAGCTAGACTGTTTTTAGATGTGTGAACATGATTGCACAAGGGTTTGCTAATCATCAATTAGCCTTCTGAGCCAATGAGCAAACACATTGTACCATTAGAACACTGGAGTGATAGTTGCTGGAAATGGGCCTCTATACACCTATGTAGATATTGCACCAAAAACTAGACATTTGCAGTTAGAATAGTCATTTACCACATTAGCAATGTATAGAGTATATTTGTTTAAAGTTAGGACTAGTTTAAAGTTAGCTTCATTTAAAAGTACAGTGCTTTTCCTTCAAAAATAAGGACATTTCAATGTGACCCCAAACTTTTGAACGGTAGTGTATATATATATATATATATACATATATATATATATATATATATATATATATATATATATATATATATATATATATATATATATATATATATATATATATATATATATATATATATATATATATATATATACATATATATATATATATACATATACATATATATATATATATATATATATATATATATGTGTGTATGTGTGTGTGTGTGTATGTGTCACTTACTACTGACCCCTCAGCTCTGCATCATCTACTACTACCAACCGCTACATCACCTACTCCCAACCTCTAAACTTTGTGTCACTTACTACTGAACCCCTGCACTTTGTGTCCCTTTAAGTCACAGCCAGTATTCAGTGCAATGAAAATCACACCCAATTTTGCTGTGGCTCTCAGCACCACACTTTTTCTCAGCTGGGGGGGTTCAATCTTGCATGCAGGCCCACTGCTTGCAGAAAATGCCCCTGACCTGAGCTCATCATTGTGCGACAGATGTGAGACAGATGTGCAGGAGGTACAGTGGTGGGGCAGATGAGAAGGGGGTTCAGCGGTGGGACAGAAGAATGGGGTACAGCAGTGGGGCAGATGTTCATGGGGGTACAGTGGTTTGGCAGAAGCACAGGACAGACAGAAGTGCACAGTACAGTGATAGGGCAGATGACCAGGGGGTTACACTGGTGGGACAGATGAGCAGGGGGGTTTTGTGTTGTGCCAGATGAGAGGGGGTTACAGTGTTGGGGCAGGTGTGAAAGGAGGTACAGAGGTGGGGCAGAAGAGCAGGCGGTACAGAGGTGGGGCAGATGTGCAGGGGGTACAGAGGTGGGACAGATGTGCCGGGGGGTACAGTGGTGGGAAAGAGGAGACAGGAGGTACACAGGTGGGGCAGAAGAGCAGGGGGTACAGAGGTGGGGCAGATGTGCAGCGGGTTACAGTGGTGGGACAGATGAGTAGATGGGTTCAGTGTTAGGATAAGTGAGAAGGTGGTTCAGCAGTGAGACAGAAGAGCATGGGGGTACAGCGGTGGAGCAGATGTGCAAGGAGATACAGTGATGGGGCAGATGAGAAAGGGGGTTACAATGGTAGGACAGAAAAGCAGGGTGGTACAGTAGTGGGGCAGATGTGCAGGGGGTTAAAGTGGTAGGACAGATGAGCAGGGTGTACAGAGGTGGGGCAGATGTGCAAGGTAGTACAGTGAGGGGACAGATGAGCAGTGGGGTACAGTGGGGGACAGATTTGCATTGGGTACAGTGATCTGAGATGTGAAGGTGCAGGAATTGGGGCTAATCTGAGGACTAGAGGTACAGGAATTGGGGTTGATCTAAGGCATGAGAGTGCAGGATGTTAATTAGTCACTATTGCTCAAGTAATTTACACTAGCATTTACTTTATAAAAAATTCTTTTTGTGATTAAGAGTGTGAAGTTAACATTTTTTGTTATAAAATCGTCACGCTCATTTTATTTGAAAACATTTTTCGGCACACTGTGCTCAAAAGGTTGCCTACCCCTACTGTACACCAGCCCTTATACCCACAAAATACTCCAACTTACTATGTCACAAGGGACAATCTCACAGATACACATAACCATTAACATTTTCATCACATATGCTTTTCTGCACATAGAAAGTGATCACTTTGTCTGTCTGAGCCTACCTTAAAGAAGAAGTTCATTAAACCCAGCAACTGTTGGGACAATAAACACTTTGGTCAGAACTGTGTTTTTTTTTTGTTTAAATGGTGCCTCTAAATACCTTTTTTTCTGTTATCTTCAGACTGGTCACATGACTCCCAGTTGCTCTGCTACTCTGATCCAGGGCTACAGCAGGAGGGGCTGAGCAGCCATCACAGCAGTCACATGACCTCCCAGGTGACATCAGAGGGAGATCTCGGGCCCCTCCCGCTGTAGCCCGGGATCAGAGTAGCAGAGCAGCCAGGAGTCACATGACCGGCCTGAAGATAATAGAAAGAATGTATTTATGAGCACCCTTTTAAAAAAAAACACTTACAGAGTATGTTATTGCTGTATACAGGAGAGGGGCTGTCACTGAATCTCCAACTTTGGGTTACAACCACTATAACTGGAGTTCAGGTTACTGTTCAAGTGTACATGGTGTATGGACATCTCTAAGTTGCATGTCCACCTTAAGGTCGCAGTATCCTTTAAAGCAGCTTTTGCCTTGCTCCGGGCATTGATGGACACAGCACAAGTAAAGGCACCCCATGTGCAGGACAGTAACCCCAAACTAGGTGCCCAGCATAGAAGAAGAAGAACCCTCAGGGGGTAGTCCTCCTGGCATCAGCCCAATAATATAGTGCCATAATTCCAGCTATGGAAAGGTCCCTCTACCCCTGGCTCACATGTTCATCTGCTGCAGCAAGTTTAACGTGGCATGCTGAGTTGACAGGTGTGATTGCCTGTCAACCTCATCCATTCAAGTGGCAGTTGGTGCTCAAAATTTTTTTTGGGGGGGGCGCAAACAAACTGAAAAATTCTGAAAAATACTTAAAAAAACATCAATTGCAGCATCACTGTGCCTATCAAATTCAGCCACTTTGCCCATCAAATGCAGCCACTGTGCCATCAGTTGCAGCCACTGTGCCCATCATATGCAGCCACTGTGCCCATCAAATACAGCCACTGTTCCCATCAAATGCAGCCACTGTGCCCATCAAATGCAGCCACTGTGCCCATCAAATACAGCCACTTTGCCATCAAATGCATCCCCTGTGCCCATCATATGCAGCCACTGTGCCCAGAAAATACAGCCACTGTGCCCATCATATGCAGCCACTGTACCCATCAAGTACAGCCACTGTGCCAATTTATGCAGCCACTGTGTCCATCATATGCAGCCACTGTGCCCATTGAATACAGCCACTTTACCATCAAATGCAGCCCCTGTGCCCATCATATGCAGCCACTGTGCCCAGAAAATACAGCCACTTTGCCCAAAAAATACAGCCACTGTGCCCATCATGTGCAGCCACTGTGCCCACCAAATACAGCCACTGTACCCATCATATGCAGCCAGGCGCGTCCCCTGGCTATCACTTTAACCACCCCCCCATGGCCGGTCCGGTGGCACTTACCACTCATGTGGCAGGGCTCTGCTTCTCTCCTGGAGTGACGGGGCTCTCCTCCTCTTCTTCTGCAATGGCAGGAAGTGGCAACTAGTACTCTGCGCCCCGAGCCCACCCTATTTTGAAGCCTATTAGAGCATCTGGCTCTAATCAAGTGCTTCAAAATACACTACTCCTGCCTATCCCCGCCATAGTATTTGATGTGTCCAGCATCCTGAAAGGGGCCGGACACATGAATAGGGAGGGCAGCAGAGGTGTTGGGGGTGGTGCCCCTGCTCCCACAATGCACAGGTCACCGCTGTCAATAGGGCTGCGCTGTAACCATGAGCAAAAACTCTTGGCTTGTGGTTGCAAAGCATTATCCCCATTATAAACCGTTTGGCAATAAAACAGAAAAAAAATACATACAAGCACACAGGCATTCAGGATGTGGCCGAATTGCAGGATTGCCTCCTGAATGCTTGACCTTGGCTGCTTAGCTGCACTCTAAAAAGCAATCTTCATCAAATTGCTTTCAGGACATTGCTAGTGTGAACCTGAGGGCATTTATTAAACAAGACCATCTTGTATTAAAGGAGGATAAAAGAAGACTTATGTACAGTATCCCTGAGGCCTCACCCCCATTGCAGACATTATGGGAGTCAGGACCTGGGCTCAGGTGGGGGGGCTCATGGCTTTGGGGGCACAACTGAAATCTGGGGGATGCAGCCCATGCCAGGACCCCCTAAATCCAATTGTGTTTAAAAGTGCCTGTCCTAAGAGCAGGAGGCTGATTTAAAATTCCCTCCTACCTCCTTGCACTGCTTGTGCACACCCTTTAGTGCATGCAGCAGTGTGCTTCATGATTCCTTAGTCCATCAGACACAAAAAATCACAGAGGAGGGTACAGGAGGAGGCTCTGTTTTTGCACTGATTATCTGTGAGAGGGAACAGAAAGAAGGTTTCTACAGTAATTTATGGCAGGTGTTATATACAGTGTACAGAGCCAGGCACAGTACAAAGTCAACAGTGCAGTCAGCAGGTTCCTAGATCACTAGCCACACCAGTACAGTGTCACCGTACAGTGCAACCAGCCAGTGTGTCTCATCACTAGTCACACAAGTACAGCATCACCTAACCAGTGCAGCCAGTCAATGTCCCTGGCCACTAGCATCACCAGTATAGTATCATCATACCAGTGCAGCAACCTTCTTGAGAGCCCCCCTAGTAGAGTGTCACTATACCAGTGCAGCCAACCAATGTCCCGGATCACCTCTACACTAGTAAAGTGTCAAGAGATCAGTGCAGGCTGCGACAGTGAACCCAATTGCTGCCACACCAGAACAGTGTCTCCAGACCAGTGCAGCCAGAAACAAAGTCCCTGATTGCCATCACACCATTCCCAGTGTCACTAGATCAGAATAAGCCAGCAACAGCATTCCCAATTGCCAACACACAAGTCCCAGTATAGCCAGACCAGTGTTAAGCCAGCAAAATTTTTCCTGATCACTGTGAAGCTCTGCTGATTTCCATCATCCAATCAGGTACATGCACCCCCTTCAAAAACCATTGCTTAAAGTGGTTGTAAACCCTTTACAAGCACTTGTTACTGCAGGCAAACCTATAATTAGGCTTACCTGTAGCTACACTGGATATCTCCTAAACCTGCACAGTTTAGGAGATATGTGACTGAATTTAAACCTCTAACAGCAAAAAGAGATGAGGGGGGGGGCTTCGATCTCAGGTAAGTAATTCGTAATGAGCTAGTATGCTATGCATACTAGCTCATTATGCCTTTGTCCTACAGGGTTTTTCTTGGGGGGGGGGGATGTTTTTTAGTGTTTACAACCACTTTAATAAATAGTAAAAGATTCTAAACCTTCACATCCCTGACCAAAGCCTTTCTTTTTACAACCAAGGCTTCATATTGCACCAACCATTGGGAGTCCTATTTAAAATTACTTCATCACTGGTACTTAACATCAATGAGACTTTCCAAATTCTACCAGGCCCACTCCTCTCAATGTTGGCGACAATGTGGAGACTTTGGCTCACTGTTTCATATTATGTGGAGTTGCAAATCACTTAAATCTTATTGGAACAAGGTTTTCTCCCTGATCTCTGAGACTACAGATAACCCAATTAGCCCTGACCCAAAAATTGCCCTACTTCTTGTGGGTTTGAAAACTTCCCTACCAGGTCCAGAAATGCTATTATCCATCTGCTTCAGGCTGAAAAACTTAATAACTTAATATTATCCATAGGCCCCTCCTTTGCTGAGACGCTCAATGATTTAAATTATCAATGTGATATGGAAAAGAGGTTTGCTCTTCTGAGCCTTGGCTTTGCTACATTTTTGTACTCTTGGTCCTCATAGTTACATAATCCCAAATGTACAGATACATTCTGATAGCTCAAAACAAACATGGAGTAGATTGTTAAAAAATTTGTCTTGACTGGTATCCTACTTACCGCTAGTTGGCAATCTCTAGTTGTTTTCACAACTCTAACCTATCCTTCCCTACCCTGTCTACTCTTCACCCCCCCTTCCCTAATTTCCCCTTTTCTTTTTCCCTACCTCCTTAGAAGTTCACACTTTTTATAGAAGTATGATATTGTATATGTTATCTTCACCTTACCATGGCAATTTACGCATTTAATGTATCATTCTTGTACATTGGTTATTTTCCTTTTTGTACAATTTGAGCTCAGTTGTCTCAACTATTTCCTTTTGTAAGTTTAAAAAGTTAATAACCATTATGCTCTGGGAAAAATAACTGTAACTGTACATTGAAAGTGCACAGTCTAATTGCCTTTAGTAAATTATCCCATTGGTTTATCTTCCTGTACTTACTGACCAGTAAAAATAGCATTCCTCCTGACTACATACCAGTAGGCTAGACTTGCTATATAATAGGTGACGCTACACGAATCCATATTCCCTGACCACTTGTACAGGGGCAAGCAGTACACTGTTTTTAAACAGTTTTGGCTTATTGTTGTCACACAGAAAATACAATGTCTGGTACATAATCAGTCTGAACATTGAAAAGGTCTCACACATGTTATGGGGTGTAATTATTGTGAGAAATATTGTGAGAAATATATTAAAAAATAAAAAGTTACAATTATTTTTCATTTTCCTTCTTATTTTCTAAATACTTGTGACAAAAAAAAATGAAATCTTAAATTATTTACTATGCTTCTTATAATATACCCTGAGGTGTTTACTCTGCAAAATGCGGTCATTTTGTTGGTGTTTGTACTGTCCTGTCCTGGTTTCCCAGGGTCTCCAAAGATGCAATAGGTAGTCAAGAAATTAGATGCATAATTTAAGCCTGAGGGTCCTCTGCTCTTTGAATTGTAGGCCCCTCCATGCAGCTAGGCTCTAAAAAGTCTCACAAATGCAGCATCCCCATATCCATGAGCAGTAACAGATGGTGTTTTTGGGTGTAATTCTAAGTATGCCCATGCTATGCATTAGAAATATCCTATTAATTTATACCTTTGTGTAAAAATACATTTTTATTTTCTTTCTGCATTTTTCAAAATCTTGTGGCAAAAAAATGTAATCTTCCACAGATTCACCATGAGTCCTTAAAAACACATTGGGGTGTCTGATTTTCAAAATGTGGTAATTTTATGGACATTTATACTGTCCTGAC
The DNA here is from genome assembly GCA_037952835.1 of Lithobates septentrionalis. Taxonomy (NCBI): domain Eukaryota; kingdom Metazoa; phylum Chordata; class Amphibia; order Anura; family Ranidae; genus Lithobates; species Lithobates septentrionalis. The sequence goes on along the minus strand of JBBDGP010000278.1, from coordinate 12,740,510 downwards.
ACTCCAGGGCTTCCACACATGTGATAGGTAATCAAGATATTATATGCCTAATGTATGACCCTTGAAAATTTGAATGATTTTGGACCTTCTATGCAGCTAGTATGTGGCATCCCCATACTCAGGAGGAATAGCAAAGAGTGTGCGGTGTAAAAAATTGGTTATTTTGAGTATGTTTGTACTCCTATATATTCTATATCATATTTATCCTACTATAACTTTCACATAGACCAAATTATATACATGTATTTATTTATTTATTTTACCAAAGAAATATATCTAAATACATTTTGGCCTAAATTTAGGAAGAAAGATTATTTATTTGTAAAGTTTTATAGCTGAAACTAAGGGAAACAGTATCCTTTATATAGTAAAAAAATATATATAAAAATAAAATAAATAATTAAATACCATCAAAAGAAAGCTCTATCTGTCTCACAAAATAAAATAAAATTTATTAGAGGACAGTGTTGCATGCTCAAGTAATTGTCAGTCACAGTATCACAGTGCTGAAAACCAAAAAATGTCTGAATAGGAAGCAGGTTTTACATGTTGGTCTTAAAGGGGTTAAAGAAAGCTAAATAAAATATTTCAGTGAGGTTATTTTAACCACTTGCCTACTGAGCACTTTTACCCCCTTGCTGCCCAGGCCAATTTTCAGCTTTCAGCGCTGTCACACTTTGAATGACAATTGCATGGTCATGGAACACTGTACCATATGAAATTTTTGAAAAAAAACAAACATTTTTCATAGTTTGTTATAAAATGTTGCAAACACATAGTTTTTCTCCTTTACTAATGTGCGCTGAAGAGACTGCACTGATGGGTACTATTAGGCTGCACTGATGGGCACTAACAAGTGGCACTACTAGGTGGCACTGATGGGCACTGATGAGGCAGCACTGATGGGTACTGATGAGGCAGAACTGATGGGCACTGATGAGGTGACACTGGTGGGCACCGATGAGCTGGTACTGGTGAGGCTGCACTGATAAGTGGCACTGATGGGCACTGATAAGTGGCACTGATGGGCTCTGATAGGTGGCACTAATGGGCTCTGATAGGTGGCACTGAAAGGCACTGAGAGGTGGAACTGATAGGCAGCACTGATAGGTGGCACTGATGGGTTCTGATAGGTGACACTGATGGGCACTGATAGGCACTGGTAGCCAGCACTGATAGGTGACACTGATAAGGAGGCACTGATTGTCAGCACTGATGGGCACTGATAGGTGGCACTGGTGGGCACTGTTAGGTGGCACTGTTGGGCACTGTTTGGCAGCACTGGTGGGCACTGTTGGGACTGCACTGATAATCAGAACACTGATAATCAGTGACCTGATTATCAGTGCACATGTCAGTAACACAAGTCGGTTATTGGCTGTCTTCTTTTCTCCTCACGCTGTCGGCGTGAGGAGAGAAAAGCCGATAACCGGCTTGTGTTTATATCCTGTAATCAACTGTCAATGACTGACAGCTGATCACTTGGTAAAAGGCTCCTGTGTTTGTCTCTTTAACCGGATCTGTGATCAACTGAGCCCAAAGGACTCGCCATCACAGAGCACACCGCCTTAGCACTTTTTTGTTAATAAGTTCACTTAACCTCCAAATACCATTTTGTATATTCAAAAAAAAGTATTACTGTTGTGATGCTCATTAGGGTTTAAAATTACTGTAGATACAGGATGCTGCAATGAATTGTACTAGGAGGACACGTCAGACCACGACGTACTAATAAAAGCTGTTGACCCATGAATTCTCAACAATCTGCTGATCTTAATTGAGCAGAAAGATTGTTGGATTTACAATGCACCTGCCAGATGATTGCTGCTTTTATTTCCAGCAAGTATCTTTTGTAAAAGCAACTGTGTGTTCAAATTCCCATCTTGTTTAAATTACATTATGTTTTTCTACAAAAAAGAGAGCAAGAATTACATAAACATTTCAATCACAATACAATATAATTGTAGAATGAGAACATTGCCAATATATTTCATGCTTTAAGCAAGAAAACAATAATTAAAACAAATATGTTATAAGGTTATTTTTTTTTCTCGTATTATTATTATTATACTGGTTAATTGGCCATGAAGGTAAGAGTTTGGACAGACGTTGTTATGGATGGACAACTGTCTATCAATTGTGTTACTGCAAGTTCATCCTTTCACATGACAGTGTAATGAAGATTACAAGCTACCATGCCTAAACACAAGCATGGTCCACCATTGGCAATTAGTTACAATAAGCAGTGCTTTAGGAATTTAAATGTCATCTAGTTATGGTCTAAGTTTACTTCAGTTGAATTTTGCTTCTAGCAAAAACGTACGCACGTACACAGTGATTAAACTATCATAATTTTTTACTGTATTCAAAGAAATAAAATCATGTTTAGTACATGCATGTAATAAAAGCATTTCATCTCATATGCACAAGGTCAGTAAGTGATACTATCAACCTATCTCAACAACATCTCACTTGGAATGTCAATATGGTTGGTTGGGATAGGGTTGACGCATTTCCCGGGACACTCCGATCACTCAGAACCTCTCAGACCTCTTTTGTATTCACATTTTACAAAAGCGTGTGATTTAAAGCTGAGGATAGACAAAATATTGAATTATTATAAAATTATCATGAACAATGACAATAACAATATAAAATCACAAGGGGTATCAGTTCAACAGGATACAAGGAAGGACAATGGGGAAAAAGCCAAAACTTATAATCTTAATACAAAAATTATTACCTCAAAAAATCCCATCAAAACATCCCTGTGGGGGGAGGAGGCCACAGAAAAAACATGCATATGAGATATCACAGATGGAAGGAGCTGAGAGCAATAAAGAAGGTAGAAGTTAATTATGTCACTATGATAAAAGGGCACGTAAGAATGGTAAAGGGGAAAGTATAGGTATAATGGCAATAGTTCACCCCTTCTATTTCACTAAGTTTATTTTACTTTTTACCTGCTTTTTTAACTGTCTGTTGCATTTTTGGCAGCTTTGTGAACCCCTGCTAACAAGAGATTTTTTTAATATACAATCTTTTGTAGAGATATATGGCTGCCTTTACAGCAGTGCACTTTCTTTCCTTTTTCCTTTTAGGTTACAAGCAGCCTACATTTCCATCTGGCGGTAATTATCAATATTATGGGGACCAATACTCTCCCCTTTTCCCTTCTTACACACCCCTTATGTCATAATGACATCATTAACTTTTACCTTCTTTGCGCCTTCCATCTGCGATATCTCATATGCATGTTTCCCTGTGCCCCCCCCCCCCCCCAACGGGCCACACAGGACTTGTTTGTGGAATACAGTAAATTTTCACCCAATGTCGATGTTTTTGATGGGATTATTTGAGGTAATACTTTTTTTATTAAAATTATAAGTTTTGGCTGTTTCCTCGTTGTCCATTCTTGTATCCTGTTGAACTGATACCCCTTGTAATTGTCATTTTTCATGATAATAATTCAACATTTTGTTTATCCGCAGCTTAAAATCACATACTTTTGTCATATGTGAATATGGAGCAGGTCTGGCAGGTCCTGAGGAAGCAAAGTGTCCTGCGAAACATGTCAAACCTATTCCAGCCAACCATATTGACATTCCAAGTTGGATGTTTTTAACCACTTGCCTGCTGGGCACTTAAACCCCCCTCCTGCCCAGACCAATTTTCAGCTTTCAGTGCTCTCACACTTTGAATGACAATTACTCAGTCATGTAATACTGTACCCAAATGAATTTTTTGTCCTTTTTTCCATACAAATAGAGCTTTCATTTGGTGGTATTTGATCACCTCTGGGTTTTTTATTTTTTGCGCTATAAATAAAAAAAGACCGAAAATTTTGAAAAAAAACGAATTTTTCTTAGTTTCTGTGATACAATTTTGCAAATTATTAATTTTTCTTCATAAATTTTGGCCACAATTTATACTGCTACATATCTTTGGTAAAAATAACCCAAATTAGTGAATATTATTTGGTCTTTGTGAAAGTTAGAGAGTCTACAAGCTGTGGTGCAAATCATAAAAAATTGATCACGCCTGAAGTACTGACAGCCTATCTCATTTCTTGCGACCCGAACAAGTCAGGAAAGTACAAATACCCCTTTTTTTTTAAGTAGACCTTCCAAGGTATTTAGTAAGAGGCATTGTGAGCTTTTTGATGTTGTCATTTTTTCCCACAATTCTTTGCAAAATGAAGATTTTTTTTTTTTTTTTTCCCCACAAAATTGTCATTCTAATAGGTTATTTCTCTCACATGGCATGTGTATACCACAAATAACATCCCAAAATACATTCTGCTACTCCTCCTGAGTATGGGGATACCACATGCGTGGGACTTTTTCACAGCCTGACCACATAGAGAGGCCCAACATGCAGGGAGCACCATCAGGTGTTCTAGGAGCATAAATTACACATATAACTTGTTGACTACCTATTACACTTTTGAAGGCCCTGGAGCACCTGGACAATGACATGTGACACTGATGACAGATGGCACTGATACGTGGCACTGATGACACTGACGTGGCACTGATGACAGATGGCACTGATACGTGGCACTGATGACACTGACATGGCATTGATGACAGGTGGCACTAATATGTGGCACTGATGACACTGATGACAGATGGCACTAATGCGTAGCACTGATGACATTTGGCACTAATACGTGGCACTGACAGATGGCACTAATACATGGCACTGATGACACGTGGCAGTGATGACAGATGGCACTAATATGTGTCACTAATGACACGTGACACTGATGACAGATGGCACTAATATGTGGCACTAATGACACATGGCAGTGATGACAGATGGCACTAATACGTGGCACTGATGACAGATGGCACTAATATGTGGCACTGATGACAGATGCCACTGATACGTGGCACTGATAACAGATGGCACTAATGTGTGGCACTGATGACGGATGGCACTGGGGATGGATGGCAGTGGGGAAGGATGGCAGTGGGGAGGGATGGCACTGGGGAGGGATGGCACTGGGGAGGGATGGCACTGGGGACGGATGGCAGTGGGGACGGATGGCAGTGGGGAGGGATGGCACTGGGAAGGGATGGCACTGGGGACGGATGGCAGTGGGGAGGGATGGCACTGGGAAGGGATGGCACTGGGGACGGATGGCAGTGGGGAGGGATGGCACTAGCGACAGAGGACAGTGGGGAGGGATGACAGTGGGGACAGATGACAGTGGGGAGGGATGACAGATGACACTGACGACTTTTATTACTGTTTTTTTTTTTTGCACTCACCGCTGCAGCGGTTCGCTCTCCCTCCTCACACGCTGTCTCTGTGTGAGGAGGGAGAGCCAGCGATGAGAGAGGATCTCATATGTTTACATATGAGATCCTCTCTCATTGGCACCGCCGATCGCACTGTAAACGGCCGCTGTCATTGGCCGTTTACGGCGATCTGTGACTGGCTGTGTCCGAGGGACATGGCCAGCACAGAACTTATGCGATGCGTGCCCACGGGAGCGCGCATTGCGGAAGTAAACAGCTGGATGTTCAGGGACGTCCACCCAGCAGATAGCGTCCACGCTGCAGCCGTCTTTCGGCTATAGCGTGGGCGCGAAGTGGTTAAGATAGGTTGATAGTATCGCTTATTGACCTTGTACACCTGAGATGAAATGCTTTTATGATATACACTACCGTTCAAAAGTTTGGGGTCACATTGAAATGTCCTTATTTTTGAAGGAAAAGCACTGTACTTTTAAATGAAGCTAACTTTAAACTAGTCCTAACTTTAAACAAATATACTCTATACATTGCTAATGTGGTAAATGACTATTCTAACTGCAAATGTCTAGTTTTTGGTGCAATATCTACATAGGTGTATAGAGGCCCATTTCCAGCAACTATCACTCCAGTGTTCTAATGGTACAATGTGTTTGCTCATTGGCTCAGAAGGCTAATTGATGATTAGCAAACCCTTGTGCAATCATGTTCACACATCTAAAAACAGTCTAGCTCCTTCCAGAAGCTACAAAACTGACCTTCCTGTGAGCAGATTGAGTTTCTGGAGCATCACATTTGTGGGGTCAATTAAACGCTCAAAATGGCCAGAAAAAGAGAACTTTCATCTGAAACTTGACAGTCTATTCTTGTTCTTAGAAATGAAGGCTATTCCATGCGAGAAATTGCAAAGAAATTGAAGATTTCCTACAACGGTGTGTACTACTCCATTCAGAGGACAGCACAAACAGGCTCTAACCAGAGTAGAAAAAGAAGTGGGAGGCCGCGTTGCACAACTAAGCAAGAAGATAAGCACATTAGAGTCTCTAGTTTGAGAAACAGACGCCTCACAGGTCCCCAACTGGCATCTTCATTAAATAGTACCCGCAAAACACTAGTGTCAACATCTACAGTGAAGAGGCGGCTGCGGGATTTTGGGCTTCAGGGCAGAGTGGCAAAGAAAAAGCCATATCTGAGACTGGCCAATAAAAGAAAAAGATTAAGATGGGCAAAAGAACACAGACATTGGACAGAGGAAGACTGGAAAAAAGTGTTGTGGATGGATGAATCCAAGTTTGAGGTGTTTGGATCACAAAGAAGAACGTTTGTGAGACGCAGAACAAATGAAAAGATGCTGGAAGAATGCCTGACGCCATCTGTTAAGCATGGTGGAGGTAATGTGATGGTCTGGGGTTGCTTTGGTGCTGGTAAGGTGGGAGCTTTGTACAGGGTAAAAGGGATTCTGAATAAGGAAGGCTATCACTCCATTTTGCAACGCCATGCCATACCCAGTGGACAGCGCTTGATTGAAGCCAATTTCATCCTACAACAGGACAATGACCCTAAACACACCTCCAAATTGTGCAAGAACTATTTACAGCAGAAGCAGGCAGCTGGTATTCTATCGGTAATGGAGTGGCCAGCACAGTCACCAGATCTGAACCCCATTGAGCTGTTGTGGGAGCAGCTTGACCGTATGGTACGCCAGAAGTGCCCATCCAACCAATCCAACTTGTGGGAGCTGCTTCTAGAAGCGTGGGGTGCAATTTCTCCAGCTTACCTCAATAAATTAACAGCTAGAATGCCAAAGGTGTGCAATGCTGTAATTGCTGCAAAAGGAGGATTCTTTGATGAAAGCAAAGTTTGATGTAAAAACAATGTTATTTCAAATACAAATCATTATTTCTAACCTTGTCAATGTCTTGACTCTATTTTGTATTCATTTCACAATGTATGGTGGTGAATAAGTGTGACTTTTCATGGAAAACACAAAATTGTTTGGGTGACCCCAAACTTTTGAACGGTAGTGTATATGTAACAAACATAATTTTATTTCTTTGTTTTCAATAAAAAATGATATTTTAAATAATGTGTATTTACTATTGGAGGTATATACAAAGTCCCATTTTTCTGGTTCTTGCTTTGATTTACAAGTTTTAGGGATGATACCTCCTCTGGTATACTGATGGTTAAAAGGGCCACCACATACATGTTTATCATTATGATAAAGAGTCTACTGAGGAGTAGGGATGAGCTTCGAGTTCGAGTCTCAACAACTCGAATTCGAGAACTCAACAACATCGGCTGTTCGCAAGTTCGCCGAACAGCGAACAATTTGGGGTGTTCGCGGCAAATTCGAATGCCGCGGAACACCCTTTAAAAGTCTATGAGAGAAATCAAAAGTGCTAATTTTAAAGGCTTATATGCATGGTATTGTCATAAAAAGTGTTTGGGGACCTGGGTCCTGCCACAGGGGACATGGATCAATGCAAAAAAAAGTTTTAAAACTGGCGTTTTTTCGGGAGCAGTGATTTTAATAATGCTTAAAGTGAAACAATAAAAGTGTAATATCCCTTTAAATTTCATAGCTGGGGGTGTCTATAGTATGCCTGTAAAGGGGCGCATGTTTCCCGTGTTTAGAACAGTCTGACAGCAAAATTACATTTTAAAGGAAAAAAGTCATTTAAAACTACTCGCGGCTATTATTGCATTGCCGGTCCGACAATACACATAGAAGTTCATTGATAAAAACGGCATTGGAATTCCCCACAGGGGAACCCCGAACCAAAATTAAAAAAAAAAAAAGAAGAAGATGAAGAAGAGAAGAAGATGAAGAGAAGAGCGGGAGCCTCCCTCCATGCCATGGATGCGGAGTGGCCCCAGGAGAAGAAGGGAAGAAGACGCCGCGGAGGAGATGCTGGACGAGAACACCGGAGGAAGAACCAGAAGAACCAGACCAGAAGAACCAGAAGAAGAAGAAGAAGATGAAGGAAGATAGAAGAAAGAAGAAAGAAGAAGCATTTAAATAAAGGAATTGTCAAAAACGGTCTCGTCATTTTTAACATTTTTGACAGGTTTTTAGTGAAATGGTAGGGGTACCATTTCACACAGGGGGGGCGGGATCTGGGGGTCCCCTTGTTAAAGGGGGCTTCCAGATTCCGATAAGCCCCCCGCCCGCAGACCCCCACAACCACCGGCCAAGGTTGTGGGGATGAGGCCCTTGTCCTCATCAACATGGGGACAAGGTGTTTTGGGGGGCTACCCCAAAGCACCCTCCCAATGTTGAGGGCATGTGGCCTGGTATGGTTCAGGAGGGGGGGCACTCTCTTGTCCCCCCCTCTTTTCCTGTGGCCTGCCAGGTTGCGTGCTTGGATAAGGGTCTGGTTTGGATTATTGGGGGGACCCCACGCCGTTTTTCTTTTTAATTTTGGCTGGGGTTCCCCTTAATATCAATACCAGACCTGAAGGGCCTGGTATGGAATTTAGGGGGACCCCCCACGTCATTTTATTTTTTAATTTTGGTTCGGGGTTCCCCTGTGGGGAATTCCCATGCCATTTTTATCAATGAACTTCTATGTGTATTGTCGGACCGGCAATTCATTAATAGCCGCAAGTAGTTTTAAATGACTTTTTTCCTTTGAAATGTCATTTTGCTGTCAGACTGTTCTAAACATGGGAAACATGCGCCCCTTTACAGGCATACTATAGACACCCCCCAGGTACGAAATTTAAAGGGATATTACACTTTTATTGTTTTACTGTAAGCATTATTAAAATCACTGCTCCCGAAAAAACGTCAGTTTTTAAAACTTTTTTTTGCATTGATCCATGTCCCCTGGGGCAGGTCCCTAAACACTTTTTATGACAATAACTTGCATATAAGCCTTTGAAATTAGCACTTTTGATTATTCATGTTCGTGTCCCATAGACTTTAACGGTGTTCGCGAGTTCGAACCAACTTTTTTCCTGTTCGCACGTTCTAGTGCGAACCAAACAGGGGGGTGTTCGGCTCATCCCTACTGAGGAGGATAAGATTAGGGAGCCATTTTTGGTGGTGATGAAATTTGTGAGAACAAATGTATGGGAAAACAAGAATTTCAAGCGGAAATTGTAATAAAGCATGACATAAAATATGAAGTGGAGTTAAAGCAACTCATCTTTCTAAAGTGAATTAAGTCTCATGGCTTAAAGAGTAGAAGAAAAGTACACATGATCCAAAAAGGACTTTCAGATATGGAGTTTTTTTTTTTTTCATAAGGCCCATTCACATGAACACAAAATATACTACTAAGAAGGTAAATACATTAAGTACGTAGACCCTTATATAAGATATGTATTTATAAAACAAGTTTCTCTGGAGATTCTAATCTATTCTGGCATGATATGAAATACAGTGGTACTACAATTTAAATGGAACTTTAATTAAAAAATTGGGAACTGCATATTTTAACTCAAAATATATATTTGATGTGCTATACCCAAGTGTAAGCAGTTAAATTAAAATTAAACACTTAAACTAATTGAATGGTTAATTCTGTAAATGATTCAGAATGAAATGAATAATTGCTAGATTTCTTTTTCAAGGTTCAATGGCTAACAAAAATTACAAGGTAGTAATTTGAAATTGTAACACTTTCTGTAAAGTACATTTGTTTTATTCACTGTCATAAGAAGTATGATTTAGAGATAAGAACTATTGCCCAGTAATGAAATCTGCACAGTTCTAAAACATCAGCAGCAAATTCATCCAGAATAGTGGATTTGAGCTATTTGTTCCTGTCAAGACCTGGAATCAGTTTTCTCTAATTGGCATGGTAAAAAGAGCAATTTACAGATGGTACAAAATGTTTTTTTTTTTTTTTTTTACAGAAACCTCTCATTATTTGCTCTGCTGAATATATCATACATGTACTGTCTCAAGTTCCCCATATTCTGTCTTGATTCAAGCTGTAAAACCTTTCAGACTATAGGGTTATAATTTGGACTGTTCACAATGTATTGCATCCACTACTTGTCTTTGAACTAAAGTTTATCCATCTATAAAACTATTTTAGTAATGTCACTGCAGAGAGATGCAAGTAGCTCATTTAAAGAAATGAAATGCTGCAGAAGGCTCACCTATTTGGAGATTGTGTCAACTATCATATGATGTTACAAATACCATTACACTTACACAATAACCTGTCTATTAACAATACTATGAATCTAAATGTATAAACAGAAATTATATTAAAAAAAATAACAACATAAGTTACAAATAACAATAACGTTAAAAATACATGAAGGAGCTGTGTCCATTATCCATTAAAAACATGTATTTTGATACACGATAACCCATTGGTCATTGGCTCCGATGTTTTCCTATACAAAGACAAACACTCTCCCACACTGGAATGGTTATAATCATCTTAATATAGCCTAATACCCATATATCACATACGTAATGGAAGGCAACACACAACTGACAGACTTATAAAAGGTTCTCTTATTTGTGCTTTTTTTTTAAAGTGTTGGTTTTATTTAACCTGGGAGATAAAGTTTTAAGGAATAAGGCAAAAACACGACAGACGTGATGCATTGGAGATTTTCACATTTTCCATAATTATGCTAGTCCTAGCCCTAAATTTCCAATAGGAGACAGAGGGAGAAGGATATTGATAATAAAGAGCCTCCAGGCTCTCCCAACCATGGCTGATATACACTAAATGATCCGTCATTTTACAGGATTTCTATGGTAGGGGATTGAGGCTGTTAAAGGAATAGTAGTGATAGCTGATCAGAGAATACAAACCATCAAATCTCAACATACAGATTCATTGGCACATCTGGTGTCAATAAAAAGTAGATTGCTGGGTCATCATAAGTGCCTTATTTCTCTACAACTGCAGATGAAGGTGTCAGGGACATGGCCGTCACGGAACTGGCAATGTTGCCCAGAGCCTTTATGGATGCTCACGGAGGGTTCCAAGACATGCACGAGCAGGCGCTGTGCATCATTGTGCACTGGCGCATGCCAGCGCACATCGGCGCACACACACACACACAATACTGAGCGTGCACGACATCACGCAAATGGCGTGTCAGACGCTGGCGCCAGTGGCCCTATTTAAGCCAGCCTGTGACTACAGGGCATTGCTGGATTATCTCCTCCCTTGGGTACCTTGACCTTGCTTCCTGATCTGTGTTTACCCGTTGTGACCCAGCTTGCCTTGACCTCGGTTCTTGATCTCCCAGTTTGATCCTTGGCCTGCTTCTGGATTCTGCTTCTGCTTCCTGATCACCCGGCTTGACTTTTGGCTTGTACCTGGACCCTGCTTGTGTATGACCTTTGCTCGCCCCTGTCTATGCTCTAGACTGACTTATCTGTGTATGACCCCTGGCCTGGCTCCTGGTTTCCCTGTGTACCTGAACACAGCAAGTTCAGCCTTGCCTGCTTCAGTCATCCCTCAGCGGCCAAGCTCATCTGACTGCAAACAAGCACCCGGCCAACCATGCTTCTTTGGGCACCGCACTCCCTGTTCCCAACTCCAGGGGCATGCTGCACTTAGCCGCAAGGGGAGCCCTCTTAGCATCTCGATCTCCATACTAGCACCTGACAGAAGGATTTGCAGAACCGTAGTTGCCGCAGCAATATAAAGCTCCGGGGAATACCAGAGCCACTATGGGAGCTGACCTACATTTTACTGCAATTGCCATCTTTAATTCTTTACTTGATAACTCATCTTATACTGCTATTGAACTAGATCATGTCCATACAATCCCTACTATTCGCAATCCCTCTCAAATGGAACTGGGAGATGTCCTCTATAGAGTTAATTTATACACTGTAAAAGAAGCAATCCTCTGAACTGCTTGGAGGCAGGTTCTGTTGAACTATGAGGGAGCCTCAATACAATTGTTCCTGGATCTCTGCAAACAAACTTTGTGTTATAGTTGGTTATTAAAACCTCTGCTGGAATAGGGGGCATGGCCAGCGTTTAACCAAGATGGATGTCTAATCCACAGGCTCCTCACACCGGATTAGGATTCAAAAGCATATGACAGATTCCCTCAGCGTGACTGGGCTCTCAGTGCTCGCCCACACACCCGACCTCTCACAGCGGCATGTCACCAAACAGAAAAGAAGACATGCAACCACGCAAACTAACCGCCTTCATGTTCCAGCCACAAAGTGGTGATGCCAAGATGGCAACACTGCTTCAACTGCTGCAGCCATGCCCGCTCATCTGCCTCTCATACAGCCTGCCTTAACCACGGCTCCCCAGGGCGAACAACCAGTGGTCATGGATGCCTCTGCTGACTCTCCTACCTCTCCCACATGCACTCCAGTTTCAAGCAGCTGGTGAAGGCTCGGATGAGGCTTAATTCCCCCTTAGGAGCTCCCTCCAGACAGATATGCTCTCCCTTATACAGAGGTTCAGCCATGAAATTACAACCCTAGGTGATAGAGTAACACACAAAGAAGCTAATATGGGGGACATTACAACCACTGTAAACAACGTCATCAGTGCTCATAATTACAGCGTAAAGGAACACGGTTGAATCAAAGACAAACTGATGGACCTAGAGGATATGTCCCACCATAACAATGTGAAAATATGTGGCATTGGTGCAGGCTCCTGAACTATACATCCATGGTATGATCAAAGTTCTGTTACCTGATCTGAAGACTATTGAATTGGTCATTGACCGCATCCACAGGCTTTCCAAACCCCAATTTCTGCCTGACTGGGTACCTAGAGATGTAATCTTGTGCATCCACTTTTTTCATGTCAAAGAACAACTCATGCAAAAATGAGATCCTCGGAGAACCTACCAGAAAACCTATGCACACCTGCAACTATTTGCTGATTTATCTCAACACACCCTCCATCGCTGCAGGCACCATATCGGAAGCCATGCAAAACCATCATATTCAATATCAATGGGCTGCACCCAAATTGGCGATCACGTACAATAGCACCAAGAATATAGTGTCCTCTCTATAAGATGGCATGTGTCTACTATGTGGCTGGGGAATTATTTCGGACCCCTCTGACTCCATGCAAACAGACCGGGAGATGAGAGGAGCAACAGCTACCACAATGCACCCAACAAATTAGACCTCGCTAATCCAGCGCTTTGGATTCTCTCTAACATGTTTACATGTCCAGTGTGTGAACGACATTGTCCTTCTACTTTGGAATTTTTACCCTTGTTTTTCTTCCTCGGCACTGACAGTGCCTATTGCGCAGGAAGTATTTAAGGGCTATATGCCCTCTTTTTGTTTTATCTTGCTTCTTATCAGTGTTGTTAACCACTTAAGGACCACCTCGCGCCGATATACGTTGGCAGAATGGCACGGGCAGGCAAAATCACGTAGATCTACGTGATCTGCCTCCCGCGGGTGGGGGGACCGATCAGACCCCACACCCGCGCCATTGGGAAATTGGGAAAGCATTTTATCACACCGATCTTGGTGTGGTCAGATGCTTTGAGGGCAGAGGAGAGATCTAGGGTCTAATAGACCCCAATTTTTTCAAAAAAGAGTACCTGTCACTACCTATTGCTATCATAGGGGATATTTACATTCCCCGAGATAACAATAAAAATTATTAAAAAAAAAAAAAATGAAAGGAACAGTTTAAAAATAAGATAAAAATGCAAAAAAATAATAAAGAAAAAAGTAATTTTAGCAGTAGACCTCCTCTGTAAATCTAAAGTGGTAACCTGTAAAGGCTTTTAAAGGCTTTTAAAAATGTACTTATTTTGTTGCCACTGCACGTTTGTGTGCAATTGTAAAGCATGTCATGTTTGGTATCCATGTACTCAGCCTAAGATCATCTTTTTTATTTCATCAAACATGTGGGCAATATAGTGTGTTTTAGTGCATTAAAATTTAAAAAAGTGTGTTTTTTTCCCCAAAAAATGCATTTGAAAAATCGCTGCGCAAATACTGTGTGAAAAAAAAAATGAAACACCCACCATTTTAATCTGTAGGGCATTTGCTTTAAAAATATATATAATGTTTGGGGGTTCAAAGTAATTTTCTTGCAAAAAAAATAACTTTTTTCATGTAAACAAAAAGTGTCAGAAAGGGCTTTGTCTTCAAGTAGTTAGAAGAGTGGGTGATGTGTGACATAAGCTTCTAAATGTTGTGCATAAAATGTCAGGACAGTTCAAACCCCCCCAAATGACCCCATTTTGGAAAGTAGACACCCCAAGCTATTTGCTGAGAGTCATGTCGAGTCCATGGAATATTTTATATTGTGACACAAGTTGCGGGAAAGAGACAAATTTTTTTTTTTTGCACAAATTTGTCACTAAATGATATATTGCTCAAACATACCATGGGAATATGTGAAATTACACCCCAAAATACATTCTGCTGCTTCTCCTGAGTACGGGGATACCACATGTGTGAGACTTTTTGGGAGCCTAGCCACGTACGGGACCCCGAAAACCAAGCACCGCCTTCAGGCTTTCTAAGGGCGTGAATTTTTGATTTCACTCTTCACTGCCTATCACAGTTTCGGAGGCCATGGAATGCCCAGGTGGCACAAAACCCCCCCAAATGACCCCATTTTGGAAAGTAGACACCCAAAGCTATTTGCTGAGAGGTATAGTGAGTATTTTGCAGACCTCACTTTTTGTCACAAAGTTTTGAAAATTGAAAAAAGAAAAAAAAAATGTTTTTTCTTGTCTTTCTTCATTTTCAAAAACAAATGAGAGCTGCAAAATACTCACCATGCCTCTCAGCAAATAGCTTGGGGTGTCTACTTTCCAAAATGGGGTCATTTGGGGGGGGTTTGTGCCACCTGGGCATTCCATGGCCTTCGAAACTGTGATAGGCAGTGAAGAGTGAAATCAAAAATTGACACCCTTAGAAATCCTAAAGGTGGTGATGGGTTTTCGGGGCCCCGTACGCGGCTAGGCTCCCAAAAAGTCCCACACATGTGGTATCCCCATACTCAGGAGAAGCAGCTGAATGTATTTTGGGGTGCAATTCCACATAGGCCCATGGCCTGTGTGAGCAATATATCATTTAGTGACAACTTTTTGTAAATATTTTTTTTTGTCATTATTCAATCACTTGGGACAAAAAAAAAAAATATTCAATGGGTTCAACATGCCTCTCAGCAATTTCCTTGGGGTATCTACTTTCCAAAATGGGGTCATTTGGGGGGGTTTTGTACTGCCCTGCCATTTTAGCACCTCAATAAATGACATAGGCAGTCATAAACTAAAAGCTGTGTAAATTCCAGAAAATGTACCCTAGTTTGTAGACGCTATAACTTTTGTGCAAACCAATAAATATACGCTTATTGACATTTTTTTTACCAAAGACATGTGGCCGAATACATTTTGGCCTAAATGTATGACTAAAATTGAGTTTATTGGATTTTTTTTATAACAAAAAGTAGAAAATATCATTTTTTTCAAAATTTTCGGTCTTTTTCCGTTTATAGCGCAAAAAATAAAAACCGCAGAGGTGATAAAATACCATCAAAAGAAAGCTCTATTTGTGGGATGAAAAGGACGCAAATTTTGTTTGGGTAAAGCATTGCATGACCGCGCAATTAGCAGTTAAAGCGACGCAGTGCCAAATTGGAAAAAGACCTCTGGTCCTTAGGCAGCATAATGGTCCGGGGCTCAAGTGGTTAAATTTGGTTGCCTGTAGGTTTTTGCTTTCTTTACTATCTACTGTATGCTGACTGTGCCATATTAAGCAGTATTCCATATATCCCTGTAACTAGAACCCGAAACACCAAGGGTTCATAACTTGCACACTATCTGACTCTCCCATGCAACTTTCCTACACCCTCTCCCAGTTTTCACCAACACTGTGTATGTGGTTATCAACATGACAATAAAGATCCTATCTATCAATGCCAAGGGTCTTAACCACCCAGTGAAGAGATCCTTATTATGGAAATTGGCTACGGACTCTCAGTGCGACATTCTATACGTGCAAGAAACGCATTTCTATGTCACTAATCCACCCACCTGGATGCACAAGAACTTTCCTTGCATATACACAGCCAACGCTCCAGCAAAAAATAAAGGTGTTCTCATAGCCTTTAAACACACCATCAACTTACAGCTCAAAGATTGCATCAAGGATGCGGAAGAATGGTATCTTATCCTCCCATGTTCCATTAATGACTCTTATTACACCTTTGTCACAGTATATGCCCCAAATACGCACCAACTGCGCTTCCTGCAGAAACTCCACAAAAAAGTCAGCGCGGTACAACATGGCTCAGTACTATGGTGTGGTACCTCAACAATATTCCAGACCCGCAATTGAACACCTCAGCTACCACCAAGAAATGTTTACCTGCTATGGGCCCTCTACTGCCTATATTTCAGCTCCATGATGTGTGGAGATGTCAACACGCCAAAGAACAGGACTACACCTTCTTCTTGTCATGCCATAACTCTTACTCACAAATCAAACTCACCGACCAGTGGATCCTTCAAAAAGTATCATACTCTACTATCCTACCTATCACTTGGTCAAACCACTGTCTAGTATGTATCATTATCAAAGATAGTCCAAGTTCTTCTCCTACCTACTTGTGGGGAATGAACACCCAGTTTCTGCAATCTTCCCCCTATGCAGATACCCCCTGGCAACAGCTAGAAGCTTTTCATCGTATTTTCCGACCGTGTGTATGCCCCATCGGACTTTTTCAGTCGAAAATTCTGACGGACTTAGATAGTTAAACATGTACTGTCGGGAAACCCGCTCGTCTGTATGCTGTTCCGTCGTACCAAAAACGACGCATGCTCAGAAGCAAGTACGAGACGGAAGCGCTCGGTCTGGTAAAACTAGCGTTCGTAATGGAGATTAGGGATGAGCTGAACACCCCCCCGGTTCGGTCCGTTCTGGTGCGAATGGACCGAAACTTTGCGCGAACTTTAGAACCCCATTAAAGTCTATGGGACTCGAACGTTTGAAATCAAAAGTGCTCCTTTTAAAGGCTAATATGCAAGTTATTGTCCTAACAAGGGTTTGGGGACCCAGGGCCTGCCCCAGGGGACATGTATCAATGCAAAAAAAAGTTTTAAAAATGTCAGTTTTTTCGGGAGCAGTGATTTTAATGATGCTTAAAGTGAAAAAAAGTGAAATATTCCTTTAAATATCGTACCTGGGGGGTGTCTATAGTATGCCTGTAAAGTGGCACGTGTTTCCTGTGCTTAGAACAGTCCCTGCACAAAATGACATTTTTAAAGGAATAAAAGTCATTTAAAACTGCTTGCGGCTTTAATGTAATGTCAGGTCCCGGCAATATGGATGAAAATCAGTGAGACAAACGGCATGGGTACCCCCCAGTCCATTACCAGGTCCTTTGGGTCTTGTATGGATATTAAGGGGAACCTTGCACTCAAATTAAAAAAAGGAAAGGCGTGGGGCCCCCAGGCCCTATATACTCTGAACAGCAGTATGCAATAGTATGCAGAGTATGCAAACAAGACAGGGACTGTAGGTTTGTTGTAAGTAGAATCTGTTTGTAATTTTGAACTGGTACATTTTTAAAGTGTAGCTCCAGCCAAAAAATCTATTTTTAAGCTTTTTGGAAAACATAGGGAAGGGTTATCACCCCTGTAACATTTGTTTTGCTGTCTGTGCACCTCTTCAGAAGATTTCACCTCACTTTCTGTCCCAATGACAAATGTTTTTTGAAAATTTGAGGTTTTTAGTGAAACAAGGATTGGTGATAAAGCATCAGTGAAGAGGAGACACATTTTTCCCATATTAACTCCTACAGGAGAGAATTTACCTTCCTAGGGGTAGATTTCATCTCACTTCCTGTTGTCTCCTTCCGTTTGAAAGTAGGAAAGTAGGAGTCATTTGTAAGTTGGATGTTTGAAAGTAGGGGCCTGCCCTATATACTCTGCAGAAATTGGGGCCTGGTGTTGCCACAACATGGTAAGCCCTCACAGTTACTCTTGGTGGGCGCAGGAACGGGCCCTTCTGTGAAATATTAGATCAAGAATTGTAATTACATGCCATTGTTGAACAGTGCTAGAAAAATTGGGCCTTTGGTGGTGATGGTGCTGGTGCCACAACACTGTAAGTCCTCACAGTTACTCTTGGTGGGCGCTGAAACGGGCCCTGCTGTGAAATATTATATCAAGAATTGTAATTACATGCACCTGTTGAACAGGGGCAGAAAAATTGGGCCTTTGGTGGTGGTGGTGGTGTTGCCATAACACTGTAAGCCCTCACAGTTACTCTTGGTGGGCGCAGGAATGGGCCCTGCTGTGAAATGTTAGATCAAGAATTGTAATTACATGTCCCAGTTGAACAGGGGCAGAAAAATTGGGCCTTAGGCACTGGTGCCACAACACTTCAACCCCTCACAGATGCTATATTTGGAGTGCAGGAATGAGCCTTGCTGCAGAGTATTGCATCAAAAATTGTAATAATACGCCCCTGTTAAACAGGGGCTGAAAATTTGGGCCTTGGGCACTGGTGCTGGTGCCACAACACTGCAACCTCTCACAGATACTCTAGTTATCACCCCTGTAACATTTGTTTTGCTGTCTGTGCACCAAGATTTCAGCTCACTTTCTGTCACAATGACAAATGTTTTTTTGAAGGTTTGGGGTTTTTAGTGAAACAAGGATTGGTGATAAAGCATCAGTGAAGAGAAGACACGTTTTTTTCCATATTAACTCTTACAGGAGAGAATTTCCCTTCCTAGGGGTAGATTTCATCTCACTTCCTGTTGTCTCCTTCCGTTTGCAAGTAGGAGTCATTTGTAAGTTGGATGTTTGAAAGTAGGGGCCTGCCCTATATACCCTGCAGAAATTGGGGACTTGGGTGTTGGTGTTGCCACAACATTGTATGCCCTCACAGTTACTCTTGGTGGGCGCAGGAACGGGCCCTGCTGTGAAATATTAGATCAAGAATTGTAATTACATGCCATTGTTGAACAGTGCTAGAAAAATTGGGCCTTTGGTGGTGATGGTGCTAGTGCCACAACACTGTAAGTCCTCACAGTTACTCTTGGTGGGCACAGGAATGGGCCCTGCTGTGAAATATTAGCTCAAGAATTGTAATTACATTTCCCTGTTGAACAGGGGCAGAAAAAGTGGGCCTTAGACACTGGTGCCACACCACTGCAACCCCTTACAGATGCTATAGTTGGAGCTCAGGAATGAGCCCTGCTGCAGAGTATTGCATCAAAAATTGTAATTATACTCCCCTGTTAAACAGGGGCTGAAAATTTGGGCCTTGGGCACTGGTGCTGGTGCCCCAACACTGCAACCCCTCACAGATACTCGAGTTGGAGCACAGGAATGAGCCCCGCTGCAAAGTATTGCATCAAAAATTGTAATTACATGCCCCTGTTAAATAGGGGCAGAAAAATTGCCACAACACTGCAACCCCTCACAGATGCTATAGTTGGAGTGCAGGAATGAGCCCTGCTGCAAAGTATTGCATCAGAAATTGTAATTATACGCCCCTGTTAAACAGAGGCTGAAAAATTGGCTTTGGGCACTGGTGCTGGTGCCACAACACTGCAACCCCTCACAGATACTATAGTTGGAGCACAGGAATGAGCCCTGCTGCAAAGTATTGCATCAAAAATTGCAAATGCACGCCCCTTTTAAACAGGAGCAGAAAAAATGGGCCTTGGCCGCTGGTGGCTGTGCCCAGAACCAAAAAGATTCTTACAATCTATCAGCATGAAAATTGAGGAGGAAGAAGATTGTGACTCAGCATAGCAGGATAGTCACTCAGCATTAGCATGGGCAGTCTTGAAGGGATCTCACATTAAAAAAAAAAATCAATTGGTTACATCAGCATCAGGTGCTTGGTAGCTGGTGATCCAAGTCTGATTAATTTTTTTTATTTCAATAGTTTTTATTAATATTTTAGTTCAATTTAACAGGAATAATAAGAAAAACGAAATATTATGTATGATAAACATTGAAAATACATGAGCACAGTGAAATGAGCCATTTACGCTTTAGGTAGTGCAGCAAATAATACAAGGTAACAATGTATTAAGTATATATGCAAAAATAAAGGGTCAGGTCTTCGAGTATGAGTCCATGTTCCATCTTGTGGATAGATAGTAGATCAGAAACCAAGCTCTCCCTGGATACCACTATGGGAACAATCTGTATCCAAGAGAGAGCCCCGTCCCACCTTCATAGATTCGGGGATGTTAATACATTATTAAAGGTGGAGGAAAGAGTTGGGTTTTTGAGTACCATGAGAGCCAAGGCAACCAGTGGTCGATAGAAATGTGGAGACGTCCATTCGAGGACGCTATCATGCGTTCGTACGTACAATGAAGGATAGTGAGGTCTATTATGTTAGTGATTGTAGGAGGAGTGAGATTTTTCCACTTTCTGGCAATGGTTAATCTGGCTGCTAATAGTATATGAGTCAATGTGCTTTGGAGATTTATGGGGAGTTGGTCTATCCCCAGAGACAGAAGTCCTAGTGCAGGGGTTCATTGGGATGTGAAATTGGGCTATGTCAGATAAGACGTGAAATACTTTTGTCCAGTATGTTAGAAGCTTAGGGCAGCTCCATAATGTGTGTAGAAGGTCTCCCCGGATGCCACATTGTCTCCAGCAAGTATCAGAGATTTGGGGGGGTTAAATTTAGATATTGTGGCAGGAGTGTAGTACCAGTGTAGAGTTATTTTAGCTGATAGTTCCCACAACGTGGAGCAATTGGAGGTTTTCTGGTTGATTTTGCATGCTTTTTGCCATTGGAGAGGTGGAAATGACTGGTGTAGATCTGTTTCCCATTTCATGCGGGAGTGAGATTTAACAAAGGATTGCTTTCGTTGGAAGATGTTATAGAACAATGTGATAGCCTTTCTCTGTAGGGTGGGGGACGTTAGAAAGGACCATGCAGATGGGTGAATAGTTTGGAGAGGGTCAGGTAGATTGTGTAGGCAATGTCAGAATTGTAGGTATTAATAGAAGCCTGTTTGTGGAATGTTACATTTTCCTTGGAGGGACGAAAAGGATTTTAAAGAGCCATTATCGTAAAGGTTGTGAATATATTGTATGCCTCTTGCATTCCATTGTTTTAAGGAATATTTGTGCTATTGTGTGATTCAGGGCAGTTATGGGGATGTGACCTTAGTGACCTTTGAGTCATTCGTGTTGGTGCAGGTCAGAAAGTTGAGCCATGTTTTGATGGATATTACCATTGTGGGTGGGAGGTAAGAAGGAGGTTTTGCGCCCATTTGGATACTCAATAACCATAAGTTCGTTGGGCCATAGGTGCTGTAGGTGTATTCTATATCTTCCCATGTCGTTGACGATGTAGGGGGGAACCATTCTTTTAACTGAGTCAATACTGAGGCTGAGAAATAATCTTGGAAGTCTATGTAACCCATTCCACCATACATTCTCTGTTTTATTAATTGAGAGTGTGCACATCTTGATTTTTTCCCGTTCCATACATATCTCGATAATAAGGTTTGGAGGGCTTTGAAGTAGCTGGTAGGTATAGGAATAGGTAAATTCCTAAAATAATATAGGATTTGGGGAAGTTGGATCATTTTGAATGCAGCTAAACTGCCCCACCAAGAAAGTTTGTGTGTACCCATTTTGAGAAGGTCAGTTTAGATTTTGGATTTCAGGGGTAGGTAGTTGTATAACAAAAAATTCAAAGTGTGGCGCTAATTGCTCTGTGAATATAGAGTAAATAAATCCGAAAATCCTAAAAATTAAGTGACCTCAAAACAAACATTTTAGTGTGAACAAGAAAGATGCCACGTGAACATGTGTAACAGTGGCTAGTGAACAAAATAATAATACATATATGTGTTCAATACAAATAAACATCAGAAACAATATTGTATATAAAGACCATATCACAATGGATAAAATATAAGTCTGTGATAACAGTGCATAGGTGATAAGCAGGTGCTTCTTGAACATGCAGAAGGATTATTTAGACCCAGCAAACTGGCAGATAAATGGACCGTGGGAGATCAGAGGTGCACGGAAGGTTGAAATCTGTGCCAGGACCATCACCAGAAACTATGGAGGCTTACCAGAAGTAGTGGCCTGAAATAGCATATGCCATACAGGTTAAAAAGGCTTGATGACCAACAGGTCTGGATGTTTTATCTGGTCAGATGTCATCACCACACAGAACGGGGGGGGGGGGGGGGGGGATAATCAGCACGGCTTCCTCATTAATGAATGTACCACCATAAGCCAAGCAAAAGATTTGTGTTGCATGTGAGGGATGAAAACACTCACATAGCGTGATAACGTTTAAACTTGGATTTATTAAAAATGAATCAATAAAAAACAAACTCACATTTTCAGAAGATAAGAATAGCATGTAAATCGTGTAGCGGCAGTCGTGAGGGGTCCACCGGACATGTTTCAACTAAAAAAGTCATCTTCTGGGGTGTGGAACCCCCTCACCCCACCGCTCTATTTATAGACAGATAGATAATGACCCCCACTGGAAGTGTCCGAAACCGGAAGTGATTCAGATGACCTTTATTTCCGGTTGTAGGGGCATATATTACAAGTACATTTATAAAACCGTATAATTTAAGGGCTAAATATATGAGGTCGTATAGTTTATTGTCAGACCTAATTGATAAAAAATTGTAATGCGGATACAGCTTGGCATTGGTCCGGTTGGTTAAATCCGGAAACCAAGCCTCACAGTCAGTGCCTCTGAACTAATGAGAGGGAGCGCAATGACACCGTTGCGCTCCACACTCAATACCAAGCCTCGTTTGCATACAGCGCGATGACGTCACGCGTATGGCTGAGTAACGACGGTGGTGCGCTCCAAGGCTTCAGCCAGGCCTCGTTATCGATCCGCAATCGTATAGTGCGATGACGTCACGCGTGTAACTGAATAACGACGGCGGTGCGCTCCAAAACGTCAGCCAAGCCTCGTTATCAATCCGCCATCCACATCTAGTAAGGTCACAACAAACATTACAGGAAGTGGGACCCAGCTTCGAAAAAGGGGCCGGAAGAAGCACCGAAGTGTCATCAAGGATGGATGTACACAAAAAACGTAATGCTAAGATGTATGAGAACTTGGATAATTTGCTATAAGTACCTATAAAGGTCTAAAAAAAATATAGAAAAAATTTGGAAAAATGGATCTATTAAAGGATAGGGAACATCTTCCCTATATTCCAAAATGTAAAAGTTCAGACATAGGGCCTACCAGACACTGCCAATAGGGGGCACTGATACAATCTAGTGAACAGCTTAAATGTCTAAATTACATATAGAGTATATAGAGATTAGGGATGAGCTTTGAGTTCGAGTCGAACTCATGTTCGACTCGAACATTGGCTGTTCGCAAGTTCGCCGAACAGCGAATAATTTGGGGTGTTCGCGGCAAATTCGAATGCCGCGGAACACCCTTTAAAAGTCTATGGGAGAAATCAAAAGTGCTAATTTTAAAGGCTTATATGCAAGTTATTGTCATAAAAAGTGTTTGGGGACCCGGGTCCTGCCCCAGGGGACATGGATCAATGCAAAAAAAAGTTTTAAAAACGGCCGTTTTTTCAGGAGCAGTGATTTTAATAATGCTTAAAGTCAAACAATAAAAGTGTAATATCCCTTTAAATTTCGTAGCTGGGGGGTGTCTATAGTATGCCTGTAAAGGGGCGCATGTTTCCCAGGTTTAGAACGGTCTGACAGCAAAATGACATTTTGAAGGAAAAAACACATTTAAAACTACCCGCGGCAATTGCATTGCCGACAATACACATAGAAGTTCATTGATAAAAACGGCATGGGAATTCCCCACAGGGCAACCCCGAACCAAAATTAAAAAAAACAAATGACGTCGGGGTCCCCCTAAATTCCATACCAGGCCCTTCAGGTCTGGTATGGATATTAAGGGGAACCCTGGCCAAAATGTAAAAAAAAAATGACGTGGGGTTCCCCCTAAATTCCATACCAGACCCTTCAGGTCTGGTATGGATTTTAAGGGGAACCCCGCGCCAAAAAAAAAAAAAACGGCGTGGGGTCCCCCCAAAAATCCATACCAGACCCTTATCCGAGCACGCAACCTGGCAGGCCACAGGAAAAGAGGGGGGGACGATAGTGCGCCCCCCCCTCCTGAACCGTACCAGGCCACATGCCCTCAACATTGGGAGGGTGCTTTGGGGTAGCCCCCCAAAACACCTTGTCCCCATGTTGATGAGGACAAGGGCCTCATCCCCACAACCCTGGCCGGTGGTTGTGGGGGTCTGCGGGCGGGGGGCTTATCGGAATCTGGAAGCCCTCTTTAACAAGGGGACCCCCAGATCCCGGCCCCCCCTGTGTGAAATGGTAAGGGGGTACTTACCCCTACCATTTCACTAAAAAACTGTCAAAAATGTTAAAAATGACAAGAGACAGTTTTTGACAATTCCTTTATTTAAATGCTTTTTCTATCTTCCTTCATCTTCTTCTGGTTCTTCTGGCTCTTCTGGTTCTTCCTCGGGCGTTCTCGTCCAGCATCTCCTCTGCGGCATCTTCTATCTTCTTCTCCTCGGGCCGCTCCGCACCCATGGCATGGGGGGGGAGGCTCCCGCTCTTCTCTTCATCTTCTTCTTCATCTCTTCTTCCTTCTTCCTTCTTCTCTTCTTCATTTTCTTCTCCGGGCCGGCCGCTCCGCATCCATGCTGTGGCATGGAGGGAGGCTCCCGCTGTGTGACGGTGTCTCTTCGTCTGACGGTTCTTAAATAACAGGGGGCGGGGCCACCCGGTGACCCCGCCCCCTCTGACGCACAGTGACTTGACGGGACTTCCCTGTGACGTCACGGGGAATGCCACAGGGAAGTCCCGTCATGTCCCATGCGTCAGAGGGGGCGGGGTCACTGGGTGGCCCCGCCCCCTGTTATTTAAGAGCCGTCAGATGAAGAGACGCCGTCACACAGCGGGAGCCTCCCTCCATGCCACAGCATGAATGCGGAGCGGCCCGGAGAAGAAAATGAAGAAGAGAAGAAGAGAAGAAGGAAGAAGAGATGAAGAAGAAGATGAAGAGAAGAGCGGGAGCCTCCCCCCCATGCAATGGGTGCGGAGCGGCTTGAGGAGAAGAAGATAGAAGACGCCGCAGAGGAGATGCTGGACGTGAACGCCCGAGGAAGAACCAGAAGAGCCAGAAGAACCAGAAGAAGATGAAGGAAGATAGAAGAAGCATTTAAATAAAGGAATTGTCAAAAACTGTCTCTTGTCATTTTTAACATTTTTGACAGTTTTTTTAGTGAAATGGTAGGGGTAAGTACCCCCTTACCATTTCACACAGGGGGGGGCCGGGATCTGGGGGTCCCCTTGTTAAAGAGGGCTTCCAGATTCCGATAAGCCCCCCACCCGCAGACCCCCACAACCACCGGCCAGGGTTGTGGGGATGAGGCCCTTGTCCTCATCAACATGGGGACAAGGTGTTTTGGGGGGCTACCCCAAAGCACCCTCCCAATGTTGAGGGCATGTGGCCTGGTATGGTTCAGGAGGGGGGGGGCCGCACTATCGCCCCCCCTCTTTTCCTGCGGCCTGCCAGGTTGCGTGCTCGGATAAGGGTCTGGTATAGATTTTTGGGGGGACCCCACGCCATTTTTTGTTTTTTTTTGGCGCGGGGTTCCCCTTAAAATCCATACCAGACCGGAAGGGTCTGGTATGGAATTTAGGGGGAACCCCACGTCATTTTTTTTTTAAATTTTGGCCGGGGTTCCCCTTAATATCCATACCAGACCTGAAGGGCCTGGTATGGAATTTAGGGGGACCCCCACGTCATTTGTTTTTTTTAATTTTGGTTTGGGGTTGCCCTGTGGGGAATTCCCATGCCGTTTTTATCAATGAACTTCTATGTGCATTGTCGGCAATGCAATAGCCGCGGGTAGTTTTAAATGTGTTTTTTCCTTCAAAATGTAATTTTGCTGTCAGACTGTTCTAAACACAGGAAACATGCGCCCCTTTACAGGCATACTATAGACACCCCCCAGCTACGAAATTTAAAGGGATATTACACTTTTATTGTTTGACTTTAAGCATTATTAAAATCACTGCTCCTGAAAAAACGGCCGTTTTTAAAACTTTTTTTTGCATTGATCCATGTCCCCTGGGGCAGGACCCAGGTCCCCAAACACTTTTTATGACAATAACTTGCATATAAGCCTTTAAAATTAGCACTTTTGATTATTCATGTTCGTGTCCCATAGACTTTAACGGTGTTCGAACAAACTTTTTTCCTGTTCGCATGTTCTGGTGCGAACCGAACAGGGGGGTGTTCGGCTCATCCCTAATAGAGATAATAAAAGCATAGAAATTGTAGGTCATACAGTCCCATAACAATACGTGTAGATTATAAAAATCCTATCGCTATCGGGCTAAAACGAATGGTGAATGTGCATATTCAATATGAAAAAAGGAAGAGATCATAATAAAATTTACGCCTGATTAATAAAAGAATTGATGTCCCATTCGACATTGATACCCTGCGGAAAATGGGACCCCAACTCGTATATCCAGTATGTCTCCAAACGGGAGACACCCCTAAGAGTCGACCCCCCCGCCATGGGGCCGTGTATCTATCTATGATAAGAAACGGAGTGCCTGCAGGGTTTCTATCATGACATTCCCTATAATGCCTAGGGACCGTATGTTTCGTACGACCTGCTTTGATAAGGTTAATATGTTCTGAGACACGTACAGTAAAAGATCTAATAGTACGGCCCACATATTGTTTGCCACAGGGGCAAGTCATCAGGTATACGATCCCGGTGGTGGCACATGTGCAAAATTGCTTGATTGCATAAGTGCGGCCAGTTACGGTAGAGGTAAACTCATGACTTGCCCTCCTGCCGCAGGTATTGTACTTGCAAACCAAACATTTTTTGCATGCATAAAAACCAGTCCAATTATGAAAAAAAGATGGTTTCTTTGGTGGATCAATAACGTTAGGTGCCAACTTGTTCCTGAGAGATGGAACGCCTCTAAAGACCACCTTAGGGGTGTCAGGTAACAATGGTCCCAATATTTTGTCAGTTTTTAAAACATCCCAATGATGTTCAAAAATCTTCTTAATATGCTTGTGTTGCATAGAAAAGGACGTCAAAAATGACCATTTGAATTCGTCACTGGGCTGTTTAGGTCTGTCCTGCAATAATATCTGGCGATCTACATTGTGGGCATTCTCAATCTCTCTATCCAGGTCGGACAGGTTATATCCCTTTTTAGCAAACCTATCTTTAAGCATCCTGGCCTGAACCATATAGGTGTCACGATCAGTACAGTTCCTGCGCAGCCGTAAAAATTGGCTCCTAGGGACTGATTTGATCCAAGAGCTGTGGTGACAACTGTCGGTTGGTATGTAACCATTTCTATGGGTGGATTTGAAATAAGTACTAACATTGAATCCACCTTCCTTTCTATCAATGACCAAATCCAAAAAGTGAACTGAAGTAGTGCTAGCTTCAAATGTCAGGGCAATACCCCTATCATTATTATTCAAAGTCGCCATGAAGTCTGCCAAATCATCATGGCTACCTGTCCACAGGAGGAGGACGTCGTCTATGTACCGGGCCCACAGCAGAAGATGTGGGTTATCCATGGCATAGACGACGTCCTCCTCCCACTTGGCCATGAACAGGTTGGCCAGGCTGGGAGCAAACTTAGCTCCCATTGCCACCCCCTTATGTTGGCGATAGTAGTTACCATTAAACCAGAAATAATTGTGTTGCGTTGCAAACTCAATTAGATCCATAATGAAATTAATCTGGGGTGAGGCAAGGGAGGCATCCCTGTTAAGAAAACATTTTACTGCATCCACACCCTCACGGTGCGGAATGCAGGTGTATAGGGACGCCACGTCTGCAGTGGCTATAATGAGATCACCAGAATAGGAAACATTTGATAATAATCTAATCACGCCCTTGGTATCCTTTAGATAGGATGGCATCTTAAGTACAGATGGCTGAAGAAAAAAATCTATGTATTTTCCGATTCTAGAAGTGACCGAGTCGATACCACTAATTATGGGTCGACCTGGGGGGTGGAGGGGGTCTTTGTGGACTTTGGGCAAATAATACATAACTGGAATACGCGGGGCAAGGGTGACTAAAAATGATCTCTCCTTTTTGTTTAAAATATAAGAATCGTAACCTTTAGTTACTAACTTCTTCAATTCTTTTTTATACTCATATGTAGGATTGTTTGGTAGCTCAGTATAAGTCTCACGGTCTCCTAAAATGCGATGCATTTCATCCAGATAGTCTGTTTTGTTTAATAAAACAATGCCTCCGCCTTTATCGGCGGGGCAAATGACCAAGTTTTTATTATCACATAGGGTTTTTAGGCCCGCTGTAGGTAGAGGATTATAAAATTTACGTTTGGGTGGAATCTTCGCTAGATCTCGTATCACTAATTCTTTGAACAGGTTAATGGTTGGTGGAAGTTGTGTTGGGGGGCTGAAAAGGGAGGGGTTGGATAAACCTGAATGTACCGTGCCGGACGTTGCCGCCCTGGCTATATTTCTAGTAGGGTTCGAGGTGATATATCTTTGGACATTGATTTTTCTGATGAACTTATGAATATCAATGAACGTGTTAAATTTATTAAGTTTGTGTGGGGGGGCAAACTTAAGCCCTTTGTTTAGAACACTCTTCTCTTCCTGCGTGAGAACAGTGTCACTCAAGTTAAATACCCCCTGACACATTAAGTTTTTTTTCGTTTTTCGTCTCTGGACCCTCCTCCCTCCTCTGGTCCCTCTCTTGTTTCCGGACCTCTTTTTTTGTTCAGAGTGTCCTTGCGAAAACCCCGGGTAGTACGTGAGTCTGGATAGGGTTGTTTAAAAGGAGATGGGTCATACCCAGCGCTGGGGAACGGACAGACGTTCTCATTATAATGATCACGTAACGGGGAATATCTATTGTAAGTCGAAATTGGTGGATGTCTATAGTATGATGAATTAGGGTAGTATGGATAGTGAGGGGAATCATGGTAGCGAGCCAGGGAGCCACGATGGTACGAGTTCTCACGTTCATGATATTGATAATCATAACCATGTTGATCTCCTCTGTTACCTCCTCTACCTCTACCTCTGGAATGATGTCCTCTTCCCCTATGTTGGTTTCTGGGGGTATGGATATTCGACTGTCGTCCCATATGTGGAGGAGGACCTCCACCATGGGGTCGCCCTTTATCAACAACAGATTTTGGGCGAACCGAGGGTTCAATGGGAGGGGCATTAGTAACCTCATTATGCGTATTAGTCTCCATTGTGGCCTGCGAGGTGGGTCCTGCGATGGAATTCTGCCATCCAAACACTTTTCCCGCCCTATAGTCCCCAATGTCACGAGAATATTTCTTATGCTTTTTAATTTTTTGTTCTTTATCTTCTTTTACAAGATGTGCTTGCAAATTGGAAGATAGAGTGTTATATTCAACAGAATTTTTGTATGTAAGTAATTTATCCTTCAATTCCCTGATTTCCCGATCCAGAATAGAGAGGCGGATGCGCTTCCTATTGATAAGGAAATCGAGAAACTTGATGCCAGCATCATTAAAATATTTGAACCAGGAATCGAGTTCAGCCTCCCCCTGCTGGGGTTGAACATCCCATCTGAGACTGCGTGGGATCATGCCTTCTGTTACATATTGCTCTAAAAAGGCTAGATCCCATTGCAGATGGAGTTCAGAGACCATGACGTTCTTTAGCCTCATAAATAATCCTCCAATTTCTGTGTTGTTGGAGGTGGCAACAAATACACCTTCGGTATTAACTACCCGAGATGCACGATACTCGAAAACATCCATATTAAATGGAGTGATATGCACTGCGGCTATACTGAGTGTCTATACTGTGAAAAAATTAAAAAGGTTAAGTACAGCGCTGCCCTGAAAGTAAACTAAGACAGGAGCCAACACACCTGTAGACTCAGGATCAAAATAACAACAAAAAATTCAAAGTGTGGCGCTAATTGCTCTGTGAATATATAGTAAATAAATCCGAAAATCCTAAAAATTAAGTGACCTCAAAACAAACATTTCAGTGTGAACAAGAAAGATGCCACGTGAACATGTGTAACAGTGGATAGTGAACAAAATAATAATACATATATGTGTTCAATACAAATAAACATCAGATACAATATTGTTTCTGATGTTTATTTGTATTGAACACATATATGTATTATTATCACAATTGATAAAATATAAGTCTGTAATAACAGTGCATAGGTGATGATAAGCAGGTGCTTCTTGAACATGCAGAAGGATTATTTAGACCCAGCAAACTGGCAGATAAATGGACCGTGGGAGATCAGAGGTGCACGGAAGGTTGAAATCTGTGCCAGGACCATCACCAGAAACTATGGAGGCTTACCAGAAGTAGTGGCCTGAAATAGCCTATGCCATACAGGTCAAAAAGGCTTGATGACCAACAGGTCTGGATGTTTTATCTTGTCAGATGTCATCACCACACAGAACGGGGGGGGGGGGGGGGGGGAATAATCAGCACGGCTTCCTCATTAATGAATGTACCACCATAAGCCAAGCGAAAGATTCGTGTTGCATGTGAGGGATGAAAACACTCACATAGCGTGATAACGTTTAAACTTGGATTTATTAAAAATGAATCAATAAAAAACAAACTCACATTTTCAGAAGATAAGAATAGCATGTAAATCGTGTAGCGGCAGTCGTGAGGAGTCCACCCGACATGTTTCAACTAAAAAAGTCGTCTTCTGGGGTGTGGAACCCCCTCACCCCACCGCTCTATTTATAGACAGATAGATAATGACCCCCACTGGATAATAACCATAATATAATGACCCCCATCTGCCTATTGTCAGCAGCACTGATTTGTCCCTAGTCCCATGGACTTCACCAGCTGCCTATCCATACAACCAGTTTCTTGTGCCAATCCTCATGTACTCCTTGCCTATCAAGAATTCCTGGACGTGTTCATTAAGAAGGAGGCGGACTCCCTTCCACCACACCGTCCCTACGACTGCCCTATTGAGTTGCTTCCAGGCTCCAAAATTCCCTTTGGCCGTATCTTTCCTTTATCAGAGACTGAACTTGAAACGTTACGTTCCTATATCAATGAGAACCTGGAAAAAGGATTTATTTGTCCCTCTTCATCCCCTGCCGGCATATTTTTCGTCGAGAAAAAGGATAAGACGCTAAGACCTTGCATAGATTACCGAGAGTTGAATAAGATTACCATCAAAAATCGCTACCCTCTCCCCCTCGTCCCCAAACTCTTCCCATGTTTCCGTTCTGCCCGAGTCTTTTCCAAACTGGATTTACGAGGTGCTTACAATCTGGTGCGCATCTGTGAGGGGGGTGAGTGGAAAACGGCATTCCGAACTCGTTTCGGACATTTCGAGTATCTGGTAATGCCGTTCGGGCTCTGCAATGCTCCAGCCACGCTCCAGCACTTCGTGAACAATATTTTTTGAGACCATCATGACAACTTCCTCATAGTATATCTGGATGACATCTTAGTTTTCTCAGCCACCCTGGAGATCCATCGAGTGCACATAAAAAAGTTACTAACTATTCTAAGAACGCATGGACTGTACTTGAAAGCTGAAAAATGCGACTTTGAAAAAGAAACTATCCACTTCTTGGGACTGGTCATTTCTACTAAAGGAGTGGCCATGGATCCCCAGAAAGTAAAAGCGATCTTGGATTGGCCTACTCCCTCAGACAAAAAGGGCATCCAAAGATTTATCATTTTTTAACTTCTATAGAAGGTTTATTAAGAACTTTTCAGCCATAATATCTCCTATTACCCAACTAACCTGTTTGCATTCCAGGTTCCAGTGGACCCCAGAGGCTCAAGCAGCCTTTGACAGACTTAAGACTGAAGCATCTGAAGTGGCCACAGGAAATATCCTTTCTCAATGGCAAGGCCCTAAATCATTATTACATCCCATAGCTTTTTCCTCTCAGAAAATGACGCAACCGGAGAGGAATTATGATGTTGGACATCCCATCATTATTTTCACAGATCACAAAAACCTAGAATACCTTAGGACTGCCAGACGTTTAAGACCGTGCCAAACACGGTGGGCGTTATTCTTTTCAAAGTTTAATTTTCATATCTCTTATTGTCCTGGATCTGAGAATGGAAAAGCGGATGCTCTGTCTCGGATGTTTCCAGATACCCCTGAAGAAACCACTCCCGGTACAATTCTGTCTTCTCAGAACTTTCTTCTTATTCAGCCTGACCTAAGAGCATCTATTGTTCAAACCTCTCTTCAGTGTACGGAACCGAAGCACAACTTTAAGGAGACACGAAGGATTCCTGTGGCATCAGGACAAAATCTTTGTTCCCCAGGAAGTCAGACTACAGGTCTTTAAAAAGATTTCATGACCATCAGCTGGCTGGGCATTTCGGGGTCCGGAAGACTATTGATCTCACCCAACGTTACCTATGGTGGCCTTCGCTAAGTTCTGATTGCAAAAAATATGTTAATTCCTGTCTTGTATGCCAACGTAACAAGGGTCCCAAAACCCAGTCTTGGGGCCTGTTGAGACCCTTACCAGTCCCAGAAGCCTTGGAAGAATATCTCTATGGATTACATAGTTGATCTCCCTCCATCAGAGAATTTCACTACAATCTTGGTAGTAGTGGACAGACTTTCAAAAATGGCCCACTTCTTACCCATGCTCGGTACACCTTCTGCCATGGATACTGCAAAAATCTTTATCAAGGAGATTGTTAGACTACATGGACTTCCTGACAATATAGTATCCGAAAGAGGGGTACAATTCACCTCCGGCTTCTGGAAAAATCTCTGCAAAATTTTGTCAATTGAGCTCTCCTCTGCTTGTCATCCGCAGAGTAATGGCCAGATGGAGAGGACAAACCAAACCCTGGAACAGTATCTACGATGCTTTTGCTCCTTCTCCCAAGATGATTGGGCCTCTTTATTACCTTGTGCCGGGTTTGCCTATAACAACATCATTCACACAGCCACCAAGCAGTAACCCTTTTTGGCAAACTACGGCTTCCACCTGTCCTTTCTACCCAACACCATTCCTGAATCTCCGGTACCAGCTGTCCAGGATAGAATAATTTTTCTCCAAGCTAACTACCAAGTTCTCCAAAGAATCATGAGAAAAGTTCAGGAAGACTTCAAAAGACACTATGATAGAAGGAAGAAGGAGAATCCCATCTACAAGGTGGGTGACAAGGTATGGCTGTCATTTGTTAATCTCAAACGTTCTTGTCTTTTCAGGAAGCTTGGTCCAAGGTTTGTGGGTCCATTCGAAATCAAGAGGGAAGTGAACCCTGTGGCCTTTGAACTCTCTTTTCCGGCATCCTACAAGATCCATCCGGTATTTCATGTCTCCCTACTAAAACCAGCGGTGCCAAGTATTTTCAGGAAGAGAAGAGTCGCCACCTCCACCAGTCACCATAGGTAATGACACTAAATATGAAGTCGAAGCCATCCTGGACTGCCGGGAAAGAGGTAGGCAGACTCAATTTCTTGTTGAATGGAAGGGGTATCCTTCAGAAGAAAATTCTTAGGAACCGTTGGCTAATATTCATGCTCCGAGACTTTTACAGAATTTCCGTAACAGGTACCCTGAAAAATGGTCTAGGTTGGGCATCCGGAGGCTGCCCCTTGGGGGGGCACTGTCAGGGACATGGCCGTCCTAGTACTGTCAATGTTGCCCAGACCCTCCATGGACACCCACGGATTATCCTGAGACGTGCATGCACATCGGCACACACGCACAATACGGCATGCATTGGCGCGCATTGACGCACGCGCGCAATACGGCGCATGCACAACGGTGCGCAAGTGGGGTGACTGACGCTGGCGCCAGTGGCCCTATTTAAACCAGCCTGTGACCATAGGACCTTGCTGGATTATCTTCTCAGCTTCCTTGTGTACTTGACCTTGCTTACTGATCTGTGGATACCCATTGTGACCCGGCTTGCCTTGACCTTGCTTCCTGATCTCCTGGTTTGACCCTTGGCCTGCTTCTGGACTCCGCTTCTGCATCCTGATCTCCTGGCTTGACCTTCGGCTTGTACCTGGACCCTGCCTGTGCATGACCTCTGCTCGCCCCTGTACTCTCTCTGGACTGATTTACCCGTGTATGACCCCTGGCCTGTCTCCTGGTTTCTCCTTTTACCTGGACACTGCAAGTTCTGCTTTGCCAGCAATAACCATCCCTCCATGGCTGAGCTCCCTGGACTGCAGACAAGCACCTGGCCAACCGTGCTTCTTTGGGCACCGCGCTTCCTGTTCCCTAATCCAGGAACGCGCTGCACTTAGCCGCAAGGGGAGCCCTCTTAGCATCTCAATCTCCATACCTGCATCTGACAGTAGCCCCTTGAATGCCTATGAAGCACCGCTGGTTCCGAGGACAAATCAGCACAGGAAGAGGCCATGGAGGAAGAAAAAGAGGAGGGGTGGAGGAGAGAGGTGTGGCAGAATCACCACTAGTAGAATTTTGGAGGCGGGGTAGCGGAACAACCTCCAACACTACTGCACCCTGTCCTGCATCCTTCCCAGCTGCCAGAAGAGTCACCCAGTGCGCGGTGAAAGATAGGTAACGTCCCACCAATTTTCTTCAGGTAGCTTTAGGTGCACACTGTGCAGAGGACGCACTACACTAAATTGTAAATAATGCAGCTGCCTGCGATACTAGTATGATCAGAAGAACACCACCAATTTTCTTCAGGTAGCTTTAGGTGCACACTGTACAGAGGACGCACTACACTAACTTGTAAATACTGCAGTTGCCGGCGGTACTAATAGGATCAGAATAACACCACCAATTTTCTTCAGGTAGCTTTAGCTGCATACTGTGCAGAGGACGCACTACACTAACTTGTAAATACTGCAGCTGCCTGCGGTACTAATAGGATCAAAAGAACACCACCAATTTTTTTCAGGTAGCTTTAGGTGCACACTGTGCAGAGGACGCACTAAACTAACTTGTAAATACTGCAGCTGCCTGCGGTACTAATAGGATCAGAATAACACCACCAATTTTCTTCAGGTAGCTTTAACTGCACACTGTGCAAAGGGCGCACTACACTAACTTGTATATACTGCAGCTGCCTGCGGTACTAATAGGATCAGAAGAACACCACCAATTTTCTTCAAGTAGCTTTAGGTGCACACTGTGCAGAGGATGCACTACACTAACTGTAAATACTGTAGCTAATAGGACTAATAGGATCAGAAGAACACCAGCAATTTTCTTCAGGTAGCTGTAAATACTGTAAAAACACCTGCCTGCCTGTCAGTAGGAAGAGAATAACAGGAACAGATCTAGCTAAACTGAATACAGTGTATATATATATATATATATATATATATATATATATATATATATATATATATATATATATATATATTGTAACCTGGGGGACAGGTAGCAGGTACAAAGCTCCCTGGGATGAGTAGTCTTTCAGGCACAGATACCAAATCCAGTGAAATAGTGACAAACAGTGCGGTGTTTATTTGTGATATATACAAGTCTATATACAGGTGCTGTACAGTGTTCCAAAAAACAAATAGGAACAAAAATAGCCAAAACAAAACCTAGCCGTGTCTCGGCACTAACTAAACAATATTTACAGTTCCTAACTACCAGGCTGAGCAAGCCTACAGCTTGTCAGCTTCCACATACCTTTTTTTGCTCTCCTACACAGAAGTTGCCTGAGTATCCCAGGCCAAGAGCAAAGGCTGTCTGCTCAGGTGAGCTTAAATTAGCCTGGGGGAGAGAACCAAGACCTGAACTGGATCATGGATCAGAGCTCCCTGAACGTATATGAGAGGAGCCTGGGAGATGTAGAAACCCCGAACAGGACTTTTCCTGGCTCTCTCTGGGACGCTCTGCTACATATCCCCCCCCTTGTTTCAACCCCAGGGTTGGAACACCTGTAGCCCAACAGGAGTGAACACGGGACAGGGCATCTACATTTCCCATCTCAACACCTGGCCTGTGTTTTACAGTGAAGGAGTAATCCTGTAGAGCCAAAAACCACTGGTTCACACTTCTATTAGTCTCCTTCTTTTGGGCCATCCAATTCAGGGGAGCATGGTCAGTTATTAACTCAAACTGGCGTCCTAATAAATAGTACCTGAGTGCGTCGACAGCCCACTTTATGGCTAAACATTCCTTTTCAATGACTGCATACTTTTTCTCATGGTCACTGAGCTTTCTGCTTAGGTACACCACAGGGTGTTCTTCCCCATTGTGTACCTGTGACAGTACTGCCCCGATACCAACATCAGACGCATCTGTCTGAACCAAAAAATCTTTGGAGAAATCGGGGGAGTACAGTACTGGCTGTGCACAAAGAGCCTTCTTCAGGACTTGGAAAGATTCCTCTGCCACTGAGGACCATTTCACCATTACACAGTCTTTCCCTTTCGTAAGGTCTGTCAGTGGGGCAGCTATAGTTGCAAAATTTGGGATAAATCTTCTATAATACCCCGAAATGCCAAGAAAGGCCCTGACCTGCTTTTTGTTTGCAGGACGTGGCCACTCCTGGATGGCTTCTATTTTATTCACTTGAGGTTTTATGACACCACGGCCAATAGTGTAGCCCAAATACTTGGCTTCCTCTAGACCAATGGCACATTTTTTTGGATTTGCCGTAAAACCTTCTTTGAAGAGGGAATCAAGGAAAGCCTGGACACGGGGCAAGTGAGACTCCCAGTCAGTGCTATGTACCACTATGTCATCTAGATATGCTGCTGCATATTGTCGGTGGGGTCTTAGAGTCCTGTCCATGGCCCTCTGAAATGTTGCGGGGGCATTTTGTATCCCAAAAGGCATTTTTTTGTATTGAAAGGAACCCTCTGTGGTCACAAATGCGGTCTTCTCTTTGGCACTACCAGTCAGGGGAATTTGCCAATAACCTTTTGTCAAGTCCAAAGTGGTCAGATAGCGAGCCTTGCCAAGTCGGTCTATAAATTCGTCCACTCTGGGCATTGGGTACGTGTCAAACTGTCACTGCATTAAGCTTCCGGAAGTCATTACAGAACCTCCAAGTGCCATCCGGTTTTGGGACTAACACGATGGGGCTAGACCAGTCACTATTGGATTCCTCAATGACATCTAGCTCCAACATTCTTTTAACTTCCTCGCTGATGTCCTTTCTCCTTGCTTCAGGAATTCGTTACGGTTTGAGCTTGGCACGGACCCCAGGTTCAGTAACAATATCATGCTGAACTGCTGAAGTCGTGCCAGGTAACTCTGAAAATTTCTCTCTATTTCTTATCAGGTATTCTCTAGTTTTCTGCTTTTGGGAAAATGACAGGGTGTCTGTAATAGTGACCTCGGGGATCAGAAGGGACTCAGCACCCTTAGGCGTTACCTGGAGGGACCTCGCAGTTAACACCAGTCTAACCTTCCAGGGCTTTAACAGGTTTATATGGTAAATCTGTTCGGGCTTCCTTTTTCCTGGTTGATATACCTTGTAATTGACCTCCCCAACTCTTTCAATTACTTCAAAGGGACCCTGCCACTTAGCCAGGAACTTGCTCTCAACAGTGGGAACTAACACCAGGACCCTGTCACCAGGTGAGAAAACACGGAGTTGGGCCCCCCTGTTGTATATCCTCTGTTGGGCTGCTTGGACCTGCAGTAAGTGTTCTTTTACCATCGGCATGATTGCTGCAATCCTGTCCTGCATTTGAGCGATATCCTCAATGACACTTTTATGGGGTGTCTGCTCCCCCTCCCAAGTTTCTTTGGCTATGTCTAAGAGTCCCCGAGGGTGTCTCCCATAAAGCAACTCAAATGGAGAGTACCCCGTGGAGGACTGGGGAACCTCCCTGATGGCAAACATCAAGTATGGTATCATACCATCCTTGTCAACAACCTTTTTTAACATGCTCTTTAATGTCTTATTGAAGCGTTCCACCAAGCCATCCGTTTGAGGATGGTACACCGAGGTTCGCAATTGCGACACCTTAAATAACTTGCACAGCTCTCTAGTTACTCGTGACATAAATGGGGTGCCCTGGTCTGTAAGGACTTCTTTAGGGATTCCAACATGACTGAACACCATAAACAGCTCTTTGGCAATGTTTTTAGCAGACACGGTGCGTAAGGGAATGGCCTCAGGGTAACGGGTAGCATAATCCATGATTACAAGGATATGCTGATGACCTCGGGCAGTCTTGGGGAGTGGACCCACAAGGTCCATGGCAATCCTCTCAAAGGGCACTTCAATAATGGGCAAGGGCACTAAAGGACTTCAGAAGTGTTGTAGTGGGGCTGACATCTGACACACAGGACAGGATTCACAATAATTCTCAATATCCTTCTGTATCCCGGGCCAATAAAACCTGCGCAACACCCTTTCAGTAGTTTTCTCAACCCCTAAATGACCTCCTAGCAAGTGCCCATGGGCAAGTTCCAACACCACCCGTCTGTATGGCTTAGGGACCACCAACTGTTCAACCACTTCATCATTTTTTTATATACACGATACAGTAAATCCTCCTTGCTGCTAAAATAAGGAAAACAGAGCCTGTCCCCTGATTCGACAGATACATCATTAATCACCATTACATTTTCCCAAGCCCTGGCAAGGGTTGGGTCTTTTCTCTGCTCGGTACCAAAATTTTCCTTGTGTACATTAAGGTCAGCAAACTCCAACGTCGGCTCAGATTCAGCAGATGGATGTCCAGCTCCACTGGTTGTGGGGACCTCCTCAGGCTCCTCCAGCTCTCCTGTCATAACTGAGAAAGGAAAACTCGGGGAGCCCTGAGGAGAGTCCCCTGAACCCACATTGTCAGTAGCGCCCAGGAGTTCAGGCTCTGTCACTGAGTCAGCTACTGCGACCGGGTCGGGACGATCCCACAGTTCCCAAAACTTAGGGAAGTCCCTACCAATGATGGCCTCGTGCACCATGGGTCACCGTACCTAAGCCAGTTTTAAACTGAACAGTGGCTATAGGATACTTGCGGGTATCTCCATGTATACAGATCACAGCAACTTTTTTTAGCATGCAAATTCACAGTTTCAACCATCTCAGCTGTAACCAAAGTCACTAGACTTCCAGAGTCCAGCAAGGCCGTAATAGGCTTATTATTAACAGTCATTTGGCACATGTGTTTTCCCATACTTGGTGCTGCAGCGCATGAAACAGCAGCAAACATAGACTGCCTTCTAATAGATAGATCACACTGCATTGGTTCATCTGTCAATGGACAGTTTGCTGCAACATGCCCCAGTTCTTGGCAACGAAAACACCTGATGTTTCCCCAGTTTGGTTTGCTGACAGGCAGTAGCTTCCCTTGTTTGGGACGCCAAACTTCAGTCCTGGCACCAAAAATCCTCCCCCCTATTTCCTTGCCATGCTTACCACCCACTTCCCCTGGAACAGTCTTACCGGTTGCCTAGGGAGACCGTGGCTTTGGGTGGAAAGTCTGTGCGGCTGTAGAGGTGGTGACCAGGCTCTCTGCAGCAAAGTACCTTTCAATGAGTTCCACGAGGTTGTCCACCGAGTTGGGGTCTCCTTGACTCACCCACTTCTGCAGGGGAACTGGTAGTGACCCCAGGAACTGATCCATGACCACACGCTCCACTATTTGTGGCCCAGACAGGGACTCCGGCTGTAGCCATTTCCTCACTGAATGAATTAGTTTGAACATCTGTGATCTTGGGGGCCTCTCGTCTTGGAAGAACCAGCTGTGGACCCGCTGTGCTCGAACTGCCAAGGTGACACCAAGTTGCGCCAGGATTACCCGCTTGAGCTTTTCATAGTCTCCTGCTTCTGCTGACTCCAAATCATAGTAGGCCTTCTGTGACTCTCCAAACAGCAAGGGGGCGACCAGTCCTGCCCACTGGGTTTTGGGCCAACCTTCCCTCTCAGCGGTCCGTTCAAACGTTAAGAGAAAGGCCTCTGGATCATCATCTGCAGTCATCTTATAAAGAAAGAGACCCACATGGATTGCTGAGGGCTTGTCTCCAACAACATTAACTTTAGCAGGTGACCACTGTGCTAGTGTCTCCACAACCGCAGCCAGGGTTTTCCTATCCTCTTTTGCATCAGTGGCTAGCTGTTCAAACAGCCTCTGCGATAGCTCCTGTACAGCACCAATCTGTTGACACAGCGCCTTGGTTTGCTTCTGTGCTATAGCGTTTGTTTGCTGCTGTGTAGCGTTTGCTTGATGCAGTGCAGCATTTGCTTGTTGCTGTGCAGCATTGGATTGTTGCTGTGCAGCGTTGGATATCACCAATTGTTTCAGGATTTCCTCCATGTTTAGTCACTCTAGGTACTGGCCTTTTAAGTAGTAACTTACTACAGCTGGTCGCAGTCTCCACCATATGTAACCTGGGGGACAGGTAGCAGATACAAAACTCCCTGGGATGAGCAGTCTTTCAGGCACAGATACCAAATCCAGTGGAATAGTGACAAACAGTGCGGTGTTTATTTTGATATATACAAGTCTATATACAGGTGCTGTACAGTGTTCCAAAAAAACAAATAGGAACAAAAATAGCCAAAACAAAACCTAGCCGTGTCTCGCACTAACTAAAAAACAATATTTACAGATCCTAACTACCAGGCTGAGCAAGCCTACAGCTTGTCAGCTTCCAGCTTGTCAGCTTTTTGCTCTCCTACACAGAAGTTGTCTGAGTATCCCAGGCCAAGAGCAA
The DNA here is from genome assembly GCA_037952835.1 of Lithobates septentrionalis. NCBI lineage: Eukaryota > Metazoa > Chordata > Amphibia > Anura > Ranidae > Lithobates > Lithobates septentrionalis. The sequence continues at coordinate 12,699,651 of JBBDGP010000278.1, read as the reverse complement.
AGGCTGTCTGCTCAGGTGAGCATAAATTAGCCTGGGGGAGAGGACCAAGACCTGAACTGGACCATGGATCAGAGATCCCTGAACGTATATGAGAGGAGCCTAGGAGATGTATAAACCCCGAACAGGACTTTTCCTGGCTCTCTCTGGGACGCTCTGCTACAATATATATATATATATACAACACCTAGGATGCATATATATATACACAATACACTGTAAGTGCAGCTAACTGACTCGCCTGCCTACTCTATCTAACTTAAATCAAATGACACTGTCTCTCTGTCTATCTCTCCGCTGCCTCAGCAACACACTGCACAAGGCCGCCATGCAGGCGGCCTTATATAGTGTGGGGTGTGTACTAAACCCCCTGAGCCATAATTGGCCAAAACCACCCAGGCTTTGACCAATTATAGCTCTCCGTTCTTACCACGCTGTGATTAGCCAAACCATGCGGGTCATAGTGCATGCTTGGCCAATCATCAGCCAGCAATGCACTGCGATGCCGCAGTGAATTATGGGCCGTGACGCACCACTCGAATTTGGCGCGAACGGCCCATAACATTCCAAATTCGACGAACGGTCGAACATGCGATGTTCGAGTTGAGCATGGGTTTGACTCGAACTCGAAGCTCATCCCTAATGGAGATAGCACATTCCTCATGCTGCCAATTCTGTGATCTTTTAATGCAGCACATTCTTTTGTGCTTTATAATGCTAGAAGAATGAACTTGTTTTGCTGCTGATATTCACACAGAGTTCTCACAAACGTAGCGCTTTATTATTTCTCGTGATCTCATGAATAATCTTTTATTATTTTAAAGCCAGATCTCCAGAATAATGTTTTGAAATATTTTTTATAGTCATGTTTTTTTAGAATCTTTTATTTCATCGAGATCTCCTTTTTTTTGGATTATTGCAAAATTATTTTCTACTGATCTCCATAATATCTTTTTTTTTTTCGTGTGTCATGTTACCACAATAACATTATTATCTTGTATTTTGTAACCTCAAGGAGGTTGTTTGGTGTCCCTTGTTAATTTGACATTGTATTTTTGAAATGTACCTGCATACTCACAAACAATCTGTCCTATTTTTATAAAAACACATAGGCAAGTATTTTCAGAAAATAAACTATCCATTTAATCTGGGTAACAAAATAAAGAGGAAGGCAACTCTGGAGAAACTTTTGGAATTTGCGAAGCCCCAGGGCACACATCAAGTCTGTTGAAACAAAAATTGTTATCTTGAGGAGTCCATATAATATGGAGCCCAATCTGGTCCAGGACTCCCAGAGATCAGGACCAGCAGCAGATGACATATATGTCCCCAGGCTGTGGTACTACACCAGCCTGCATCTTCTGTCAGACCAGACTGAACCCAGGTTATCACTTTCTTCTCTTCCCTGCAGCCTTTCCCTCCACGTTTCCCTGAAGCCTTCTCTGCAGCCTTCCCTGCAGCCTTCCTTGGAGGCTGTGGCTCTGGTGGTGGACTTGTGGCAGGAGGAGGAGGAGGATGGGTGAGATCTTATATGTGGCTGTTCTCTGGCAGCTGGCCCCTCAACCCCCTCTAAAGGGCCTCAAAAATAATTGCCTCACAAAGGAAGCATTGGCCCTCCTCCAATTTCAACAATCTTGTGTCTAGATAGCAGCCATAGGCCTCTTCAGCATCGGGTTGGCTTCTGAGGACATCACTCACTTCCCTAATGAGGCCCAGTGCTGCCTCCTCCATCCTCGTCCCCTTCCTGGGCCTTTTTGCTTGAAGGCAGAGGTGAGGCACCTGGGATTGGGTGAGGCTCCTACTGTGGTCAGCCACCTCCTGGCTGTCACTGGGCATGGCCACCTCCTGGCTGACACTGGGCACGGCCTCTTCCTGGCTGACACTTTCCAGACCCTTCTCCTGGCTGAGCTCATCCTGTGTATAAAAAAGGGACATAGTTTGAGTTTTTGCTTCATCAGTCACACACAATTTGTAGGTCATGACTTGCAAATTGAATGTTAATAAATAGAAAAGACTATCATTCTGACCCCAGCATTTTTCATTCTTGTCCCAATCATTTTTGGCCACTACTGTCTATTGATATGTAAATCACTTGCTTTTAAATCATTAATTAGTTATCAATTATAACATCTAGTTAACATCATTATTATTAGGACAATAAATATGTAGTAAAATAATATACCTGGCTCCAGCTGAGTGCATCCACTTCTTCCAGGAGGGAAGGCCCAGGTTTTTCCTGGTCAGCCTCTGCTGGGGTTGAGGGAAGGGTGGAGGAAAGGCTGCAGGGACGGGTAGAAAGTGATTACCTGTCTTCAGTCTGGTCATCCAGAATTCGCAGTTTGTTGAAGTACTACAGCCTGGGTACACATACTTGCGCTGCTGATGCTCCTGATCTGAGTGATTTCTGGATCTTATTATGCTCTTTCTTATACATGTTCCTCAAGATCCCAATTTTACTTTCCAAAAACTGGATGGTTGCATCGGGGACCCGAGTCTTCACAATTTCCAGAAGTTTCTCCAGCGTTGTCCTCCTAGCTTGTTTATTATAATATAAGGTGTTTTTCACCTCCCACAAATTCCTCATCTCCCTGTATCTGTCTATGAAACTGGCCATGAATTCTGGGTCCTTAAACTGATTCATCTTTGCTGTAAGACAATACACAAGACAAAAACACTAATTTCAGCCTAAACTCTCAATCTTGAATCAGTATAGGCCACTATGATGGGCCAAGTTCAAATTTTACCTTCGTTTAGGACACTCGCCACTTCCGTTTGTCCTCCCTCCACACACAGATCGTACGTACGACACATGCATATTAGCTTGATATAGACTGCGCATTTGTGAATCTCCGCCCATGTTGCCTGCCCCTGATGTTCTTTCTCGAAGATTCCCCACCCCTTCTCTCTTCGGCGCAGTAGGAGCAACATGGTGAATAAAGAGCAGGTGTGTGGAAATTATTCCATTAACGAGGAGGAGGAGGAAAGCCCGGAGCCCAAAATGACACGATCCCGGAGGAGAATTAAGGCCTCCAATATGGCCTTTGAAGAGATGGTGGAGCTGGTGTACATCTTGCGGAGGAACGACTATGATGGGAAGCATGGACCATACACCAACCCTAATTTGCGAAAGGCCAAGATCATGTTGAAAGTTGTGAAGAGTCTGCGGCAGAATTTTGAGGTATGATGCTCCAAGGAACAAATAAGGACACGCTGGTCTGACCTGAAACTGAGGGAGCCGGATCAGTATAGAAGAATAAAAAGAGTGCTTCTAAAAAGTAAATACTTGTCGTGTGTTCCTATCATTATCATTACTAGCATGCTACGCCGTGTGCTTTTCTTTACTTTTGTACAGTTTAAAATGGCGAATTTCATGTTAGTGGGCACAGTAATTGGTCTTAGGAAACATTGTTCGCTCATTAAATACGATGTTTTGGGCAGATACAGGTTAAATACATTTGGTCATGCCTATTTGTATAAAGTTAAGTTTTGTACATTGCTGTCTAGATGTGTTTGTAACTAGAATGAAATGCAAGCTTGATTCAGTGTAATTTAAGGTGAGGACACTCAGCAGCTGTTTACACATATGCACTAGTGTGGGACACAAGAACAAACTTTTTAAGGTGTCCCACACAGGTGCTCCTGTGGATACTTGGGGTGTCTCCATGTGTGAAAATTGTCACAAAAAGGTAAGTATTCCAGCTTTGGTAAGGTAAAAAATCATGTCTTCAGCTCATGTCTTCAGCTTGGAACTCTGCCCAAAACAGACAATTTTACCCCACTTCCCAGCAATGTTTCATATTCCTATTTCTGAACTCAAATATTTGTGTGCTAAGTACACCTTTTGATTCATTCTCATAGGGGAGAAAAGACTCGGAGGACACCACTCATAGGACACCAGGGACCCCCACATCACCAATAAGGGGAAATCAGCCCAAGACCCCCCGAGGATCTAGAGGAAGGAGAGTGGAGGAAGTGGGTGAGATTGTCACCCAAACAGGTCTGACACCCCAGCTTCAGGTAATCTATGTATGCCTGCATATTTATAATACATGTTTTTAACCAATTTGTAGGTGATGTGCTGGTTGTTGAAGAGCAAGCTGAACCTTTCACAAGTGACAGCGCCCAAAAGGCTCATCCACAACATCATGATGTGGAATGGTGAAAGAGACATTATAAGGAAGAAAATGAATGTTATGTAACAACAAATGAAGAACATGATAGATGTGTTGGGGAGAATATAAATTGCTTTCAAATCCCATCCATTTTCCCATTTGTTGGACTAAACTAAATTTTTTTTTGTACATTTTAAAAGCCAAATTTTGAAGAGGCATACGGTGTGTCAACATGTGCCATCTGCCATCAGGGGATCTTAATGTACATGTTTTGTGCATGCAACCCCTTCCTCGTAACTCATAACACATCCATTGATCCCCCATGATGGGAGATAGCACATGTTGACATTAGGCATGGGATCAGGAGGGAAATACCCATTTGGACTCCCAATTTGTGTGCATCTTCAAAATTTGGCTTTTACAGGGGTGACATCACCCCATCTGATGAAGGCAATATCAAGACATTTTTCACACTATAATGTCTGATATTGCCTTCAGTTTTTATACGTTGAACTTTATAAGTTCCAGAGTTGTGTATGTTATGTTTTAAAACATGCCTGTTTCTAACAAAAAAAAAAAAATTGAGAAAAAAACATTTTTTCTAAAAAATTTTATAACGCACATGTGAATGTGCACATAGTAAAAATTTTGATAATCAACAATGGGTGGCTTCTTCTTTCAATGCTCAATACTAGTTTTGTAAGTAATTTTGTGTTTACAGTGACAATGGGGCTTTTTTACTAGAGGAAAATCCACTTAGCACTACAAGTACACTAGGAGAACCTAGGAGACAACCAAAAAGAAACACAAGCAATAAAGAAAATGTAAGATTTTATCAGATATAATTTTTTTATTTGTAAAAAAATATTTAGACATTGTCTGGCATTGCAATGGCACCCATAGCCATAAAATAATTAACATATTTCTCGCAAACTTGACAGGCACTTTTGGGTGCCAAACCAGGATGGCCAGTATCCAGGCCCGTCAGGGGATTAGCAGGAAGTCCTGCCTCAGGCCCAAATAAGGCTATATAATTGCGTGCATTTTTGTGTAAAAAGTTGTGCAAGATGCAGCAGCATAAGATTATGTGGTTCAGTTTGTAGTCTGCCATGTGTATGGCTGTCAGAAACAGGTGGAACCGGCTGGCCATTATCCCGAAGGCATTCCCAACGACTCTTTCTGCTCTGGCCAGCCGGTAGTTAAAAACCCTCCTCTCCTGGGTGAGGGTCCTCTGGGGAATGGCCTCATCAGGTGCTCACCCAAACCGAATGCTTCATCAGCAATAAAGACAAACGGGAGTCCTTCAACGCTGTCCGCATCAGGTGGCAATCCCAAGCCACCACTCTGGAGACGTTGGTAAAACTCTGTCTGGGCAAAGACTCCTCCATCCAACATCCGACCATTCTTCCTCACCAGGGATGAGCCGAACACCCCCTGGTTCGGTTCGCACCAGAACCTGCGAACGGACCGAAAATTTGCACGAACGTTAGAACCCCATTGACGTCTATGGGACTCGAATGTTCGAAATCAAAAGTGCTCATTGTAAAGGATAATTTGCATGGTATTGTCCTAAAAAGGGTTTGGGGACCCGGGTCCTATCCCAGGGGACATGTATCAATGAAAAAAAACGTTTAAAAACAGACGTTTTTTCGGAAGCATTGATTTTAACCGCTTCAATACCCGGCCATAGTCAAATGACGTCCACAGATGGGATCTCCCATTCTGGGTGGGCGTCATATGATGGCCTCGGCTTTCCGCCGCTACTGCGGGCCCCCGGGGGCCCGCAGAGCGGCGATCGGGGTACCATTGTGTCCCTCAGGACACAGCCACTCCCCGATGGGGGTATTGAAGTGGCGGCGGTGGCGGGTGGCGGAGCGTCGGTAACGGCGGATGCAGAGCGGCATTGGGAAGCGTGTATTAGGCGGGTTCCGGCGGAAGAGGAGTGATCAGAGCGGTGATCGGGGCTAGGGCTTTTCCCCTGGATACAGCTCAGCCCCGATCACTGTAGCCAATGGCATGGCTCTGCATCACATGACCGGCTGTGTCCAATCACAGCCGGTCACTAATGTAAACAAACACACACAGTCAGACAGTAACTGCTGTTGCTGGGCTCTTCTCCTCACACACCGATCCAGTGTGAGGAGAAGAGATCAGCTAACAGTGAGTTACTAATTACATGTACTACTGTGCCCAGATCGCCCCTCCTAAATAAAGAGTACCTGTCACCTCAGTACCTGTCACCTCAGTACCTGTCACCTCAGAGTACCTGTCACCTCAGAGTACCTGTCACCTCAAAAAGTACCTGTCATCTCAAAGTACCTGTCCATCAGGAGTACCCGCCACCTCATCACCTGCCACCAGAGTACCCGCCACCTCATCACCTGCCACCAGAGTACCCGCCACCTCATCACCTGCCACCAGAGTACCCGCCACCTCATCACCTGCCACCAGAGTACCCGCCACCTCATCACCTGCCACCAGAGTACTTGCCACCAGAGTACCCGCCACCTCACCACCAGAGTACCTGCCACCAGAGTACCCACCACCTCATCACCTGCCACCAGAGTACCCGCCACCTCATCACCTGCCACCAGAGTACCCGCCACCTCATCACCTGCCACCAGAGTACCCGCCACCTCATCACCTGCCACCAGAGTACCCGCCACCTCATCATCTGCCACCAGAGTACCCGCTACCTCATCACTTGCCACCAGAGTACATACAGCCAGTCAGCCACTATGTCCAGAAAGATGTACACCCCAGAAGAGGCATACCAGATACTGAGTCTGACCGATGAGAGCAACGGGGAGCTCTCACCGCTCAGTTCAGATTCTGGTTCTGATTCGGAATATGAGCCCCCTGAAGGCAGCACATCAGGATCCGAATCAGAGGAGGAAGTAGTCCATCCAAAAAGACGACGGTCTGAAAACCAGGCAGCTACCAGCAGTGCCAGCGGCGGTAGACCCCAGGAGGAGGGGCCCAGTACAAGCGCTGCTAGACCCCAGGAGGAAAGGCCCAGCACAAGTGGACGCCAAAGAAGTAGGGCCCAAACCCATCATCCAGATTCCTTGGCAAACCCATTGTGGCTGCCTTCTACCACAGGGTCAGCCACGATCCCCCCTTTCTACAGCACAGTCGGGTGTGCAGGTCAACACTGCAGGATTTTCACAAATGGACTTTTTTAATTTATTTTTCCCGAATGATTTGATTCAAGGCATCGTGGACCAAACTAATTTGTTTGCCCAACAATTTATTGCAACCAACCCCAGCTCCAGCTATGCCCACCCTTTTGAGTGGAGACCGCTAACAGTAGTGGAGCTAAAATTGTTTTTAGGCCTAACCCTGAACATGGGGCTTACAAAAAAAATGAAATTCATAAGTATTGGTCGACCAAACCCATCCACCATATGCCAATTTTTTCAGCAGCCATGTCCAGGACCCAATACGAAATCATAATCCGCTTTTTGCATTTCAATGACAACTCACAGTGCCAACCCCGAAATCACAAACTTTGACAAATAATATAAAGTTCGCCCCCTAATTAATTTTTTTTCCCAGAAGTTTGCCGAAGTTTATGTCCCTGAAAAAAATATATCTGTGGACGAATCCCTGGTGCATTTCACAGGCCGGCTGGGAATCAAACAATATATCCCCAGTAAGAGGGCGAGGTATGGCTTGAAGCTTAACAAGCTTTGTGAAAGTGCCACCGGTTATGTGTACGCATTCCGCGTGTATGAAGGGAAAGATTCCCAGCTCCAGCCCCCTGAGTGTCCCTCGTACATGGGAATAAGTGGCAAAATTGTTTGGGAGTTGGCATTCCCACTCCTCCAAAAGGGGTACCATATTTATATGGATAACTATTATACGATTTTGCCCCTTCTCCGACACCTATATCTCAAACAAACTTTGGCCTGTGGTACAACTAGAAAAAACCGAAAGGGCTTCCCACAGTGTCTTGTCACCACAAACATTCCAAGGGGGGGAATCGACAAGCTTGAGGAACGAAGAAGTGTTGGCTGTGAAGTGGAGGGATAGAAAAGACGTGTACGTCATGTCCACCATCCACGATGACACCTCGGTGGAACTTCACAGAAGACGCGGTACCGTTTGCAAGCCTACCTGTATCACTGAGTAAAATAAATACATGGGGGGGGTGGATTTAAACGATCAGTTGTTGCAGCCCTATCTTTCAACAAGAAAATCCTTATTCTGGTACAAAAAAGTCGCAATTTACTTTTTTCAATTGGCCCTTTTAAATTCTTTCATAATCTACCAAAAATCCACAGAAACACCCACCACCTTCTTAAAGTTTATTGAAGACATTGTCACTGCCCTGATTTATCAGCAAGTATCCCCCCCAGAAAGCATTCGCCCTGATTCTGTCAGCAGACTACATGAGCGTAGGGATGAGCCGAACACCCCCCTGTTCGGTTCGCACCAGAACATGTGAACAGGAAAAAAGTTTGTTCGAACACGCGAACACTGTTAAAGTCTATGGGACACGAACATGAATAATCAAAAGTGCTAATTTTAAAGGCTTATATGCAAGTTATTGTCCCAGGGGACATGGATCAATGCAAAAAAAAGTTTTAAAAATGGCCGTTTTTTCAGGAGCAGTGATTTTAATAATGCTTAAAGTCAAACAATAAAAGTGTAATATCCCTTTAAATTTCATACCTGGGGGGTGTCTATAGTATGCCTGTAAAGGGGCGCATGTTTCCTGTGTTTAGAACAGTCTGACAGCAAAATGACATTTTGAAGGAAAAAGCACATTTAAAACTACCCGCGGCTATTGCATTGCCGACAATACACATAGAAGTTCATTGATAAAAACGGCATGGGAATTCCCCACAGGGGAACCCCGAACCCAAATTAAAAAAAACAAATGACGTGGGGGTCCCCCTAAATTCCATACCAGGCCCTTCAGGTCTGGTATGGATATTAAGGGGAACCCCGGCCAAAATGTAAAAAAAAAATGACGTGGGGTTCCCCCTAAATTCCATACCAGACCCTTCAGGTCCCGTGCGTCAGAGGGGCGGGGTCACCGGGTGGCCCCACCCCTGTTATTTAAGAACCGTCAGACGAATAGACGCCGTCACACAGCGGGAGCCTCCCTCCATGCCACAGCATGGGTGCGGAGCGGCCCGGAGAAGAAAATGAAAAAGAGAAGAAGAGACGAAGGAAGAAGAGATGAAGAAGAAGATGAAGAGAAGAGCGGGAGCCTCCCCCCCATGCCATGGGTGCGGAGCGGCCCGAGGAGAAGAAGATAGAAGACGCCACAGAGGAGATGCTGGACGAGAACGCCGGAGGAAGAACCAGAAGAGCCAGAAGAACCAGAAGAAGATGAAGGAAGATAGAAGAAGCATTTAAATAAAGGAATTGTCAAAAACTGTCTCTTGTCATTTTTAACATTTTTGACAGTTTTTTAGTGAAATGGTAGGGGTAAGTACCCTCTTACCATTTCACACAGGGGGGGGCCGGGATCTGGGGGTCCCCTTGTTAAAGGGGGCTTCCAGATTCTGATGAGCCCCCCGCCCGCAGACCCCCACAACCACGGGCCAGGGTTGTGGGGATGAGGCCCTTGTCCTCATCAACAATGGGACAAGGTGTTTTGGGGGGCTACCCCAAAGCACCCTCCCAATGTTGAGGGCATGTGGCCTGGTACGGTTCAGGAGGGGGGGGCGCACTATCGTCCCCCCCTCTTTTCCTGCGGCCTGCCAGGTTGCATGCTCGGATAAGGGTCTGGTATGGATTTTTGGGGGGACCCCACGCTGTTTTTTTTTTTTGGCACGGGGTTCCCCTTAAAATCCATACCAGACCTGAAGGGTCTGGTATGGAATTTAGGGGGAACCCCACGTCATTTTTTAAAAAAATTTGGGCCGGGGTTCCCCTTAATATCCATACGAGACCTGAAGGGCCTGGTATGGAATTTAGGGGGACCCCCACATCATTTGTTTTTTTTAATTTTGGTTCGGGGTTGCCCTGTGGGGAATTCCCATGCCGTTTTTATCAATGAACTTCTATGTGTATTGTCGGCAATGCAATAGCCGCGGGTAGTTTTAAATGTGTTTTTTCCTTCAAAATGTCATTTTGCTGTCAGACTGTTCTAAACACAGGAAACATGCGCCCCTTTACAGGCATACTATAGACACCCCCCAGCTACGAAATTTAAAGGGATATTACACTTTTATTGTTTGACTTTAAGCATTATTAAAATCACTGCTCCTGAAAAAACGGCAGTTATTAAAACTTTTTTTTGCATTGATCCATGTCCCCTGGGGCAGGACCCGGGTCCCCAAACACTTTTTATGACAATAACTTGCATATAAGCCTTTAAAATTAGCACTTTTGATCTCTCCCATAGACTTTTAAAGGGTGTTCCGCGGCATTCGAATTTGCCGCAAACACCCCAAATTGTTCGCTGTTCGGCGAACTTGCGAACAGCCAATGTTCGAGTCGAACATGAGTTCGACTCGAACTCGAAGCTCATCCCTACATGAGCGCCATTTCCCAGACCATATTCCACCAACAGGACCCGGAAGACGATGCCAAAAAAAATGTCGGGTGTGCACCAAAAGAGGAATTAGGAAAGATACCAGCTTCCATTGTACCGACTGTCCCTCCCAACCTGGCCTTTGCATCGGAGAATGCTTCAGGCGATATCACACTTTGGAAAATTATTAGTCCATATTTCTAATACTGCCATTTCCCCGTTTTTAATTTCTGTCCTGAATATTTCCCTTCCTCAACCAACCATATTATTGCCTTCCATGTGAACCGACCCTGGCCTGTTTCTGGACTATGCCTCTGCCTACCGTCTGCATTGTTTTTCCGCCATGTTTTTGCCTTTCACGTGAACTGACCCTGGACTGTATCGACTATGCCTCTGCCTACCGTCTATTTCTGCCTTTTACCTGCACTGACCTCAGCCTGTTGACCATGTTTTTGCCTGCCCCTTGGATTGATCTTTCACCCTGCTACACAGGGGTCTCACATATGTGAGGGGCTCCAGAATAGTGTTCGGAGTTCAGAAAACCAGTTTTTGGTTTTCTGTGTTCCCATAACAGGGTCTGGTTGCCCGGAGGCTTCAAAGTGATTTGGGTGGGAGAAGCCTCTACTCCTGTCCCCATTCTTTCCTGATCGATGCCCTAAGCTTGATGGTACTGCTTGCTCCCTGGACAAATACTCTGGCTGTGCTGACCATACCTCTGCCTGCTGCATGTACTAACTATGGACAGTATTCCTGCCTGCTGCATGGACGATCCTTTGATCCTTTTGCTGCTGCTGACCACATCCCTGCCTGCTATCTGGACTAATGCTTTGGCTGTGCTGACATCTCTACCTATACTGACTATTCCTGCCTGCTGCCTCTTTTGCTGTCGCTGTCCACGTTCCTGCCTGCTGCCTGGACTGATGCTCTTCTCTGTGGACCACTGCACTACTAAAACTGCAGGTAATCTTTTCTTTACCCTTTACTCAGCAGAATGTATTTTGGTTTGTAATTGGTATGTACAGTACATGCTATGTGTTAGAAATATGAAGGGCCTTCAACAATGTGATAGGTTGGCAGGAATTTGTGTGTAATGTATGCTCCTAGAACAACTGACAGTGCTACTTGGATGTTGGGCCTCTGTATGTGGCCAGACTATGTAAAAGTCTCACACATGTGGTATCGCCATACTCAGGAGGAGTAGCAGAATGCATTTTGGGGTGTCATTTTTGCTATGTACATGCTATGTGTTGGAAATATCTTATGAATGGACAACTTTGTGTAAAAAAAATGCGTTTTCATTTTTTTCCACAGTTTCCAAAAACTTCGGGAAAAAAATGAACCATTCAAAAGAATAATTATGCCTCATAGATTATACGTTGAGGTGTTAGCTTTCCAAAATGGGGTCATTTTGTGGGCATTTCCATTGTCCTGGTGCTCCAGGGCCATCAAAATTGTAATAGGTGGTTGAGAAATGAGATGTGTAATTTATGCTCCTAGAATGCCTGGAGCTGCTACTTCAATGTTGGGCCTCTGTATGTGGCCAGGCTGTGTAAAAGTCTCACACATTTGGTATCGCCACACTCAGAAGGAGTAGCAGAATGTATTTTGGGGTGTCATTTTTGCTATGTACATGCTATGTGTTGGAAATATCTTATGAATGGACAACTTTGTGTAAAAAAAATGCGTTTTCATTTTTTTTCCACAGTTTCCAAAAACTTCGGGAAAAAAATGAACCATTCAAAAGACTAAATATGCCTCATAGATTATACGTTGGGGTGTTAGCTTTCAAAAATGGGGTCATTTTGTGGGCGTTTCCATTGTCCTGGTGCTCCAGGGCCTTCAAAAGTGTGATAGGTTGTCATCATATGAGATGTGCAATTTATGCTCGTAAAACTCCTGACGGTGCTAGTTGGATGTTAGACCTCTGTATGTGGCCAGGCTGTGTAAAAGTCTCACACACGTGGTATCACTATACTCAGGAGGAGTAGCAGGATGTATTTTGGGGTGTCATTGCAAGTATGCATGTGCTGTGTGAGAGAAATAACTTGTTATTATGACAATTTTGTGCAAAAAAAAAAATTCCAAGAATTGTGGAAAAAATTACAACTTCAAAAAGCTCACCATGCCTCTTGCTAAATACCTTGGAATGTCTGCTTTCCAAAAAGGGGTAATTTGGGGGGTATTTGTACTTTCCTGGCTTGTTAGGGCCTCAAGAAATGAGATAGGCCTTCAGTACATCAGGTGTGATCAGATGTGATCATTTTTCAATGATTTGCACCATAGCTTGTAGACTCTATAACTTTCACAGAGACCAAATAATATACACTAATTTGGGTTACTTTTACTAAAGGTATGTAGCAGTATACATTTTGGCCCAAATTTATGAAGAAAAATTACTTATTTGCAAAATTTTACAATAAAAACTAAAAAAGAAGTGTTTTTTTTTCAAAAATGTCTCTCTTTTTTCGCTTATATTGCAAAAAATAAAAAAAACAGCAGTGATTAAATACCATCAAAAGAAAGCTATGATTCTGAGAAAAAAAATGATAAAAATTTGGTTTGGGTACAGTGTAGCATGACTGAGTAATTGCCATTTAAAGTGTGAGAGCGCTGAAAGCTAAAATTTGGTCTGGGAAGGAAGGGTGTAAAAAAGCCCTGTATTGAAGTGGTTAATGATGCTTAAAGAAAAAAAAAAAAAAAGTGAAATATTCCTTTAAATATCGTACCTGGGGTGTGTCTATAGTATGCCTGTAAAGTGGCGCGTGTTTCCCGTGTTTAGAACAGTCTCTGCACAAAATGTCATTTTTAAAGGAAAAAATCTCATTTAAAACTGCTTGCGGGTTTAATGTAATGTCGGGTTTTGGAAATATGGATGAAAATCAGTGAGACAAACGGCATGCGTACCCCCCAGTCCATTACCAGGCCCTTTGGGTCTTGTATGGATATTAAGGGGAACCCCGCACCCAAATTAAAATAAGGAAAGGTGTGGGGCAACCAGGCCCTATATACTCTGAACAGCAGTATACAGGCGGTGCAAACAAGACAGGGACTGTAGGTTTGTTGTTAAGTAGAATCTGTTTGTAATTTTGAACGGGTACATTTTTAACGTGTTTAGCTCCAGCCAAAAAATCTTTTTTAAGCTTTTTGGAAAACATAGGGAAGGGTTATCACCCCTGTGACATTTGTTTTGCTGTCTGTCCTCCTCTTCAGAAGATTTCACCTCACTTTTTGTCCCAATGACAAATGTTTTTTGAAAATTTGGGTTTTTTTTGTGGAACAAGGATTGGAAAGCATCAGTGGAAAGGAGAAATGTTTTTCCCATATTAACTCTTACAGGAGAGAATTTCCCTTCCTGGGGGTAGATTTCATCTCACTTCCTGTTGTCTCCTTCTGTTTGCAAGTAGGAGTCGTTTGTAAGTTAGATGTTTGAAAGTAGGGGCCTGCCCTATATACTCAGCAGAAATTTGGGCCTTAGGTGTTGTTGTGGCCACAACACTGTAAGCCCTCACAGGGCCCTGCTGTGAAATATTAGATCAAGAATTGTAATTACATGCCCCTGTTGAACAGGGGCAGAAAAATTGGGCCTTTGGTGGTGGTGGTGGTGCTGGTGCCACAACACTGTAAGTCCTCACTCGCTCTTGGTGGGCGCAGAAATGGGCCCTGCTGTGAAATATTAGATCAAGAATTGTAATTACCTGCCCCTGTTGAACAAGGGAAGAAAAATTGGGCCTTTGGTGGTGGTGGTGTTGGTGCCACAACAATGTAAGTCCTCACTCGCTCTTGGTGGGTGCAGAAATGGGCCCTGCTGTGAAATATTAGATCAAGAATTGTAATTACATGCCCCTGTTGAACAAGGGCAGAAAAATTGGGCCTTTGGTGGTGGTGGTGGTGGTGCCACAACACTGTAAGTCCTCACTCGCTCTTGGTGGGTGCAGAAATGAACCCTGCTGTGAAATATTAGATCAAGAATTGTAATTACATGCCCCTGTTGAACAGGGGCTGAAAAATTGGGCCTTAGGCACTGGTGCTGGTGCCACAACACTGCAACCCCTCACAGATACCCTAGTTGGAACTCAGAAATGAGCCCTGCTGCAAAGTATTGCATCAAAAATTGTAATTACGGGGGGGCGTGGTTTGGCTGCTGCAGATGATGGCCGCCTAGATTCTCTGCTCTCCCTCAGAACGGGGCACAACAGCGATTATAAAGCCAGTATCAGCTGCCTTCACCTCCGGTTCGGAGGCCACTGCTTCTGGGACACTCCGGGATATGACCAAGAAGAAAAAAAACACTAATTGCCAGAGATCGAGCCGTTTCCAGGAGTACTTCATGAAGCCGGCTCTCTCCTCACCACAAGATGGCGCCGAGCAGGAAAGCCGTTCGGCTTCGCCCTCACCCGCACATTCTCACACAGCGTCGGACACTCTGTGGGACATGGAGGAACAAGACCAGCTGGACTCCACTACCTCTCCTCAACCCCAGGACAGAGGTAAGAGAGCCGCTGAATCCCCGGCAGGCTCACCAGTTATTTCACCTGCTCTAAAGAAGCAGCATTGGGCTGACGCTGCACACACAGGAGACAGTGCCACTAACTCCCTAGCTGCCTTCCCAGCGTCAGATAATACTCCAGCCTCAGAGAGCACCCTGAAGTCTATGCTTCTCTCATTACAAGCTGACCTACAAAGGGATTTAAAAATATCTCTTAATCACGTCCAGAGCAGAGTAGAAAAGCTAGAGGACCGAACTGACACCATTGAACAACAACTACACACAGTGGCTCAGGCACATAATGCAGCTATAGATACACAGGATGCTCAGGCAGCTGCGATTCACCAAATGCAGCTTAAAATCGCAGATCTCGAAGACCGCTCTAGGCGGAATAACTTAAAGTTCAGGGGGATACCAGAGTCAATTAAACCAGGAGAACTAGTGTCCTATCTCCAACAACTGTTCCGCACGCTAGTACCCAACCTGTCCACTCACGACATGATCATCGACCGAGCGCATAGAATACAAAAACCAAAACATCTTCCGGATACTGTCCCTAGGGACACCCTGGCTCGGATTCATTTCTTTCACACTAAAGAAAGACTGTTACGAGCTACGAGATCCATGCGTACATTACCAACCCCATATGCTGCAATTTCCATATTCGGCGACATTTCAGCTGCCACAGCCCAGGCACGTAAACGGTTTGCTCCTGTCACTTCAGTCCTGCAAGACAAACAGATTCAATATCGCTGGGGCTTCCCTACAAAGCTTCTGGTTACCTTTCAAAACCAACTGATCCCAATTCTGACACCCAAAGATGGCCTGAAACAACTGCATAATTGGGGTCTCATTCCCCATGTCCCTCCTAGCATTCCTCGATCCAAACAATCTACCAAGGTCCCGGATCCCTGGTCGCAGCAAGACAGAACCTGATGAGATGTACAAGGACCTTCCACCACGGGAACTCTAATATTTTTCTGGCTAATACCATCAGCATTACTCAGTGCCTTATGAGGGGGCACAGGGGCTCTCTAGAGCTGATCTGATCACTCCCCGATACTTCTAGTGTGCTAAGCACATACGTATCTACACGTTAACTTTTGTTTCTCTTTTCTCTGTTATTACTTGCTTATTGTGATTTATTGTCACATATTTCCTAGAAACAGACCTAACTGTATCTGTCGTATCTTCTCAAGTCACAAATTTGACTGCATTTACTGGTTTATCTGGTGTCGTTAATATTACATTGTTTGTTGCAACATCCTTTCCTGCTACTGTCAGTCCTTTAACCAAGGACCAATCCCTGGTGTGATAAAACAAACGGTGGTGATCCCCTTCCGTACCAAAACACGCACTTTACACATCTCGCCTGCAGAATGTTGTCAATTACTACCATTAATGCCAAGGGTCTTAACCACCCCTTTAAGCGATCACTTCTCTGGAAGGAAGCCATTTACCAAAAGGCCGATATTCTGTGTGTCCAAGAGACACATTTTACCAAAAACAAAGCTCCGGCTTGTACCCATAAACAATACCCACACTGCTTCTTTGCCAACTCAGATAAAAAAGCAAGAGGTGTATTGATAGCAATACGCTCCTCCGTAGCATTCCAACTACACCAAGTTGAACGAGACCCTCTAGGCAGATTTCTCATCCTTTCTGCATCCTTTAATAACTGCCCACTGGTCATAGTCAACTTATACTCGCCTAACGTAGGACAAAAATCCTTCTACCAGAGTATACTAAACAAGCTTTCTAGCTACCCCAAAGAACGTATCATTCTCTGCGGAGACTTTAACGAGATTGTGGACCACTCTCTGGATTCCTCCAATCCTCGCAGGAAAAGCTCTTCGGCATTGTCCTCACTCCTCATAAAGGAGGACCTCTATGATATATGGAGGTGTGCTCATGGTACGGAACGGGATTATACCTACTTCTCACCAACTCAGGGATCATATTCCAGACTCGATTTATTCCTCACATCTAAACTCCTATTACAACAAATTACCTCAGCCCATATTGGGCTCATTACCTGGTCTGACCATGCCCCGGTAACCATCTCTCTAAGCACAACGCATTCCTCCAAGTCAAACAAGATATGGAGAATGAATGCCTCCCTACTGACTCACTCGTTCTACAAATCACAAATCGAGGCTGGAATAGAGTCATACTTTTCTATTAATGCTGGTTCAGTAACCAATTCCACGACGGTATGGAATGCACATAAATCGGTAATTAGAGGGTTGTTTGTCAAATTCGGTGCCCATGAGAAAAAAAAGCGATCAGAAATTACTGTCCAGTACCTAAACCGCATTAGGGATCTTGAACATAGTAACAAAACCTCTCCCAATGCACAACAGTCTAAAAAGCTTCACCAACTTCGACTAGACTTAAGCTCCCACCTACACAAAAATTTTGATTTCTACATTAAACGTCTCCGACTATCTTGGTACTCCCAAGGTAACAGGCCGGGCAAAGTCTTAGCGAACCAATACAAACGCAGAGTAATCCAATCCAAAATATTATACCTCACTGACCATCGCGGTCATAGATGCACAAATCCACTAGACATAGCCAACTGTTTTAAAACCTTCTACTCCAAACTGTACAACATCGCCTCGCTCTCCTCAGAACCATCACCCACCGACGTTGACATCCAGTCTTTCCTATCATCAGTCCAGCTCCCTTCAATCACTCCCTCCCAATTGCAAGCCCTTTCACAACCGTTCACGGAAATGGAACTCAAGACAGCCATTAACTCCCTTCCCCTCCACAAGAGTCCGGGTCCCGATGGATTCTGTAATGAATACTATAAGACGTATTCTGACTTACTTACCCCCCACTTATGCACCTCACTAAACAGATTCGCAACGACGGGAGACATCCCCAAGGAGTCTCTTGAAGCCTTAATTGTCACCATCCCCAAACAAGGTAAACCCTTTGACGATCCAGCCAACTACCGACCCATATCCCTCCTCAACACTGACCTGAAGCTCTATGCCAAACTGTTGGCCACTCGCCTAGCCACTCTCATCCCCTCCCTAATACATCACGATCAAGTAGGGTTCATCCCACACCGCCAGACCTCGGATGGCACACGCAGATTTATCGACCTCATTCAATGGACAGAACATCATCGGACGCCTTCTCTGTTCATCTCCTTGGATGCAGAGAAGGCGTTCGATAGAGTGCATTGGAGGTACTTGGAAAGCGTGCTCATTAAATTTGGCTTGACTGGTACCTTCTTACGAGCCATTCTAGGCCTTTATACCAAGCCTACAGCTAGAGTTTGGTCAGGAGGGTACTTGTCGGACCCGCTCTCCATCACTAATGGCACCAGGCAAGGATGCCCATTATCCCCACTCATCTTTGCCATGATTATCGAGCCCTTAGCGGCTGCCATTCGTACCAACCCGCAAGTTGAGGGTATCACAGTGGGTGAGTCCTCCCACAAAATAGGGCTCTACGCAGATGACATCATAGTCTCCCTCACAAATCCCAAAAAATCCCTGCAAGCTCTTCAACGAGTACTTAATGATTTTGGACAGGCATCACTATATAAAATTAATCATTCCAAATCTTCTATGATGGGTATTCATCTTACTTCTATTGAAAAGAAGGAATTGTCCCAAATAACGCATTTCTCATGGGCCCCGAACTCAATGTTTAACTACCTAGGGATTCAGCTAGTTACTCCATCAACGGCGCTCCTTCGCAACAATATCGAGCTATTAACTACCAAACTCCAACAAATAAGCTCTGAACTCCGGACAGTGAAAACCTCCTGGGCAGGACGCATAGCCCTAGTGAAGATGTTTCTCCTTCCTCATATTTTATACCTCTTTAGAACTCTCCCAATCCCAATATTGCCTTGCTATCTACACAAACTACAACGTATCCTCAACTCATTCATATGGGAGGGCAAACGCCCCAGGCTACACCACTCAACATTGTACCTAGCGACTAAGTATGGAGGAATGGGAGCCCCAGAAATCCAAATATACTATAAAGCGGCAATACTCGACCAAACTAAACATTGGTGGAACCCATCCTCGTCACCTACATGGAAACTAATTGAACGTACTGTGATGTCTAAAGACCTTCAACTACTTTTATGTGCATCTTGGCTCAACTATCACCCACCTAGGTCCTTTTTGGACACTGTCAATGCCACAATGAGAGTCTGGCGATCAATTCCACAAAGGCTCAAAGGAATCTCCTCTCACACTCTAAAACTCCTGCCACTCGCTACTCTGGAACTTTTAACACCCGACTTAACCATACACCACTGGATTAGAGCCGGCATCTGCAACTTGAGTGACCTATACACATCGCAAGGATTTACTACCTTCCAACGTCTCTCTACTATCTTCAACATACCACGACATGACTTCTTCCGATTCCTGCGAATTCGGCACACCTTATCATCGCTTCAGTGGTCCTCCAACCAAGCTACCAACCAACTACTACAATATTATACCACGCGACAACCCCGTATCAAAGGTCTGTCCTTTATGTACTCACTGCTAACCACTCCTCGCTCTGAGGGTAAATCCACAGCTATGCAACACTGGGAACAAGTACTACATTTTTCCACACAAGAAGAGGTGTGGTACAGTTCTCTTAACAGCACCCGTGCCCATTCCAGGAATGTCTCCCACTGGGAAACAGTCATGAAACTCTATCATCGCTGGTACTATACTCCAACCAAACTGGCGGCCATTTTCCCCTCAACACCCTCTACATGTTGGAGGCACTGCAAAACAGATGGATCCCTGGTCCACATATGGTGGACTTGTTCTGCTCTTCAACAATTCTGGAAAGATGTGTCCAGTCTCATATGCTCAGTCACGGGCGTTAAGGCTCATCTAACCCCACAATTGGCCATGCTAGGGATAGGGTTAACCGAATGGCCAACCTCACTACGGTCAATACTTACCCATATCTTGATAGCGGCAAGGCTCTCAATTGCCCGCAATTGGAAAAATCCTCATCCACCCTCCATCCAATTAGTAATTTTTCTGCTCAACGACCAATGCCACATGGAATATATGTTCGCCAAAGCACATCTATTGACCACCAAATTCTTTGCCCAATGGGAACTTTGGCTTCAAGATCAAAGGAGTGACCCTCTACCATGAACTAACCTCTTCATACTTGTAGTCATGACCTTCCCAATCTGGAACTGCACCAGCAGCTACACAGTCTAATGCCGCGTACACACGGTCGTACTTTTCGTCTACAAAAGTCCAACGGACGCTGACGGACTAAAGCTGGCTGGTAATCCGATCGTGTGTGGGCTTCTCCGGACTTTCAACTGACTTTTTTAGCCTCAAATCCGACGTACTTTAGATTTGAAACATGCTTCAAAACTTTACTTCGTAACTACGACGGACCCCGAAATCCGCTCGTCTGTGTGCTAGTCCGACGGACAAAAAGCCACGCTAGGGCACCTATTGGCTACTGGCTATGAACTTCCTTATTTTAGTCCGGTGTACGTCATCACGTACGAATCCGACCGACTTTTGTGTGGTCGTGTGTAGGCAAGTCCGTTCGTTAGAAAGTAGGCCGCAAGTCCGCCGCAAGTCCACCGAAAGTCTGCCGGAAGTCAGTCGGACAGGCTGTCTGACTTTTGTAGACGAAAAGTACGACCGTGTGTACGCGGCATTACACTGAGTCTAAATATTTGATTTCTGTTATATTGTTGTACATGCCTCTTTCTACTAAAATGCCCCCCTGGGTATGGCCTCCTGACATTGCATAGATGTTCCCACTACTCTCCTAACCCACACTGCATGCATATCGATTACCAACCACATTGGGTCACACAGGGTCCCTCCACTCTTCCCTGACCTTGGACGATGTCAGGAAGGCCTACCTTTAGGGCACTACTTTTTGCTCACCGGCATCCCTAATTCTACTAACTCTACTCTCTGTACCTTTCTTTGCTAATCTGCTTCAACTATCTCCTAGCTTGATATTATGTGTTGTTATGCATGTGACTTGTAGACTACTTATATTATACTTTATTGGTCTCATGCCCCTTTAAGGGCATTATGTTGTCTATGTGAAAAACTCAATAAAACCTTGGTTACGAAAAATTGTAATTACACGCCCCTGTTAAACAAGGGCTGAAAAATTGGGCCTTAGGCACTGGTGGTGGCGCCCAGAACCAAAAATGTTCTTACAAGCTATCAGCGTGATGATTGAGGAGGAAGAGGATAATTACTCAGGGATAGTCACTCAGCATCAGCATAGGCAGTCTTTGAAGGGATCTGAGATTTCAAAAAAAAAATATTCGGTTACATCAGCATCAGGCGCTTGGTAGCTGGTGGTGATCCAAGACTGATTCATTTTTATGAAGGTCAGTCGATCGACCGAGTCGGTGGACAGACGCACCCTGTGATCGGTTACAAAGCCTCCAGCAGCACTGAATGTGCGTTCCGAAAGAATGCTGGATGCAGGACAGGCCAGTAGCTCAAGTGCATACTGTGCAATAGGAATGAGCTTCGTGTTCGAGTTGAACCCATGTTCGACTCGAACATCGTCTGTTCGCCCGTTCGCCGAATTGCGAACGATATGGGCCGTTCGCGCCAAATTCATGTGGCGCGTCACGGCCCATAATTCACTGCGGCATCGCAGTGCATTGCTGCCTGATGATTGGCCAAGCATGCACTATGACCCGCATGCTTGGCCAATCACAGCGCCGTCTGAACAGAGAGCCGTAATTGGCCAAAGCCAAGGAGGCTTTGGCCAATTATGGCTCAGGGGATTTAATACACGCCCCACACTATATAAGGCCGCCTACATGGCGGCCCTGTGTAGTGTGTGTTCCGGCGTTGAAAGAGATAGACAGAGAGACAGTGTCATTTGATTTGAGTTAGATAGATAAGGCAGAACAGTCAGTCAGTTAGCTTCACTTACAGTGTATTGTGTATATATATGCATCCCAGGTGTTGCATATATACAGTGCCTTGCGAAAGTATTCGGCCCCCTTGAACTTTTCAACCTTTTGCCACATTTCAGGCTTCAAACATAAAGATATAAAATTTTAATTTTTTGTGAAGAATCACCAACAAGTGGGGCACAATTGTGAAGTGGAACGAAATCTATTTGATGTTTTAAACTTTTTTAGCAAATAAAAAACTGAAAAGTGGTGCGTGCAAAATTATTCGGCCCCTTTACTTTCAGGGCTGCAAACTGACTCCAGAAGTTCAGCGAGGATCTCTGAATGATCCAATGTTGTCCTAAATGACTGATGGTGATAAATAGAATCCATCTGTGTGTAATCAAGTCTCTGTATAAATGCACCTGCTCTGTGATAGTCTCAGGGTTCTGTTGAAAGCGCAGAGAGCATCATGAAGATCAAGGAACACACCAGGCAGGTCCGTAATACTGTTGTGGAGAAGTTTAAAGCCGGATTTGGATACAAAAAGATTTCCCAAGCTTTAAACATCCCAAGGAGCACTGTGCAAGCGAACATTTTGAAATGGAAGGAGTATCAGACCACTGCAAATCTACCAAGACCTGGCTGTCCCTCTAAACTTTCAGCTCAGACAAGGAGAAGACTGATCAGAGATGCAGCCAAAAGGGCCCATGATCACTCTGGATGAACTGCAGAGAACTACAGCTGAGGTGGGAGAGTCTGTCCATAGGACAACAATCAGTCGTACACTGCACAAATCTGCCCTTTATGGAAGAGTGGCAAGAAGAAAGCCATTTCTCAAAGATATCCATAAAAAGTCTCGTCTAAAGTTTGCCACAAGCCACCTGGGAGACACACCAAACATGTGGAAGAAGGTGCTCTGGTCCGATGAAACCAAAATCGAACTTTTTGGCCACAATGCAAAACGATATGTTTGGCGTAAAAGCAACACAGCTCATCACACTCATCACACCATCCCCACTGTGAAACATGGTGGTGGCAGCATCATGGTTTGGGCCTGCTTTTCTTCAGCAGGGACAGGGAAGATGGTTAAAATTGAGGGGAAGATGGATGCAGCCAAATACAGGACCATTCTTGATGAAAACCTGTTGGAGTCTGCAAAAGACCTGAAACTGGGACGGAGATTTATCTTCCAACAAGACAATGATCCCAAACATACAGCAAAATCTACAAAGGAATGGTTCACAAATAAACGTATACAGGTGTTAGAATGGCCAAGTCAAAGTCCAGACCTGAATCCAATCGAGAATCTGTGGAAAGAGCTGAAAACTGCTGTTCACAAACGCTCTCCATCCAACCTCACTGAGCTCGAGCTGTTTTGCAAGGAAGAATGGGCAAGAATTTCAGTCTCTCGATGTGCAAAACTGATAGAGACATACCCCAAGCGACTTGCAGCTGTAATCGCAGCAAAAGGTGGCTCTACAAAGTATTAACGCAAGGGGGCCGAATAATTTTGCACGCCCCACTTTTCATTTTTTTATTCGTTAAAAAAGTTTCAAAAATCCAAAAGATTTCGTTCCACTTCACAATTGTGTCCCACTTGTTGGTGATTCTTCACAAAAAATAAAAATTTTATATCTTTATGTTTGAAGCCTGAAATGTGGCAAAAGGTTGAAAAGTTCAAGGGGGCCGAATACTTTCGCAAGGCACTGTATATATATATATATATATACACTGTATTCAGTTTAGCTAGATCTGTTCCTGTTATCTTCCTACTGACAGGCAGGCTTGTCTTGTTACAGTATTTACAGCTACCTGAAGAAAATTGCTGGTGTTCTTTTGATCCTATTAGTACCACAGTCAGGCAGCTAGACTATTTACAGTTAGTGCAGTGCGTCCTGCTCACAGTGTTCAGCTAGATCTGTTCCTGTTATCTTCCTACTGACAGGCAGGCTTGTCTTGTTACAGTATATACAGCTACCTGAAGAAAATTACTGGTGTTCTTTTGATCCTATTAGTACCACAGTCAGGCAGCTAGACTATTTACAGTTAGTGCAGTGCGTCCTGCTCACAGTGTTCAGCTAGATCCTTTCCTGTTATCTTCTTACTGACAGGCAGGCTTGTCTTGTTACAGTATATACAGCTACCTGAAGAAAATTATGGTGTTCTTTTGAACCTATTACTACCACAGTCAGGCAGCTAGATTATTTACAGTTAGTGCAGTGCGTCCTGCTCACAGTGTTCAGCTAAACCTACAAGTTAGTGAGGTGCGTCCTGCTCACAGTGTCCTGCTCACAGTGTTCAGCTAAAACTACAAGTTAGTGCGGTGCGTCCACCTCACAGTGTTCAGCTAAACCTACAAGGGGGCCGAATACTTTCGCAAGGCACTGTATATATATATATATATACACTGTATTCAGTTTAGCTAGATCTGTTCCTGTTATCTTCCTACTGACAGGCAGGCTTGTCTTGTTACAGTATTTACAGCTACCTGAAGAAAATTGCTGGTGTTCTTTTGATCCTATTAGTACCACAGTCAGGCAGCTAGACTATTTACAGTTAGTGCAGTGCGTCCTGCTCACAGTGTTCAGCTAGATCTGTTCCTGTTATCTTCCTACTGACAGGCAGGCTTGTCTTGTTACAGTATATACAGCTACCTGAAGAAAATTACTGGTGTTCTTTTGATCCTATTAGTACCACAGTCAGGCAGCTAGACTATTTACAGTTAGTGCAGTGCGTCCTGCTCACAGTGTTCAGCTAGATCCTTTCCTGTTATCTTCTTACTGACAGGCAGGCTTGTCTTGTTACAGTATATACAGCTACCTGAAGAAAATTATGGTGTTCTTTTGAACCTATTACTACCACAGTCAGGCAGCTAGATTATTTACAGTTAGTGCAGTGCGTCCTGCTCACAGTGTTCAGCTAAAACTACAAGTTAGTGGGGTGCGTCCTGCTCACAGTGTTCAGCTAAACCTACAAGTTAGTGGGGTGCGTCCTGCTCACAGTGTTCAGCTAAACCTACAAGTTAGTGCGGTGTGTCCTGCTCACAGTGTTCAGCTAAAACTACAAGTAAGTGGGGTGCGTCCTGCTCACAGTGTTCAGCTAAACCTACAAGTTAGTGTGGTGCGTCCTGCTCACAGTGTTCAGCTAAACCTACAAGTTAGTGAGGTGCGTCCTGCTCACAGTGTTCAGCTAAAACTACAAGTTAGTGCGGTGCGTCCACCTCACAGTGTTCAGCTAAACCTACAAGTTAGTGCGGTGCGTCCTGCTCACAGTGTTCAGCTAAAACTACAAGTTAGTGCTGTGCGTCCTGCTCACAGTGTTCAGCTAAACCTACAAGTTAGTGTAGTGAGACCTCTGCACAGTGTTCATTTAAAGCTACAAGTTAGTGCAGTGCATCCTGCTCACAGTGTTCAGCTAGATCCGTTCCTATTATCTTCTTACTGACAGGCAGGCTTGTCTTGTTACAGTGTATACAGCTACCTGAAGAAAATTGCTGGTGTTCTTTTGATCCTATTAGTACCACAGTCAGGCAGCTAGACTATTTACAGTTAGTGCAGTGCATCCTGCTCACAGTGTTAAGCTAGATCCGTTCCTGTTATCTTCTTACTGACAGGCAGGCTTGTCTTGTTACAGTATATACAGCTACCTGAAGAAAATTGCTGGTGTTCTTTTTATCCTATTAGTACCACAGTCAGGCAGCTAGACTGCAGTGCGTCCTGCTCACAGTGTTCAGCTAAAACTACAAGTTAGTGGGGTGCGTCCTGCTCACAGTGTTCAGCTAAACCTACAAGTTAGTGGGGTGCGTCCTGCTCACAGTGTTCAGCTAAAACTACAAGTTAGTGTGGTGCGTCCACCTCACAGTGTTCAGCTAAACCTACAAGTTAGTGTAGTGAGACCTCTGCACAGTGTTCATCTAAAGTTAGACTATTTACAGTTAGTGCAGTGCGTCCTGCTCACAGTGTTCAGCTAAAACTACAAGTTAGTGCTGTGCGTCCTGCTCACAGTGTTCAGCTAAACCTACAAGTTAGTGTAGTGAGACCTCTGCACAGTGTTCATTTAAAGCTACAAGTTAGTGCAGTGCATCCTGCTCACAGTGTTCAGCTAGATCCGTTCCTGTTATCTTCTTACTGACAGGCAGGCTTGTCTTGTTACAGTGTATACAGCTACCTGAAGAAAATTACTGGTGTTCTTTTGATCCTATTAGTACCACAGTCAGGCAGCTAGACTATTTACAGTTAGTGCAGTGCATCCTGTTCACAGTGTTAAGCTAGATCCGTTCCTGTTATCTTCTTACTGACAGGCAGGCTTGTCTTGTTACAGTATATACAGCTACCTGAAGAAAATTGCTGGTGTTCTTTTTATCCTATTAGTACCACAGTCAGGCAGCAAGACTGCAGTGCGTCCTGCTCACAGTGTTCAGCTAAAACTACAAGTTAGTGGGGTGCGTCCTGCTCACAGTGTTCAGCTAAACCTACAAGTTAGTGGGGTGCGTCCTGCTCACAGTGTTCAGCTAAAACTACAAGTTAGTGTGGTGCGTCCACCTCACAGTGTTCAGCTAAACCTACAAGTTAGTGTAGTGAGACCTCTGCACAGTGTTCATCTAAAGTTAGACTATTTACAGTTAGTGCAGTGCATCCTGCTCACAGTGTTCAGCTAAAACTACAAGTTAGTGCTGTGCATCCTGCTCACAGTGTTCAGCTAAACCTACAAGTTAGTGTAGTGAGACCTCTGCACAGTGTTCATTTAAAGCTACAAGTTAGTGCAGTGCATCCTGCTCACAGTGTTCAGCTAGATCCGTTCCTGTTATCTTCTTACTGACAGGCAGGCTAGTCTTGTTACAGTGTATACAGCTACCTGAAGAAAATTACTGGTGTTCTTTTGATCCTATTAGTACCACAGTCAGGCAGCTAGACTATTTACAGTTAGTGCAGTGCATCCTGCTCACAGTGTTAAGCTAGATCCGTTCCTGTTATCTTCTTACTGACAGGCAGGCTTGTCTTGTTACAGTATATACAGCTACCTGAAGAAAATTGCTGGTGTTCTTTTTATCCTATTAGTACCACAGTCAGGCAGCAAGACTGCAGTGCGTCCTGCTCACAGTGTTCAGCTAAAACTACAAGTTAGTGGGGTGCGTCCTGCTCACAGTGTTCAGCTAAACCTACAAGTTAGTGGGGTGCGTCCTGCTCACAGTGTTCAGCTAAAACTACAAGTTAGTGTGGTGCGTCCACCTCACAGTGTTCAGCTAAACCTACAAGTTAGTGTAGTGAGACCTCTGCACAGTGTTCATCTAAAGTTAGACTATTTACAGTTAGTGCAGTGCGTCCTGCTCACAGTGTTCAGCTAAAACTACAAGTTAGTGCTGTGCGTCCTGCTCACAGTGTTCAGCTAAAACTACAAGTTAGTGTGGTGCGTCCACCTCACAGTGTTCAGCTAAACCTACAAGTTATTTTTTTTTTGCGAGCTCTGCACAGTGTTCATCTAAAGCTACCTGTAGAAGGTTGGTGGAGTTTTCCTGATCCTATCACTACCGCAGGCAGCTAAAAAAGCTACAAGTTAGTTTTTTGCGAGCTCTGCACAGTGTTCAGCTAAAGCTACCTGTAGAAGGTTGGTGGTGTTCTCATACTACAGGCAGGCAGTTGATTTTGCTAGCTGCAGTATCAGTACATATATATATATATATATATATATATATATATATATATATATATATATATATATATATATATATATATATCTATATATATATATATATATCTATATATATATATATATATATATATATATATATATATATATATATATATCCCAGCTTAGTGCAGCTACAGGCCATTAGTATGTCTGGAAGGCCAAGAAGGAGAGGCAGACAGTCACAAGCCAATAAGAGAGGGCAAGCAGGCTCTGTGTCTAGTGCTGGTCGTGGAGACGGTGCATCCTCATCAGCACGTGGCCATGGGACACGCTTGGCCTTTTTTTCGTCAGCTGGCCGTGTTGAGCCGCAACATGCGGAAGACTTGGTCAAGTGGATGACCAAGCCGTCCTCATCCTCCTCATCCTCTCTCACGCATGCCCAGGGTACTTTGTCTGGCAAAGCAGCGGCTTCTTCCCTCGGCTCAATGTCATCAGTGACTCCTTCCCTAGCCCCACCATGTCCTCCTGAGGAGTCCCTCGAACTGTTTGACCACA
This sequence comes from Lithobates septentrionalis, assembly GCA_037952835.1. NCBI lineage: Eukaryota > Metazoa > Chordata > Amphibia > Anura > Ranidae > Lithobates > Lithobates septentrionalis. The sequence continues at coordinate 12,671,488 of JBBDGP010000278.1, read as the reverse complement.
GTGTTGGGTACATGCTCCAGGAGGATGCCCAGTGTTTGGAAGGCTCTGATGATGATACTGAGCTCGATGAAGGCAGTAACATGAGCACGGACAGAGGGGGTGCCCAAGAAGGACAGCAATCTGGCAGTCATGCTTCCCCTGCTGCAGCATACTGCCAGGTTTGCTCCAGTGATGAGGAGGGTGGGGATGATGAGGTCACTGACTCAACGTGGGTGCCTGATAGGAGAGAGGAAGAGGAGGAGGAGGCGGCACATCACCAACGAGGCAGGATGCCCTCCAGGGGCCAGCCTAAGGGCAGCACATTGACTGCATCACACCCCAAAGCTCCACATGTGCAGGGCGCTGCAGTCTCTGCGCGTTATTCAAAAAGTTCTTTGGTGTGGGCATTTTTTGAGACGAGTGCATCAGATCACACCGCTGCTATTTGCAACATATGTCTCAAGCGTATCTCGCGTGGCCAAAACATCTCCCGCTTGGGTACCACATGCTTGACCAGACATATGTTGACCTGCCATGCAGTTAGTTGGCAAGCGTATCTAAAAGACCCACATCAAAGAACAAAGAGGATCTCTCCTTGCTCCTCATCAGCTGAGATTTCCAACCCCACTAGACCTCCAGTCCTCTCTGAGACCTGCAGTGAGAGGAATGAAGGTGTAGAATTAGGTGTGTCACAGCCAAGTACTTGTGGGCAATCTGCTTTTGGTACACCGACGTCAGATTGTACCAGGCAAATTTCCCTGCCCCAGCTGCTGCACCGCCGAAAGAAGTTTGCTCCCAGCCATCCACATATGCAGCGGTTGAATGTTAGCTTGGCAAAATTGCTAGCACTTCAACTGCTGCCTTTTCAGTTGGTAGACTCTGCCCCCTTCCGTGGGTTTGTGGAATGTGCGGTTCCTCAGTGGCAGGTACCCAAACGCCACTTTTTCTCACGGAAGGCAATTCCGGCTCTCTACCGGCATGTGGAAGGCAATGTCCATGCCTCGCTGGACAGGGCGGTCAGCGGTAAGGTGCATATTACCGCTGACTCATGGTCCAGCAGGCATGGACAGAGATGTTACCTAAGTTTCACGGCGCATTGGGTGACTCTGCTGGCAGCTGGGAAGGATGCAGGACAAGGTGCAGTAGTGTTGGAGGTTGTTCCGCCACCATGCCTCCAAAATGCTAATGATTGTGACACACCTCTCTCCTCCACCCCCTCCTCTTCTTCTTCCTCCATGGCCTCTTCCTGTGCTTTGTCCTCGGAACCAGCGGTGCTCCGTAGCCGTTCAAGGGGCTACACAAGTATGCAGGCCAAAAGATGCCATGCGGTGCTTGAGCTGGTGTGCTTGGGGGACAGGAGCCACACTGGGGCAGAGGTTCTATCAGCTCTGCAGGGGCAGGTTCAGAGGTGGTTGAAGCCACGCCAACTTAAGGCAGGAATGGTGGTTTGCGACAATGGCACCAACCTCCTCTCTGCCCTCCGACAGGGACAAATGACCCATGTGCCCTGTTTGGCTTACGTCCTTAACTTGGTGGTGCAGCGGTTCTTGGGCAGGTACCCGGGCTTACAGGATGTCCTGAGGCAGGCCAGGAAAGTCTGTGTGCATTTCCACCAGTCATATAATGCCAGTGCTTGGCTGGCGGAACTCCAAAAGGAGTTTAACCTGCCCAAGAACCGCCTAATCTGTGACATGCCCACCAGGTGGAACTCAACGTTGGCCATGCTGCAGTGGCTGCACACGCAGCAGAGGGCCATCAATGAGTACCTGTGTGACTATGACACCAGGACAGGGTCAGGGGAGCTTGTTTTTTTTTCCCCACGCCAGTGGGCCATGATCAGGGATGCATGCACTGTCCTGTCACCATTTGAGGAGGCCACGAGGATGGTGAGCAGTGACAGTGCATGCATCAGTGACACTGTCCCCCTTGTCCACCTGTTGGAGCACACACTGCGTGGAATAATGGACAGGGCACTTGAGGCAGAACAGAGGCAGGAAGAGGAGGACTTCCTTAGCTCTCAAGGCCCCCTTTATCCAGACAGTGTTCCTGCGTACCCGCCAATCACACAGGAAGAGGAGGAGGAGGAGGAGGAAGATTGTGTCAGTATGGAGGTGGAGCCTGGCACTCAGCATCAGCAGCAGTCTTTAAGGGATCAGTCCCAAGAAACACATGGACTCGTACGTGGCTGGGAGGAGGTGGCTGCAGACCATGTCGTCCTTAGTGACCCAGAGGACTCCGGACCGAATGCCTCAGCAAACCTATGCTGCATGGCCTCCCTGATCCTGCAAAGCATGCGTAAGGATCCTCGTATTCGTGGTATCAAGGAGAAGGACCAATACTGGCTGGCAACCCTCCTTGATCCATGTTACAAGGGTAAGGTTGCGGACCTTATCTTGCCATTGCAGAGGGAGCAGAGGATGAAACATCTTCGGGAGGCCTTGCAGAAAGGTCTGTGCAACGCGTTCCCAGAGACTGGGAGGTTACAAACTCCTGTTTCTGGACAACGTGTTGCTGAGGCTTCGGTCAGTCAAAGAAGGAGCGGTGGAGAAGGTGGCCGTCTGACCGATGCGTTCAGACAATTTTTTGGTCCGCAGCCCCAAGCAACCATCGCCAGCGTCTGTTTTACATGGTGCAGGAATACCTAGGGGCAAGATCTGACTTGGACACCTTTCCCACCGAAAATCCTCTGGGTTACTGGGTCTTGAGGATGGATCACTGGCCAGAGCTTGCACAGTATGCAATTGAGCTACTGGCCTGTCCTGCATCCAGCGTTCTTTCGGAACGCACATTCAGTGCTGCTGGAGGCGTGGTAACCGATCACAGGGTGCGTCTGTCCACCGACTCGGTCGATCGACTGACCTTCATAAAAATTAATCAGTCTTGGATCACCACCAGCTACCAAGCACCTGATGCTGATGTAACCGAATAATTTTTTTTGAAATCTCAGATCCCTTCAAAGACTGCCTATACTGATGCTGAGTGACTATCCCTGAGAAATTATCCTCTTCCTCCTCAATCATCACGCTGATAGCTTGTAACAACATTTTTGGTTCTGGGCGCCACCACCAGTGCCTAAGGCACAATTTTTCAGCCCCTGTTTAACAGGGGCGTGTAATTACAATTTTTGATGCAATACTTTGCAGCAGGGCTCGTTTCTGCATTGCAACTAGAGTATCTGTGAGGGGTTGCAGTGTTGTGGCACCAGCACCAGTGCCTAAGGCCCAATTTTTCAGCCCTTGTTTAACAGGGGCGTGTAATTACAATTTTTGATGCAATACTTTGCAGCAGGGCTCATTTCAGCATTCCAACTAGAGTATCTGTGAGGGGTTGCAGTGTTGTGGCACCAACACCAGTGCCTAAGGCCCAATTTTTCTGCCCCTGTTTAACAGGGGCGTGTAATTACAATTTTTATGCAATACTTTTGCAGCAGGGCTGGTTCCTGCAGTCCAACTAGAGTATCTGTGAAGGGTTGCAGTGTTGTGGCACCAGCACCAGTGCCTAAGGCCCAACTTTTCTGCCCCTGTTTAACAGGGGCGTGTAATTACAATTTTTGATGCAATACTTTGCAGCATGGCTCGTTCCTGCGTTCCAACTAGAGTGTCTGTGAGGGGTTTCAGTGTTGTGGCACCAGCACCAGTGCCTAAGGCCTAATTTTTCAGCCCCTGTTCAACAGGGGCATGTAATTACAATTCTTGATCTAATATTTCACAGCAGGGCCCATTTCTGCACCCACCAAGAGCGAGTGAGGACTTACAGTGTTGTGGCACCAGCACCACCACCACCACCACCAAAGGCCCAATTTTTCTGCTCTTGTTCAACAGGGGCATGTAATTACAATTCTTGATCTAATATTTCACAGCAGGGCCCATTTCTGCACCCACCAAGAGCGAGTGAGGACTTACAGTGTTGTGGCACCAGCACCACCACCACCACCACCAAAGGCCCAATTTTTCTGCCCCTGTTCAACAGGGGCATGTAATTACAATTCTTGATCTAATATTTCACAGCAGGGCCCTGTGAGGGCTTACAGTGTTGTGGCCACAACAACACCTAAGGCCCAAATTTCTGCTGAGTATATAGGGCAGGCCCCTACTTTCAAACATCTAACTTACAAACGACTCCTACTTGCAAACGGAAGGAGACAACCGGAAGTGAGATGAAATCTACCCCTAGGAAGGGAAATTCTCTCCTCTTATGCCCCGTACACACGGTCGGACTTTGTTCGGACATTCCGACAACAAAATCCTAGGATTTTTTCAGACGGATGTTGTCTCAAACTTGTCTTGCATACACACGGTCACACAAAGTTGTCGGAAAATCCGATCGTTCTAAACGCGGTGACGTAAAACACGTACGTCGGGACTATAAACGGGGCAGTGGCCAATAGCTTTCATCTATTTATTTATTCTGAGCATGCGTGGCACTTTGTCCGTCGGATTTGTGTACACACGATCGTAATTTCCGACAACGGATTTTGTTGTCGGAAAATTTTATATCCTGCTCTCAAACTTTGTGTGTCGGAAAATCCAATGGAAAATGTGTGATGGAGCCTACACACGGTCTGAATTTCCGACAACAAGGTCCTATCACACATTTTCCATCGGAAAATCCGACCGTGTGTACGGGGCATAAGAGTTAATATGGGAAAAACCTTTCTCCTTTCCACTGATGCTTTCCAATCCTTGTTCCACAAAAAACCCCAAATTTTCAAAAAACATTTGTCATTGGGGCAAAAAATGAGGTGAAATCTTCTGAAGAGGAGGAAAGACAGCAAAACAAATGTCACAGGGGTGATAACCCTTCCCTATGTTTTCCAAAAAGCTTAAAAAAGATTTTTTGGCTGGAGCTAAACACGTTAAAAATGTACCCGTTCAAAATTACAAACAGATTCTACTTAACAACAAACCTACAGTCCCTGTCTTGTTTGCACCGCCTGTATACTGCTGTTCAGAGTATATAGGGCCTGGTGACCCCACACCTTTCCTTATTTTAATTTGGGTGCGGGGTTCCCCTTAATATCCATACAAGACCCAAAGGGCCTGGTAATGGACTGGGGGGTACCCATGCCATTTGTCTCACTGATTTTCATCCATATTGCCAGGACCCGACATTACATTAAACCCGCAAGCAGTTTTAAATGAGATTTTTTCCTTTAAAAATGACATTTGGTGCAGGGACTGTTCTATACAGGGGAAACACGCGCCACTTTACAGGCATACTATAGACACCCCCCAGGTACGATATTTAAAGGAATATTTCACTTTTTTTTTTTTTTTACTTTAAGCATCATTAAAATCACTGCTCCCGAAAAAACGGCCATTTTTAAAAGTTTTTTTTGCATTGATCCATGTCCCCTGGGGTAGGACCCGGGTCCCCAATCCCTTTTTAGGACAACACCATGCAAATTAGCCTTTAAAATGAGCACTTTTGATATCGAACGTTCGAGTCCCATAGACGTCAATGGGGTTCTAATGTTCGTGCAAATTTTCGGTCCGTTCGCAGGTTCTGGTGCGAACCGAACCGGGGGGTGTTCGGCTCATCCCTACTGTGCAAGCTCTGGCCAGTGATTCATCCTCAAGACCCAGTAACCCAGAGGATTTTCGGTGGGAAAGGTGTCCAAGTCAGATCTTGCCCCTAGGTATTCCTGCACCATGTAAAACAGACGCTGGCGATGGTTGCTGGAACCGATCATACCTTGGGGCTGCGGACCAAAAAATTGTCTGAACGCATCGGTCAGATGGCCACCTTCTCCACCGCTCCTTCTTTGACTGACCGAAGCCTCAGCAACACGTTGTGCAGAAACAGGAGTTTGTAACCTCCCAGTCTCTGGGAACGCGTTGCATAGACCTTTCTGCAAGGCCTCCCGAAGATGTTTCATCCTCTGCTCCCTCTGCAATGGCAAGATAAGGTCCGCAACCTTACCCTTGTAACATGGATCAAGGAGGGTTGCCAGCCAGTATTGGTCCTTCTCCTTGATACCACGAATACAAGGATCCTTACGCATGCTTTGCAGGATCAGGGAGGCCATGCAGCATAGGTTTGCTGAGGCATTCGGTCCGGAGTCCTCTGGGTCACTAAGGACGACATGGTCTGCAGCCACCTCCTCCCAGCCACGTACGAGTCCATGTGTTTCTTGGGACTGATCCCTTAAAGACTGCTGCTGAGGCTGAGTGCCAGGCTCCACCTCCATACTGACACAATCTTCCTCCTCCTCCTCCTCCTCTTCCTGTGTGATTGGCGGGTACGCAGGAACACTGTCTGGATAAAGGGGGCCTTGAGAGCTAAGGAAGTCCTCCTCTTCCTGCCTCTGTTCTGCCTCAAGTGCCCTGTCCATTATTCCACGCAGTGTGTGCTCCAACAGGTGGACAAGGGGGACAGTGTCACTGATGCATGCACTGTCACTGCTCACCATCCTCGTGGCCTCCTCAAATGGTGACAGGACAGTGCATGCATCCCTGATCATGGCCCACTGGCGTGGGGAAAAAAAAACAAGCTCCCCTGACCCTGTCCTGGTGTCATAGTCACACAGGTACTCATTGATGGCCCTCTGCTGCGTGTGCAGCCACTGCAGCATGGCCAACGTTGAGTTCCACCTGGTGGGCATGTCACAGATTAGGCGGTTCTTGGGCAGGTTAAACTCCTTTTGGAGTTCCGCCAGCCAAGCACTGGCATTATATGACTGGTGGAAATGCACACAGACTTTCCTGGCCTGCCTCAGGACATCCTGTAAGCCCAGGTACCTGCCCAAGAACCGCTGCACCACCAAGTTAAGGACGTGAGCCAAACAGGGCACATGGGTCATTTGTCCCTGTCGGAGGGCAGAGAGGAGGTTGGTGCCATTGTCGCAAACCACCATTCCTGCCTTAATTTGGCGTGGCGCCAACCACCTCTGAACCTGCCCCTGCAGAGCTGACAGAACCTCTGCCCCAGTGTGGTTCCTGTCCCCCAAGCACACCAGCTCAAGCACCGCATGGCATCTTTTGGCCTGCGTACTTGCGTAGCCCCTTGAATGGCTACGGAGCACCGCTGGTTCCGAGGACAAAGCACAGAAAGAGGCCCTGGAGGAAGAAGAAGAGGAGGGGGTGGAGGAGAGAGGTGTGTCACAATCATTAGCATTTTGGAGGCGTGGTGGCGGAACAACCTCCAACACTACTGCACCTTGTCCTGCATCCTTCCCAGCTGCCAGCAGAGTCACCCAATGTGCCGTGAAACTTAGGTAACGTCCCTGTCCATGCCTGCTGGACCATGAGTCAGCAGTAATATGCACCTTACCGCTGACCGCCCTGTCCAGCGAGGCATGGACATTGCCTTCCACATGCCGGTAGAGAGCCAGAATCGCCTTCCGTGAGAAAAAGTGGCGTTTGGGTACCTGCCACTGAGGAACCACACATTTCACAAACTCACGGAAGGGGGCAGAGTCTACCAACTGAAAAGGCAGCAGTTGAAGTGCTAGCAATTTTGCCAAGCTAGCATTCAACCACTGGGTATGTGGATGGCTGGGTGCAAACTTCTTTCGGCGGTGCAGCAGCTGGGGCAGGGAAATTTTCCTGGTACAATCTTACGTCGGTGTACCAAAAGCAGATTGCCCACAAGTACTTGGCTGTGACACACCTAATTCTACACCTTCATTCCTCTCAGTGCAGGTCTCAGAGAGGACTGAAGGTATAGTGGGGTTGGAGATCTCAGCTGATGAGGAGCAAGGAGAGGTCCTCTTTGTTCTTTGGTGTGGGTCTTTTAGATACGCTTGCCAACGAACTGCATGGCAGGTCAACATATGTCTGGTCAAGCATGTGGTACCCAAGCGGGAGATGTTTTGGCCACGCGAGATACGCTTGAGACATTGTTGCAAATAGCAGCGGTGCGATCTGATGAACTCATCTCAAAAAAGGCCCACACCAAAGAACTTTTTGAATAACGCGCAGAGACTGCAGCGCCCTGCACATGTGGAGCTTTGGGGTGTGATGCAGTCAATGTGCTGCCCTTAGGCTGGCCCCTGGAGAGCATCCTGCCTCGTTGGTGATGTGCCACCTCCTCCTCCTCTCTCCTATCAGGCACCCATGTTGAGTCAGTGACCTCATCATCCCCTCCCTCCTCATCACTGGAGAAAACCTGGCAGTATGCTGCAGCAGGGGGAGCATGACTGCCAGATTGCTGTCCTTCTTGGGCACCCCCTCTGTCCGTGCTCATGTTACTGTCTTCATAGAGCTCAGTATCATCATCAGAGCCTTCCAAACGCTGGGCATCCTCCTGGAGTATGTACCCAACACTGTGGTCAAACAGTTTGAGGGACTCCTCAGGAGGACATGGTGGGGCTAGGGAAGGAGTCACTGATGACATTGAGCCAAGGGAAGAGGTCGCTGCTTTGCCAGACAAAGTACCCTGGGCATGGGTGAGAGAGGATGAGGAGGATGAGGACGGCTTGGTCATCCACTCGAACAAAGTCTTCCGCATGTTGCGGCTCAACACGGCCAGCTGCCGAAAAAAAGGCCAAGCGTGTCCCACGGCCACGTGCTGATGAGGATGCACCGTCTCCACGACCAGCACTAGACACAGAGCCTGCTTGCCCTCTCTTATTGGCTTGTGACTGTCTGCCTCTCCTTCTTGGCCTTCCAGACATACTAATGGCCTGTAGCTGCACTAAGCTGGGATATATGTATATATATATATATATATATATATATATATATATATATATATATATATATACTGATATTGCAGCTAGCAAAATCAACTGCCTGCCTGTAGTATGAGAACACCACCAACCTTCTACAGGTAGCTTTAGCTGAACACTGTGCAGAGCTTGCAAAAAACTAACTTGTAGCTTTTTTAGCTGCCTGCGGTAGTGATAGGTTCAGGAAAACACCACCAACCTTCTACAGGTAGCTTTAGCTGAACACTGTGCAGAGCTCGCAAACAAATAACTTGTAGGTTTAGCTGGACACTGTGAGGAGGACGCACCACACTAACTTGTAGTTTTAGCTGAACACTGTGAGCAGGACGCACCACACTGCCTTGTAGGTTTAGCTGGACACTCTGAGGTGGAGGCACCACACTAACTTGTAGTTTTAGCTGAACACTGTGAGCAGGACGCACCGCACTAACTTGTAGGTTTAGCTGAACACTGTGAGGTGGACGCACCACACTAACTTGTAGTTTTAGCTGAACACTGTGAGCAGGACGCACCCCACTAACTTGTAGTTTTAGCTGAACACTGTGAGCAGGATGCACTGCACTAACTTGTAGCTTTAGATGAACACTGTGCAGAGGTCTCACTACACTAACTTGTAGGTTTAGCTGAACACTGTGAGCAGGACGCACCGCACTAACTTGTAGGTTTAGCTGAACACTGTGAGGTGGACGCACCGCACTAACTTGTAGTTTTAACTGAACACTGTGAACAGGACGCACAGCACTAACTTGTAATTTTAGCTGAACACTGTGAGCAGGATGCACAGCACTAACTTGTAGTTTTAGCTGAACACTGTGAGCAGGACGCACCGCACTAACTTGTAGGTTTAGCTGAACACTGTGAGCAGGACGCACCGCACTAACTTGTAGGTTTAGCTGAACACTGTGAGGTGGACGCACCACACTAACTTGTAGTTTTAGCTGAACACTGTGAGCAGGACGCACCCCACTAACTTGTAGTTTTAGCTGAACACTGGGAGCAGGATGCACTGCACTAACTTGTAGCTTTAGATGAACACTGTGCAGAGGTCTCACTACACTAACTTGTAGGTTTAGCTGAACACTGTGAGGTAGACGCACCGCACTAACTTGTAGTTTTAGCTGAACACTGTAGCAGGACGCACAGCACTAACTTGTAGTTTTAGCTGAACACTGTGAGCAGGACGCACCGCACTAACTCGTAGGTTTAGCTGAACACTGTGAGCAGGACGCACCCCACTAACTTGTAGTTTTAGCTGAACACTGTGAGCAGGACGCACCGCACTAACTTGTAGATTTAGCTGAACACTGTGAAGTGGACGCACCGCACTAACTTGTAGTTTTAGCTGAACACTGTGAGCAGGACGCACAGCACTAACTTGTAGTTTTAGCTGAACACTGTGAGCAGGATGCACTGCACTAACTTGTAGGTTTAGCTGAACACTGTGAGCAGGACGCACCCCACTAACTTGTAGTTTTAGCTGAACACTGTGAGCAGGATGCACTGCACTAACTTGTAGCTTTAGATGAACACTGTGCAGAGGTCTCACTACACTAACTTGTAGCTTTAGATGAACACTGTGAGCAGGACGCACCGCACTAACTTGTAGGTTTAGCTAAACACTGTGAGGTGGAAGCTCCGCACTAACTTGTAGTTTTAGCTGAACACTGTGAGCAGGACGCACAGCACTAACTTGTAGTTTTAGCTGAACACTGTGAGCAGGATGCACCGCACTAACTTGTAGGTTTAGCTGAACACTGTGAGCAGGACGCACCCCACTAACTTGTAGCTTTAGCTGAACACTGTGAGCAGGATGCACTGCACTAACGTGTAGCTTTAGATGAACACTGTGCAGAGGTCTCACTACACTAACTTGTAGGTTTAGCTGAACACTGTGAGCAGGACGCACCACACTAACTTGTAGGTTTAGTTAAACACTGTGAGGTGGACGCTCCGCACTAACTTGTAGTTTTAGCTGAACACTGTGAGCAGGACGCACAGCACTAACTTGTAGTTTTAGCTGAACACTGTGAGCAGGATGCACCACACTAACTTGTAGGTTTAGCTGAACACTGTGAGCAGGATGCACCCCACTAACTTGTAGTTTTAGCTGAACACTGTGAGCAGGACGCACTGCACTAACTTGTAGCTTTAGATGAACACTGTGCAGAGGTCTCACTACACTAACTTGTAGGTTTAGCTGAACACTGTGAGGTGGACGCACCACACTAACTTGTAGTTTTAGCTGAACACTGTGAGCAGGACGCACCCCACTAACTTGTAGGTTTAGCTGAACACTGTGAGCAGGATGCACCCCACTAACTTGTAGTTTTAGCTGAACACTGTGAGCAGGACGCACTGCACTAACTGTAAATAGTCTAGCTGCATGACTGTGGTACTAATAGGATCAAAAGAACACCAGCAATTTTCTTCAGGTAGCTGTAAATTCTGTAACAAGACAAGCCTGCCTGTCAGTAAGAAGATAACAGGAACGGATATAGCTAAACTGAATACAGTGTATATATATATATGCAACACCTGGGATGCATATATATATACACAATACACTGTAAGTGCAGCTAACTGACTGACTGTTCTGCCTTATCTATCTAACTCAAATCAAATGACACTGTCTGTCTCTCTCTCTATCTATGAACGCCGGAACACACACTACACAGGGCCGCCGTGCAGGCGGCCTTATATAGTGTGGGGCGTGTACTAAATCCCCTGAGCCATAATTGTCCAAAGCCTCCTTGGGTTTGGCCAATTACGGCTCTCTGTTCAGACGGCGCTGTGATTGGCCAAGCATGCGGGTCATAGTGCATGCTTGGCCAATCATCAGGCAGCAATGCACTGCGATGCCGCAGTGAATTATGGGCCATGACGCGCCACACGAATTTGGCGCGAATGGCCCATATCGTTCGCAATTCGGCGAACGAGCGAACAGACGATGTTCGAGTCGAACATGGGTTTGACTCGAACACGAATTCCTCACGTACACATAGAGGAACTCATATTGTGCCGACACCACCGCCATTAACACTATACTATTAAACCCCTATAGTTATAATAGTAAGACCCCGAATGGGCTGGTGGCACAATGTGGACTTGCTTCTCATCTTCCAATTTTGACAGTCTGCCATTCCTGTGGCATTGAAGGAAACTGTGGAGTCAAAACAGACAAAAAAAATTAGTACTTTTGCACATAACATTGCAAGCAGATTATACACAAACGTTCTTGGCCAACATCAATGTAGCATTCATTTAAGGAGTATTTAAAGCCAAAAATATAAGGCCCACTTATCAGATTCCTCCCCCCTCTGATGGCCCATTGTAAAAATTTTAGTGGGGTTCGAGCTGAGTTTGGGACCCCCAAAAAAGCCTCTGGCACTCTGCATGAATTTCAGGACAACAATAACATTTGGACACATTTTAGGGGGTGTTTGGGGTAAAGCACTACAATGGAGCTGACAAAATACATTGTTAAGTGACTGGGCTAGGTGTGTATGAGCCCAGGATAGCATGCTGGGGAGGTTAGTGAGGGGAAATATGCATGAGGACAAAAAAGGAGCATTCTAAACTATTACAGCATGCATGAGAGCAAAGGGGACATTTACAGCATATTACAATCATGGTATTTATGGAATGAGGAAAGAAATAGAAAACATTAAATACAATAGAATGTGATGTTAAAGGAGAAAACTTATCTTAATATAGTCCTTCTGCAGGACCTGAATGATAGCAGAACAGGTCTCTGGGATAATGATCCCCAGAGCCTGGGGGGAGAGGCCTGTCGAGAACTTGGGGTCCTGTAGACTTCTCCCAGTCGCCAAGTACCGCAACGTGGCGACTAGCCTCTGCTCGGGAGTGATGGCTTGCCTCATGCAGGTATCCTGCCTGCAAATATAAGGGGTCAGAAAAGCCAACAGATGGTGAGAAATGGGGTCCGTCATCCTGAGAAAGTTCCTGAAATCATCAGGATTATTCTCCTGGATCTCACGAGGCAAAGGCACATGAGAGAATTGGTCACGCTGGAGTAACCAATTCTTGGTCTATGAACTCCTCCCCACCCTGTTCATGGACTGGGCTTGGATCAAAGAATGAACCCCAACACCAAGCACCCGTATAGCACAAACGCTATGACGAGTACGTACCCGCAACCTGGCTTCAAAAGGGTCGGCTGGTCAGAACGAATTAACAGAACGCACTGAAGAACAGCAAGGCCTGTGAAGAGCGAGCTGAAAATCCGAAACGAGCAGAAAAGAACACACTGAAAAAACAGATACCAACTGTCTACACGCTCTGAAAAGATACAAACCCACAAGCACACACTGAAGAGCAGTAACGGACTGAAGAGCACGAAAGCTGAAAAGTGCGAATCGTCTCTCACCAAACTTCTACTAACACGAGAAAAACAGAATGTGATGGGAGGGCCCGTGGAACTCAGAATCTCTTGTTAAGTAGGGGATGCCCTGGTTTCAGCTCCCCATACACCTCTTATGTCTAAGTCACCCTGTGCTATACTGGCACAGGGTGAGTGAGAAAATATATCTTGGACTACTTAAAATGGGCAGTAATATTTGTCACACAATATCTCCTAGGATGTATGTAGAGACTATTCTTGGTATGATTGATTCTGAACTCAACATGTTAATTGAGTGAGAGATCTCTCTCTCTCTCTCTCTCTCTCTCCCGTGTCTCATCTTCTGTTCATATACAAGAACTGTGACATGGGAAACAAGTTGGCTAAGCCCGCAGAGGGCAGTTTGGCCTGTGATTTGGTATTAGAACAGGAGGGAGAGGATGCTGTGAAAAAGGGAAAGAAATTGGCAAAAGTGTGTGAGATTGATATGCATTTGGATGGGAGATTAAAAGTAGACGAATGGTGCACTCTCTTGAAGAGAAAAAGGGGTTTGCTATCAGACCACGGCCGACTGCGTACAGCAGACTCCTGGTTTAAGGTTGCAAACACTATTCATGAAGAAGGGGGTGGACAGAATATGAAATTAACAAAAATAATCGAAATGGTCGTATTGTATATGTGTATAGAAAACTAGAAAAGAGGAAGCTAAGCAGTCAGCCACCGCCCTATAATGGCATCTGGTCCCCAGGAGGTAGACACTGCCCTTCGTCTACCGCCCCTCTGTTCTAAGTGACACCTCCCCCTGTTGCAACACGCCCTATGCCACCGCCCCCTAAACCACCCACGCCGAAACCCACCCACATGTTTCCAGTGATGAAACATAGTAGCAATCAATGTAGCATTTTAATTAAATAAATAATTTATGTATAGGGTGTCTTGATTATTTAATAACACAAACGTGCCACCACTCTCATTTATAGCTGGCTATCGCAGTAAGCAGCTTTGGGAGGCTAAAACAGGTACCAACAAGTGTCTGGGGAATGCCCAGGAAAAGGCCAAAGTCTACTTACCACCAGCTTGCAGACAACCAAATTGACCTATCTAACAGTAAGCGTTAAAAAAGGGGTTTAGTCCGCACGCATTTGAAAACGCATGCGTGAGCCACAGAGCCACGTCACGGCACCCTTGTATCTGTGGTCCTAACACTAAAGTATAAGTGTCCCCACAGTGGAGGCACATGCATTTAATGGATAAATGAGAGCAGGTGGCTGGAGGGGAGCCCACCCCTCCTTAAAGGTACAGGAGCACACCAAACACCCAGCAATAGCACAATGGCTGCAAAGGTGTTGGTGCACTGCTGGACCAATACAAACACTCACGTGATAACACAAACGTGCCACCACTCTCATTTATAGCTGGCTATCGCAGTAAGCAGCTTTGGGAGGCTAAAACAGGTACCAACAAGTGTCTGGGGAATGCCCAGGAAAAGGCCAAAGTCTACTTACCACCAGCTTGCAGACAACCAAATTGACCTATCTAACAGTAAGCGTTAAAAAAGGGGTTTAGTCCGCACGCATTTGCAAACGCATGCGTGAGCCACAGAGCCACGTCACGGCACCCTTGTATCTGTGGTCCTAACACTAAAGTATAAGTGTCCCCACAGTGGAGGCACATGCATTTAATGGATAAATGAGAGCAGGTGGCTGGAGGGGAGCCCACCCCTCCTTAAAGGTACAGGAGCACACCAAACACCCAGCAATAGCACAATGGCTGCAAAGGTGTTGGTGCACTGCTGGACCAATACAAACACTCACGTGATAACACAAACGTGCCACCACTCTCATTTATAGCTGGCTATCGCAGTAAGCAGCTTTGGGAGGCTAAAACAGGTACCAACAAGTGTCTGGGCAATTTGGTTGTCTGCAAGCTGGTGGTAAGTAGACTTTGGCCTTTTCCTGGGCATTCCCCAGACACTTGTTGGTACCTGTTTTAGCCTCCCAAAGCTGCTTACTGCGATAGCCAGCTATAAATGAGAGTGGTGGCACGTTTGTGTTATCACGTGAGTGTTTGTATTGGTCCAGCAGTGCACCAACACCTTTGCAGCCATTGTGCTATTGCTGGGTGTTTGGTGTGCTCCTGTACCTTTAAGGAGGGGTGGGCTCCCCTCCAGCCACCTGCTCTCATTTATCCATTAAATGCATGTGCCTCCACTGTGGGGACACTTATACTTTAGTGTTAGGACCACAGATACAAGGGTGCCGTGACGTGGCTCTGTGGCTCACGCATGCGTTTGCAAATGCGTGCGGACTAAACCCCTTTTTTAACGCTTACTGTTAGATAGGTCAATTTGGTTGTCTGCAAGCTGGTGGTAAGTAGACTTTGGCCTTTTCCTGGGCATTCCCCAGACACTTGTTGGTACCTGTTTTAGCCTCCCAAAGCTGCTTACTGCGATAGCCAGCTATAAATGAGAGTGGTGGCACGTTTGTGTTATCACGTGAGTGTTTGTATTGGTCCAGCAGTGCACCAACACCTTTGCAGCCATTGTGCTATTGCTGGGTGTTTGGTGTGCTCCTGTACCTTTAAGGAGGGGTGGGCTCCCCTCCAGCCACCTGCTCTCATTTATCCATTAAATGCATGTGCCTCCACTGTGGGGACACTTATACTTTAGTGTTAGGACCACAGATACAAGGGTGCCGTGACGTGGCTCTGTGGCTCACGCATGCGTTTGCAAATGCGTGCGGACTAAACCCCTTTTTTAACGCTTACTGTTAGATAGGTCAATTTGGTTGTCTGCAAGCTGGTGGTAAGTAGACTTTGGCCTTTTCCTGGGCATTCCCCAGACACTTGTTGGTGTCTTGATTATTTCCTTGTCAAAAGAAGTTTATTGAGTATACAATATTATAAAGATACATAAAGTAAGTTTACAAGGATCTATAAAGTAAGCTCATTGTTTTACAGTAGGGTTTATATAGGTAAATATCATGAAATTTCAAATATTAAACCTTGGGTTTACGTAAACCTAAATTAAAGATATACCGTATATACTCGAGTATAAGTCGAATTTTTCAGCCCTTTTTTTGGGCTGAAAGTTTCCCTTCGACTTATACTCGAGTCCGCGCCGTCTGTCTGCATGATCAGCGTGTCATGCAGGCAGACGGCGGCCGGCGTGTGCTGATAATGCACGGAGGCTATTCCAGCTTTCAAAAGCCGCGCCTCCTGCTCTTCTGTGATAGGCTGAACAGCTGTCAGTGTACAGCCTATCACGGACATTCTCTCATCCTCGTCCGTGGTATGAGAATGAGAGAATGTCCGTGATAGGCAGTCAGCGGTCAGCCTATCACAGACGAGAAGGAGGCGCGGCTTTTGAACTGTGGAATGGCCGCCGAACAGTATCATCACACGGCCGCTGTCTGAGGATGGAGATCGCCACAGGAAGGCTACACAGGACACAGGTAGGCTGCACATGCACACAGGACACACATGCACCCATGCACACAGGACACACATGACACACATACACACAGGACACACATACACACAGGACACACATGACACACATACACACAGGACACACATGCACACAGGACACACATGTACAGGACACACATGTACAGGACACACATGTACAGGACACACACACATGTACAGGACACACATGTACAGGGTACAGGTAGGCTGCACAGGACACAGGGAGGCAGGCAGCTGCAGATGGACATTATTGACCCTCTGCATTTCTCACCCTCGACTTATACTCGGGTCAATAAGTTTTTCCCAGTTTTTTGTGGTAAATTGGGGGTCTCGACTTATACTCGGGACGACTTATACTCGAGTATATACGGTATATCATTTCCTTAGTTACTTTTGTAGGTATTTAAATGATTTATACCTACTATACATATTGTTTACAGGTAGAGTGTATATAGGTCAAATAAATTCTGATAATGAGCTTTAATCGTAAGGTGGAGAAAAGGAAAGAGAAAGAAGAAAAAGGGTAGAAAGGCAGAGGTGGGGGGCGTGGCTTGGCGCGCGATGGAGATGGCAGCCTAAACGAGGAGCTCCGTCAGACTAACGGCCCAAACCAGCCTTTCTGCCGCACTACAAGCGACGATGAGCAGACAGAATCGTTTCCCACAGCACACCCGTTCCCGCCGCTCTACCGCTGCATCAGCTGGGAGGAACATTTCAGAGATTTTCAGGAATCAAGCCGTGATACAGAGAGTGACTGCAGGAGGAAAGATGGCGCCGGTGCAGCGTGAGGAGGATCTCAGCGAAGACTCCCTGTCTGCTACAGAGGATAATGGTAGGAGAGAGGCACGTCCTGACCACCCACTAACTTATGCAGATATGTCAGTCTTTGCTGCTGACATTAAAGCCTCGTTCTCTGCAGCTATCACGGACCTCAAAACCAACCTGTTAGTTCTCACAGAGAAAATGGCCACCGCTGAAACAGCAGGAAAACACAGAGATAAAGCCATAAACAGACTGGACAGAGTGGTCTCCTCTCATGCACTCCATTTTATTGAGATGAACAGACACCTGGAAGACCTCGATAACAGGGGGAGACGGTGTAACATCAGAGTTCGAGGTATACCAGAATCGGTTGATGCAG
This sequence comes from Lithobates septentrionalis, assembly GCA_037952835.1. NCBI lineage: Eukaryota > Metazoa > Chordata > Amphibia > Anura > Ranidae > Lithobates > Lithobates septentrionalis. The sequence continues at coordinate 12,653,869 of JBBDGP010000278.1, read as the reverse complement.
ACCAAATAACTCATGCACTGCAGAGGGTTTTCAATAGCCTCCTGGAGAGACCAGAGGACACGGACATTGAATTTGTCAGAGCGCACAGAGCCCTAAGAGCCAGAGGCCCAGACACACTCCCCCCTCGTGACATCATTTGCTGCCTGCAAAGTTTCTCCCTGAAAGAGGAGATCATGCACAAGGCGCGCAGAAATGAGCAGATTGTTTTCAACGGCGCCCACATAACTTTATTTCAAGACCTTTCCCAAATTACGCTAAAAAATCGCAGGGCCCTGCGACCCTTGTTAGAGGCGCTACGGGCAAAAGATCTTCGGTACACGTGGCGCTTCCCCTTTGCCCTCTCAGTGTCGCACAATGGCAAACAACACTTTCTCCGCACCCCAAGTGACCTCCAGGAGTTTTGCAGCGCCCATCAGCTAGGTGAGATTGATCTACCGGAGTGGTATCAGGAGTTCCTACTCCCAACCGGAGACAGAAGCCCACCGTACTCCCCTACGGTGACCCCTGAGAAACATCAAGCCAAGAAACAGAAGCAGAATCGGCAGGAAGGATCAATCGCTGGCACTCCAAGGGGCAAAGCACATTCCTCCAGGATGCTAATAGATGCGTGAGTGAGAGAATCCCATCACATACCGTTGTTCTGTTTTGTTCAGGTTTCAACTCACACCTTAGCATATGTACTAAATTGAGCAGAAGCTTTGTTTATGCTACAGTTAAGTCTTCACGCAAGGACTCCCCATTCCGGATTACTGGACACTTAGAGGAAAAGGCCCACTACTATTAGTGTTTGTATGGCAGAGACCTGGGCACCTCCTAACCACACACATAGGGGGTACTACAAGATCCCTGTGGTGAATCACACTAACCTTTGCCCCACTCCCGGTGAACTTGCCAGCCTAACGGGAATATGGGGGAAAAGGTCGCTGCCCAGGGCGCTGACATGTATCCCACTCAGAACACACGACACAGCGTACTGGATGATCTGTCTCCACGAAAAGCCCTGTTGGACTATGATGAGGGCCCGGCCTACCTAGAGACCTAACAAGATCCTCATACCTCCTATCCACTTCAAATGTCAATACAAGCCGGATGGGGACTTTCAGCTTACTGTAGAGCTTCTGCTTATACTTCCCTCAGAGAGTTTCTGTTTTTATTCCTTTTTTAAGTTTTCTCTGTTTTTTTGGTTCCTGCATTAAGTGATTCCCGTATGGGATGGGGGAGGGGAAAGGTAAGGAGGCGATTATGCCTTTCACGTCCTGACCCCACCACCCCACATATTTCTACAAGTTATTATAGCTACTACTTGTCCCGCTCCATTAGCTGGAGCCCCGCTCTAACAGCTCAAGCGGCAGAAAAGGCCATCAGGCACTATCCATTTGCTGATATGGGCCGTGGTCTGGCTGTCCTAAGTCCCTGACAGTTCATTTCATTCTTTTTTGTTAAGTTGGGTCTGGCATCTAGCCGCGTGCCTCCTGCGTCCCCACAGAGTGTGTCAGAGGGGTTATAAACCCACTTTCACACACTAAATATTGATCCACTCAGACGTTGTTATTGTCTGGGAGGGTTGTAAATCTCACTCTCCGCACTCTTACTTCTAATTTCTTACTATACTCACATCTTTCAGTCTACTTCTTCCCATTCTTCTTAGTCACTGATTGAGGTGGTACAACTACGTTTTAGTATTTAAACTCTAACAGGTACTTCTTTTATAGTTGTGATTACAGGTACTGTTTGAGATCTCTCTCTGATCCTGAATATTGGCCTACTCTGCATTGGGTCGGACCCCTACGGTGGTATCTCACAACGTCAAAGGCCTAAATATTCCGGAGAAACGCACTACTCTCTTGCGGGAATTAAAAAAAGGTAAGCCTAAAATTGTTTTCCTGCAGGAGACCCATTTTAAGACAAACCAGGTTCCCAGGCTCACCGACTCCTACTTCACAGAGGCACACCACGCCACAAACGACAGCTCCAAATCTAAGGGAGTGACAATATTACTCAGTAGGGAAGCTTCATTCGAGATCACAAACAAATTGGTGGATCCGGGGGGGAGATATATTTTTGTCAAAGGGAAGTGTTCTGGGGTACCCACCACATTAGCAAATGTTTACTTCCCCAATACTTCCCACTTGTCCTTTTGCAAAAAATTGATGAGGGAGTTAGAGGGTTTCAGCACAGGTCGCTTAATTTTAGGGGGAGACTTTAACATTCCCTTAAACCCGTTAGTAGACACGTCAACAGGGAAAACCTTCATTACCTATAAAATATTAAAAAAAATCAAAACTCTCCTCCACTCTTTAGACTTAGTTGATACTTGGCGCTTCCTACACCCTGAGGATAAAGACTTCTCCTTCTATTCAATCCCCCATGATCGCCACTCTAGGATTGATTACATCTTTATCACACAGAGGGACCTCCATATAGTCAGTGAGGCAAACATAGGGATACAGACAATTTCTGACCACGCCCCAGTCTCCATTGGCCTAAACTTGACCGATAACCAGGCCAGATCGGGAACTTGGAGACTGAATTCCTCTCTGTTAACAGATCCAGGTCTGCTGTCTACACTGACCGCAGCTCTGAAAGAGTTCTTCAGGCATAACGTGACCCCGGGCATAGACCCACTGATGGTCTGGGAGGCCCACAAGTGCTCCATCAGGGGAGAGCTAATTAGGATGGGGGCACAAAAAAAGAAAGACCAAGAAAAGGAAATTCTCCAACTAACACAAAAAATACGCCGCCTAGAAACCCTACACAAGCAATCCCTGACATCCAGTTCGGCGACTGCTCTTCTCGAGACAAGACTGACCCTTAAACAGCTTCTAGAATATAAAACGAAACGCTTCCTTTTCTTTAGAAAAAAAATATACTACGAGCAAGGCGACAAACCCGGCCATCTGCTTGCCAGGGCACTGAGGGGACCCACCCCTAAATATAACATCCCAGGCATTCAAAATAAGGGGGGTAGGGTAGACAGAACAACGGACAAAATAGCACAACATTTCCAGGACTTTTATTCCAATTTATATAATCTCCCAACCCAACATAGACCACATGACTTACAGGGAGAAAGGCTCCAGGTGATGCGGGATTTCTTGAGGGATTCGGACCTTCCTTCGCTCACAGCGGAGGACGCCGCATCACTCGAGAGTCCCGTAGACCTGTCGGAACTCAAACTCGCTATCAAAGACCTAAAACAAGGTAAGAGCCCGGGTCCTGATGGATTCACGGCCATATACTACAAGACATTCGTCGACACATTGTCCCCACACCTCCAAGATGCATTAAATACCCTTTCAAAGCCAAGAACGATCCCCCCAGAATTTTTATCGGCCTTTATTACAGTGTTACCCAAACCAGACAAGGACCCACTTCACTGTTCTAGCTACAGGCCTATATCGCTACTGAATCTAGACGTGAAGATACTGGCCAAAATCATCTCCAACAGACTGAAACCTCTACTTCATAATGTGATAGGACCGGAACAGGCGGGCTTTATGCCTGGAAGAGAGGCAAGGGATAATGTCACCAAAGCCCTAAACCTGATCCACGCTGCCCATGGACGAAAGATCGAGGGTCTTCTCCTGTCTACGGACGCGGAGAAGGCCTTCGATCGAGTAGCCTGGGACTACATGTTTGAAACTTGCAGACACATAGGCCTGGGACCAGGAATGATGGGCTGGATAACCTCCCTGTACCAAAACCCCTCAGCTAGACTCAAAATAAATGGTTCACTATCCGATAAAGTAAGCATACACAATGGAACAAGACAGGGCTGCCCACTGTCGCCCCTGCTATTCATAATATCACTAGAACCATTTGTTAGACGAATTATAGCGAACACGGCCATAAAGGGATTTGAGGTCATAGGGCGTGAATTCAAAGTAGCGGCATATGCCGATGATCTACTCTTCTTCTTGACTGATCCGCACATATCCATCCCCTCCCTCATGAGAGAGTTCGCATTATTTGGTTATATCTCTAACCTTAAGATAAACTTTTCGAAATCAGAGGCGTTAAATATTTCACTCCCAGAACAAACACTAAAGACACTCCAAGACAATAGCCCATTCAAGTGGGAAACACAGGCTGTCAAATACCTAGGAGTTTGGCTTACACCTAGGTTGTCCTCAATCTTCTCCCGAAACTTCCTTCCCCTTCTCAAAATCATAGAAAAAGATTTACAAACCTGGCATACGGGGTTCTTTTCGTGGTTTGGCAGGGTGGCCGTTTGCAAAATGGCCATACTGCCTAAAATTCTATATTTATTACGCACACTCCCTATTAAAATCCCACAAAGCTTTTTTAGATCGCTTCAGGCCCTACAAATGCGATTCATTTGGGCACACAAACCACCACGTATTAAATTTTCCTTACTAACAAGAGCCAAAGCAGTGGGTGGGTTAGGGATACCAGATTTTAAAATGTACTATCATGCCACACATATTGCCAGGATCGTAGACTGGCATTGTCATGGCGGCATAAAAGACTGGGTGTCGTTGGAAAACGACTTGAGCCCAATTCCCCTACGGTTCTCCCCCTGGATACCAAAACTCAAATACCCCCAGACTCTGAGAGTCCACCCTTTGATAGGGACCACTCTAGAAATCTTCCACCATCTAACTAAACAACCCAAACTTTCCTCGCCTCTCAGCCCTCTCACCCCATTGCAAAACAACCCAGACTTCCCGCCTGGAATGGGGAATCGCCTCTTGCACTCCTCAGATCAAAAACTACCACTTCTGACTTCCCATTGCTTCGACAACAAGACAATGAAAGACTTGACTAATCTAAAGGCTGACAACAATATACCTTCCCTCCCCCTGTGGTCGTACTTCCAGGTCAGAAGTTACGTTAACAATGTCACTCGTAAGAGACACTTCACTAGAGAGCCTACTGAGTTGGAGTCGGTGTGCCTAAAAGGAGAGCAGGTCGAAAAGACCACATCAGTCGCTTACCAATGGTTACAAAACTCGAAAAAACCCGCAGATAATAGGCTCAGAGAGAGATGGTCAGACTGCCTTGACATGACAATTTCAGATACCCAATGGGAGAGAGCCTGTATTATGGCGCATAAATGCTCCTTAAGCACGAGAATACAGGAGACGGCTTATAAAATGCTCACGCATTGGTATGCAACCCCAGAAAAGATTCACAAATGGTTCCCCCAGACGCCTGACACATGCTGGAGGTGCAACAAAGAAAAAGGAACTCTAATGCACATTTGGTGGCAATGTGAACGAATAACACCGTACTGGAACAAGGTTAAAGAGATAATTTGCCGAATCACGGAGACCAAGCTCAAACTTAACGCAGCATGTTGCCTGCTTCACATTACAAATTTTACCTTTAAAAGATACAAAAATTCTCTCACCAGACACCTACTAAATGCGGCCAAGTCTCTCATTCCACTGTTTTGGAAATCAACCACAGTTCCTTCTCTGAAAGACTGGTTGCAAAAAATCTCAGATATTTGTGAAATGGAAGACACACGGGCACAGTCAGAAGAAAAGGTGGAACGTTATCACGAAACTTGGTCTCCCTGGTTCATATATAGATATTCCCAAGATTATGAAAATTTGGTTAAATAACTGGTCAATGTTCACCATTACTTGATCGAACACATAACCATGTAATAACCTGAACCGTTCTGTTATACTGAACTTGAGAAAGTACATTAGACGTTAGAGCCCAATAAGCTCTTAATAGCTCCCTCAAGTCACTGTGACGTATAGGTCATAACACCTATCCTTCTCGCTAATTTTCTTACCTCCTCTCTTCTTATCTCCATACTGTTCTTTCCCTACTCACCAAACAACTGCAGATTTCAAAAAGATACCTACAGGTGGGCATAGCTCCCAGAACGCATAGAAGTTCATATCTAAAGACAGCTTGTTTAACTGTCAGAATGCATAGCTATGACTCACGGACATGTTAGATACGACTTTGCTTTTAAGTTTGATACCAATTGATTGATGTATATTAAATCCTATCTGCACTCATGTATGTTTATATATGCTTAATCTTCTTCAATAAACTACTTTATGATAAAAAAAAAGAAAGGCAGAGGTATGGTCCACAAGGTTGTCCCGCTCGTCAGTTTATTATTCTTTTTAGTTCTCTTTGAAGCCTTAGAATGGGTGTCTCTGTAAGTCATTTAATCTGTTACCATGGCAACAGGACAGAGTCATTGAAATTTGACAGGAACTGTTGTTTTATCCAAGGATGCCAAAGTTTTTCAAATTTTGGAATTTGATTTTGATCGATGGCTACCATCTTAGCATGGGACATTGTATTATTCATTCTCTGAATTGTTTCTGCTAGTACCAATGTAGGAGATTTCCATGCCTTGGCCACTGTTTGTTTTGCAGCCGTTATTAGTTGGATCATAAGTTTGAATTGAGAGAGTGTTAACCATTCCGGTTTTAGATTAAGTAAAGTTATATATGGATCTGGTTGTATTATTTTTTTAAATATTTTAGATGCAATCACGAAGACTTCCTTCCAGAAGGTTTGGATTACTGGGCACGTCCACCATATGTGTAAATGTGTGCCTATTTCTGGGCATCCTCGAAAACAAAGAGCTGAGGTATTAGGTGAATATTTTGCCACTCTAGCAGGTACAAGGTACCAGCGAGTTAGGACTTTATAATTTGTCTCCAGTGCTAAGATGTTGGGTGAAGATGACTTAGATGTGAGCCATATGTTAGACCAGTCCGTGTCTTCTAAAGTTCGTCCCAGGTCCTCCTCCCACCTCTGAACGTAAGAGGGTCTATTAAGATTTACTACTCCATATAATTGATTATAAAGTGATGAAATTGTACCTTTAGCAAATGGATCTTTTGTACAGATTGATTCAAAAATGGATAATTGGGATAATGGTGTATCCCCCTTTAGGAATGGTGTATAGAAATTTTTGATTTGGAGATATCTAAATATCTCAGAGTTTGGTAGATCATATTTTTCTCTAAGCGATGGGAATGAAAGGAATGATTTAGATGCTATGAAGTAATTTAGTGTCTGAATGCCTGATGTTGTCCAAGCTTTAAAAGAATTTGGGTAGATCCATGCCGGATAAAAGGCCGGATTTCTGATAAAAGAAAGGAGAGGATTGTGTGGAGATTGTAACTGATATTTGGTTTTTAGTTTATCCCAGAGAGATAAGAAGTGTTTAGTTATGGGATTATGAATTATAAAGCGGTCTTTAGGATCAAGCCATAACAAGTTTGATATTAATAGAGGGTCATTTTCTGAAGCCTCTATAAATACCCATAATGGGATTTCCTGTTTTGCATGGTATTTGGACAGACTAGCCAAATGTGCTGCTCTGTAGTAGTTAGTAAAATTAGGGTATCCCAGGCCTCCTTTATTTTTGGGAATATGTAGTGTGTGTATAGGTATACGTGGTTTAGAAGAGCCCCATATAAACGAAGTTGCTCTTTTTTGTACTATTCTCAAAAAATAGGAAGGAATTGGAATAGGGAGGACTCTGAATAGATAAAGCAATTTGGGTAGAATAGTCATTTTGATTGCATTAATCTTCCCTATCCAGGATAAAGGAAGTTGCGACCATTGTTTTATTAGATTTGTGATCTGTCTTAATACAGGAGGATAATTGGTTGAGAATAAGTCAGAATGAGATGCTGTTAAATGAATTCCAAGATATGGGATTGATTTTTCTGCCCATGTGAATGGGAGTGCAGCCCTAGCCGGGATCAATTCCATGTTTGTGAGCGAAATATTAAGCACTAGGCATTTCTTAGGATTAATCATAAGGCCGGATAGGGCTGCAAATCCATCAAGAGCTGGTATTAGGTTAGGACCAGAGACCTGTGGTGATGATAGAAAAAGTAATATATCATCTGCAAATATACATAATTTGTGTGTAATACCTCCTACTTCAATGCCAGTTATAGTTTGGTTTGTTCTGATGTATTGGGCAATGGCTTCGAGTATAAGGGCAAATAATAAGGGAGATAATGGGCAACCCTGTCGGGTACCTCTTTCGATATTAAAGGCATCAGATTTGTATCCAGCATATTTTTTATAGGCTTTGGGTTTATTATATAATGCTTTGATCCATGTTAAAAAGTGGAGTCCAAAACCCCATTTTTGTAATGAATATTGCATATATTGCCAGGATACTGTGTCAAATGCCCTCTTAATATCGAGAGATAGAAAACATAGAGGGATTTTCCGTTTTTTAGCAATATGTGCCAATAACACTGCCCTGCGTATATTATCGCCTGCCTGTCTATTTGGCATGAAGCTTACTTGATCTCTATGTATTAATTTTCCTATAATGCTATTGAGGCGTTTTGCTATTATTTTTGATAATAATTTAATATCAAGGTTTAACAGAGAGATAGGCCGATAATTCACACAGGAAGTATCATCAGAAAGGGGTTTTGGGATCATACAAACAATTGCCATTAGTGTTTCTTGCCGAAAAGAATGTCCTTCTAGAAGTTTGTTAAAAGTTTCAGTGAGAATGGGAGAGAGTATTTCTGAGAATGTTTTATAGTATAAAGCCGAGTAGCCTTCTGGGCCTGGTCTTTTGTTAAGTTTTAGGTCTTTTATGGCGTTAGCAACTTCATCTATAGTTATAGGCTCATCCAAACTGCTTTTTTGATTCTGAGACAACTCAGGTAAGGTTATTTTTGAGAAGAAGGATTCAGCCTCTGTAGGATTAAATTCATTGTTTGTCTTGTATAAAGTTACGAGATGTGAGTGAAATTTATGGACTATTTTAACTGGATTACAAGTATAAACATTTTTTGATAATTTCAAACGTATTGGTTTGAAAGATTTGTTAGTTGAATTTAATGCCCGAGCCAAATATGTACCTGGTTTGTTTGTATTCATGTAGAAATTGTGTTTGGAGCGTTTGAGGGATTTATCAACTGACTCAGTGAGAAATAGATCGTATTCCAATCTAGATTTTTCCAGATGAGATTTTGTACTCTTAGATGGATTATCTTGGAATGATATGTAGGCTGCATTAAAATTGAGTTCTAGTTTTTTTGCTAGATTTTTGCGTTCCCGTTTAAATAGTGCCATTTGTCTTTGTATTGTACAACGCAAGACAGGCTTATGAGCTTCCCACAGTGTTATTTGGGAAATGTCTGTTGTATTATTAATTGATATGTATTCCTTTAAAGCTTGTTCAATGGCCATCTGATGTAGTGGGTGTTTGAGCATTATGTCCGGTAAGTACCACGTTGGGTCATGCGCTTTTGGTATGGCTGAGGCTATAGTAGTGTATACTGCATTATGGTCAGACCACGGAATCGGAATTATATCTGATGCAATAATTTCTGGTATCATTCCTATTGTTAAAAAAAATATGATCTATTCTGGTGAAGGTTTGATGAGGGTGCGAGAAATAAGTGAATTTCTTTTTCATTGGGTTACTTTCTCTCCACGAATCTACCAGATTGTATTTGGAAAGAAGCTGAGAAAAAGGTAATCTAGAGGTTATTTTGGATGGTGTAAAAGGTGATTTATCTAGAAATGGGAGGAGGACCTGGTTCGAATCCCCGCACATTATCACTGTTCCTATTTTGTGTATATTAATCACTTGTAATATATGTGAGAGGAATGGTGTAGGTTGTTTGTTAGGAGCGTAGTAGGAAATCACCGTGATTGCTGTATCCATTATATAACCCATGAGTATCAGGTATCTACCTTCTGGGTCTTTAATTTCTGATGATAAGGTGAATGGTGTGGATCGGTGAAATGCTATTAGAGTACCCCTTTGTTTGGTACAGGCAGAAGCCGTGTAAATTTGTTGATAAAAAGGAGAAATATATTTTGGAGTAGAATCTTTGGTGAAGTGTGTTTCTTGGAGGCATACTATGTGAGCCTTCTTGTTATGGAAAGTACGGAAGGCTTTGGTCCTTTTTTGAGGGACATTTATTCCCTGAACATTCAGGGAAAGTATATTCAGTGGTGCCATGGCAACAGATCAAATAGTTTTGACTTACTTTTTGTTATGCAGAGCTGACTGCGCAGATCAACCTGTGTGGACTGAAGAGATGAAAAGAAACCAGTGAATTCTGGAGTAAAGAGTAAACAAAAAACATATGAGATTAGATGATACATTGTATAAATTATTTTTTGCAAGTAATCACAATTTACCCATGAAAGAGAATAAATATCTCTCTCAGGGGAATAAGTGCCTTCGTCACACTCCCACATAATATTGTTGGGAGAATGAGGAGGGCTAATGGGGGTACACGGATCTTCCGCTTACAGGAGAGAAGTGCTATGTCAAAAGACATCAAAATGATGATTCATTAATTGGAGTGCAGAATATAGTTTTTGTTGAAATTATTTATTCCAGGGTGGTTGTATATGGTTAGTCTTGCCCTAGGCTAAATAATTCAGTTAGAAAGGTACTGTTAATAACTTTGGTATTGATGAAGATAGTTTGAATTATTTTGGGATTTTAACCCTTTTAGAGTAAACAATTACATATTTTATTCATATGTAACTGTTTAGATATGTTAACTCATAAAATTGAGGTTGTATTGCTTCAGATTAGAATAAACAAAAACATAGTTTTAGGAACTAGTTAGGTAATAATATATTTGTTTTAAGAAAAGAAAGAAAAAGCTTCCATTACTTCTGGATTATTGAACATATTTGTCCTAAAAAGTAATAAATCTATTGTTATTACCTGAAAATATATAACTGAACAAAAATTTCCTTATTTCACTTATATATTCTAAGGCTATATGAATCAGAAGTAATAAGAAATATAACTGAAATGTAACATGATCCCACACAGTGTGTGACTATCAGAATGCAGTTACATTCAGTTATAAATACAGGTTTTTTTATAGAGAACCATCTCTTAGTATAATAAATGAAGAGATATCAGGAATTAGGATGTCAGTCCATTGAATCTTCTTGGTCCATGGATGATGTGGCATAACGGCCTCTTTTGTGAGAATGATGATTCCCATTTTGTTCTGAAATTTTCTGGGTGCTGCCTGAAGGTGAAGCTGATGCCATTCTTCTGCGTGTGGGAGAGTTGCTGCTTGTGGGTTCTGTCAGATTTAATTTTAAAAGGATTTGTTGTAGTTCATCTGCTGATCTGCTTCTGTACATTGTACCTTGGTAGTTAAATCTGACTGAAAAGGGGAAGCCCCATTGATACATAATGTTGTGGCGTTGCAGTTCCATTAGTTGGGGTTTCATGGATCGTCTTTTAGTAATAGTAAGTTGGGATAGGTCAGCAAAAATTTGATAATTGTGTCCTTGAAAAATAAGTTCCTTTTTTTCTCTTGCAGCAATTAGTATTTGTTCTTTCGTTCTGTAATAATGAAATTTTGTGATTATATCACGTGGGGGTCCATCTTTCTTTTTGGCTGTGAGGGCTCTGTGTACTCTGTCCAGTTCTAAACGTTCAATAGGGATATCTGGCTTTAGTTCTTGTAATAGAGCAGTAATAGTAGATTGCAGGTCTGTCACAGTTTCAGGTATTCCCCTTATGCGCAAGTTTGAACGTCTGGCTCTATTTTCGTAATCTTCGAGCTTAGTTTGAAGTATTAAATTCTCTTTTTTTAATTGTTCCAATTCTGTTATATTTTCTTGGGTTGTAATTTCAATTTCATCCATTTTTATTTCTAAGGCTGCGGTGCGGTTTCCCAGCTCTCTTATTTCTTTGGTTAGGCTGTTTGTTATTTGGTCTGAGGTTTGCTTTAAAGCCTTATGAAACATCTTTTCAAATTGTAATAATATTACTGGGGATGCTGAGGAGGCTTGTGGAGAAGTTTGTGAGAGGATTTGTTCTGTATCTGACTCAAATGGAGAGTCTTGCTGTGACATTTTCTGTCTGTGAGAGCGCCCTGATGCTGTATATTGTGAGGTGACTGGAGCTGCTTTAGTTGCAGTGAGTGCCTGTGAGCTCTTTGTGAGGTGATTTTTATTTCTGCCACAGCTTCCTCCCAGTACCATATTTCCTGCCCAAACTTTCACAGTTTGTGTGTCTTGATTACTTCAGTCGGACTTTAAGGAGTTTCTCTACTAACAGTAAATGTAGCAAATGTGCTATATTTATGCAAATGGTTTTAATTGTGTTTAAGCTGTATTAGCAATAATTGGGGAGTTTAAAATGTTCAATTTCAATAATTAAGAGTATTATAAATAAAGAGGTTTAAAGAAAATAAAGAATAAGTTTATGTATTCTGGGCGTTATGCCAGAAGAAGAACGAAAGAGGAAGTGCTTTCCTTGCTTAAATCTATATCTAGATTTAGGGCCCATTCACATCTGAGCATTTTGTAGTCTGAAAAAAAAACAAACAATTATTCTGTATGTATTCATATCTCCACTCTAAAATGCCTGAAGTCAATATGTGTACAAGAGTTCACACAAGAAAAGGCGTTGAGAAATAGCACAAGAAGTTTACTGATTTGAGTTTTAGCGTGCTGAACAGAGTGCATAGACACATGTTAGCTGCCGCATTTATTTCAGGTCTTAAAGAGTGAATCCGAAAGGGTCTGAGTATAGAGTAATGGAGCTTGAGACATTGTTATTAGTAGTTATTAGGTCCAGAATCCTCACAGAACAGTAGAGAGTAGTAGAGAGTAGCTCCTCTCATGATGGCCTCTGACACACCCTATCTGCACCCACTAGTACCAACTCCACGTGCCTGCTACAACTGAAGACCTGGCCACTCCAGAAGGGAATACCGAAGCCCATGGAAATTCACCCACAGTCAACCAAGCCCCAACCATGGTCCACATAAAGCGCCCAGTACCAGGGACATGACACCCCACCTTGCCTACCACCTCGCCCACCTCTCCGGATCACATGGACCTTCTCCACAAGGATTCAGGCAAGCCTGTGTCACCTGCCAGCTACACCTGGACTGTTATGCCACAAGGTGCCCAGAACTCACCCTCCCAATTTGCCAAGGCAATGGCCCTCATTCTGGACACCTGGATGAAGTTACACCCAGACATGTACTCCTTCAGTATGTAGATGACCTCCTGCTTGTAATTGCCTAAATCTTCTCTGAAAGCCTCCTCCACTACCTGGTTAACCACTTCCCTACCCAGCCATAGTCATATGACGTCCACAGATGGGATCTCCCATCCTGGGTGGACGTCATATGACGTCCTGGGACTCCCGGCCGTCTAGGGGGTGCGCACGCGCGCCCGCCGAGTTGCTCGGGACCCGGTGCGTGTGCCCGGCGGCCGCAATGTCTGCCGGGCACCCACGATTGCCAGTTAACCGGGCCGGACCGTGGATCTGTGTGTGTAAACACACAGATCCACAGCCTGTCAGCTCTGAGGAGAGCGATCTGTGTTCCCAGAACGGAGGAACACTGATCGGTCTCCTCCCCTTGTACGTCCCCGCCCCCTACAGTTAGAATCATTCCCTAGGAAACATATTAACCCCTCCCCGCCCCCTAGTGGTTAACCCCTTCACTGCCTGTCACATTTACACAGTAATCAATGCAATTTTATAGCATTGATCGCTGTATAAATGTGAATGGTCCCAAAAATGTGTCAAAAGTGTCCGATGTGTCCGCCATAATGTCGCAGTCACGAAAAAAAATCGCGATCGCCGCTAAAAAAAATAAATAAATATTTTTTTTTTAAAATGCCATAAATCTATCCCGTATTTTGTAGACGCTATAACTTTTGCGCAAACCAATCAATATACGCTTATTGCGATTTTTTTTACCAAAAACATGTAGAAGAATATGTATCGGCTGAAACTGAGGAAAAAATTTGTTTTTTTTTAAAAAAAATTGGGATATTTATTATAGCAAAACGTAAAAAATATTGTGTTTTTTTTCAAAATTGTCGCTCTTCTTTTGTTTATAGCGCAAAAAATAAAAACCGCAGAGGCGATCAAATACCACCAAAAGAAAGCTCTATTTGTGGGGAAAAAAGGATGTCAATTTTTTTTGGGTACAACGTTGCACGACCGTGCAATTGACGTTTAAATTGCGACAGCGCTGAAAACTAAAAATTGGCCTGGGAAGGAATGGGGTGAAATTGCCCTGTATTGAACCGGTTAAGCAAGGTTGCAAGGCCTTAAAGCAAAAAGTCCAGAGAGAAGGTGATTTTCCTAGGCCTCTGCATCTCCCAAGGCACCTGACATCTCACTGAAGAAAGAGTTGCTGCAATCAAGGGCATCCCTTTGCCTCAAGGTCAAAAGCCCCTTCACGCCTTTCTAGGATTAATCTCCTACTGCCGTTCTTGAATCCCAGTTCCAGAAGCCTCTCTTTCAATGCAATCCCTTTATGATGCCCTGAAATCCGACCCTTTCCTGCTTTCACCAGAAGCTGTGGACAATTTTGAAACTCTGAAGGAGATCCTCTCAACAGCCCTTTGGGCCTCCCAGACTAATGCCCCGTACACACGGTCGATTTTCCGATGGAAAATGTCCGATCAGAGCGTGTTGTCGGAAATTACGACCATGTGTGGGCTCCATCAGACATTTTCCATCGGATTTTCCGACACACAAAGTTTAAGAGCAGGATATAAAATTTTCCGACAACAAAATCCGTTGTCGGAAATTCCGATCGTGTGTACACAAATCCGACGGACAAAGTGCCACGCATGCTCAGAATAAATAAAGAGATGAAAGCTATTGGCCACACGTACGTGTTTTACGTCACCGCGTTCAGAACGATCGGATTTTCCGACAACTTTGTGTGACCGTGTGTATGCAAGACAAGTTTGAGTCAACATCCGTCGGAAAAAATCCTAGGATTTTGTTGTCGGAATGTCCGAACAAAGTCCGACCGTGTGTACGTGGCATAAAAGACTTTCAAACTGTTTGTCTCAGAGAGTACCAAGTACAGCCCTGTCCCCAGCAAGACACCTCCTCAGACTCCAGTGTGCCCTGCTTCTCCCCGATAACATCACCGTCCTCCCATGTGATACCCTTAACCCATCCACTCTGCTTCCGCTTCTCGAGGGGGGAACCTCTTTGAAGAATAATCCTCATCTCACTGCTCATAACTGCTTCGAAGTGATGACAGCCCTTAAGAATCCTGACTTGACAATTTTTGTGGATGGTTCCAGGTATGCAGACAGTACTGGACGGTACCACACAGGATACGCAGTCACCACCAAAGATACAGTTCTTCAAGCTTCAGCATTACCCTCCTCCATGTCTGCCCAGGAAGCAGAACTCCAGGCCCTACCTATGGCATGCAAATTGGCAGAAGGACATTTTGGGATCATCTGGAAAACTAGAGGGTTCCTGACAGCAGCAGGAACACCTGTAAAACACAGTGCAGCTATCAAGGACTTAATGGATGCCTTACTCCTCCCAGCAAAAGTGGCTATACTTAAGGTAAAGACGCATGGCAAGCTGGTTTCCCAAGAAGCACAAGGCAGTCACCTGACAGATACCGCTGCAAAACAAGCTGCAGATTGAACGCGAGAAGTGGTCAGCAGAGTGAATGCACCTATCCTGGATGATACTGTAGAAACCACTATGAATCTACAAAACCCTCCTGTAAACAGGACCCACCTCAAGGAGCAACAAGAGACAGCTGACAAAGAAGAGAAAGAAGTGTGGATAAAGAAAAGGAGTCACAGAAGTTGAAGGAATTATGGAATTAAACAAGAGACCATGTCTGCCACGTAGGCCGGAAGCCTATCCCGTTACCAACATGACGGCAACGACCACAGCTAAAAGACTTTTAACAGAAATAGTGTGCAGATATGGTGTCCCAGAGGTCATAGAGAGTGATCAGGGGCCAGCTTTCATGGCCTCAGTAACCAAAGAGATATGGACAGCCTTAGGGGACACACTAGCTTTCCAAACCCCATACCATCCTCAGAGCAGTGGGAAGGTGGAAAGATTGAATGGCACAATAAAATCTAGAATGCTAAAAAATGTCTCAGGAAATGGGAATGAGTTGGACAGACATCTTACCCATTGCCTTATTCAGTGTTAGGGAGAACCAAGGGGAAGCCATGGTCTGTCATCCTATAGGATATTGTTTGGTTCAGCCCTCAGTCTAGGTTGTTATTTCCCACAACAGTTGCAGCTCCAATCTGATGTATTAACTGATTATGTGACTGTTTTATCTTGAGAGTTAACCCGTATCCATTTGGAAGTGTTTTCTTCCATTCCAGATCCTGAGCTAGATACAGGAACGCACAAGCTGGTTCCTGGTGACTGGGTCCTGGTAAAGAAGTTCATGAGGAAACACACCCTTGAAGCCAGATATGATGGTCCTTTCCAAGTCCTTCTGACAACTACCACATCAGTAAAAGTGGCCGGAAGGAACTCATGGATACACGCCTTTCACTGCAAGAAAGTCCCTGTGCCCGAAGAAGAGGCTGAGGAGACCAAGTCATGATCCTGTTTATCCTTTTTGTTGTGATTTTTGCTCAGGCCCAGGAGGTGGCCATCAAATAGAAAGATGGTATAACTCAATTCTGGTATAACTCATTCAATACACATGTTGCCACTTTCATATCCCCTTATAATAAGATACTTCCAGGTACTGATTACAGTGTCTGGTCCAATGAGAGAGCAATAGGTCCCATGACTGTGTATGTATGTGTCACTGACACCTACTTGGAACATCGGGGATGAAAAATGGAGGTACAAGCCCGAAACCGTCCAGAATAGAAAGGACAAAAATGGGAAGTCACTCTAATGCCCCGTACACACGGTCGGATTTTCCAATGGAAAATGTCCGATCGGAGCGTGTTGTCGGAAATTGCGACCGTGTGTGGGCTCCATCGAACATTTTCCATCGGATTTTCCGACAGACAAAGTTGGAGAGCAGGAGATAAAATTTTCCGACAACAAAATCCGTTGTCGGAAATTCCGATCGTGTGTACACAAATCCGACGGACAAAGTGCCACGCATGCTCAGAATAAATAAAGAGATGAAAGCTATTGGCCACTGCCCCGTTTATAGTCCCGACTTACGTGTTTTACGTCACCGCGTTCAGAACGATCGGATTTTCCGACAACTTTGTGTGACATTTTAAAATGGGCACTTTTGAGTTAACCTTAATGTACTCCCAGAACATGAGATCTGTGTCCTTAGCCTATTTACCAACACAACCACTAACTACTCCCTGTGTGAGCATTGGAAAAAAGAGTACCCCATAGTCACTAAGGCTTCCAAGCCAGCAGAAGGTATCACCATATATCCTGGCAATTACACATGTTATGGAAGGTACCATGGAGTGGAAAAACCCCTTGGAAATTTCACTGAAGGTTACTGTGAGTCTTATGCCCTGTACACACGGTCGGACATTGATCGGACATTCCAAAAACAAAATCCATGGATTCTTTCCGACGGATGTTGGTTCAAACTTGTCTTGCATACACACGGTCACACAAAGTTGTCGGAAAATCTGATCGTTCTAAGTGCGGTGATGTAAAACACGTACGTCGGGACTATAAACGGGGCAGTAGCCAATTGATTTCCTCTCTTAATTTATTCTGAGCATGCGTGGCACTTTGTGCGCCGGATTTGTGTACACACGATTGGAATTTCCGACAACAGATTTTGTTGTCGGAAAATTTTATAGCAAGCTCTCAAACTTTGTGTGTCAGAAATTCCAATGGAAAATGTGTGATGGAGCCCACACATGGTCGGAATTTCCGACAACAAGGTCCCATCACACATTTTCCGTCGGAAAATCGGACCGTGTGTACAGGGCATTACAGTGAGGTGTCTGTAGATCTAGCGCAAAATCAAGTTCATTCCTTAGGGGATGTATACTGGATCTGTGGGGCCATGAAAATCAGGAGTAGAATGACAGGACAGTGGACAGGAGAGTGTGCAATTGCTAAAGCTGTAATGCCCCTGCATATTCTCTCGCAAAACCCAGAGCCAGAAGCAAACAATGTACCCAAATCAAACAGAAAATGCAGGAGTGCCCCAGCAGGAAGTTTTGACCCCCACGTATACATAAACACCATAGGGGTCCCAAGGGGGGTCCCAGATGAGTTTAAAGCAAGAGACCAAGTAGCAGCAGGTTTTGAGTCACTGATTCCCATTATCACTGCAAATAAGAATGTAGACTGGATAAATTACATCTACTATAACCAACAAAGATTTGTCAATTACACCAGAGATGCACGCTAGGGTTTAGCCGAACAGTTGGAAGCGGCCTCACACATGACCTTCCAAAACTGTATGGCAGTGGCGGAAGTATAGGGGTCGCTCAGGTCGCCATGGCGACTGGGCCCCATGCTGCAGGGGGCCCTTGAGGGCCCCCCTGTTTATCTTGATAGGAGGAGCGAGCTGAGATCGATCTCCCCGATCGTCGGCCGAACTGTAATCGGCACTGTGCGGGGAGCTTGTCACACTGATCTAAAGTGAAAGCAGTGTGTGCTGTGCTCTTTGTCTCCCCCTACAGTGCAGTACCCGACAGGAAGAGGTAAGGTAAAGCACTGCCGTTTTTGAAAAGGCTTTCTGTATGTGTGTGTTCTTTTATATGTGTTTATGTATGTGTTTGCATGTGTTTATGTGTGTATTTTTTTTTTTTTCAAAAAGTTTTTATTTGATTTTCAAAAGAAGAGGATACACTTACATCATAGTATTGTGTACAATCAGATTTTGTAGCATGTACTGAGGCGACACAGAAAAGTATAAACTTAGGTACAAAACTTAGTTTTAAGTAGGGGAAGATACTATTGAATTTACCCATATGAGTTGGCTGAAAGAGTACATTTATCAGATCGTAACAATTCCATTTTTTAATTACCATTTATGGATACCTGGATGGATCAGTTTGGGAGGTCCCTACTTAAAATTAACTTATACGCTAGTAATATTACAGAGAAGAAAACAAAAGAAAAAGAGGGGGGGGGGCCCTATATGGGATATGTAAAATAAGAGAGTTGGTAGGAGGTATTGTACTATATGATTGTCCAGGTTTGTAAGGTCCCATTAACATTAACATTGAGCAGGGTGGTGTCAGAGGTTAGAATGGGTTTCCGTTTGAGTTGCGTTGAGATGTCATCTGACGAGAGGGGTCGTAGTAGGAGAATGAGGATAGGCTGAAATTTGCTATTTCCTCCTGTGAGAGTGAGGAGAGCATAAAGGCATGCCACTTGGAATGGAAGTGTTCTGAGGCGTTTTTCTGTTTGAAGTCCGTGTTTAGTCGGTCTTTAATGAGTAGCTGCATGAGATCTCGCTTGATTTGGGTGATGTTGGGGCATATAGGTGAGATCCAGTTTTTGAGAATAGTTCTTCTTGCGATTAGGAGGCATGTCAGGGACCACTCTTTGTGTGGGGTAGCTCCTTTCGAGGTCATTGTGGGTCCAGCAGAGGCATTGGCGGTGTTGGACCATGGCAGGAGTAATGGGTCCCAGTGGCCAAAGATGAGGAGCAAAGGATCCTTAGGTAGTTTAATTAGGGTTATTTCGAAAATGTAGGCAAGGACTTGTTCCCAGAATGTGGATATGTAAGAGCAGTTCCAGAAGCGATGTGCCAGAGATGGTTTCTGGTGGTTGCATAATGGGCAGAAGGCTTTGCTTTTGTCCGTTTTTGATGAAAGGAAAGGCATATAAGCTCTGTGGGCTATTTTCAGCTGTGTTTCTCTCCATATTTCGTTGGGTGTTAACTTTTGTACAGTGTTGAGTCCATGGAGGATTTTGTCGACTAGGTTTGGGTCCGGGAAGTCTTTGTTCCAGTTTTTAATTGAAGATGATGAGGGGGGTAGAGAGGATTTGTTGAGAAGAGGTTTGTAAATTTCTGAGATGTTGTATGAGTTATTCGAGATCATTTGGTCCGTAACATTGGATTGGAACCTTTTATCGACTTGTTTGCACGCCTCCCTTAAAAAACTGGTGCATTGGCCATAGTAGAAGATATGTGTTGAGGGTAGAGAAAATGTTTCCGCAATACTGGCAAAAGGTAACGGTAGACCTGTCAATTTGTTGCAGAGGAGGGAGAATTTAGTTAGGCCTTTCTGTTCCCATAATTCAAAAGGTTTGTGTTCTAGACTTGGCGGGAAAGCTGGGTTTCCTTGAATCGGGAGGTGGACCGACATGAAGGGGGATATCTTGAGTGTTTTCCTGGCTTCTCTCCATGCCACTGCGGTGTCCCTTAATAGGAGATTATGTTGGTAGGGAAGAGGGACTGCCTTCCATTTGCAGTGTAGGAGGGCTACTAGTGAGTAGGGATGGGCCATGGCAGATTCCAAAGAAAAATTTGAGTAGCGAGAGGATTGCGTTATCCAGTCTAGACTAGTTCTAAGCAAGCATGCTATGTTGTACATTCTAATATGGGGGAGACTGATGCCCCCTTCGCGTCTGGGAAGATATAGTTTTTTGAGAGCTATACGTGGTCGTTTGTTTTGCCAAAGGAATTTGGATATAGAGTTGTTTAGTGAAGTCACATCTTGATGATGGAGAAGTAATGGGATAGTTTGCATTGGGTATAGTAATCTAGCAAAACTGACCATTTTCACTAAATGGCATCTTCCCAAAAGCGAGAGGGGCAGATCCATCCAGATATTCAGTTCCTGGGTTATTTTTGATAATAAAGGAGGGTAGTTGAGGTGATATAGGGAAGAGGGGAGTTTTCCAATTTTTATTCCCAGGTAGGTGATATGGGATTTAGCAACAGGGAAGATTGAGTGCTGGGTCCATTTTGGTAGGGCGTGGGTACCGATGGGTAGAACTTCGCTTTTGCTGTAGTTGATATGGAGACCAGAGCACAAGCGAAATTCGTCGAATATATTTTTTATGGTGAGCATATCGGAGGTGGGGTCAGCTGAAAATATGAGGACATCATCTGCAAATAGGGATGTACGCAGGTCATGTGCGCCTATCTTTATACCGTGAAGGGGGGCTAATAATGTTAGGTATCTTGAGAGGGGTTCTAGTGCGATATTAAAGAGGAGTGGGGAAAGGGGGCAACCTTGGCGTGTGCCCTTATGGAGGCGGATTTCTTCTGATAGAAGGCCTGCTACCACTAATCTAGCTGTTGGAGCTGTGTACATGGCTGTGATAAGGTGATGGAAGGGACCAGTGAAGCCCATTGCTGACATTGTCAAGGATAACCAGTCGAAGCTGACGTTATCAAAAGCTTTTTCTGCATCTAACGTGATAATGGCATGATCAGTGTTTGGGGAATGGAGTGCATGTTCGAGTGCTAGCATAACTTTACGAATGTTAAGGGTGGCAGTTCTTCCTTTGATAAAGCCTGATTGGGCGGGGTGAATTAGAGAGGGCATAATATCTGCTAGCCTAGTGGCAACGATTTTGGAGAGGATTTTCACGTCTAGGTTGAGTAGGGATATGGGCCTATATGAACCCGGCTCCTGAGGGTCTTTGCCTTTTTTTTCCAATAGTTTTATAATGGCTTGGTTCCCTGATTGTAGGTATGAACCTCCTAACCATATGCTCTGATAGACTTGGAGAAGAGTGGGTTCCAGGAGGGGTTGTAGGGTTTTGTAGAATTCACTGGTGAAGCCATCTGGGCCCGGGGCCTTAGATAGAGTTAGGTTCCGGATGGTTACCGAGAGTTCAGGGAGAGTGATAGGTGCGTTGAGGGCTTCTAGTTGTGTTGGGGATATTTTGGGTATAGTTATTTGTTCGAGAAAGGCGCGTGCTTTTTGTGTATCTATGGGATCTGTGGCATAAAGAGTAGTGTAAAATTGTTGCATGACTTTGTTAATTGGGAGTGGGGTGGTGTGTATGGCGCCTGTGTCGTCACGTAGAGATGTGATGTGTGTGGGTCGGTATGAGCCTTTGCATAATCTGGATAAGAGTTTTCCTGCTTTGTTTCCGAATTTGTGAAATGTAGCATCTAGATGGGCCTTCTTGGTTTTTTCTAATGTGTTTACCCAGGTGTCAAATTCTCTTTTTGCTACGTGCCATTCAGAGCGTGCGGCTGAGGAGTCTTTAGTGTATAGTTCTCGTTGTGCTTGATGTAGGCGGGAGCTAGCCTCTTTGTATTTAGTAAGAGTGTTGCGTTTGTAGGAAGCTGCATATGATATGATACGGCCCCTCAGGAATGCTTTACCAGCATCCCAGAATAGATTGGGGTCATGAATGTGTGGGGAGTTGTTTGAGGAATATTCTGCCCATGCTTGTGAGATATAATGTTGAAAGTCCGTGTTGTTGTGCAGGTAGGACGGGAATCGCCATATGTTGGGGTGTGGGGGTAAATCTAGGTTGTCGAGTGTCACCTCGATAGGGGCGTGGTCAGAGATGGTTATGTCGTGAATAGTGGAGTTCTGGAGGAAAGGGAGAAGATTGTCAGAGCCGAAAAAGTAATCTATCCTAGTGAATATTTTGTGTGGGTTAGAGTAGAAAGTGAATTCCCTTTCTGTCGGATGGGATAGGCGCCATAGATCTTGAATGTGGATAGAATCCATGGTACTGGCCAAGAGGGAGGGGGCTGGAGGGTTCGTGCCCTGTTTAGGTCCTTTCGGAGAGGATCTGTCATCTATCTGATGGAGAGTGTCATTAAAGTCTCCTCCGATCAGGTGAGGGAGGTGCGTGTTGTCTAGAAGCCAACTGGTTAGTTCAGTGTAGAATTGTCTGCCTGGGTTGTTGGGGGCGTAGACATTAGTTATTACTAGTTCTTTGGAGCCTATTTTGACGTGAGCCGTGAGTAGGCGGCCCTGAGTGTCCTTGTTCACAGAGAGGACTGAGCACGGGAGATTCTTGTGTATGAGCAGGAGGACGCCAGCTTTGCGTCCAGCTGCCTCTGAGCCTAGAACCGTGCCTACCCAGAGCTTTTGCATACGGTGAAAGTCTGGGGCAGATAAGTGCGTTTCCTGCAATAGTGCTATGTCCGCTTTGAGCCGTTTGAGATGCCTTAGGATTTTCATTCTCTTTTGGGGGGATCTGAGACCCTTTACGTTCCATGAGATTATTTTCATATTAGGGGGGGTTGAAAGGGGGTATGTGTATATAGGTTTGGTTTAACATTATGTGTATGGTGTGGTAATGTACCTGCTGTGACCGGGGGGATGACGTTATTATATGGGAGGAGACTGAAACCTGAAGTGCACTTGATTTGGTAAGGGCCATGGAGGAGAAAGGGAGGAGGGGGAGGGGCATAGCATAAACAGGGAGTGATAGACAAAAAAAAAAAATGTCACAAATAGAACCATTAAACATGAGAACTTCGCTTTTTTCCGCATGGAGTCACTGTGTAGGTCAACTCCCATATCAGGACCTTTGTGGTATATCCCCAGTGAGCCCTTGGAATTTAGCCAGGTATTCGTGTAGGCACCAAGGGGTCATAGTCTTGAGGGAAAGAAGGGGGGGGGGTGGAGTGTAGTTAGCCGTACACAGTGAGGCCAGGAGGGCGTGAGGAACATATTTCAGAAAAGTATTACTACTATGTAACCTAGAAAAATAAAGCATAGAAAACAGCTGTATATAACAACATTATACATTACGTGTCGATGCACGATATAGAAAAGGAGGAACCTGGGAGGGGACAGAGGAATCTGCTGTCCAAAATTTTGAGACCAGAGAAGTATGATGGTGGTTTCCGTTCAGCGGGCTGTGAAGCGGTGCTGGTTCGGGACGGAGGATCTGAAGCGCTTGGGAGAGTCCTTGCGCGGGCTTCTTTGATCCAGAGAGCGGTTGAGTTGGGAGCCTTTTGAAGGGGTGTGTTGTTGCGCGTTGGGGAGCAAGGACCGCATGTAGGCTTCTGCTTCTGAAGGTTCCTGGAAGGAGAGTTGGTCCCCGCTTGGTGTCTTAAGGCGCAGGGTGGCCGGGAAGGCTAAGGTGAATTTGATTTGTTGTTTAAAGAGTTCGGAGCATATCTGTTGAAAGGCCTTGCGTTTCATGGAGACTTCGATGGAATAGTCGGCAAAAATCAGGACCCTCACGCCGTCGATTTGAAGCGAGCGGGATTGTCTGAATTTTTGGAGGATAAGAGCCTTATCAGCGTAGTTCAGGTATTTGGCTATGATGGGCCGAGGGTTTTTGCGTTCTTCACTGTAAGACCCCATCCTGTGAGCGCGCTCCACCGTGCAGGAGCCTGTTAGGCCTAGCGCCTCTGGGATGCGTTGAGAGCAGAATTCCGTTAGGGCAGATGCTTGGAGCGATTCGGGTATCCCTACGAATCGCAGGTTGCTCCTTCTGGATCTGTTTTCCAGATCGTCAAGTTTTTGAATTATGTATTGGTTTGTCTTGTCTTGTGCTTGTTCCGTGGCTTGGGCTTGGTACATCTCTTCTTCCATGCTTGATTGGCGATGTTCCAGCTCGTTTAGCCTAGTGTTATGTTCTCCTAGCTGGGCCTTTATCTGTTTCATCCCCGCGTTTACAGCTTTTTCCACTGATGCAGATATCATGGGGGACAGAAGTGCTGCTACAGCTTGTGCAATGCGTTCTGTTTTGTGATCCCCGGCTAGCTGTGGAGACGCGGCTGACAAGGAGAAGGCCTGGGAGGAAGGTGCTTGAGGAGAGGAGGCATGAGGTTGTGGTTGGGCAGGAGATGCCTGAAGGGAAGTGTGTGAAGCAGTGCTTTCACTTACTTCCATCTCCGCCGAGTGCTGCTGCTGCGCGCCTGTGTGGGTGTCCGTGTAGGCCGAAGCCGGGGCCTCGATTTGCGGCTGGGCCGGCGGCGCCGTCAGGGCCGTATTGGAGCGGGAACCGCGGACCTCCACGAATCGGTCCATAAAGCGGGTGAGTATGCCCGAGGTGTCCGGTGGTGTTGGTTGGCTTCTGGGCAGGCTTTTTATGCCGTTTTGGTGTCCTTAGAGCGGGAGCTGTGCGAGGGTGCAGCTACTCCATGCGGCGCCGGAACCGGAAGTTATGTGTGTATTTATATATGTATATGTGTTTGTGTGTGTATATACAGTATATGTGTGTGTGTATATTATGTGTGTGTATATACAGTATATGTGTGTGTATATTATGTGTGTGTATATACAGTATATGTGTGTGTGTGTTTAGATGCAGTGGTGGCCCATGCATTAAGGGCGCACGGACGCCGCCCCCTCTCTCCAGCCACCCCTCTATCACCAATAGATAGATTCATGCATTGCATAAATCTATCTATGGCCGCCGCTGCCACCCCCTATTCAGGCGCCCGGCCCCTTTTTGGGCGCAGGGAACCTGAATTACAGCGGCGGGGGTGTTTTTGAAGCACTGGATTAGAGCCATAGGCTCTAATCGGCATCAAAAAAAGGTGACCTCGCAGGCCACTCAGCTGTGTTAGAAAAGCGAATGACCATTCGCTTTCCTAACACTAAACTGCCTCTCCACCAATCAGGTGCTCGGGTCTGTTACCTATCACCTGATTGGCTGAAATGACAGGCGCCGCTATTGGACGCCTATCAGGAGGAGAGGACGGGAGATGTGGACAGCAGGAGATGCATGGAGGACCCCACTCATCGCCATCACCCGCTGCCCCACCAAGACAGGGTAAGTGCCGATGAGCAGTCGGGGGTCACACTGGGGGCATTCAAGGGCACACTGGCAGCATTTAATGGGCACACTGGCAGCATTTGGTGGGCACACGGGCAGCATTTGATGGGCACACAGGCAGCATTTGATGGCCACACTGGCTGCATTTGATGGGCACAGTGGCAGCGTTTGGCACAGTGGCTGCGTTTGATGGAACACTGGCAGCATTTAATGGGCACCGTGGCAGCGTTTGATGGCACAGTGGCAGCATTTGATGGGCACACTGGCAGCATTTAATGGGCACACTGGCAGCATTAGATGGGCACACTGGCAGCATTAGATGGGCACACTGGCAGCATTTGATGGGCACACTGGCAGCATTTAATGGGCATAGTGGCAGCGTTTGGCACAGTGGCTGCAATTGATGGCACAGTGGCTGTGTTTGATGGCACACTGGCAGCATTTAATGGGCACAGTGGCAGCGTTTGATGGCACAGTGGCAGCATTTGATGGGCACACTGGCAGCATTTAATGGGCACAGTGGCAGCATTTGATGAGCACAGTGGCAGCGTTTGATGGGCACAGTGGCTGCGTTTGATGGGCACAGTGGCAGCATTTGGCACAGTGGCTGCATTTGATGGCACACTGGCAGCATTTAAGTGGCACAGTGGCAGCGTTTGATGGGCACACTGGCAGCGTTTTATGGGCACACTGGCAGCATTTGATGGGAACAGTGGCTGCGTTTGATGGGGACAGTGGCAGCGTTTGGCACAGTGGCTGCGTTTGATGGCACACTGGCAGCATTTAAGTGGCACAGTGGCTGCAATTGATGGCACAGTGGCTGCAATTGATGGGCACAGTGGCTGCATTTCATGATTTTTTTTCAAAAAATGTTTGCGCCCCCAAAAAAAATTTGAGCACCAGCCGCCACTGTTTAGATGTATGTATGCACATTTTATATATGCACGTTTAATCCTGACACCCTATATGTGTACAATCAGGACTGATTTTTTTTTCTTGCTCGTTCAAAGTACCAGCAACAAAATGCTGTTCCTCTGAAAAGCGATCCATGCTCAGATCACTTTTCAGAGGCATTTGACAGCCGGTAAAGAGGCAATATGTTGCCTCCTGACCACCTGTTTTAACCCCTTAAAGTGATTGTAAAGGTTTTTTTTCTTAAATAACAAACATGTCATACCTTCATTGTGCAGTTAGTTTTGCACAGAGTTGCCCCGAACACCGACTTCTGGGGTCCCTCGGCGGCTCTCGCGGCTCCTCCTCTTATCAGACATCCCCCTAGGAAAAGCGCTGTCCAGGGGTCAGGGGGGCCCTTCATGATTTCTTGCATCGGGGCCCTGAAGGTTTTAGTTATGCCACTGCCGTATGGTCTTAGACATGCTCCTGGCTGAGAAGGGGGGTGTATGTAAGATGATCCCCGAGACTAGCACATGCTGTACTTACATCCCAGACAACACCGGCCCAAATGGTAAAGTGACTTTAGCCATCCAGAAACTTGAGGACTTGTCCAAAGAACTAAAACAGAATTCAGGGCTCACCAACCCCTGGGATCAGTATTTTACCTGGATAAAGGGAGGATGGCAGGGATTGTTGACCCAGATAGGAATAGCTATCCTGGTAATGGCGGCTATAATCTGCTGCGTTCTCCCCTGCATCAGGAAGTGTGTGGAAAAGGCTGTTGACCAAACTACTCCCACTTATAGCTATATGGTTATATTGGAAATAAGCATTTCACCATAACACTCATAGTCACATCCATTACAGGATGATCAACATCATCCACCATGCAGAGCAATATAGAATGCAGTCTCTGTTCCTGTCCCTGGATACAGAGAAGGCATTTAACAGGGTTCACTGGACGTACTTAGCCATGACATTGCAAAAATTATATTTTCTTCTTCACAGCAATAATGGCTTTGTCCAAATAACCCACTGTTTGATTCATAACCCACAACTTTGTAAAACTATATATACGTTGGCATGGAATTACTTACCAACAGATAATGTCTCCACCAAAGGTATCACTCTCTTTTACAACTTACTGCAGGATAAAACCTCCTTTAGCAAACTGACTCCCTTTGTGAAGTGGGAAATGGATATAGGGCCGCTCCTTTGCGATTCCCAGTGGATTCCCAGTGGATGACAGCAAACAAATCTAGCTTTAGAGCTACAAACTCCACTAGTCAATGTGAACTCACTCATAAGATCACACTTCTCTGGTATGTTACCTCAACTCTGACCCACAAAATAAATAAATAAAATAAATAAGCTGTACCACCCTATTGCTGGAGGAACTGTGGGAGGGTTGGAAGTCTGTACCACCGGTGTACACTTTCTGGGAAGACATCTTCCAACTTCTATATGAGATAACTGTGATCCTCTTAACTCCATCTGAAGGACTTGCTGAACATTGGCATTGATAGCCTTCAGCTCCGCTTTCAGTGTCTAACCACACATATCTTACTGGCTCCAAGGCTAGTCGTAGCAGGTGCGCATGCGTGGGACTCCCGAGGAGATGCTCTAATTGAGAGCTCCGCACCGCTCCAGCCCTTCTCCTCCCCCAGAGCTCTCAGATCGAGCGGAACCGGCACCAAATCCTCCCCTGGGCTCACCGAACCTCCCCGGCCCACTACTATATGCCGAGCGGCACGAAAAAGAGCGAGGTGAGCCGTCAACTGATCTTTAACCAGGCGGCCCCTGACCCATCCAAGATGGTGACCGCAGCTTCTCAGAGCTTGGAAGTCACAGATCACACTTCCCCCACCCAGCAGCGTGCTGACATGCTGGCAACAACTGTAAGTCACAGCATCGCTCAAGGGATCCCCCCTGCTAGCACAGACTCCCACCTCAACAGGACCCTGGGTGATATTTTCCACCCACCCAGGCTCCATCCTCCTCTAGGCCTAGCAGGGCCCATCCATCCCCCAGCCTCACAGCAGCCCCAGACCCAGGACATGCAGCTCTTGCTACAGAGCTTTTCAGATATGCTGGCAGCAGGTCTAGCTCAGAATGCCACTCAGATTACAGCCGTTATTAAGGCCGATCTACAAAATTTGGGCTCTCGTATAGATGCAATTGAGCAGGTGGTGGATAACACTGCTGCACGCACCAACCAGAACACGGCCTGTATTCAGTCTCTACAAGACCAGCTAGATACTGCCTTATCCAAAATAGACGATTTGGAAAACAGAAATAGACGTTACAATTTCCGTATACGTGGGATACCCGAAACAGTAACGGATATACCGAATACCGTCCAATTATTCATCAAAGATCTCATCCCAGACATCCAAAATCACAGACTTGAACTGGACAGAGCACACAGAGCCCTCCAGCTTCCCCGCCAAGATGGCCTCCCGAGGGACATCGTGGTCAAGCCCCATTTTTATGGCGTGAAGGAGGAAGTTATGAGAAGATCCCGCAACATTGATAACCTGTCATTTCAAGGGCATAAGATTCAAATCTTTGCTGACATCTCGCCAGCCACGGTTCAAAAACGAAGAGCGCTCAAACCATTGTTGGTAATACTCGCCCAAAACTCCATCAAATATCGCTGGTCGTTCCCTTTTCGCCTTCAATTCCATTTCAAAGATGTTCCCTACCACTTCTCCAACTTCCAGGGCGGGGAGCACTTGCTCCTGCAGCTAGGCCTGATCTCACAAACTCTGGCTCCCCTGCAGGAAACACCTACCCCGGGTTCTTCCAAGAGACCCCCCCTGGGTAGCCCCCTTACTCCACTGTGGAACAAGCAGCTACCAAAGCGGCTACGGGACTCTCGCTCCACAAGATGAGCGTTCCTCCTCACGCCTGGAATGGAATTTCTTCTTCCAAACTACCTGTTGGACTGAGGACCACGGCATCCCTACGTTAAACTAACCGCTGCAATCTTTTCAAGCCAGCCTATGCCCACAGCTAGGCCCCCCTAGCCCTATTAATGGCTATTGGGGATCCCTTTCTGGGCTACATTGTATCCTCCTGACGAGGAGATCTACTTTACGGCATGTCACAGTAGACAATATAATGGCTACCCTTGTAAAGATAAAAAAGGAAAGAATATACTTTTTTTCTTCTTTTAGATTTTGCCCCTTTTTTGTCTTTTGCACCCCCCCCTGCAGTGACCCCCCCCCCTCTTTTTCATTACATTATTGATCTTGGTTCCCTATTTTTTACCTAATGTCCTACAACCAACTTGCAATTTAGTTTGCACTCCCTCCTGGTGACCGATCCCACATTTTTTCTCCTTGCATTGGGGGATTCAGACGGCCGGAGCGGCCCTGCATACCACCCTCTCTGTTGTGACTCGAGGGGACTCAGTGCCCCTCTGGTGACATTGGGTAGACAACCCAATTTGAGGTTGCCCTCTCCCCTTTTTCTCCGGGCTCCCCCGTTTATGGGAATCCAGACCAGGACTAGTAATACTAGTCCGAGTTTTAATTACTTCCTTTATACACTATTTCCTAGTTTTGATCTCATTAACTGTTGGTTTTGCACTTAATGTTTGCGGTATTATTATGCCTGATTAATCTTCTTGTCCTACATTCTTCTCTTTCCCTTCTTCTCTCTCCCTTTCCTTTCTCCTCCTCTCCTTTGTCTCTTCCCCACTCTTCTCCCTCTCTTTCCCACTCTCTCCAGGAATCCTCGCGGAGCACGCCTACCTACCCAGCCCTCAGGAAGAATGACAAATCTATTCCTCTTCGAGCCGACGTCCATTCCCGGGTGGTGCTGGTAAGCTCCCTTTG
This sequence comes from Lithobates septentrionalis, assembly GCA_037952835.1. Taxonomy (NCBI): domain Eukaryota; kingdom Metazoa; phylum Chordata; class Amphibia; order Anura; family Ranidae; genus Lithobates; species Lithobates septentrionalis. The sequence goes on along the minus strand of JBBDGP010000278.1, from coordinate 12,623,776 downwards.
CCTCATATCGCTCCGCACTCCTTACACCCATGGCTGACCCGTCTACCCAGGCACATTCGTTAAAAATAGCTTTGCATAATGTCCAGGGACTCAATTCCCCCTCTAAACGTCGCAAGGCATTTCAGAGCTACCACTCTAGGGGCCTCAATGTTGTCCTACTCCAGGAAACCCATTTCCCAGCCAGTTATAACCCCACCTTCCTACACCGTCTGTTCCCGACTTTTTTTCTGGTGAATGCTGACACCAAAAAAAGGGGTGTCGCCATTCTCCTATCTAAAAATACTCCCTTTGTACTCACACATCAAAGACCTAGAGGGCAGGTACATTTTAATAAAAGGAACTATAGGGGGGATTCTGTACTCTATCATCTCCTATTATGCTATTAATCAAAGACAGGCACCTTTCTTCACTTCTATGCTGTCAACTCTAGCCCCTCACTTGGAAGGCAGGGTGATCATGAGCGGTGACTCTAACATCGCTTTTGATCAACTGCTGGACAAGTCCTCCCAGGGGAGATCTCGACTTAAAAATCCACCCACTCAAAGCCTCAAAATTGCCCGCCTCCTACATGATATGGGCCTTATAGACGTCTGGAGGGAATTAAACCCCACGGCAAACGACTATACCCACTTCTTGGCACCTCATAATACCTACGCCAGAATTGATCATATATTCCTCCCAAATTCATATATCCATACAGCATCCCATGCCTCCATACAGGAAGTCCCATGGTCAGACCACTCCTTAGTGACACTTAAACTCTCCTGCTCCCTTTCACCCCCTGGGCCTCCACAGTGGCGCATAAGTAAATCTCTACTATCTAACCCCGTCCACTGCATAATTTTAGAAAAAGAAATCAGGGAATTCTTCCGTCTTAATGATACAGGAGACATCTCTCCTAGTGTGCTCTGGGGAGCACACAAGGCTGTCCTTAGAGGGAAAATGATCCAAATGGCGTCTCAACTCAAAAAGGAAAGGAAAGCGGATATTTTGCAAATGGAAAGGGAATTCCATTCCCTCAGTAAATCCCATGAAGCTCACCCTTCTTCCACAACCCTGACCAAGCTAGAAGCCTCCCGAGTAGCGCTTAATCTGGCCCTTACATCTAATGCAGACAAGCATCTGACCTGGCTCAGTGGCAGATTCTATATCCAAGCAAATAAAATAGGCCCCCAGTTGGCTGCTAAACTATCCCCCAAAATTAAAACCTTCTCTCTGCCCAAGATCAGATCCCAATCGGGAACTCTTACCCAAAATCCTCAAAAGATCTTGGAAACCTTCCAGGCTTTTTGTTCTAAGCTATACTCAGCCCCCGACCCTACCAACTCAGACTCTATTGATTCCTACCTGAATAGCCTCGATATTCCTACACTTTCGGACTCCCATAGGTCCATTATGGAATCCCCCTTCAGGGTGGAGGAAATTCTTGAAGTTATAAAGGACCTCAAAACAGAATCAGCCCCAGGCCCTGACGGCTTCTCCGCACATTATTATAAAGCTTTTCCGGTTGCCCTCTCTCCTTATCTGGCCCCGACTCTTTAATTCACTTTGCACGGCGTCCCCCCTGGAACCGTCAGCCAACTTGGCATACATATCAGTAATCCCCAAAAGGGGTAAGGACCCCAGTGACGTATGCAACTACAGGCCAATCTCGTTGATTAATAATGATTTAAAAATTATGACGAAAATTCTGGCTAATAGACTGGCTTCCTTCATTGCTAACTATATCCACAAGGACCAGGTGGGGTTTATCCCCGGTAGACAGGGGCCGGACCAGATTAGGAGAGCGGTAGACTTAATTTCCCTCATGCAATCGTCATGGGATGGGGGGCCTTCTCACCCAGGATATGTCCTTTGGATAGATCTCCAAAAGGCCTTCGACACGGTCACCTGGCCATACCTCTTCACTGTATTGCGGAAATGGGGTTTTGGCCCGGACTTCATTACCACCATATCCTCCCTTTATTCCTCCCCTAAAGCACGTATTAAAATACAAGGCCACCTATCCGAAGAATTCTCTATATTGCAGGGGACTAGACAAGGCTGCCCTCTCTCGCCTATTCTATTCGCAAAAGCGATAGAAACCTTGGCTCTGGCCATAAGACAAAACCCTAACATCCATGGAGTGCAATGTGGTCAAAAGACTCATAAATGCGCCCTCTTCGCCGATGACGTTCTCCTGTTTGTCACCTCCCCCCTCATTTCCACTCCCAACATTCTTCAACTACTTAACTCGTTTGGCTGCATATTGGGACTTTAGGTTAACATGGCCAAATCTATGGCTCTGAATATTTCCACCCCCCATGAGCTGGTGGAGAGGCTCAAGACCCATTTCCCCTTCACCTGGAGCGACTCCTCCCTACCCTACTTAGGTGTTTTTTTATCAGCGAAAATAGAATGGCTCTACCACCACAATTACCCCCCGATGATCAAGAAACTATCCGATGATCTCACGCATTGGGCCCGATATAAAATGTCCTGGTTAGGTAGAATAAATTCGGTCAAAATGACATTACTTCCTAAGATCCTGTATCTCTTTCGCTCCCTACCCATTCCCATCCGAAAACACACACTAAACAAACTTCAGGCTTTAATTACCAGATTTATCTGGGGGGGAAGGGACACCGCTTTTCCAAACAGGTGCTATACTGACCTAAGAAAAAAGGGGGCCTAGGTCTCCCTAATTTATGGTGGTATTATCAAGCCACACAGCTCTGCCAATTTTCAGCTATTTATTCTAAAGGCCCTAGGCCTGATTGGGTTGATATTGAACGCCAGGCCACTCCTAACCATACTCTGGACTTTCTGGTTTGGAGACCACAAAAGGATAGACCCCGATTCTCTCCCCCTCCTTGTCTCATTCAATGGCCCTGTGTGACACACTTTACAAGAAACATTACCTCACTTCCGCATGGTTGCCCCTGGCACACATTTTCCACAACCCACAATTCCAACCGGGTATGAACATCGAGGCCTTTAGGTGGTGGCTCGACAAGGGCCTATACAGAATAGGACAATTCTTCATTAACTCCGGTCCCATTTCATTTAAATACTGCATCTCTAAATTGGAGATGCCAGCTTCAGAGACTTTCTGCTATTACCAATTATCACACTTTTTACGTGGGATTTGGAAAAGCTCGTCAGCCCCACTATCGGTTACTCCCTACGAATTCTGGTGCTCCTCAGCCATGGGTGTAAGGAGTGGAATTTCCCTAATATACTCTGCACTAGCGGAGCCCCGGGAGAAAGCAAATTATATGTTGCAATGGGAGCGGGATCTGCAACTCGACTGGGACATGGATACCTGGCATACTTGTGTCTCCCGCTCCTTTAAGGGCATGCTTAGTTCCTCCCTGATGGCGGCGGATCTTAAAGTCATGACCAGGTGGTATCTGGTACCCACCCGAATTACTAAATTTTATCCACATTCTTCGCCCCTCTGTTTCAGAGGTTGTGGCCATATAGGTTCCCTACTTCACACATTTTGGGAATGTCCCAAAATTAGAGGGTTTTGGAATGGAATTTTTCATCTCATCCGCAAAACCACAGGCTATGCAGTCCAACAAAGCCCCACCATAGCTCTACTAAATTACAACATCCCGAAAGTACCTAAATTGTCTCGATCTCTGATTCACTTCATTCTGCTTGGGGCCAAGATTACGCTAGCTCATGCCTGGAAAAAACCTTTGGTTTCCCTTCGCCAGGCCAAACACAAAATGTCATGGATTATGACACTGGAGAAGGTCTCGAGCAGAATTTTAGACACCTCTGATAAATTCAGACTTATTTGGGAGCCCTGGGCTCGTTTCCTGGGTCTACCAACTCTTACCTGAATCTGTATAAGGTCTAGGTAACCCCCAGGTTCCGGTCGGCTCCAGGCCCTCCTCTTTCTCCGCAAGGATTCCTGCTCCTAACCTTCTCCTACCCTTTCCTTTCTCCCCCCACTTTACCCCTCTGTTCTTCCTCCTTCTTTCCCTTTCCTCCTACTATCTTCTTTCTAAAATCCTACTAAGTATAATGTGCATAGGTTGAGAATAACATACCTTGCAGAACTCTCCTACACTGTTCATTTTTCCTTTAACTACAAATTAAGGCTGTACAGTTTAAGAATGGAAAAAGTCACAACATAGTGATTTAGCATGTACCTTCTCTAATTTTTTGGGGATAGCCCCCTGTGTAAGTGATATTATCTCTTACGTTAATGTTGGGCTCACATTTTGCTTTTTTGTTACGATAGAGCTCTTGTTTGTTCGACGATGGGCGGTCCGTGAGTTCAGGACGGGTCCAGTGAAGGCCTTTTTGATCCCCCAGTGCTCCTCTCGGCTGGTCTGCGTACAGCAGGTTCCCATTTGGGGTGCGTGGCCGACCCTTGAGGAGCCCTGGCACCTGTGAGCCTTGGTCTCCCTATCCTGACCTCCAGCGGCCATTCTCTAGGAGTTAGAGAACTTAATGATGCCCTTGAGTTTATAAGTGTTTACAATTTTATTTTGAAGCTGAATCTGTGGAAGGTACATGTATAACTTGATTCTAATGTAATTTACATTGCTGTATTATCTCATTTGGTCTCTGCCATTTTGATATTTTTGTACTGTTATTTATTTTTCAATAAACAGTATTTAAAATGAAAAAAAAAAAAAAGGCTAGACGTAGTCCGCCTTTGGAAAACATTGGACTCATTGACCAGGCATTAAGTGGTCACCTTGGTGCACACCCCTGGTTCCTACGAATGCAAGTTATGCCGCGTACACACAGTCGGACTTTCCGGCATACTTGGTCCGGCACACTTTCCGACGGACTTTGTCCGCCAGGTGCGCCGGACTTTAAAACGGACGGACTTGCCCACACACGCCGGGACTTTCCGGCGGGCTAAGTCCGCCCGTCTTTCCGACGGACTTTCAGAATGAACGGACTTGCCCACACACGGCCAAGTCCGTTCATTTTGAACGTGACTCAGGTGCGACGGGACTAGCAAAGGATGTCAATCTTGCCGCTTTTATCGGCGAGATTGACACCTTGCGAGCCCCGTTGCGGGGCATACCAGGCCCTTAGGTCTGGTATGGATTATAAAGGGAACCCCCTACGCCGAAAAAACGGCGTGGGGTCCCCCCTAAAATCCATACCAGACCCCGATCCGAGCACGCAGCCTGGCCGGTCAGGAAAGGGGGTGGGGACGAGCGAGCGCCCCCCCCCCTCCTGAACCGTACCAGGCCGCATGCCCTCAACATGGGGGGGTGGGTGCTTTGGGGGAGGGGGGCGCCCCCTAAAACGTCACAGTCCCAGCATGCCCAGGGACTGTGACATCAAAAGGGGGCGGGGTCTCCGCCTATATAAGTCACAACGCAGCCCTCAGAGACCAGTCCAGCAGGAGAGAGCGTTGTGTCAACATCTGGAGAAGAGAAGAGAAGAGAAGAGAAGAAGCCCAGCAGCCCAGCAGCCCAGAAGTCCGGACCTCTGCTGGCAAGAGAGCTACCTGAACACAGCAGAGGAGCCGGCCGAAGAACTGGAACACCGGGAGAAGAGAGCGGAGAAGAACCAACCGGACGCCGGGAGAAGATGAATCGGAGGGACCCCCGAAGCCGGAAGAAGACCCCCGAAGCCGGAGGAAGATCCCCACCCCCGGAGCTGTTTAATAAAATATTTTAAAAACCTGTGTAGTGTGTTTTATTACTTACAATTTTTCCCTAGGTGAAGGGGTAGGGGGACCATGTACCCCATACTCATTCACATAGGGTGGGGTGCCGGGATCTGGGGGCCCCCTTATTAAAGGGGGCTCCCAGATTCCGATAAGCCCCCCGCCCGCAGACCCCGACAACCAACGGCCAGGGTTGTCGGGAAGAGGCCCTTGTCCTCATCAACATGGGGACAAGGTGCTTTGAGGTGGGGGGGCCCTGCAGGGTGCCCCCCTCCCCCAAAGCACCCACCCCCCCATGTTGAGGGCATGCGGCCTGGTACGGTTCAGGAGGGGGGGGGCGCTCGCTCGTCCCCACCCCCTTTCCTGACCGGCCAGGCTGCGTGCTCGGATCGGGGTCTGGTATGGATTTTAGGGGGGACCCCACGCCGTTTTTTCGGCGTAGGGGCTTCCCTTTATAATCCATACCAGACCTAAGGGCCTGGTATGCCCCGCGCTCGCCGCAATAGGAAAATTTGTTTTTCCTATTGCAGCGAGCGCGAGATGCAATACCCTGCCCTCGCGTCGTATCTGGTCCGTCGGACCAGCATACACACGAGCGGCCTTTCCGTCGGACCAGCACACACACGAGCGGACTTTCCGCCCGAAACTGAGTCCGACGGAAAGATTTGAAACTTGGTTCAAATCTAGGTCCGGCGGGCTTTTGGGAAGAAGTCCGCCGGAAAAGTCCGCCGGCGCCCACACACGGGCGGATTGTCCGGCACACTCTGCATTCATTTTCTGTTCTGTATTTTTAAAACCTTAATAAAAATACATTGAAAACAAAATCTCTGCTGGATTGCATTAGAACACTGGGAGCTGCCTTCTGGCACTAATCATAACCAGAAATAATCAAAGTTTTACGCTACAGAGTCCAGAACAACTCCCACTGGTGTTTCAGTTCCTGAGATGTGACGCAAATGAAGTTCCTGATTGGTTAGCTCTGCAGGGTGTTCCAGATGCACACATTTTTTCTGTGCTGAGACCATAGCAACCAAGAATATCTCTGTTTAAGGGACAATATCTGTTTATTCCTTGAGCAGATCGGGAGCCCTGGGAGGTCTACGCGTTAGACCCACCTCCACCATAATTGTGCTCTCACAATAGGTTCTCTATACTGTATGGTATTAACTGCATTGTTGTATGCTATTAGGCATCTTGTATCTGTATAAACTTAATAAAGAACCTTTTTAATCTATATGCATTGTGTGATGTGTTCTCAACGGCATATGTAAAGTCCTACCTCTCTTCCATTCAATTTGGGATGATGCCAATGAGAACACGATATGATATGGCATCTCATTCTCAGTCCACACTATATCTTTCTTACAATTCTATATAAAGAATTTAATGACTGCCTTGATGCTTATAGATGCCTATATGTCTTCTGGCTCAAACATATTTAGTAAGGAATAAAGATGTGCCAAACACCTCCCTGTTTTGCAGCAGAAAAGTTCTAACCCGAATGGTGAACCCCATTGAAGTCTATGTGAGCCAAACAAGAAAAATCAAAAGTGTCCAATTTAAAGGCTTATATGCAAGTAATTGGCCATAAAAGGGGTATGGGGGTCTGGCTGCTGCCCTAGGGGACTTGTATCAATGCAAATTAAAAAAAATATATATTGTTTTTTTCTGGAGCAATCATTTTAATAAGGTGTAACAATAAAAATGAAAAACTCCTTAAATATAGTGCCCCCTTAGTCTGCCTGTAAAGTGGAGCATCTGTAGCATGCATAGAACATGCTGAAACAAAAATTACATTGCTTTATTTTCTAAAAAAAATTAAATTTCTAAAAAAAAAAAAAATCAAGTCAAGTCAAATTTAAATTGACTTGTGGCTCTAATTGCCAGCACCCGGATATTGAAAAACAATAAAGAAAAAAAACAGCATGGGGTCCTCCCCCCAGTCCATACCAGACCCTTATCTGAGCAAGCAGCCTGGCAGGTCAGGAAAGGGGGGGATGAGTGAGTGCCCCCCTCCTCAATCATACCAGGCCACATGCCCTCAACATAAGAGGGTGCTTTGGGGTGGGGGGGCTCTAGCCCACCCCAAAGCACCTTGTCCATTTATAGATCAGGACAAGGGTCTCTTCCCCACAACCCTGGCCGATGGTTGCTGGGTATGTGGGCATGGGGCTTATCAGAATCTGGAAGCCCCCTTTAACAAGGGGGCCCCAGATCCTGCCCCTACTATGTGAATGAGTATAGGGTACATAGTACCCCTACCCATTCACTAAAATTGTCAAAAAGTAATAAAAACACAGAGACAGTTTTTGGCAATTCCTTTATTAAAAAATAAAAAAAAAAACAGCTAACCCCCAATGTAGATCCTTTGTCAATTACGCCACCAGCTGTATCCATAAAAAAAAACACTCCTCCCATCCATGAAGGCTGGCCTCTTACTGCAGGCTCTGCCTTTTGACAGTTCTTATATAGGTAAGGGCAGGCTCACCTGGCTACATCCCCTGGTGGCACTGCCCCTCCTTGTGACATCACAGACCGGTGCATGCAAAGCACCACACCCCCATGTTGTGGGCATGTGGCGCTTGCTCATCCCCCCCTTTCCTGACCTGCCAGGTTGCATGCTCAGATAAGGGTCTGGTATGGATTTTGGGGGGGACCCACACCATTTTCTTTTATTTTGGCATGTGGTACCCCTTAAAAATTAATACAGCTGACTTCCTGGCCCCGCTCCTTAATAACCAGATTTTACTGCACCCTGATTGGACAAAGCTTTGCCCAATCAGGGTGCAGAATGCACTGTGCAGCCACAGTGCAATGCAGGGCGTTCGGCAGGGCGAATGCACACCAAACACCTTGCAAATTTGGGTGTTCCCCCGAAAGGGGCAAACAGCCAATGTTAGGTCCGAACTGATGCTCGGGTCAAACCTTTCGCCCAACTCTAGTAATGAAGATACACATTTTAATTCACCTCAAAAGTCTTAACAAAATACATTTCTCCCTTATAATATGTTCATATGGACACCTTTCTATTTTTTTTTAAGTGGTTGTAAACCAGTGAAGTGACTAGTTCAGCTGATAAATAGAGATGAAACAAATCCTCCTACATAAGTTGTGCATGTTTATCTACAGCCCTCTTTTATCTACAGCCTTCAAAAACACACTGATCATAGACTTTTTCTCAGCTCTAAGATGCAGGGGTGGGCAACTGATATCAGATATTGTATAGGATAGAGAGGAGAGCTCAGTGTAATCTGAAACCTCAGTGGAGGAAATGGACACACCCCCTACACACTGTCATAGAAAATTTTACAGTTGAGGCTGTCAATCACCTTCTGGGTGCTGGAGGGGGATTATCAAAAGTGACTGGCAGGTATGGTGCTGAAGCACCCGCCAATGCACAGTTAACCCTTTGATCGTCCCTGATGTTAACCCCTTCCCTGCCAGTGTCATTAATCCAGTGACAGTGCATTTTTTAGCAATGATCACTGTATTAGTTTCACTGATCCCCAAAAAGTGTCAAAAGTGTCAGTTAGTGTCGGTTTTGTCAGCCGCAATATTGCAGTCCCGCTATAAGTCACTGATCACTGCCATTACTAGTAAAAAAAAAAAGAAAACCTCACAGTTTGTAGACACTGTAACCTGGCCCAAATTGAGGAAGAAATTCATTTTTTTACATTTTTTTATTGGATATTTATAGCAGAAAGTAAAAAATATTGTTTTGTTTTTTTCAAAATTGTCTGAGTTTTTTTGTTTATTGTTCAAAAAATAAAAAATGCAGAGGTGTTCAAATACCACCAAAAGAAATCCCTATTTGTGAGAAAAAAAGGCATACATTTTATTTTGGTACAGTGTTGCATGACCGCGTAATTGTCAGTTAAAATAATGCAGTGCCATATAGCAAAAATGGTCTGGTGATGAAGGGGGGTAAATCTTCTGGAGGTCAAGTGGCTAAATTAAAAAAAAGTGTGACATGTGTGGAAATGAAAGCAAAACATAACTTGTGATAAAAAAAGAAAAGAAAAAAATATATAATGCATGAATTGGATTTTATTCACAAACCAAATGATGGGAATGCGTTGTTGTTGGAGAAGATTGTATGCCGTTTGTTCATCTCTAATAAAGATTATTTTTAAATGTATTATTTTAAATTTTTAATGGTGGTGTAAATCTTTATATAGAAAGTAGAAAGTTACAGTATATGTGTCTACATCAATAATGTCACATCTACCCAATTATGAGGTATATAAAAATATATGTGTGCTATATTTTAAAGTATGCATGCTTCATAACTACACTGCCACACACTTACTAAAACATGCACTCCTAAAATAGAAAGGCAGTCATATCATAATATTGCAAGTAATTGAAAAATCTTGTTAGCCAGTTTTATTATATAACTTTAACCTGAGCATTTTATTAATATAACGTGTTTTATAGTTTGCACAGGGTTGTGAAAGCTAAGCATTTACATGAAATTGTACAGCATATGAAATGTTGCAGTTCATTTCCCAGCAGTGTTAGTCAATAGCAATGTTTATGGAGAAGGACATGCAAGGTAAGGAGGATCTTATTTGAACTTTCCCAGGGGAAAGCTTGAAAACTGGAGGGAGGCAATTATAGCTGACCTTGTACTGGCCAGTTGTTGTAGGTTGCTGAATCAATAGTTAAAATAGCAGAAATATGCTGTGAAAATATTTGCCTTCACTAACTGCTGTCTATAAATTATATTGTACAGGGTAAATGAACAGTTGCTATGCAGAAATATCAAACATATATATTTACACTCATATACACATGCTAAGATTTACTATTATTTACCCTAATGAACCCTTAAGGGCATGCACTAGTTTAAGCTTTTTCTCAAGGTCAGGGTACTTTAGTCAGCACAAATAAAATAGGTACTTATAAACATTAATGAGAACATGGGGATTTTATGTGTTAGGAAAAAAGTTCAATATGTCAAGAGGAATAATATTCAAAGTAAATCACTTAGCTGACAATTTAATATATTGAGTCAATAAACACTTCTTTACTTAATGACCCAGTGTTTCAGTTATCGATGTAAAATATTTTAGATTTAGTTGCTTTTATTTTAAAAATTAATTATGAAATTAAAGAAACAATCATGTAAAAAGTTTATTTTCATAGTCTGCCAGCACTATAAGAAGATTATGCCATCTAAAAGTACAATACAGAAATGACCTCATATTATTATAATCTTATAACAATATGATCCTGTTCGCAGTCCTCTGGAACATTTTGCAAATTAAAAAAGGGTAAAATGGTTATTTTGCTGTTCTGAAATGAAAAGTGCTTCACAAACTACAGCTTCTGTTTACAGTCTGTGACAGATTGACCTCAACTGCTAACCCCCCACCCCTCCCTTAGCTAACCTAACTATAAAAATGTTTGTTGTCACATTAAATATTGCTGTCATTATATACTTTTAAATGCAGCACGTGTCCTGAAAGAAAACAAAAAAACAAACAAACAAAAAAAAAACGTAAGCATATGAATATATGCACATACCCGGAATGTTCAACTGACCAACAAAAGCACAGATTACTGCTTATATGCATTTGCCAAAAAAAACAAACAGTTTTTTAGGCAAATGCCCCAGCAGCCATCAATGCATGTTGTGCTACAATGCATGTTGTGCTACACTGCAAGAAAGTTGCAAATATCACTGCACTATTTACACACTTACCTCTGGTGGGATTCAGCACCAGATCTCCTCTCCAGCATGTAGCAGCAGAAAATTCTGGGTTTGACCTAGAGCAATGGTGCGACGATCATTCAGGAGATTACCCTTCTGACTGGCACCAATGCTGCTCAGGGGACAGCTCTCCTAATTGGTACCTCCCGAAATTGTGAACTGGTGTGGGGCTTGGCATTCAAACAACACTTATATGAGATGAGCCACACAAACATCAATCTAGTACAAGCACTAGAAAAGCAAACAAGTGGAAAACCCCGATATACGCAATCCTATACCCACAGTTGATCCAGAGTAGGGATGAGCCGAACACCCCCCTGTTCGGTTCGCATCAGAACATGCAAACAGGTAAAAAGTTTGTTCGAACACGCGAACACCATTAAAGTCTATGGGACACGAACATGAATAATCAAAAGTGCTGATTTTAAAGGCTTATATGCAAGTTATTGTCAAAAAAGTGTTTGGGGAGCCGGGTCCTGCCCCAGGGGACATGGATCAATGCAAAAAAAAGTTTTAAAAACGGCCGTTTTTTCAGGAGCAGTGATTTTAATAATGCTTAACCACTTGATGACCGCCTCATGCTGATGTACATCAGCAGAATGGCACGGGCAGGCAAAATCACGGACCTGGTATGTGATTGCCTTCCCGCGGGCGGGGGGTCCGATTGGACCCCCCCCCGGTGCCCGAGGCGGTCGTCTTTGGTCTGGGAGCGATCAGAGATGAGGGAGAGACCATCCGTTCGTGCCCCCCCCCTCGCGATTGCTCCCAGCCAATGAGAATCATTCCTCTGCTGCTGTATGCTAAACAGCAGCAAAGGAAATGATGTCATCTCTCCTCGGCTCGGTATTTTCCGTTCCGGCGCCGAGGAGAGAAGACTGTAATGTGAGTGCACCAACACACACACACAGTAGAACATGCCAGGCACACATTACACCCCCCTTTACCCCCCCCGACCCCCCCCTGATCACCCCCCAATCACCACTCCCCCCCCCTGTCACACTGACACCAAGCAGTTTTTTTTTTGTGTTTTTTACTGCATTGGTGTCAGTTTGTGACAGTTAGTGTGGTAGGACAGTTAGGGTTAGCCCCCTTTAGGTCTAGGATACCCCACTAACCCCCCCAATAAAGTTTTAACCACTTGATCACCCCCCGTCGCCAGTGTCGCTAAGCAATCATTTTTCTGATCGCTGTATTAGTGTCACTGGTGACGCTAGTTAGGGAAGTAAATATTTAGGTTCGCCGTCAGCGTTTTATAGTGACAGGGACCCCCATATACTACCCAATAAATGTTTTAACCCCTTGATTGCCTCCTAGTTAACCCTTTCACCACTGATCACCGTATAACCGTTACGGGTGACGCTGGTTAGTTCGTCTATTTTTTATAGTGTCAGGGCACCCGCCGTTTATTACCGAATAAAGGTTTAGCCCCCTGATCACCCGGCGGTGATATGCGTCGCCCCAGGCAGCGTCAGATTAGCGCCAGTAGCGCTAACACCCACGCACGCAGCATACGCCTCCCTTAGTGGTATAGTATCTGAACGGATCAATATCTGATCCGATCAGATCTATACTAGCGTCCCCAGCAGTTTAGGGCTCCCAAAAACGCAGTGTTAGCGGGATCAGCCCAGATACCTGCTAGCACCTGCGTTTTGCCCCTCCGCCCAGCCCAGCCCACCCAAGTGCAGTATCGATCGATCACTGTCACTTACAAAACACTAAACGCATAACTGCAGCGTTTGCAGAGTCAGGCCTGATCCCTGCGATCGCTAACAGTTTTTTTGGTAGCATTTTGGTGAACTGGCAAGCACCAGCCCCAGGCAGCGTCAGGTTAGCGCCAGTACCGCTAACACCCAGGCATGCACCGTACACCTCCCTTAGTGGTATACTATCTGATCGGATCAATATCTGATCCGATCAGATCTATACTAGCGTCCCCAGCAGTTTAGGGTTCCCAAAAACGCAGTGTTAGCGGAATCAGCCTAGATACCTGCTAGCACCTGCGTTTTGCCCCTCCGCCTGGCCCAGCCCAGCCCACCCAAGTGCAGTATCGATCGATCACTGTCACTTACAAAACACTAAACACATAACTGCAGCATTCGCAGAGTCAGGCCTGATCCCTGCGATCGCTAACAGTTTTTTTGGTAGCGTTTTGGTGAACTGGCAAGCACCAGCCCCAGGCAGCGTCAGGTTAGAGTCAGTACCGCTAACACCCACGCACGCAGCATAAGCCTCCCTTAGTGGTATAGTATCTGAACGGATCAATATCTGATCCGATCAGATCTATACTAGCGTCCCCAGTAGTTTAGGGTTCCCAAAAACGCAGTGTTAGTGGGATCAGCCCAGATACCTGCTAGCACCTGCGTTTTGCCCCTCCACCCGGCCCAGCCCAGCCCACCCAAGTGCAGTATCGATCGATCACTGTCACTTACAAAACACTAAACGCATAACTGCAGCGTTTGTAGAGTCAGACCTGATCCCTGCGATCACTAACAGTTTTTTTGGTAGCGTTTTGGTGAACTGGCAAGCACCAGCGGCCTAGTACACCCCGGTCATAGTCAAACCAGCACTGCAGTAACACTTGGTGACGTGGCGAGTCCCATAAATGCAGTTCAAGCTGGTGGGGTGGCAAGCACAAGTAGTGTTCCGCTGCCACCAAGAAGAAGACAAACAGACCCGTCGTGCCCATCATGCCCTTCCTGCTGCATTCGCCAATCCTAATTGGGAACCCACCACTTCTGCAGCGCCCGTACTTCCCCCATTCACATCCCCAACCAAATGCAGTCGGCTGCATGAGAGGCATTTTCTTTATGTCCTCCCGAGTACCCCTACCCAACGAACCCCCCCAAAAAAGATGTTGTGTCTGCAGCAAGCGCGGATATAGGCGTGACACCCGCTATTATTGTCCCTCCTGTCCTGACAATCCTGGTTTTTGCATTGGTGAATGTTTTGAACGCTACCATTCACTAGTTCAGTATTAGCGTAGGGTACAGCATTGCACAGACTAGGCGCACTTTCACAAGGTCTCCCAAGATGCCATCGCATTTTGATAGACCTGAACCTGGAACCGGTTACAGTTATAAAAGTTAGTTACAAAAAAGTGTAAAAAAAAAATATATATATATAAAATAAAATAAAAATAGTTGTCGTTTTATTGTTCTCTCTCTCTCTATTCTCTCTCTATTGTTCTGCTCTTTTTTACTGTATTCTATTCTGCAATGTTTTATTGTTATTATGTTTTATCATGTTTGCTTTTCAGGTATGCAATTTTTTATACCTTACCGTTTACTGTGTTTTATTCTTAACCATTTTTTTGTCTTCTGGTACTCCATTCACGACTTTGAGTGGTTATACCAGAATAATGCCTGCAGGTTTAGGTATCATCTTGGTATCATTCTTTTCAGCCAGCGGTCGGCTTTCATGTAAAAGCAATCCTAGCGGCTAATTAGCTTCTAGACTGTTTTTACAAGCAGTGGGAGGGAATGCCCCCCCACCGTCTTCCGTGTTTTTCTCTGGCTCTCCTGTCTCAACAGGGAAACTGAGAATGCAGCTGGTGATTCAGCCAGCTGACCATAGAGCTGATCAGAGACCAGAGTGGCTCCAAACATCTCCATGGCCTAAGAAACCGGAAGCTACGAGCATTACATGACTTTTCGCCGGATGTAAACAGCGCCATTGGGAAATTGGGAAAGCATTTTATCACACCGATCTTGGTGTGGTCAGATGCTTTGAGGGCAGAGGTGAGATCTAGGGTCTAATAGACCCCATTTTTTTCAAAAAAGAGTACTTGTCACTACCTATTGCTATCATAGGGGATATTTACATTCCCTGAGATAACAAAATGATTAAAAAAAAAATATGAAAGGAACAGTTTAAAAATAAGATAAAAAAGCAAAAAAATAATAAAGAAAAAAAAAGCACCCCTGTCCCCCCCTTGCTGTCGTGCAAAGGCGAACGCAAGCGTCGGTCTGGCGTCAAATGTAAACAGCAATTGCACCATGCATGTGAGGTGTCACCGCGAACGTCAGATCGAGGGCAGTAATTTTAGCAGTAGATATCCTCTGTAAATCTAAAGTGGTAACCTGTAAAGGCTTTTAAAGGCTTTTAAAAATGTATTTAGTTTGTCGCCACTGCACGTTTGTGCGCAATTTTAAAGCATGTCATGTTTGGTATCCATGTACTTGGCCTAAGATCATCTTTTTTATTTCATTAAACATTTCGGCAATATAGTGTGTTTTAGTGCATTAAAATTTAAAAAAGTGTGTTTTTTCCCCAAAAAATGTGTTTGAAAAATCGCTGCGCAAATACTGTGTGAAAAAAAAAAATGAAACACCCACCATTTTAATCTGTAGGGCATTTGCTTTAAAAATATATATAATGTTTGGGGGTTCAAAGTAATTTTCTTGCAAAAAAAAATAATTTTTCATGTAAACAAAAAGTGTCTTCAAGTGGTTAGAAGAGTGGGTGATGTGTGACATAAGCTTCTAAATGTTGTGCATAAAATGCCAGGACATTTCAAAACCCCCCAAATGACCCCATTTTGGAAAGTAGACACCCCAAGCTATTTGCTGAGAGTCATGTCGAGTCCATGGAATATTTTATATTGTGACACAAGTTGCGGGAAAGAGACAATTTTTTTTTTTTTTTTGCACAAAGTTGTCACTAAATGATATATTGCTCAAACATGCCATGGGAATATGTGAAATTACACCCCAAAATACATTCTGTTGCTTCTCCTGAGTATGGGGATACCACATGTGTGAGACTTTTTGGGAGCCTAGCCGCGTACGGGACCCTGAAAACCAAGCACTGCCTTCAGGCTTTCTAAGGGCGTAAATTTTTGATTTCACTCTTCACTGCCTGTCACAGTTTCGGAGGCCATGGAATGCCCAGGTGGCACAAACCCCCCCCAAATGACCCCATTTTGGAAAGTAGACACCCCAAGCTATTTGCTGAGAGGTATAGTGAGTATTTTGCAGACCTCACTTTTTGTCATAAAGTTTTGAAAATTGAAAAAAGAAAAAAAAAATGTTTTTTCTTGTCTTTCTTCATTTTCAAAAACAAATGAGAGCTGCAAAATACTCACCATGCCTCTCAGCAAATAGCTTGGGGTGTCTACTTTCCAAAATGGGGTCATTTGGGGGGGGGGTTTGTGCCACCTGGGCATTCCATGGCCTTCGAAACTGTGATAGGCAGTGAAGAGTGAAATCAAAAATTTACACCCTTTAGAAACCCTGAAGGCGGTGATTGGTTTTCGGGGCCCCGTATGCAGCTAGGCTCCCAAAAAGTCCCACACATGTGGTATCCCCATACTCAGGAGAAGCAGCTAAATGTATTTTGGGGTGCAATTCCACATATGCTCATGGCCTGTGTGAGCAATATATCATTTAGTGACAACTTTGTGCAAAAAAAGAATTGTCACTTTCCCGCAACATGTGTCAAAATATAAAATATTCCATGGACTCAACATGCCTCTCAGCAAATAGATTGGGGTGTCTACTTTCCAAAATGGGGTCATTTTGGGGGGTTTTGTGCCATCTGGGCATTTTATGGCCTTCGAAACTGTGATAGGTAGTGAGGAGTGAAATCAAAAATTTACGCCCTTAGAAATCCTGAAGGCGGTGATTGGTTTTCGGGGCCCTGTACGCCGCTAGGCTCCCAAAAAGTCCCACACATGTGGTATCCCCGTGCTCAGGAGAAGCAGCTGAATGTATTTTGGGGTGCAATTCCACATATGCCCATGGCCTGTGTGAGCAATATATCATTTAGTGACAACTTTTTGTAAATTTTTTTTTGTCATTATTCAATCACTTGGGACAAAAAAAAAATATTCAATGGGCTCAACATGCCTCTCAGCAATTTCCTTGGGGTGTCTTCTTTCAAAAATGGGGTCATTAGGGGGGGTTTGTACTGCCCTGCCATTTTAGCACCTCAAGAAATGACATAGGCAGTCATAAACTAAAAGCTTTGTAAATTCCAGAAAATGTACCCTAGTTTGTAGACGCTATAACTTTTTGTGCAAACCAATAAATATACGCTTATTGACATTTTTTTTACCAAAGACATGTGGCTGAATAGATTTTGGCCTAAATGTATGACTAAAATTGAGTTTATTGGATTTTTTTTATAAACAAAAAGTAGAAAAAATCTTTTTTTTTCAAAATTTTCGGTCTTTTTTCGTTTATAGCGCAAAAAATAAAAACCGCAGAGGTGATCAAATACCATCAAAAGAAAGCTTTATTTGTGGGAAGAAAAGGACAGAAATTTCGTTTGGGTACAGCATTGCATGACTGCACAATCATCAGTTAAAGTAGCGCAGTGCCAAATTGTAAAAAGACCTCTGGTCTTTAGGCAGCCAAATGGTCCGGGGCTGAAGTGGTTAAAGTCAAACAATAAAAGTGTAATATCCCTTTAAATGTTGTACCTGGGGGGTGTCTATAGTATGCCTGTAAAGGGGCGCATGTTTCCTGTGTTTAGAACAGTCTGACAGCAAAATGACATTTTAAAGAAAAAAAGTCATTTAAAACTACTCGCGGCTATTGCATTGCCGGTCCGACAATACACATAAAAGTTCATTGATAAAAACGGCATGGGAATTCCCCACAGGGGAACCCCGAACCAAAATTAAAAAAAAGAAAAATGATGTGGCGGTCCCCCTAAATTCCATACCAGGCCCTTCAGGTATGGATTTAAAGGGGAACCCCGCGCCAAAATTAAAAAAAAAAAATGGCGTGGGGTCCACCCAAAAATTCATACCAGACCCTTATCCGAGTATGCAACCTGGCAGGCCGCAGGAAAAGAGGGGGGGACGAGAGAGCACCCCCCTCCTGAACCGTACCAGGCCACATGCCCTCAACATCGGGAGGGTGCTTTGGGGTAGCCCCCCAAAACACCTTGTCCCCATGTTGATGAGGACAAGGGCCTCATCCCCACAACCCTGGCCGGTGGTTGTGGGGGTCTGCAGGCGGGGGGGTTATCGGAATCTGGATGCCCCCTTTAACAAGGGGACCCCCAGATCCCGCCCCCCTGTGTGAAATAGTAAGGGGGTACAAAAGTATTCCTACCATTTCACTAAATAAGTGTCAATAATGTTAAAAATGACAAGCATTATTAAAATCACTGCTCCTGAAAAAACAGCTGTTTTTAAAACTTTTTTTTGCATTGATCCATGTCCCCTGGGGCAGGACCCAGGTCCCCAAACACTTTTTATGACAATAACTTGCATATAAGCCTTTAAAATTAGCACTTTTGATTTCTCCCATAGACTTTTAAAGGGTGTTCTGCGGCATTCGAATTTGCCGCGAACACCCCAAAATTGTTCGCTGTTCGGCGAACTTGAGTTCGACTCGAACTCGAAGCTCATCCCTAATCCAGAAGAAGACAAAAAAAATAATAAGCCTGATCCAATTTGTGGCAAGCAACAATCTACTGATCTAGCCAGAACTAGTTCTTGAGGATGTCTATTCCACATTTTCACAGCTCTTCCTTTGAAGAAGCTTTTCCTCATGTGGAGGTTAAATCTCTTTTCCTCCAGATATATAGAGTGCACCCTTGTCCTTTTTAATAATCTTAAAGTAAATAACTCTACACCAAATTCACTAAATAGACCACCTACTGTATGTCTTTATAAATGGAGAACATATCCCTGCTTAACTAACTTACCTCAAGAGAGAAAACAATTCAGCTCAGCTATTTTTTTCTCATAGCTGAATTCCTTCATGCACTTTATCAGTTTGGTTGCCCTTCTCTGCACTTTTTTCTCCAATTCTCTAATATCCTTTTCTGAACTGTGCCCAAAACTGAACTGCATAGTCCAGATGAGGTCTTACAAATTATTTGTACAGGGAAACTATGTCTCTCTCCCGCTCGCTCTTTCTCTCTCTCTCCCTCGCTTGCTCTATCTCTTTCTCTAGTGTTTTACTAGCTATAGAAACTGCAGCTTGACATTGCATGCTATTATTTAGTCTTTACAAGAACACCTTGACCACTAACTTCCTTAGCAGTTCTCTTCTGATGCATGCATGTTTTTAGCACACAAGTTCATAACTTTACATTTATCAACATTACCACTTGCTGCCCGCCCCCAGAGCACATTTACTGAAAGCGGACGGCAGGTTAGGTAACCTACCGTTACTTTGCTGCTTACTTCTTGTTTTTTGGACATGCATGCATGTTCCCCCTGCTAACCTGTGCTGTGATTGGCCACAGCATAAATTTGTCAGGAGGTTACAGCCAATCATTTTGACAGTATACCTGCTGATTGGCTGTGGCCAATAACTGCACCGATCTCTGTGTTTGTAAACACAGACTCTGGCTGGATTTTGTGGCCATGCTCGCCTGCCAAATCCAGTTGAGATGTCACATCCTGCGACTGTGCATTTCATGCCAACCAGGAAGCCTCATCGACTCCCAGTGCAGCCGTCTAGCATACCATAGCCTTGTCCATCCGGTGGACTGGGACTTACAGCAGCAGACTTTACATGCCTTTCTTTAGATTTCACCATGTGAGTGCAATCTTTTTAGCCCAATAAAATAGTTTTTAATCTGCTACACCTAGGTGGCACTTGTCCCCCCCTTGTACCTTTCTTCTAGAGTTGCTTCTTGCTTTTTGGATATAGCAGCCACTGAGTGGGCATTCTCCATTGACTGGGTTGGTCAGCATGGATTCTTCATCCATTTCCCTGTTTTAGGTCTACTTCCCAGAACTGTGTTTCAGACATTGGACTTTAATACTCACTTCTCTCCCATTGCACCAAATATTCCCTTTGTTGAAAGTACAATGGGAGAAGAAAAGCAAAGATTTTTTAACTACCATCAGCACAGGAATGAAAATAAACAGATTCTAAGGATCCAAATAAAGGAATATATCATAAACCATAGACATCTATATTTACACCTCTAAATAGTAATTGTACATCCATCTGTTTAATTAGATGTACCCACCTATGATCAGAGTCTGGATCCTCCTGTGTGGCATTTAGAATCTTGCCTTTAGGTGAGTCCTGTCTTGTTTCACTCACAATAGATAACCCTGGAGATGCACTGTAAAAAACCTATGCAGTATTGCACATTTCCACCCCCTTATATAAATACATAAAAATTATATGTGTTTACCTGTTCATGTTCTTTCTATTGCAATGTTACAACTCGGTGCACTAACAACATCTTTATATAAACCAGGAATTATCTGTAAAACTGTAAATTTAAGATAATTGAATCCTTCAACAAATATGCAAATGAAACTGTCTTTAGTGTCTACATGTCTATATGAGTATTCACCTGTGTCTAGTGCTGTTAATGTGCTAATTTCACACTGCTAAAATAAATCCAAAAATCTATACAAAATATTGCATTTGACCATAGATATCTCTGAGGATTATGTAAACAAAAGGCATGTACTGTGGGATTATCCCAATACTGATTTGATTATCTCACCACTATTTGTATATGTTCTTAGCTCACCAAGTTAATATCTCCTTCTGCACCAAGTGGGGGAGCTCATCCCCAATCTAGCCACCCAAAATAAAGAGAGAATATGGAAGTGTCTCCATTCCTCAATTTGCTGGAAACTTTGGAGCTTTTGTGGGCTAAAGTGCATGAAAAACATACATTTGTGGAAAGAAGTTAGAAAATAGACTTACCTTATTCGGCCTTTTGGCTATGACACCTATTCAGCATCACAATCTGTCACAATCCTGTGATCAGTGAGCACCATGTAGCAGTTGGTGGACAGCTATGAATTCGATAAAGAGTGAGAAAAGACATTGGCCTATATTTGGTGCTACCTCTCAGAGAAAGACACATATACTTTCTTATAAAAAAAAGCAAATATTTATTGACACACAGTAATTAATTGAATGCACACAAACACAGGTTAAAATTGGGTAAAATATGGATTTACCACAATTGTTTTAGAGCATCATATTGTGGGACCTTGTATCTTACCAACCAGTACATAGATATACATTAATGACTGCCATACCTATTGCTATACGTTATGATAATAACCAGACAGTCTGTTGTTTCTGTTATTTTTATTGCAGGAATCCTTTGTTAAAGATCAAATGTATCTTTGCATATATTTATATACATCTTACATATATGGTACATTACCTTTTTTCAGGTTGTGTTACCTTATACATGTGATGGGGTTTTACTTATGTATTCTAAGCTATATTATTATTTATTTTTTTATTAGCTCTAGTTTGGTTGGTGCCTTGGCCGCTCGGTGCCCTTTTTCCTCTCCTATGCGAGCATTATACCTTCTTAGGGTCTTTTTGGACCCACTGGTGGATACAGGTTAGAGTCTTATATAAGTAATTGCAATGGCTCCCAACTATCTAAAATTATAAACAAAAATTTATAAAAATTATTTGATCTGATGCAACTGTACAACTATGAAAACTATACATGTATATGTCTTAAGGTTGTTTATATTTCTTTAACAGCAATAGCTTAAATGTATTTAAGTAGATCCAATGGCTCATACCTATCTAAAATGATTTGACCTGAGCCAGCTGTACATCTATGAATGAGTCTTAATGCTGTTTACATCTTTTTAACAGCATCTCTGTATCTCCTGAGAAAGCTACAAGGCAAAACATGTTGAGATCTGATCTTGTCCACACATAGTACAATTATTGTAACTTATAGCGATATGTGGGGCAGTCATTATTGTATTTTTTTTTTCTTGTTTGATAAAGCTTTATTGAGTAAGCATAATATCAAAGTGCAAATAAGTTGTTAGAAAAAGAACATGGCATAGATACATTTAACGACATTGATCGTATCCAATGCAAACCATGGCATAAGATTAACTTGGTTATCAAGTAAAAGAAAAATTAAACCTAATCCTAGTAAACTAGGTCATAAAGAAATATGAAGCACCCAAGTATAAAGTAAGGTGTTTTCGATGTGGTATTCCGTGTTTACCCAAAATAATGTAAGATACCTGTTCATGATGTATTAGAGGTGATTGTATGAGGGTTGTACTTGAAGGGACAGCTGCAAGGGACACTGCTATAGGTGTAGTTTTGTTCTGTCTGTATCTTTTTATGGAAGGTGTCATTGGAAGGGGGGCAGGGAAATAAAAAAAATAGGAGAAAAGACAAAAAACAAAACAAAAAAAAAACTTTGGGTGGGAGAAGTTGAAGATTTCCCCATCACATCTCCCTTCTCAGCTATTCTCTCACTCTCTCTCACTCCTCCCCCCCCCCCCCCACTCTCTCTAACTTTTTTTAGGGGGGGAGGAGAAGGAGTACAAAAAGGGAGGCAAAGGAAAGGAAGGATGTGGTGATAAGAAAGAATGGATGGGTTGGTATAAATCTAGGTAGAGGAAATGATGCAAGATTGAATATGGATGTTTACATTACATCTCTTTCCTTTTCCCATAATTGGGAGAAGGATTGGAAGAAGAGCTGTAAAGAATGCTTTTTCTTAAACTGGGATATAAGTCTCCAAATTTAGCTTGGGAATAATTAAGGATTAAAGTGGATTATTTTCCACATGCGTCAGTGTAGGCATTGGTTGTTTTGTAGTTTTGCCAACAGTACCATGTTTTAGTAAATTTGGTGAGTTTTTCCTGAGAGATGCTAACTAGTTCTTCGATCTCTTCCATTTTAATAAGTCTGTGGAACCATTCCACTGTTGTAAGTGTATGGGTTGATCGCCAATGGGATGGAATGCATTGCCTTGCTGCATTGATAATTTTAGATAATGCTTCTTGGGTATAGAGGTATTTCTATGTATTAGTAGGTGAGATTTGAGGTAGCACAATATGATGCCCTAAACCTTCTGTGGAATATCATTCAAGTTTTTTGATTACTGGTTTTTACCCAATTTGAACTTGTGCATGTAAGTATATATGTCAACAGATATGGGGTTTTTATAAGAAGGTTTGTGTATGTCTTTTTCTGAGAGGTAAACCAATTAAAGTCTCAAGTCTTTTCTCATTCTTTACAAATTTTGTTAAATAGGAATGTGGAGCACACTTTATCCATCACCATGTTCACATGAAATAAACAGCTATGGAATGTCAGAGATACAGAGCCAGTTGGCCAGTTGGTGAATTTTCCCATAGGAGCTTTGAAACAGCGTTATTTTCAAATGTGAACACAGAAAAGTAGGCCCCACCTCCCAGAACTAACTAACCAGGTATACAGCACTAGTCATATAGGATGGAATCCTTATAGCAAGAGGACAGCAACTGCACAGCCCTTCTGCCAATCACCATTGTTGGGGGGGGTCATTTAAGAGGAGCTTCCCCCAAAAATGAGGGTTCCTCTCTGAAAACATCAGTGCCACGATTCTGTTGGGATGGTTGGGAATGTATGTGTCTTGTACCTTCCCTCTCCCCCCCCAAGAGTTTGCAAGTAGAGTAGAGTAAAGTTAATCATTTTCTCATGGACTGATTAAGGGCCCATATACACTACTGCTCCTAAACTTGAGTTTAGGAGCTTTTGGCATTTTTTTGCCAAAGCTGCTAAACTCAACTCCATAAAAGCCTATGGGGTTGATTTGCTAAAACTATAGAGTGCAAAATCTGGTGCAGCTGTACATGGTAGCCAATTGTTGATTGGTAGGGATGAGCCGAACACCCCCCGGTTCGGTTCGCAGCAGAACATGCGAACAGGCAAAAAATTTGTTCGAACATGCAAACACCGTTAAAGTCTATGGGACATGAACATGAATAATCAAAGTGCTAATTTTAAAGGCTTATATGCATGGTATTGTCATAAAAAGTGTTTGGGGACCTGGGTCCTGACCCAAGGGACATGTATCATGTTTTTTCAGGAGCAGTGATTTTAATAATGCTTAAAGTGAAACAATCAAAGTGAAATATTCCTTTAAATTTTGTACCTGGGGGTGTCTATAGTATGCCTGTAAAGTGGCGCATGTTTCACGTGTTTAGAACAGTCTGAAAACAAAATTACATTTCTAAAGGAAAAAAAGTAATTTAAAAGTACTCGCGGCTATAATGAATTGTTGGTCCGGGCAATACACATAAGTCATTGAAAAAAACGGCATGGAATTCCCCCACAGTCCATTACCAGGCCCTTTGGGTTTGGTATGAATATTAAGGGGAACCCCGAACCAAAATTTAAAAAAAAATTGCGTGGGGGTCCCCCCAAATTCCATACCAGGCCCTTCAGATCTGGTATGGATATTAAGGAGAACCCCGCGGCAAAATTAAAAAAAAATGGCGTGGGGGTCCCCCTCAAAAGCCATAGCAGACCCTTCAGGGGAACCCCGCACCAAAATTTAAAAAAAAATTAAAAAAAGAAATGGCATGGGGGTCCCCCAAAAATCCATACCACACCCTTATCCGAGCACGTAACCTGGCAGGCCGCAGGAAAAGAGGGGAGGATGAGAGAGCGCACCCCCTCCTGAACCGTACCAGGCCACATGCCCTCAACATGGGGAGGGTGCTTTGGGGTAGCGGCCCCCCAAAGCACCTTGTCCCCATGTTGATGGGGACAAGGGCCTCATGCCCACAACCCTTGCCCAGTGGCTGTGGGCGTCTGTGGGTGGGGGGCTTATCGGAATCTGGAAGCCCCTTTAACAAGGGGACCCCCAGATCCCGGCCTCCCCCCTGTGTGAAATTTTAACGGGGTACAAATGTACCCCTACCATTTCACAAAAAAGTGTGAAAATGGTAAAAACGACAATACACGCCTTGGGACAAGTCCTTTATTAAAAAATTAAAAAATAAAAGTGTCCCACAAAGTCAGTTCATCTTCTTCTTCTCTCGCTCCGACGGACCGAAAAAGAAGAAAAAAAATTGCCGGACTGACAATTCATTATAGCCGTGAGTAGTTTTAAATAACTTTTTTCCTTTACAAATGTAATTTTGCTCTCGGACTGTTGTAAACACAGGAAACATGCGCCACTTTACAGGCATACTATAGACACCCTCCTGGTATTTCACTTTTATTGTTTTACTTTAAGGATTATTAAAATCACTGCTCCTGAAAAAAACGGCCATTTTTAAAACTTTTTTTGCATTGATACAGGTCTCAGGTCCCCAAACACTTTTTATGACAATACCATGCATATAAGCGTTTAAAATTAGCACTTTTAATTTCTCCCATAGACTTTTAAAAGGTGTTCCGCGGCTTTTGAATTTGCCGCGAACACCCCAAATTGTTCGCTATTCGGCAAACAGGCGAACACCCAATGTTCGAGTCGAACTTACGTTCGACTCGAACATCGGGCTCATCCTTATTGATTGGTTTCTATGCAGAGCTGCACCAGATTTAGCACTTTCTAGTATTAGTAAATCAACCCCTATGTGTCCATGTACACATAAGCTTTTAGGATCATTTAGGAGCTCCTGCGGTTAGGGGAGGTTTAGCCTTCCTCAACCTCCCTCTCTTGAACACAGAAGAATTGTGTTTAGCAGTAATGGGAGTAAGTCACATATGCAGGTTTCCTCCAGTAGTAAGATCACAGAGGAAAAAGTCCCCAGCTTCTCACTGTTCTCTAAGAAGACAGCGACCTTTTCATGCTCTAATAAAAACTGCCATGCACTTCCAGCTCCGGCGCCATATGTGAAGGGGCTTGGAATGGCGGCTCCTGGAAGAACACTATAAATCCGGCACTGCACCACCCCCTCCCACCATCCGACCCCATGGCCACCGCTGCCTCTCTCCAAAGGTCACAGAGCATGGACCGATACCTCCTACACGGTCCCACAGCCACAGGGACGGATACATGGCAGGCAATATGGCAACTGCAACACAGCCTCCCAGCACGCCAGACCTCATCAGACAGGTACCAATACCCTCCCCTGTGGCAGAGGAGCAATATGTCGGCCTGGCACAAGCAGTGGCTGCATTACTCTCTCCAACAATCACTGCAGCAGTGGACAGGGCGATTGCAGCAGGCATAACCCAGCTCAGAAAAGAGATGGGAGACCAGGCTAAATGCCTCTCTGAGCTTTTCAGACATTGAGGAGGAAATGCTAGACTCGCATACCTCTGAACAGCAAGCAAAAAAACACTCAACAATACATCCTAGAAAAGCTGGATGATCTTGAAAATAGGTCGAAAAGGAATAATCTGAGAACCATAAGACTCCCAGAATCATTTAATGCTGAGTCTCTTCATGACATCTGTACCAAGCACATTCCGAATGTTCTGGGAATCAACGCATTGTGCACAGTTGAAAGAGCCTATCGCTTGGGAACCCCATCGGACGACAGGCATACTCCACACGTAATAGTTCGCTACCTGAACTATATGGACAGAGTAAATATTCTTAAATCTTTCCGGAACTCAAAATCACTCCAACTGGATGGCCATAAATTACTCATTTTAGCAGATTACTCTCAGGAATTTTCATGCAGAAGGAAGGCCTTCCAGCCGATCTGCCAAGCTCTATACCAAAATGGGGTGAAATTCACTCTAGCTTACCCTGCTAATCTTTGCTTCATGGACTCCTCGGGAAACCCGAAATTATTCACACACCCAGATGAAGCTTCGCACTACTTGAAATCCTACCTTCATATCCCTATGGATACTTCGACTGCTGAAACTTCTCATGCAATGGACCATAGAGACCAAAGTAGCCCAAGGAAAGATCCTCCCAAGAGAATCAGACGCTTCAATTCCTCAGGATGTAACAAACCTCATTGATTTTAACCCAATGCTCCAGAAAAACAGCTACCCCAGTTCCAAGAGAGTTTTACACCATGCTTTTGTTCTCCCCAGTTAACCCATAGCACCTGCCACCATAGCGGACTATTAACTTGTTATGTTTTATCGCTTTCAGATACCAACACCTACACAACCTTACTGTGGGGAGAACACCTGGTCCCGCAAGGTGGCACTCTGGGTCTTCATCATATTATTTCCCCCCTGGGGGCTTCCCCAAGGTCAGACCATCTCACAGCCGCGGGCTATGGCTTTAACCCTTGGTAATGCTGTTCGCTGGTGAAAATTATACACAGATGGAAAAAAGTGAATTTCAGGCTCCCCTGGGTATGTACCTTTTTGTCATTCCCTATAGACCCCTGTTGGGTCGTTTTCCCTCCTAACCCCTCTCACTCAACAAGCAAGCACCCATCGATTTACAGGACCTTACATCCCTCCTTGCCCTTTATATACATTTCTCTCTCCTAGTAGCCGAAGACTTTAACCAAACTCTAAACCCCTTTGAAGATAAATCAAGCCACCGCCCCTGGTATGGCTGACTCCCCCCAATTCTCTACTATCACACTTCTCGTAAAGCCTTAATTTAACTGACTTATGGAGACTGACCCACCCAGACGGAAAAGAATTTACCTTTTTCTCCCACCCACACAACACCCTGTCCAGAATCGACTACACCTTTGCCAATTTCACACTTCTAGACTATGCTATGAACCCCAAAAAACATGACATAGCTATCTCTGACCATGCCCCAATATCGGTAGAGCTGGCAGGCTTCACCATCTGGAACTCGGCCAAGATCTGGTACTTTCCATTATATCTAGCTCACGATCAGACACTCCAAAAGGTTATCACAGAAACATGGACTGAAAATTTGTCCACCAATTACGAACACAATGTCGATCCCAATCTACTTTGGGAAGCAGGGTAGCCTGTGCTTCGAGGCAAAATTATTTCCTATTCCTCTGCCCACAAAAAAACTGTAACTCAGGAATACACTGAAGCGAGTAACACTTTACGCATAGCCCAAACCTTACTGAAACTCCCCAAAAAATAGGGAGACCTGGCAAGCCGCCAAAAGCCGGTTCGACATGTGGGCAGAGACACAGGAGAAATTGCACCAAATCTATCCATGACCTGCAATACCACAAATACGGCAACAAGGCAGGCAAATTGCTTGCACAACTGTGCAAAGACCCACAAACTCCCGCCCACATTACCTCCCTAAAAGGCAGTAAAGGCAATCTAGCCACCTCACCCAAAGACATCAATGCAATATTTGAAAGGTTTTATGCATCCCTCTAGGACCCTGACCCCATCGATGAATCCGTAGCACGCAAATTTCTAGAGCAAACCCCTCTCCCCACTATAGATGCAACACACCTTGCCCACCTAAACGCCAATATCTTGGTAGAAGAAATTACTTCAGCGATAAAAACCTTATCAATGGGTAAACTCTCAGACACTATTTCACCCACCCTAGCATTAGTTTTCCAAAACATACTTAACGGGCCTCCTTATCTCCCTACAGGCTTCCAAGCCCACATCAAACTGATACCCAAAAAATACAAGGACCCCAGAGCTCCAGGGTCATATCGTCCAATCTCCCTACTAAACCTGCACACAAAACTACTTTCCAAAATAATGGCAAATAGACTGGCCTCAATTATGCCCACACTCATTCACCCTTAATGATCCGGTTTCACCCAAGGGCGCTCCACCACCTCCAACATCAGAAAAGTCCTCACAGTTCTTGAATTTGCAAAAACCAAGAAGCAACCCAGCCACTGAGACCTCCATAATCACCCTAGAAACCAAAAAAGCCTTCGGCAATGTCAGCTTTTAGTGTCTGAAAATGGTTCTCTCAAAACTGGGATTTGCAGGCGCCTTCCTTCACCTTATCACCACAATGTACTCAGCCCCCTCAGCTAATGTTATTGCAGTAGGAATTATCTCCAACAACATTCAACTCCACAAAAGAATGCTTTAGGGTGCCCCCTCTCACCCCTGCTTTTTAACCTCGCACTCAAACCTCTCTCCCGCCACCTACTATCTCATTCAAAATTGCACGGAGTTAAGATAGCCTCCCAGGAACTCAGGACCTCCCTTTTTGTGGACGACATACTGATGTTTACAACAAACACAAGGTAGGACATGATACACATCCAAGAAGTTTTCACACATGTTAAAGCATGCTCGGGACTGAGAATTAATTTCTCCAAAAGCAAAATTTTACCCCTATTCCAGGCCCAGGATCCCTCCTGGGCAACAAACTCTATTTTCTCAGTAGCTACAAACTACATCACTTACCTGGGAATCAAAATTGGCAAGGTCCCTTCCTCCCTATATCATCTTAACTACTTCCCTATCTTATCTAAATTCATAGCCCAACTGGAAAATTGGTCCAGCCTACCACTCTCGCTAGTTGGACGTTGCCATCTATTTAAGATGGTGAGTTTCCTAAAACTTTTTTACCCCCTACAGACCATTCCCCTTCTGTTGAAACACATAGACATTCAAAAACTTCAAAAAGCTATAAGTACATTTATTTGGCAAGGCTGCAGACCCCTGATCACCTTTCAAAAACTCTACCTCCCGAAACGCGAAGGAGGTGTCAACATGCCAAACATATGCCTCTACAACTTGTCGTGCCTCTTGAGTTAGGATAACACATTCATCCAGGTATTCTAACTATGAATTGGAAACTCAAATGGTATACCCCGATGAACTGTCTGCCTTGTTGCACTGTGGGATCAGATCTCTCCCACCGTCGCTAAAACGCAATAGCCTAATAAGGGACACAGTGCTAGCCTCCCAAAAAAGTTGGGAGTTTCCCCTCAACTCTCCCTACATCTTCCCATCCTTAGGCACCCCCTGTTCCCGCAGGCATAGCAATATGCAGCCTATACGTCATGGACTTTGCAAGGCTTATCCAAATTTTCTCAACTATTTGACGTTTCCACAGGCAGACCCCTCTCTTTACCCCAGATAGCCCAAAGGTAGGACTTACCCCCTCATCCCCTTGTATACACCCAGCAAGCAATTAGTTTTGTCTGTAAAATATTCCCACCCAGAGTACTGCGATTCAAGAACTCTTTTATAGACTCTTTCGTCGACCTCCAATGCCAAAAAATCTCCAACCTGTATAAACCACTGAATTACCTATTTGCAAAACCACTACAACTTACCTCAACAACATCGGGGAAAAAGGACTTGCAATCTTTGGAAGCACTACACCATATTATCAATATGATTATAAAAGATATGTGGCGCTAACTAAAGTGCATGAAAAGATCATAAATAATGTGATTAAACATAAAAATAATGGCAATTCTTCGGTGTGACATCAATACACTAACAAAATCAAAGTGATAAAAGAATCCAATAAGAGTGCATAGGTCCAATGATACTCTAAAAGTGCATAAAGATGAAAAAAATCACAAAAAACAAAAAAATGTTAAAAATTGCATAAAGTGAAAAAAGTCGCTTATAATGAAAAAACATGCATAAAGTGCAAAAAAAGATCCAATATGAATGCATAAGTCCAATACTACTCTAAAAGTGCATAAGAGTGAAAGAAATCGTAAAAAAAAAAATTGGAAAAAAATCGCATAAAGTGAAAAAAGTCGCATATGATGAAAAAAAATTGCATAAATTGCAAAATATTGAAAAAACGCTATAAAAATAGACAAAAGTGCATAATCCAACAAGTGCAATAAGATTCCAACGTGGGTGAAGTAAATCTTCATATAACAGTTTGTGCAAAGAACAAAAAGTGCATGTGCAGAAAATGATCGGTTTCAGATTCCTCCAATTATCAGCAATCCATGGTGTACCACACGTTTCCCCCAGCCTATCATCTCTAGTAAAGACCCCTATGGGTCAAGTTGAGCCTGCAGTCTGGAAGTAGATGAGAACCAGCGGTCAATCGATCCACTCCGATCGTCACAGCACTTGGCGGGTCTCTGGTGGAAGGCTTCAAGCTCGGCAGGTAGGATGGAGGCATGCAATAAAAAGTAGCCCCATTGTGTTGTATTCAACACAGTTTTATTAACCACAATGTAGTAACTTACATTTAAAATCAGGATAAACAGCACAGAGCACAGTACTTCTGGTCTCGGCCGCGACCGGAAGTGACAACACCTGACTCTTCCCTGACGCGTTGCGTCACTGCTCATGTGACTTCATCAAAGGGTGATGGAGTCAGGTGTCAGCTGTCTATTTATATGGTCTGTTCCATTAGCAGAGCAGATGAAAAGGTAATTAGTCTATCCTCACTAAAGTGAATAGTAGGAATATCTCAACAAAATCTGGATAATTGTAATGGATAAACTTTCTAGTAAAAAGTCTAATTCAAAAATAGATACAATAAAGAAGGTAAAAATGATAAAAAGGCTTATGTAAAATCCCCATAGGACAGCGCCATCTGGTGGTAATCGGTCAGAAAGACCTAAAAAAACTAGCACACAGATGACATCTAGTGGTAAAAAGGTATAAACTCATTCCTAAAACACAATACATAAAATGGACTCCTTAAAGGATCACTAATGATATATTTTTTTTAAAATAACAAACATGTCATACTTACCTCCACTGTGCAGCTCGTTTTGCACAGAGTGGCCCCAAACCTGGTCTTCTGGGGTCCCTCGGTGGCTGTCTCGGCCCCCCCCCGCAAGGACTCAACACTTTCATGCAAGCTCCCTCACATGGTCTTGAGTGCTTGCGGGCACGCTCCCGTTATACAGCCAGCGGCCATAGCCGCTTACTGTATCACTCAGCCCCGCCCCGATGCGCAGCATCATTGGATGTGATTGACAGCAGCGCGAGCCAATGGCTGCGCTGCTTTCAATCCATCCACTGTAACCAATCAACGGCCAGGCTGAGCGGCGAAGAGGATGTCGGGGGCAAGCGCGGGACTTTCAAGGGGTCAGGTAAGTAAAACAGGGGGGCTGGGGGGGCCGGTATTGTCAGATGTTTTTTCACCTTAATGCATAGAATGCATTAAGGTGAAAAAACTTTTACCTTTACAACCCCTTTAATCTACTTCACATATACTGCCATCTTGTGGATAACTAACAATAGGCATAGATGAATTTCATCATGTAAGCTGGTTACTCCGATATGTGACGCTAAGAAGGAATTAAAACATACATAGAGGATGGTAGATGTGAATATATGAATCTTTTGAGCCCTAGCAATAGTCGCAAAAAAAATAATAGGGGAAAAAAGACAGCAAGAGGTAGAGAAAAATAAAGTGTAGATGGCGTACTAATAGTTAGAAATAAAACAGTTGAGATCGAATTCAACGTTATGTCCCAAAGGAGTTAAAGTCTGTAATTCATGTATCCATCTCGATTCTAACTGACTAATTTTGATCATCTTATTGTCTCCTCTCCAGTGGGGTTTGTATTTTTCAATGCCACATACCAATAGGGATGAGGGATCTTTATTATGGAATTCTGCGTAATGTCTTGACAGACTATGTTTTACAAAGCCCTTTTTAATATTTTGGAAATGCTCCCTCAGTCTTTTCCAGAGTTCCCTTTTCGTTCTACCAATATATTGAATCTGACACAGGCATTTTAATAAATAAACCACCCCCTCAGTCCGACATGATATGAAGTCCTCTATTGGATACTCTTTTGTCGTCACTGTAGAAAAAATCTTTTAAAATCATATTGTTTTTTTCTGTGTGGGAACACTTTTTTATGTTTGGCGGCTTCTTTGATCTCTTTCTTTATAATTGCTTCAGCTCACTTTGGTTTTGCGCATTAGTTTCCTCCTTCTCAACATATTATCAATGGCTACAACACCACCTGTGCATTCATTAACAAACGAATTCTGGTGCGAACAGCAAGACAAGATAATGCACCATGCATATGCGTATAAACCCCATTTAAAGCAAACACAATCTCCAGACCAGGAATACTGCCCCCTGTGCAACGAGTACAGACCTTCTCTACTACACAGACTTTGGTAATGTCCCCCAATCTCACAATTCTGGCATCAAGTAGAATCTTTGGCCACCACAGTCACTGGAACCCAACCTTGCAAGGATATATATTCCTTACTCTTTGGCTCTTTAAATACTCCTCCCTCTAACCAGCTAAAATCACAAACCAGCATCATCCAACGCAACAAACCTTGGCTAACCACGTGCTGTATGACTGCCAGAAGGGCCATTCTCAAATTATGGACCTCATCCTCCACCCTCACCATCAATTACATCAAATCAGATATATTGAATCTAATGCATAAAGAAAGGATGGACTTGATACTAAGCAACCACCAGACAACAGCCTGCTTTCACCACAAATGAGACCTCTACATTTCGAAAATATTACCGAACTCAGAGGGTCACCTCCTTGGGGATATCTCACCCAGTCACCCATGTGCCCCCCTCCCAAAACAACCTAGTTTCCACATAAGACCACAACCCGGCTCTGATATCTTCAAGCAACACAGCCGCCTCATCATTCTCTACTTTTCATCTCTCTTTCAATATTTTTGCCCTAATTGTTCACCTACATGCCTGGGAGTACCAAAGAGAAACATTACTTCCCTCCATGATCACCTCCTATCCACCAATTTAGTATACAAATATACTAGAATAGCTATATATGTACGATTTGAACATTTATTGAGCTCAGCCTACCCTGGCAAAGTCATTGGTCGACTCTAATATTAGATCATCTTGCTTGACTTCCTTCCCTTTCCACCCCCCCCACCCCGTTTACTTATACTCAACATATCTTCATTGGCTTATGCTCTGTATACAACC